>CM030793.1:29037076-29690290 GCA_018127125.1 Rhododendron griersonianum
GGGCTGTCACGGCCAGCATGGTGTTGTTGGAGTCTGCCTTCGGTTGGCAGTGGTACCTAGGGGATCGAGTGATGCGCCAGTCGCTTGGTTACCCTGAGTTCTGGGTGCCAGGGCCGCTCCCACCTCGAGCTTCACACACGGGAGAGTACACACGGGCTGAGCTGGAGAGGTATACGAGGTCGGATACTGAGCTTGAACGCTACCTGCGTCCTGGTAGGGACTATGCAGTCTACCAGAGAGACTTCCTGGCGGGTCCACTGGGGATCCGTGGTTTGAGAGAGGCGCGAGGCCAGGCCGCTGAGGAGAGGATAGCAGCCGGAGAGGGACGGAGAGGAGGTGAGAGTCGGGCAAGGCGAGCCCCGAGTACTTGAATTATCTGCTAAATAGCCTGATGAACTTGAATTGCATGCAGGTGCCAATTGAGTGGGTGAACTAGGCCGTTCGACGCATGTTGGCGTTGGAGAACGTGGTGAGAAAGGCGGCGAGCGGCACGCCACTGGAGTTGCAGTACCAGGCGCCACAGCCAGCCGTTGTTCAGAGGACCCAGGTACGAAAACGATACATTCCTGCTTTCGATACATTCCTGCTCTCGATACATTCCTGCTTTGATAGCTTGATAGACTGTACCTGTTTTTAATACAGAAATACAATATGTGCAATAGATACTCATGCTTTGAAATGAAATGACAATGCAGGTGCAGGGGAAGATGAACCCTAGGCGGAAGAGTGCGCGAGATCCGTCGCCGAAAAAGGTGGCGGCACAGAAATCCACGCCTCCGGTCACCACCACACGGCGACAGACGAGGGGCTCACAGACGGCGCGCGCACGCGAGGAGGAAGCCAAGCAAGCCGCGAGGCAAGCTGAGCTTCGGTACCAACTCAAGAAGCGCGAGAAGCCGCCATTGGAGAAGCCGGGCCCGGCTCGCAGGTCGAAACTGATCATGAGTCCAACCTCCGAGGACGAGGAAGAAGAGGGAGAAGAAGAAGAGGCAGAAGAAGAGGGCGAGGAGCACTCGTCCACCAGCAGTGGCTCTGACGACTCCATTGATGACCCGAGGTATAGAGACGATCCCCAGGAGCTACAGGACACTTCAGATAGCGATGACGGACTTGAGGGGCGCTGACGAGGCCTCCGTTACCCTTTTTTGCACACTACTTTTGACTTCGGGCCTGCGTGCCCAAGTAGATAGTTTGACAGATGTTTTGAGGGCCTGCGTGCCTTTTTTGATTGGCGGGCGCATGTGCCCTGACTTGACTTGGTAGCTTTTGATCGGCCGAGGGCCACAGATACAGTAGTTCTTTCGCTTTTGACATGGATAGATCATGGCTTAGTATAAAAGGAATTGCATTTTCTGAATTTATTGTTTCTCATTGCGCATAAGAGACAGTAAAACCCAACACCAATACCAGACTTGCATTGACAACACACCGAGACTACTCACAGATACATACGAGTGTATAAATACTGGTCTAATTCTGAATGAAACTAGAAAAGTACCCCAGGATACGGCCATGATACGAGGATACGAGAAATAATGAAATTTTGGGCATTGATATGCCAAAACTCACAGCATTCTGTTAAAGACAAAACTGACACTATAGATAGGCCAACGACGGTCGACATGACCTGTATCAATCAGCGGGACTGAACAAAACGCCCCCAGAATAGACTTATACCCGAAAAACGCACAAAATGACGCAAAATGGCATAAAATGCCCAAGAATGACTCAATTATGTCCCGAACTGAAACCGACACCTCCATACAGTCACTCAAGGTCCAAGCGACCTGTATGGCATGACCAAAATGGGCTAGAGCCCCCATGGCGAGGTTTGACCTCCCGAAACCTCGAATTGAACTTGGAACGGGCCTCCGAGGGTCCAAAATCTTCGTTGAGCACGGCATTCGGAATCCGATGCTTGGATACAGTCACATATGCTCATAATGACTTGCTGGAACCATCAAAAGGGCCAAATGACCTTTGGAATGAAAAACGACCAATTTGGACAGTAGCTGTTGGAATCTGTCAAAACTGCAGATCAACCCTCGCGCGATGGTTTGGAAGTCGCGCGAGCAACTTCTGTCGCGCGATGCTTTGAGAGTGTCGCGCGAGAGTCAACCCTTGCTAAGCTGCCTTTGTTTGACCAAATTATTGCCATGGACCTGTTCATTGTTCCACGTCCTGAAAGTTATTCTGGGTTTGCAGAAGGAAGGCTGTTCTTCCATGCAAGGTGGTGGGACACCTAAGCCTTGATCTCACCAACTCCTTGGCTATTTGAAGAAGGGTTTTAAGGCTTAATGAAGTGTACACCCCTCCAACTCATCTAAAATGGGAGATTCACTAATGGAAGCCCTTGATCCTTGGCTAATGAGAGACGAAACCATATATTGGGCGAGCCCCCGGTCTCGCTGTTTATCCTCAATTCGGGATCTCCGATTTGCTCGACCGTGCGTCGAAATCATCCAAGCCGCATTGCCTTTCTGGGACCCCATTGTGCACGTCTTCCGGTTCCGTCAAGACGAGATATGCCCCACAATAGAAGAATTCCAGGCATACGCGCCAGGGTTCGCCAATCTAGATGTTCTTGCCGTGCCGCCCGTCCATGAAGACATGGAACAAATTCTACGGGCGAAACTCAACATTCCGGAGGCGGTGACAGCCAGCATCATTAGAAACGGCGAGCTCAACATCCTTCGCCTAATCGAACTATATGGTCCCGAGGGTGGCTTGGGAGACTATGTTGGGGAAGCTCACAGACGCTTCGTTCTGTCTATATGCGCACTGGCCGCGTACATGCTGGTTCCCATCGATGGAGGGGTAAATCCCAAACTGGTGAGCATTGCCTTGCAAATGGATAACGGGAAAAACATCATGCCCTTGGTTTTAGCGGAAACGCTCATGGGTTTAGACATGCTGAAACTTGAGCAAGCCGACTCTTTCAGTGGATGCCCTATCTTGCTCCAGGTAAATACACATTCGACATACTTTCTTGCATTTTTAGCTTCACCCCAAACGCTTGGGCTGTATTTGATTTCTGACCTGTCCTCTGTTCTCATGCAGCTTTGGCTGGCGGACAAAGTGGGGGGTTTTGGAAGAGCCACAGGCTGGCTTTGAAGAGTTTCCCAGATTGTTAGTCGCAAGACCGATGATATTTCCCGACTTGCCGGTGGACATATGGTTTGCCTTCCTAAATGATCTGCAGTCTGAGGACATAGTCTGGAGGTGTCTCTGGTTAAACCTTCCGACAATGACGCTCAAATCAGCGGGATACAAAAGAGTGATAATTGCCGGCCTGTCAAGCTTCACATTTTACGTCCCTGGGCGTACGCTCCGATAGCTCGGAAGAAGCCAAGGATATAAGCGATACGGAGCAGAAGATTTCGACCTCCCTGTATTCACCTCGTGGGACTTGCGCTGCCATAGAGACAACTGGTGTGATAGGACGTTGAAGGAATCGATTCCAGAGTTCAGGACATGGCTGGAAAATCGTTACATAAGGTGGCTCTGCGTTGAAGTCGAAGCAAGATTGAGGGGATACTTCTGAATCCCGTGGGAAAACGAGTTGTAATTAGTAAGACCTTTAGGCTAAGTTTCTGGCTCCGCTTTTCAGTACTCGCTTTGTAAACTGTATGCCACTTTGCCCGGCCTGACCGGCTAAATAACAACTTTGAATTTTCCGGCCGTTATTCCTTCGAGGGACCGAACTTGTCATCGAACGTGTAATTTGAACAAACGACGCTTCGACGTAGTCATAATCACTCATAATGATCTACTGGAAGCAACGGAATTTCAAAATCTGGCCCGAGTCAAAATCCGGAAAACAACCCCAAAAGGCAGTAGCCTGCCCTACTGTGCTGAATCAAACTGAACTCTCGCGCGAGCAAACAAAACCACCGCGCGAACATGAACAGTCGCGCGACACTCGATGACCATCGCACGATGGAGAATTCCTGTTACAGTGGCCAGCCTTGACTCATTCGGACAAAAAGGGGTGGCAGGCTTTGTCAGCAGGTCTGGGCGTGCAGGGGCTTCTGGCCTCCCCCAGAGGTGTTCCCTTGATCTTTAGCAAGTGGAGGGACACCTTGCATGGCCACATCACTCAAAGGAATGGCATCACCTTCTTTCTTGGCCTATAAAGGGGAGTAAGTCCCTGAATGAAGGGTGTGCTTCCGTGGAAAACCTCTAGCACTGTTCCCCAAATGGTAAATCATCTCCCCACCTTAATCAGCCCGTGGCTCGAAGAATTTGTCGCGAGCGATTGGCTATGCTTCCGTTCTCACGGGTTGGCGGCCTTTCGCTTCTTAAAAAGTGTAAGGCTCCGCCCCGAAATTCTAAGAGCAGCCCTGCAGTTTTGGGACCGGGACGTCCATGTGTTCCGATTTGGTGACAATGAGCTCTGCCCGGCCGTTGAAGAATTCCAAGCGTATCTCCAAGGCTTTGCTTCGAGCGTGATTGTCGTGCCACCTTACAGGCAAAGCATGTCAAAGCTATTGAAGACGTGTCTGAACATTTCCAGGGGTGCAGCGGAAAGCCTGTTAACTGGCGGACAGATAAACATCGCGCACCTAATGGAGTGGTACGGGCCTGACGGTGACCCAACAGATATGGTTCTGCAGGCTCAACGCCGATTTGCCATGTCGATTGGCATACTGGCCGCGTATTTGCTGGTGTCTCCGTATGGACGGCCCGACCCCTCGTTGGTTCACGTGGCTACAGAGATGGGTGCTCGGAAGAACGTAGTTCCCCTAGTACTTGCCGAAACGCTCATTGGTTTGGATTTGGTGGCCACGGGTCAGACGAACACATTTGGTGGCAGTCCGATCCTGTTACAGGTAAAATCTCACTCAGCTCACCTTTTTCCGGCTTCCACACAGTCTGTTTTTACCTCAACTCTCGGCTAAGGCTGTATGGTAGTTCCTTACTTGTTTTCTTTCGCTCGGGCTTATGTGGCTCCTTACTTGTCTTTTCGCTCATGCAGTTGTGGCTATGTGACAAACTTGGACTAATCTCGGCTCCTGGAGCGGACTGGCCCCGTTTGCCAGGGCGAATGCATCAAAGGGGAATGCTGTACCCAGAAATGTCTGAGGGGGAGTGGTACACCTTCATGAGAGAGATGTCTCCGCGCGAGATCGTCTGGCGGCATAGAGCCCTGAACATCCCGGATATGGCTCTGCACTCTGCAGGTTTCGAAAGAATGGTGATTGCCGGGCTGTCCAGTTTCACGTTCTACATTCCAGGTCGTATCCTGCGGCAACTAGGCATGAGCCAAGGCCTTCATCGAGCTGGGATAGAAGATTTCCAGATCCCAGCTTTCACGGCCCAACATCTAGCACGGTATGAACACAACTGGGGCTTGAGAGAACTCGGAGGAGCGGAAGACAACTTCAGCACAAGACTCAAACATCGCTATGTAGCATGGTTAAGAGAGGAGGTCGAAAGCAGACAAAACGCAGATTGACTCTTGACTCAACTCCAATGATCTAGAATAAATTGTGAGCCCGTGAGGGCCTCTTAGCATTTCGTTCTGCTTTTGATGCTTTACCGTTTTTCTTAGGGCTCTGCTCAGCCTATGTAATAGAAATAATAGTTTTAAATAAAGGTGAAAGATTAAGAATTTTCCCCTTTTGGTCCAAGTGTTGAACGCCACGTCGTTTGAATGTTGAGGTACGCTCTGGAATAAAAATCCTGAATCGAGTTGATTGAGTGTGACCGAATCTCACAGAGAGATTGCCTACATATCCCAAGCTAGGAAATCAGGTCAAAACGTAGTTCAGGCTACAGTTCGACAGAGCATGACCGAGTCCCAAAGAGAGACTGCCTACGTTTCCCAAGCTAGGGAATCAGGTCAAAACGTAGTTCAGGCTAAGGTTCGCTCGTGTGTTTTAGCTCTCCTTTTGCGCTCTAAATTTTGCCTAGACCGCCTTTGCAAGTTAGCCTAGCGAGCTTTGATTGAATGCCTATTTATTTTTGCCTAAAGTGCCCCCTTGGTTGACCTAGCAGGCTTGCTCTAATTTTTGCTTGGGACCACCCACCCTTGTGGTTTTCGACCCAACGAGCTTCTCTCAAGGGTAGTAACGTTTGAGTTGATCCAGGTTAACAAGAGTGTTGAACTCGTTGCCGTCCAGATCAATGAGCTGAGCTGCCCCACCCGAGAGGATGGTCTTGATAATGTAAGGTCCTGCGCGCTTCGGGCGGAACTTGCCACGTAGATCGAAGATGGGAGCCCGGATTTCCTTTGTGACCATGTCCCCTTCAGCTAAGTCACGAGATTTCACTTTCTTGTTGAATGCCCGAGCAATCCTGCGCTGATACCCCTGAACGTGATACAAGGCACGGAGCCTTCTCTCATCAAAGAGCATGAGTTCGACAAACCTCCCGCTAAGCCATTCGGACTCTGCGAGTTCACATTCAGCCAAGATCCTCAAAGTTGGTACTTCAAGCTCGATAGGAAGGACAGCTTCCATCCCATAGACCAGGGAAAAAGGGGTGGCCCCCGTTGACGTTCGAATTGACGTGCGGTACCCCCAAAGGGCTAGAGGCAGCTGCTCGTGCCAGTCCCTGGCGGACTCTGCGGACTTTTTGATGATAGTCTCGATGTTCTTGTTGGCCGCCTCAATAGCCCCGTTCGTTTGAGGGCGATAGACCGTTGAGTGATGAACCTGGATCTGGAATTCCTCGAAAAGTTCTAACACCCTGCCTTTGAAATGGACCCCATTGTCAGAAACAAACGCCTGTGGAACCCCGTATCGATAGATGATGTTCTTTCGGATAAACTGAGCAACCTGGACCGCCGTCAGGGTCTTGTAAGATTCGGCTTCGACCCACTTGGTGAAGTAATCTATTGCCACCAAAATGAACCGATGCCCGTTCGAAGCAGAAGGCCTGATCATGCCAATAACGTCGATACCCCAAACAGAAAAGGGCCAAGGTGATGTCATGCCAAACAGTTTAGAAGGAGGGACATGCATGAGATTGGCATGGATTTGACACCTATGGCAATGGCGCACATAATCCACACACTGGGATTCCATGGTAGACCAAAAGTATCCTTGTCGCAAGATTTTCCTGGCGAGCATGACCCCGCTCATGTGAGGGCCACAAACTCCTTCGTGAATTTCCTCCATGATTTTGATGGCCTCAGCGCCGTTGACACAGAGCTTATGCATTCCGCAGTGAGATCTCCGATACAGTCTCCCGCCACAGATAATGTATTGAGCGGCCATTCTTCACAGTGCCGCTCGATCCTTCTTAGTGGCGTCGGCCGGAAACTGACCACTTTTGACGAAGTTCCAGATATCATGATACCAGGGTAGGCCATCGTCAACATCATCGACGGCGTTGACATACTGATAAGCAGGCAAGTCCCGCTGTTCAATTAGAATAGGACGAAGCTTGATACCAATTGGAAGCTCGATCATGGAAGCCAGAGTTGCTAGGGCATCAGCGAACTGGTTCTTCATCCGAGGGATGTGCGTGAACGTGACTTTGTTGAAACGAGGAATGAGGTCCTCCAGGTCTTGGTGATAAGGCTTTAATCTGTCCTCCCGAACTTTTCAGTCCCCGTTAGCTTGAGAAACGACAAGGTTGGAGTCACCAATAACCTCGAGCTTTTCAACACCAAGTGTAAGAGCGGCTTCCATGCCAACAATGCAGGCCTCATATTCAGCTTGGTTGTTCGTGACATCGAAATTGAGTTTGAACGCGAGCGGAATATGAGCACCATCAGGGGTTATAAGCAAAACCCCAATCCCGTATCCCTTCTGATTGGCTGCCCCATCAAAGTAAAGAGTCCAGGTATCCTCGACAACCGCCATGACTCCTTCATCCGGAAATGTAAAATCCGAGTCCTCTGGCCCATCGACGGGATGATCAGCCAAAAATTCGGCGACCGCGCTCCCTTTGACAGATTTCCTAGTGACATATTCGAGGTCAAACTCTGCGAGTAACAGCAACCAACGTGCTAGCTTACCAGTGAGCGCAGGCTTCTCAAACAGATACTTGAGAGGATCCATTCGAGAGATCAACTTCACTGGGTAAGCCAGCATGTAGTGTCTTAATTTCTTGGTTGCCCAAACAAGAGCCCAACACGTCTTCTCGAGAGCGGTGTAGCGTTCTTCAGCGCCAACCATCTTCTTACTTAGGTAGTAAATGGCCTTTTCGACTCCTTTTTCCCCTTCTTGAGCCAGCAAACACCCCATAGACGAAGGATTCACAGACAAGTAAAGTATCAAGGGTTTCCCTGGCGTCGGTGGCATTAGAACCGGAGGGTTCTGCAGGTAGGTTTGAATGGAGGTGAAAGCCGCCTGGCATTTGTCCGTCCAAACAAATGGAGTATTCTTCTTCAATAGACAAAACATCGGCTCGCAAGTTAATGTCAACTTGGCGATGAATCTGCTGATGAACTGTACCTTTCCCAAAAAGCTTCGCACCCCTTTTTCAGAATCCGGTGGCTTCATCTCAAGGACTGCTTTGATTTTAGACGGGTCGACCTCGATTCCACGAGAAGTGATCATGAAACCGAGCATCTTACCAGCCGTAACCCCAAAGGTGCACTTCTGAGGATTTAGGCGCATACGGAACTTTCGTAATCTCTCGAAGAATTTCCTAAGCACAGGAACGTGACCTTCTCGAGTTTTGGACTTGGCGATCATGTCATCGACGTAGACCTCGACTTCTTTGTGCATCATATCGTGTAGGATGGTGGTAGCAGCTCGCTGATAAGTAGGCCCAGTGTTCTTCAATCCAAAAGGCATGACCAGATAACAATAAGTCCCCCATTCAGTGATGAACGTGGTTTTCTCGCGGTCCTCGGGCGCCATGAGAATTTGGTTGTAGCCAGAGAAGCCATCCATGAATGAGAGCAAAGCGTGCCCCGCAGTGTTATCCACAAGCACATCGATGTGTGGCAAGGGAAAATCGTCTTTGGGGCTCGCTTTGTTCAAGTCCCGAAAATCGTCACAAACTCGAATTTGGCCATTCTTCTTAGGAACATGGACAATGTTGGCGACCCATGTGGGATACTGAGAGACCATGAGAAAACCAGCGTCAATCTGCTTAGTAACCTCTTCCTTAATCTTCTGAACCCAATCTGGCCTCATCCGTCTGAGCTTCTGCTTCACGGGCTTGGCATCCGGGAACAAAGGGATTCGATGCTCCACAATCTCGGGATCAATACCGGGCATATCTCGATGAGACCATGCAAAACGTCACTGAACTCGGTGAGCAGCTCTTTGAAATCACGATGCTCCTCTGGTGAAAGTGTGGAGCCCACTTGAACCATTCGGGGATTGTTTTCATCTTTCAAATTTATAGAAACTATTTCTTCTTTTAATGGCTGAGCATGCCTTTCGTCTTCCCTTTCGATGAAGGCACGGATTTCCTTGGGGATGTCCCCATCGAAATCTATCCCTTCATCGTCAGGGTCGACACAGTTTATATAAAGATCATTGAAATAGTCAGAAGATGCTTCGTTCATTTCACAAGCCCCTGAAGGGTCACCAAGTACAAGAGAGTCAAACTCGAAATAAAAGCTATGACGTGGAGGGCCTAGAGGCACAAACTCCGACTCAGAGCTAGACTTAGAGGAGGGGACTGACTCAGACTCAGACTCAGACATGTTGTCAATGCAAGTCAGGCGTGGCTTGAAAATGCAATTATTCAAAGAGCCCTCGGCTTTCACAATGAGAGAGGTGGGATCCTCGAGGGCGTCGGGCCCGAGCATGAGCACTTCGGCCTCTTTAGCTTCCCCAGCCAAACCCACTTGGGAGAATTCAGAGATTGTACGAAAAATGTTGTACTAGGCACGTCTCTTGTTTACAACTGGATCGGCTTCCCTTATCTTTCTTCCTCCTTTCCTCTTTTTTTTTGGGTAATTTAGCTTGAAATTAAAAGAGGTTAATCGAATGTACAGCCTACAAGGGGCATACCCCAGGAGGAAAGAAAAAGAAAAAGGAAAAAAACGAAGAGTGAAAAAAGTGTGATAACCCATGCACAACCCGCATGAAGAGTAGGATAAAGTACGGAATGCAACAAAGCAATGTGGTTTGATATCATACCCCATTGCACTATCCATCGTGAGGAAGGATAGCACAACGGAATATGATATGAATGAAGCAAAATGAAACGAAATGAAATAACAAGAAACTAACTATATCCTGGCACATCCCGCCAGACTAGGAAATACGATAAATAGTTAATGTCGAAGATTCCAAATGCATAATAAGCTGACCAAGATTCCAAAGCTCCAACCTAGCACAGAAGTATCTAGTATAGCACCCACTTCTAAGGAACAGTTATTGCAGAGGACCGGGCTCCGAGAGAGGGTCGAACCAGAGATGACGACATCCGACAAGGCTACCTCCCCAAGTACCTTGCACACCACATCCATTCAACCGATCTAAAGCTCTCTCGACCTAGTACACAAGGCTTGCTATAACCTAAAAGTGGGACAGCACAAGGCCTTGAATCCAGCCGCCATTAACAGTGCCTAACCACCGAATCATCTGGCAAGACACAAGAAGAGGACACAAGATACTGCAGGAAGACCAAAGCTGCCTCATTCAATCAGCGATCAACCTCCAATCTAATCAAAGACAGCCCAGAAGCTACCTCATTCGAACAGAGAACAACCACCAACCAAATCAACAACAGCCTCGAAAACTACCCCTTTCGACCAGAACCCAACCACCGACCTAATCAGTGACAGCCACGAAAGCTACCCCTTTCAATCAAAGCAAGACCCAATCTAATCAATGATAGCTACGGTCACAACCATACTACACACAACAACCGGTCTAGAGAAGCATTGTATCCAGGAATTTTAAGAAGCTCAACAAAGAGCTAAAATCAATCGATTAACCCGATCTCAGTCCAACAGATGACTGCCCATCGAGGTACAAAACCAGTATTTGACAAACCCAGCAATTGACAGTAAATAATCAACTATAGAGATCCATACTGAACAAAGAAATAAATCATGTTCTTGAATACCAAACCTGTTCTTGAAATCAACCCAGGGATGGAATATGCAAAATTCCAGCGAGCTGAAATCTACTGCTTGACCAGGTGTCATCAGCGAAAACCTCAAACCCAGGCAGCAGCTCCCCGGTCTCGGAATGAATGAAGGGCTCAGCCTGCCCAGTGTAAGCGGCATTTCCCACTTCACGCACAAATTTGGGACCGCTGTAGAGGGTCCGAGGTTTTCCCATATATTTCCTCCGTTTGGCATCTTTGGCAGAGGCGATATACCCCAAACCAAAGCGGCCCTCATTGAAAGGAAAAGTAGGGAACTCCGGGACCCCTTGACGGCGAGACCCTAAACCAATGCCCGAAAAATACGACATCCTTCTCATAATGTCCAGCGCGACAGAGCTTATGAGGAAATTCCCGTCCACATTGATGGCCATTACTGTGCCTGAAGTATCAAAAGAGAAACCCCCGAGATCGATGTCTTCTTCACCGTGTTGAATTCCCAAAACGGGAGTCCCATCTTCCTTGAGTGGGCGGATGCCAGAATCCCCGCAGATGGTTAGAGTACCAGTAGGTAGTCCCAGAATAACCTTTTGGTGGAGGGTAGATGGCACAGTCATGATGTCGGACCGATGAAGCCACGGTCTGCCCAGCAGAAGATTGAAAGTTGCAGGAATATCCACGACATGGAACTCCACGTCCATCTCAAAACCCTCAGCATCGAGTTTGAGCTTCAAAACACCTTCGACTACGCGACGGGTGCCGTCATATGCCTTGACAGCTAGATTGGGAGGTGCCAGATCCTTCTTGGTGAGTCCCAAACGATAAGCGACCCGCAGAGGGCAAACGTTGATGGCGGAGCCGTTGTCAATAAGAACGGTCGGGACCCAGAGTCCTCGACACTTGACGGTGATGTGCAAGGGGCGATTGTGGTCGACACCTTCGACTGGCAGATCCTTGTCTGTGAAGATTACCGTATGCTTGGAGGTTGGAGGGAGGATGAGAGATATCATTGCCTCTGGCGTGACGTCGGCCTGGACTTCAAGGCGGGATAGGGCGTGACACAGCCTCTGACAATGCTCCTTGGATGAACAGATCAGCCCCCAGATAGAAATTGCAGCGGGAATCCGCTCAAGTTGCCGCTGAACTAAATCAGGAATCGGATTGCCAGCTGATACCTCAAGAGGTGCAGGCCTTGGGAAAGAAACAGGCTCGTTCTTTTGATTGGCAAGGTTGGAAGAATTCCCAGCCTGCAGATTAGCAGGCTGAAAAATCCGTCCACTCCTTGTAACATTGTGAACGTTCCCCAAAGAGAGCACGAGCTGAAGGTTTTCCTTCACATCCCAGAGATCAGCAGGGACATCTCCCAGTTTGCGCTTTCCCTTGTCAGTAGTTTGTGACAAGAAAACTGCAAAGAGAAAACCAAACCGGAATAGCATTACATCTAAGAATGTATAATATACATACATGATGCTCTCGAGCCTTGTCGTTTATCCACTCTCCCCCATGTCGATGACGTCTATGGGTCATCTCGAACTTCTTTTTTTTGGGTAATGCCCTAGGGCGGTTAGCTTGAAAATAAAAGAGGTTAACCGAATTTACAGCCTACAAGGGGCATACCCCAGGTAAGACAAAACAAAAAAGAAATGAAAAATATAAAGAGTGCCAAGTGGCTACATGGGTTGCCCGTGTCCTTGCCCCCGCCAAACAAACTATCCCAAGGAATAGAAAGTTCAACGGGGAGGCTGGACACGGGCGTGGCAAAACAGTAAATACCCGACTCCAACCGTCGGTACAAGGTACAATAAGAGGCCCTCGAAGTCCCCGCAATACAAACTACGGAAACCATAAAATATAATGGCCAGTGCACAACCCGCACTGATTAAATTAAAAACCCATTGGGCAGGCTGCTGCCTGCTGCGTGGCCAAGTAGGCCGTTTGCTGATTGCCCGGGCAGCCAAAAGCCCGTGGCTGGCGTGTTGTTGGCTGGCTGGGCAGGCCTGTTGGCCTGCTAGGCTGGTGACTGCCCGAGTCTGCCCGTTGCTGTTGCTGTTGCTGTTGGTGGCCGGCCCGAGGCTGAGCTACCTGGCGGCCGGGATTGGTATTGAGCCCCACGGACCAGATGGCCGGTAGTGGCTTCAGATCTGCCCGGAGCAGATCCAAAAACGTAGCCGCCGGTCCTCGTCCGGGTTGACTGTGGAGACTAAGCACTACGGCTATTTGAGCCACGGTGGTAGCTGTTGACTGGACCAGTTGGAGGCCGGGCCAGGTGGAGCTTGCTCGAACCAGATCTGGCCTGACCGAAATGGCCTTGTGGTGGCCGGAGGTTGCTGCTACCGGTTGTGGAGGGCGGTGGAGGAGAGTCTCTCTAAGGAGAGAGCCTCCCTTGCCCGCTGCTGTTGGCCGGTGGCCGTTGCTGCTGCTTTTGGTGGCCGGCCGGTGGCCAGACCTTGTGGTGGCTGCCATGGCTGGATATGGGTTGGGCGGTGTAGATGGCCCGTAGATGGTTGACTGAACCAGAGAGGTCCAGATATGGTTGAACAACCGGACCAGAGGAGGCCGGCCCAGTGATGGCTGGCTTTCCCAGATCTATTACTGACCAGCGGAGGCCGGACCAGTGGTGGCTGGTTTGAGTCTTGGGCGGTGGAGGAGAGCCCCTGTCGTGCGAGGGGCTCCCTTGCCCGAGGTGTACTACTGCTGCTCCTGCTTAGCTCCGAATGCCAGCGGATTGGATGGATAGATGGCCGGAATGGGCTTGGCCAGGCCGGAGATGGTGGTTGCCGAGCTGGAGGGGGGCTTTCTCTCTCTAGGTTAGAGAGAGAAGCTCATTGACCCTTCTCTACAGCCCAGACTTCATTCCCAACTTGGACGTCCACTATGTCGTTAACTTCCCAGAGATTAGCAGGCGGAGCGCAGTCCGTGACCATGATACTACAGTCCTTATTGTTGGGGTAAGGCACCTGAGGGCGCGGATTTTCCTCGTCGATAATATAGGAACAGGGGTCATGGTCAGTGTCGGGATTAGTGTCACAAACCGAATTAAAGACCGAACCAAAGAGGGAAATGTGGTCTCCCAAGGCCCGTGGATCTTCCTGGACAAGTTCGTCCTCCGCGTAGTGAAGCATGTAGTCCGGCGTGGCATAGCCTTGCAGAGGGTTAGGGTCGACGTCCATGGGAGCAAACCAGGTTGGCTCAGGATCCCAGCAATATTCCGCTTCGGGAACTGGAGGCTCGATTGGGTTGAATAGCATGTACAAGGAGAAGCCGTCCAGAGGATCAAGCAAGGCCGCTTCATAACCGGCCAACCAGCCATCATACCAGGCATGATCAAACGGGACATTCCCGGGCTGTGGAGGAATCCCGTCCATTTCAAGGCCCGACCATTCGTTAAACAGAGGAGTGGCATAGTCCCAATTGTCTGCTATGGCCCAGCCAGTAGCTTGCATGTTATCATCTGAAGGAGGCACCCAAGGCTGGTAGGGATCAGGAAACGGGCCAGTGATGGTTGCGTACGGGCTGTCAAGCGACGAGGTAGAATTGATCTGCATAGCAGGGATCGATTGATGGAATAGAGAGCTGACAGATTCTTTGGAGATAGGTGATCCGGCTTGTAAAAGTTTCGAAGGTGCATCTGCATTAACAACTTGGCCTTCAACCAATTGTCTATAAGAAACCTCGGTGGATGGTTCGGTCAGGAAAGGCACGACGGGCCTGGGTTGATCGGTTGAGGCTATATAGTCAGTGGGGTTAAATATGGTGGAGCTATGGTTGATATAAGTGGAGCTGAGATATATCTGGCTGATGTGGGGTACAGCATTGTGCTTAGGGAGAGAGTTGGCGATGACATTGGGTTTCTGAGGTGGTGGAGGAGTCTCCAGCGTGCCATCGTCGATGAGATCCTGGATCGCATGACGGAGGCGAAAGCAGGAGTCAGTGAGATGACCCGCTCCTTGATGGTAAGCGCAGTAAAGGTTGGCTTTGAAGCCAGGTGAAGGGTTCTTGGGTAGAGGAGTTGGATCCAGGGGCTTGAGATGTCTTGATTTGACCAACTTTTCCAAGACCGAGGATAGAGGTGCCTCGATAGCGGAAAAGCTGCAGGGTTGGTTTTGAGGTCGGTTGTTCTGTGGATTTTGAACTTGATTGACATCCGCAATGTGATTAGCAGTGCTGGACGAAGCGGCGTTAGTGCCGGCGGTTGCCGTGTTGGAGTAAGTCCCCGTTCCGAACAATGCATTGGCGTTTCCAGAATAAGCCCAAGGCTTTGACTTTGGGGCATGCGAGGTTTCACCCTTTGATAAAATTCCACTCTGCAAAGCATCTTCGATGGCCAGGCCAGAGTCGAAGAAGGTTTCAAAGTTAGCGGATGCCTGAGCTAGGACCAGATGCCTAGCATAGTCTGGTTGGAGATTGCGGGAAATGATACGGAGCTGGTCCTTCTCACTCGGGCGATCAGTCATCTGTGCAGCTTTAGCTCTCCACCTTTTGACGAAGTCTGCAAAGGACTCCTTAGCCTCCATCTTGGTGGATTCAAGTTCCCGAGTAGTCATTTTCAGCTGGGAGTTGTAATTGTACTGCGAAATAAACGCAGTCCCAATGTCTTCCCAAGTCCTCCTTTTGGAAATGTCGAGTGACAAAAACCAATGGAAAGCAGGGCCCGAAAGGGTCTGAGGAAAGAGCTGTGACATGGCCTCTGGCTCAACAGAAAGAAGTTTCATGGCGGCATGGTAGCTGTAGAGATGAGTCCTGGGGTCGCCGCTCCCATCGAACTTAGCCAAGTCCGGCATTTTGAACTTTTTAGGAAGCCTGGCGTTGGGATACAGGCAAAGGCGATCCAGATCGATCCCTCCGGCACTGATCTTTTCCGTCTTGGTAATAGATTCCTCCAGTTTGGCCATCTTGGCCATGAGTGCGACCATCTCTGGATTCTGAGCTGGTTCTTCTTGATCTGGAGGCAGTCTACCACCTGCAAGGTTTGCAGCGGGCCTGCGGCCTTCTCTCGGATTCAGGACCATGAGACGTCCTGCGTGAAGCGGATCTGGAACCAAGACGGGCTGCTCCTGGTCAGACTCATCGTCCTCACCTTCTTCCTCGAGAGGGGGTGGAAGGCGAGTGTGGATGAGGTCGTTCAGGCGAGCAATGTTAGTGTCGGTCTGAGCTGCCCTCTGTTGCATGGCGGTGATGCTGTCCTGAAGGTTCATGAGCATGGTCTCCAAGGTAAGAGGTTCTTGTTGTGGCCGTTCCATCGTGACGGGTGGTTCAGAGCTGCTTGATACGTATACCGGGGTAGTCGGACGCCCTTCCTGTAAAACCGGTAGTGAACCTGACTGAGATTCTGAGTGCTGTACTGCCGGAGGTGAGCGCAGAGAGTCTTCCGTGATGACTGACTGGGTTGCGACCTAACAAGCCTTCGAACCGGATTGAGATGCAGACGCTCCCAAGCGGGTTTGGCAACTGGCCTCGATACTTTCCTTGGCGGTGCAATGATTCAGATCTTTGCTTGCAAGGCAAAAGGAGGTTTAATAAGGGTCCTGCAGTAACTTTAATCTAAATAAAAGACTAAAGCGGATG
The DNA here is from genome assembly GCA_018127125.1 of Rhododendron griersonianum. Taxonomy (NCBI): domain Eukaryota; kingdom Viridiplantae; phylum Streptophyta; class Magnoliopsida; order Ericales; family Ericaceae; genus Rhododendron; species Rhododendron griersonianum. Next base: position 29,053,613 of record CM030793.1, read on the forward strand.
CAGCCAACGTCGAGAGTGTCACCCTAGACTCTAGAACCAGAAGATAAGTCTGTCTCACGACGCTTTGGACACCGTTTTAGGCCCTCAGAACTCCTTTCGAAGATGTATCCTTGTTTGGAACGAGCAGTCCTAAAGGATGTCAAAAGAAGTCTAAACCTTTGCCCATTTCGATGTTCGAGGTTTCAAGTTTTTGAAGCCAGAACAACTCGGTATGAATATCACGATGCCATAACCAAATTGGTGTAAGCAGCACTGTGCCATTAGCCGGGCGGTGTAAGTGACGAGGCACTTGTTACCTTTTGGTGTAAGCATCATGGCATTTTACTCCGTGGTTCCTCGTTTTTTGTTTGAAACCTTAAACAGGTATACGGGCAAAGGTATAGAAAAGCTTCTGATTTCCTAAAGTCCCACCGTAAAAGGACTTTAAAAGATGATAACGCGCATCACTGAGATGCACGACTCCTCATCGGGCCACGACAATGTCCTACTAAGCCTAAAGATAGACTCGGAACAGATTGATAACCTAGGAGCCATCCTAGACATGCTTCTACGCTGAACGAGATGTATGTACAGTTCATGCGATAAGGAAAGCAGTAACACGTAGGCATTTACGGGGTTAGATGCAAGTAGATCTTAACTTGTGGGTACATGTCCTAGTTTGGAGAGTTCTAATGCTCTGTATATGCAAAAGGCCGGTTTTGGTTCGTAACAGGTTCCTTGGACTAGGGCCATAGATATACCTCCCGTTACCCGCGTTTTTCGTAGAGTAACAGTCGAACGGTACCATGACCCATCATCGTCGAAGGTTGTCGGTCATTCGGGGTCCCCGGGCTCCGGTAAACCGTGCCGGATTGCCAAATAGATCCAACGAGGCTTTTCCCACATCGATGCAAATGAGATGCTAAAATTTGTTTAAAAGAAGAAGAATCACAAAGTCGTAAAAATGCCTTTTCAAATTTGGCTCACTTTATTTAGTCCATCTTTAGAAGAAACTACGCAAGCGAACAATCGAAAAAGCCCCAGATTAGAATGGCCGGACACGAGGTCCTGTTAAATCACCGTTCCAACCTTCGGCAGCGCGAAGCTCACCGTTTCGACAGGCTTTTTAAGGGATTGCTCCCAAGCGTATTAAATCCTAAGTATGAATTAATATTGGTTCGATTTATCCCCAGCAGAGTCGCCACTGTGGGCAGCATGCCCTCCGGAGGGAAAAGGATTTCGTTCCTTCCCGCCGTTGCGGCCCTTTTTCTTGAAAATCGAGGGAGCGCGAGCGCCGGTGGCAAGCGCTCAAAAATACAGAGTCGCCACTTGAGTTTTGAAGGTCCGACACTCAAGGAACCGTATTTCGAAGCACCTGTCGCACTTATTTGATTTGAAAAAGTGAAGGAAACCAGTCCGTCATAACCATATCTGGGTTCGGGAGCCAGATTACGAGAGGGGAAGGGTTTTATGGCACCCCTCTCGCCCAATCCGGAGATCGGTCTCTACTTAGGCATTTTTATGAAAACTTTCGTGATTCTTCCTCTTTTAATTAATTTTAGCCAATTAGGGCGGGGGAACAGTTAATCGGGGATTAAAAACTGTAACAGTTTGCAGGATGTGATCAAATGATAGCATGTATGGATAGCATGATGAATAATAAATGGAATGAACTTGAAACAGCGATCAGATGCCAAAACCAGGCTCGGGGCAGATTTGCCCTGCACGATGACCAACTTGCATGCATGAACAGATCTGTATGCAAGTCAACCATCGCGCGAGACACACTGACTCTCGCGCGAGTGTTGTCACCTCACCACAGTCCCAAAATCATCCCCTTCTGGGCTCTGGAAGGACCAGTGCACACCCAGGAAGCAAACCAAGCAGTTTATTGAAAGACTGTAAAATACTAATTATTACACAATACTCCAAGCAGGAGCCAAATGAATTGAAACACAACCCCTAAACAGTGGGGGTATCAAAACAGAGACCAAGGGCCTAGTTCCCCATGCAAGGGCTATTCATGGAAGTCACAGGAATGTCGCGCGATAGAGAGTGAGTCTCGCGCGACATTCCTGACTGGACTTCCAGGAATTGCTTTGCATGCTTGGGGTCCTGAGACAGAGTCAGGGGATCCCAAGGGCATTCCAAACTATTTAAAGCAAATAAACTAGCTACTGTATTTTATTTTTGCATGCATAACAGTGATCTAAAAATCAAAATGAAGTACAACAGGCATGAACATATTGGAAAACAGAAAAGGGCTAGCCTCCCTTCCCCACGAGGTCCATTCTCTTGTTGACACGAGTGTCGCCCGAGCATAGGGGACCATCGCGCGAGGGTGTAGCTGCCACGAATTCTTGTAACTTTGCTGGCTTTAGGACCAGGACATGGTATTAATGGTCCTGTCAGCCCCCCTCAGGGATCAAAACAGAAACATGTTAAACATTATACCTTTGCTTGGAAAGGGTTTGGGAATGGATTGGATTGATTGGTGTGGCCTTGCTACTAAGTGTGTATGAACACACTAAGTTCAGAAGATTAGGAGGTGGTTTGGGGTTAACAACTTTGTGCTAGCTAGTGTTTGCCTTACAAAATGACCAATGAACTTCTTAATTAATTTTTTGGAACCCTTAACATGGAAGATGAATGGGGGGTATTTATAGGAGGAGTGTAAGGGCTAGTTAGTGACCAAACAAGGCCTTGGGACCAGCCAACAAGGCTGGTCACAACTTGGTTGTGAGGCTAGCCAACAAGGTGAGTGGGGAGTGGTTGTGAGGATGTGAGGGTGTAACCTGCCAGAACCCTGTTCAGCTGAGGAAAACGGGGTTCCAGCCCATGGGGACCCATGTGCCAAGCAATCATCACAAGTCCAGCTGGATTCTGTGATAGGGACAGGAGGGAACCATCGCGCGAGGGTTTGGAAGTGTCGCGCGAGGGTCAACAGTCAACAGTTTGACTTTGACTACACCTGGCAAGCTAAGTGTCGCACGAGGGACACAAAGGCTCGCGCGAGGGTCAACTCTGGCTCTAGGGTTTGACTGAAGATTCTGAAAGGTTCAAAAGGTTTCAAGCAGGGTTCTAAGCGTTCCAAGCCTAATCCATTCCCAATCCAAGCTCTGATTGATCCGATTTAATCATCGGGGAAACAAGAAAATCGTAAAAATAAAGTAAAACGATTGGGAGACCCAGATTGGGGTGTCTACACATGGGTCTCACTTTCTAGCCTCGACTTCTTATGGTCGCCTCCATCTATCATATTTGTCAACATGACTGCTTGACATGCTGCCATAGATTTGGCATTGTCCTCTAGGACATCTTTCAATCAATTCTGCCATAGATTTGGCACCGTCCTAAGGGACATCTTTCAATCATTTTCTGCCATAGATTTGGCATCGTCCTCAGGGACATCTTTCAAACGAATTCCGCCATAGATTTGGCATCGTCCTCTGGGAATCTTTCAATCAACTCCCGCCATAGTTTGGCATCGTCCTCTCGGACATCTTTCAATCAACTCCCGCCATAGATTTGGCATCGTCCTCTCAGACATCTTTCAATCAACTCCCGCCATAGATTTGGCATCGTCCTCTCAGACATCTTTCAATCAACTCCCGCCATAGATTTGGCATCGTCCTCAGGGACATCTTTTAATCATCTTCCGCCATAGATTTGGCATTGTCCTGAGGGACACCTTTCAATCAAATCCCACCATAGATTTGGCATTGTCCTCTTGGACATCATTCAATCATCTTCTGCCATAGATTTGGCATTGTCCTGAGGGACACCTTTCAATCATCTCCCGCCATAGATTTGGTTTTAGTTCCTTCGAGACAAACTAACTTGTCCCGTTGGATGACACCCCTCGCGGTGTATTTACAACCTATTCGCCTGTTTAATTTTGCCACCCACTGAGACAAAGCAATCGGTGGGCGCTCCTCGAATCAATCTATATTGTCGATCATTTGCTCGCATGTTTGCATGTTTGCATGTGCCCCGAAGAACTACGCTGATCTGATCCCTACAGAAAAGGGTACATAGGCAGCTCGAAAGAGCACGACCTCATGTTTCGAATGCTTGTACATCTTTACTTGCATTTGATTTTGGATTAAGGATTGAGTAGGGCTCGAATTGGGCTGTCTCAATCTTTGGATGTCACTCGTATCCAGACATGATGCCGAGCGCCATCCAAAGAGGGGCAACTGTAGACACCCCAATTTGGACCTATTAATTATCCCCGATGATGAAACAGAATCAAAACAGGCCTTGGACAAACTTGGACGATGCTTCTTGGGCTTTTTCAAAACCAAAATCCTCTTTTTTTCCGACACCCTAAGGGTAAAATTGGCACACATTTTAGCATATGAAATGTAGGGAGGTATTCCCAGACAGGTACAAATAGTGGCCGAACACATGGTGTGACGGATCCGTGTAATGAGAAAAGTGATATGGGATTCCATATAAGATGAACGGCGGCGGAAAGATCCGGTGCGCCAAGGGGGCACCAGAGTAGACAGTTTGTTCGGCTGAGGTGGCCCAGTGACATGGGAAGTCATTAGATAGAACAGACTGTTCGGCTGATGTTGCCCAGTAACATGAGAAGTCATTAGCTGAAACAGCCTGTTCGATAAGATACGTGCCGAACAGATAGGGTCATCTTGAAGAACGTGGCCTTAAGAGGTAAGGTGAAGGAGGAGTTCTAGAAGAAGAATCCAATATACGGTAAAGATAAGTAAGGAGATGTAAGGGGAAAAAATCCGCTTAGTGCTAACTCTAGCTTTTTGGTAAACAGCTTCACATGCCTCCTCGCCGGAACCCTAGCCCTTCGCCGGAACCCTAACTGCAAAACAGACAAGGGTGAGCGCACCTTTGCCTTTCGTGGCAAAGGCCCTCCGATGCCTAAGTTAGTATCACGTACTAGCAGAAAAACCCTAATTATCAGTAGGTAAATAACTCGATTGCAGTAGACTGCGTACCTGTCACCTTTAGGTTTACCTTGCATTTATAGATTCACAGATGCTTGTTGCCCAAGTATCCGTGTTGCCCTAGGTTTCCTATCTCATACAGGAAACCCATAATATCTTGGATTCTCGTTCCCTTATCAGTTCATTACCTTAGTCCTTTTAGGACTCTTTTCCATAACTGACCGAACATCCCATTCCCGTTGGGTATCTCTCCTGGATCTTATACTCTCGGGATCCCATTCCTTTACGGAACCAATTGTAATGGAACCTCCTAGAGTATTCCCTCTGCTCCAGCACTTGATTGGAGTTCTTCCCTTGTTCGGCTATCTCATCGCCGAACAACTACTTGGACCAACGTCCTCTCAGGAGCTCTCCTCCCGTTCGGCCCTTTTGGACCAGGAACAAACTACTTGGACCAACGTCCTCTCAGGACCTCTCCTCCTGTTCGGCCCTCTTGGACCAGGAACAAACTACTTGGACCAACAACTTCACATGTCACTGATCCTTTATCAATCTCTTGGTCCAATAACTTCTCATGTTTACTGGACCTTGACCCCATACAGACTTCCTAGACCAATGACATTTCATATCGCTGGTCCATATTGCCGACCACCGGCTTGCACAACGACTATCCCCATCATATTTACACCATGGTCCCACGTACCACGTGTTCGGGCCCTGTTTGGCCTTGTTCGGGAATACCTCCCTACAATTGCTCCCCAGCTTTACTCGTTATTTATTACCCAAATGACGAGCAAAGCTCTTAAAGACCGAGCAGATTCGTCCTGTTTCTGCACCTTTATTCGTGGCACATATCTTACTTCCCATATTTAGATGCAAACAGATGTTTTCGTGAAACGAGACGCACAAACGGCGTCCGGGGTGACATTTCACGTACGTCACCCTACTAACTTGGGTACTCAGGGAATCTCGTCCCCAATGCAGACCCACATTTTGTTTTGCTAAGTTCACTCATTTTTCAGCAAATCTTTTTGCACTCTTGCTAAGTTTGTTCGTACTTAGCATTGACCCTAGGTCATTCCGTATCTTCGCAGTTTCTTGGTATTCAGTATTTGCTTTGGCCCAAAGTTTTCTCGTACTTCAGCGAATTCCCAGCAATACTCTAGGAGTACTCGTACTCGTCCCAATTCTTGGCCGAACATGGTTGCTTCAGGCATTCGATGCCAAGACCTAGGTCTCCTTTGCACCCAACCTATCTCGGGCTCAGTTTGTAGCCAATGCTTTAAGTTTTGTCGATTTTTGGCATTCCTTACTGCCTTGGCCTAAGCATACTCATTCTTTAGCCAATCCACTGTCATGTCTAGGTTTATGTCGTACCTAGCTTATCTCAGGCTTTGCTCACATGAGAGCAATGTTCGTTGCTTGGGCCCCAAACCTTTTCGTGCTTGGGCCTTTGTCATGATTCAAGCAATGTTCACTGCTCGAGCCCCAAGCCTCTCCGTACTGGGGTCTATTTTTGACATTCTACGTTGTCATAGGTTTATTCATACCTATGTTCAATTTAGCTCATGGTCACCCAAATTTTCGTGCTTGGTTATTTTTCCAATTCTAGGCACTTAACTTCTGCCATTGTTTATGCTTGACACAGCCAAATAGTTTTTTTGAACTATTACTGTTTGAGCCTATGCATGCTCGGCGAATCATCTAAGTTCATTCGTACTTAGGTAGCAGCCCAAGTGCATTCGTACTTGGGCTTTTCTCAGCATTATTCGTTACTGTGAGACTAAGTGTATTCATACGTAGCTAAATCTCAACATTATTCACTGCCTTTTGTGAGGCAAATTTCTTTTAATCGCCTCTTTGGCCCTATTCGTGGCCAAGCTCTTTCACACTCAACAGATACTTAGCAATCTTCATCGCTCTTGCATCATTATCCAAGCTTATTCGCACTTGGTATGCCTAAGTATATGCATACTTAGGTTTCGCTCGTACTTGTTCATACTCGGTGAACTGTCTTTTGTCCGTACTCAGGTATTGCCCAAGCTTAATCACCCTCGGCAGACTGCCCAAGTTTATTTGTACTGAGGTATATCCTGTGTTCGATCATACTCAATCGAATTTCGGCACCGTTCATGGTCATGGCCTAACTTTACTCATATTTAGCCAAACTTTTGAGTTTGATTGCACTCAATCTGATTGTGGCATTTTTTATCGCCATGGCCTAAGTTTATTCATACTTTAGCCAAATTCAGAGTTTGATCGTACCCAACGAATATTTTTGATGAATGCTCTTTGCTCCCCAGGATGGAGAAAAAGTATCCTTAGCTTGTTCTTGCCGGGACCGAACAAGTACAATATTCGTGCTGGAAACAATTTCTTTCGAGCAATTTTATTCATAATTCTACCGAAGCAACTCGTAGCTTAAGAGAAATGTTGAACACTACCTCTTCTTTAAGTAATCCCATTACTTGACGTTATTTTGACTGATGGCCCTTCGTGGCCAGAATATAACGTGCTCGGACGCCGATCGCAGCTGCCCAAATTTCGTGTGAGCTTCTTAAGTATTTCATACCTATCGACCTTATGTATCTCATACATAAGCTTAAGTTTTTCATTCTTAGATACTTCCGTGTCTATACTTGGCAACTCTCAAGCATAGTCGTCGTTCGCGCGCGACTCAATCTCGTGCTTGTTCATGCACATATAATTAAGTGTTATGAATAAACCTTCCTATGTGCATTCGAGCATAAACTTAAGTGTTTCATACTTAGCAAGTTCCTAAGTTTCTTATACTTAGTATTGTTGTGCTTACATGCACACACCCTAGTTTCGTGTGTTTATTCATACACATCTAAGCATTCGTACGTAGTCGGGCTAGTGTGTTCCTTCATACATCTCAATCGTACTCAATCCCTACCAGATCTATTTACAGACCTAAACCCTTCGTGCCTGGCCAATTTCGTGCGTTCATTCATACACACTTTTTGTACTGTGTTTGCTCACCCAAGTGTTTCATACTTGACAGACTCCTAAGTGTATTCATACTTTAGATAAATTTGCATATTCTCGTATGCTCCCCAAGTTCCTCGTACTTGGAATTATGTGCATATTCACGTATGCAACTCAAATGTCTCGTACTTGGGTATATTCTGAGTTAGATCATACTCAATCAAATTCTGGCATTATTCATTGCCATGGCCTAAGTTTATTCATACTTAGCCAAATTTGGAGTATAATCATACTCCATCGGATTTTGGCATTACTCATTGCCATGACCTAAGTTTATTCATACTTAGCCAAATTTAGAGTATGATCGTACTCAATCGGATTTCGGCATTACTCATTGCCATGGTCTAAGTTTATTCATACTTAGCCAAATTCGGAGTATGTTCGCACTTCATTGAATTTTGGCGTCGCTCATTGCCATGGCCGAAGTTTATTCATACAAAGCCAAATTCGGAGTATAATCGTACTCCATCGGATTTTGGCATTATTCATTGCCATGGCCTAAGTTTATTCATACTTAGCCAAATTTGGAGTATAATCGTACTCCATCAGATTTTGGCATTATTCATTGCCATGGCCTAAGTTTATTCATACTTAGCCAAATTTGGAGTATGATCGGACTCCATCGGATTTTGGCATTACTCATTGCCATGGCCTAAGTGTATTCATACTTAGCCAAATTCGGAGTATGTTTGCACTCCATTGAATTTTGGCATCATTCATTGCCATGGCATAAGTTTATTCATATTTAGCCAAATTCGGAGTATGATCGGACTCCATCGATTTTTAGCATTATTCATTGCCATGGCCTAAGTTTATTCATACTTAGCCAAATTTAGAGTATGATCATACTCAATCGGATTTCGGCATTACTCATTGCCATGGTCTAAGTTTATTCATACTTAGCCAAATTCGGAGTATGTTCGCACTCCATTGAATTTTAGCGTCACTCATTGCCATGGCCTAAGTTTATTCATACAAAGCCAAATTTGGAGTATAATCGTACTCCATCGGATTTTGGCATTATTCATTGCCATGGCATAAGTTTATTCATACAAAGCCAAATTCGGAGTATGATCGTACTCCATCGGATTTTTGCATTATTCATTGCCATGGCCTAAGTTTATTCATACTTAGCCAAATTTTGAGTTTTTTCGTACTCAATCGGTTCTCAAGTTTTTTTTCTTAAGTCGTATTCGTACTTTAACTTGAAAAACAATATTTCAAATCAAATTTCGTTTTATTGCTTCATTCCAAGTTTATTCGTACTTAGATGCACACTCTCCCTGCTCCCCAGTATGGAGGCAAATTAAGTGTCTTTGGGTCCATACTTAGCTTAGTCGTGCTAGGACCGAACACAAATAAAATTTCTTAATTCCGTCACAAAGCTGCTCATAGCTGAATAATTTCTATGGAATTCTGATCATAATTTTCTTATAGCAACTCATAGCTAAAATATAAATTGTAATAAGTAATTCCACTACTTATCTGTATATTCCATGGCATATGCATTGGATTCCCATCCAAGACTTTGAGGCGATAAGCTTCAATCTCAGCTATCTCTGTAACCTTGTATGGTCTCTCCCAATTCGGACCAAGCTTCCCATTCGTGGGATCTCATGCAAAAACTTCCTTAGTTTCTTAGCCTTCAGTACTTTGGGCACTTCGTAACCCAACCAACAAGGCTTTGTATTCTACCACATTATTCGAAGCATTGAGCTGAACAACCAGTTCTAGCATCACAACCTTAGGAGAGCATATCATAATTCGTGCTCCTGAATCTTGATCCTGCTCGGTAGATTCCTTCATTCATCGTAATCACTCCCGCGTGGGTTTATTACGAGAGCATCGTTGTCCGATAACTATACAATTTCCAGGTTTCTGTCCATAAAGGTGCTTGGCCCTTTGGTTTGTTGCCTATTCGAGCACCACCTGAATTCTCCACCTTTCGTAGGCATCTATACCAGTCTTTGATTTCTTGCTCACGTTTTTTCATACGCTAAGCAATTTCTTCAATACTACATTCTTTCTCTTTGAGACCTTTCGTAGTCTCGAGTACGTTGTGATCGCCTAACAAATTTAAACCGATCCTCATGATCATCTAACAGATTCAGATTGGCCTTCGCGAGAGCCTAACAAATTTGTACTGCTCTGTACGATTGCCTAAACAATTTAGACTACTCCGTGCAATTGTATAGAAATTTGAATTGCTCTGCATGGTTGCCTAGCAGATTCAAACTGCTCCTTAGGATTGCCTAGCAGATTCAGACTGCTAAGTGCAATCGCCTAGCAGGTTCAAACTGCTCCTTAAGATCGCTTAGCAGGTTTACACTTTGCTGCCTAGCAGATTCAAACTGCTCCTTAAGATTGCCAAGCAAATTCAAGCGCTCAGTGCAATCACCTAGCGAGTTCAAATTGCGCTACCGAGCAGATTCAAAGCTGCTCCTTAAGATCGCCTTGTAGATTCGGACTACTCTGCTCTTGCCTAACAGATTCAAAGCTTTCTGTGATCGCCTAGCGAGTTCACCTGCTTCTGTTGTGGCTGTGAAAGCGATTTTGACGCTCCTTAGGATTGCCTAGCGATTAATTGCTCTTTGCAATCGCCTGGCAGGTTCAGATTGCGCTGCTACCGAGCAGATCCAGACTGCTCCTTAAGATTGCCAAGCAAATTCAAACTGCTCAGTGCAATCACCTAGCAGGTTCAAATTGCGCTGCTACCGAGCAGATTCAAACTGCTCCTTAAGATCGCCTAGCAGATTTAGACTGCTCTGCTACCGAGCAAATTCAGACTGCTCCTTAAGATTGCCTAGCAGATTCGGACTGCTCTGCTACTGAGCAAATTCAGACTGCTCCTTAAGATTGCCTAGCAGATTCGGACTGCTATGCGCTGCTGCCTAGCAGATTCAAACTACTCTGTGCGGTTGCCTAGCAGGTTCAGACTGCACTGCGCTGCGCGGCTGTGGAGCAGATTTTGACTGCACTTGGAGATTACCTAGCAGATTCGAACTGCTTTGACTTCCATCTTGGCACCTTGATTAGCTCCCCCAATCCTAGGAGCATACAATATTGAAGGACTTGCTCATAGCCCTACTCAGTGCCTTCTCAGGAGCACCAGGCAAAAAAGGTGTCCTCTCAATTTCCCTCTTGGATCATCCTCCATTCGCGGAGTCTTTACGCTTCTAGAAAACATTGTTGATCTCAAAGAATTACTCCGTTTTGTATTAGATTTCTCGAATCTCTCTCTCTCATGCTTTTTTAATTAGGCGTGCATACCCCTTGAGTTCATCCTACCATTTTATCCTTAGAACTCTAGGACTGAACCAGCGAGTGACTCGTACCCGCCAAGCCATTCCTTTACTCCACCAGTGGCTTTTTCGGAGCCTGCAGTGGCGTTTTGTCACGACCCCCTCAAGACCATGCGTGTTCTTTGGGTCGTATGGCTCTTCTTCCATCATGGTTTCAATGGGAATTCTATCGTTTCCCACAGACGGCGCCAATTGTAAGGGAAAAAAATCCGCTTAGTGCTAACTCTAGCTTTTTGGTAAACAGCTTCACATGCCTCCTCGCCGGAACCCTAGCCCTTCGCCGGAACCCTAACTGCAAAACAGACAAGGGTGAGCGCACCTTTGCCTTTCGTGGCAAAGGCCCTCCGATGCCTAAGTTAGTATCACGTACTAGCAGAAAAACCCTAATTATCAGTAGGTAAATAACTCGATTGCAGTAGACTGCGTACCTGTCACCTTTAGGTTTACCTTGCATTTATAGATTCACAGATGCTTGTTGCCCAAGTATCCGTGTTGCCCTAGGTTTCCTATCTCATACAGGAAACCCATAATATCTTGGATTCTCGTTCCCTTATCAGTTCATTACCTTAGTCCTTTTAGGACTCTTTTCCATAACTGACCGAACATCCCATTCCCGTTGGGTATCTCTCCTGGATCTTATACTCTCGGGATCCCATTCCTTTACGGAACCAATTGTAATGGAACCTCCTAGAGTATTCCCTCTGCTCCAGCACTTGATTGGAGTTCTTCCCTTGTTCGGCTATCTCGTCGCCGAACAACTACTTGGACCAACGTCCTCTCAGGAGCTCTCCTCCCGTTCGGCCCTTTTGGACCAGGAACAAACTACTTGGACCAACGTCCTCTTGGACCAACGTCCTCTTGGACCAATGTCCTCTCAGGACCTCTCCTCCTGTTCGGCCCTCTTGGACCAGGAACAAACTACTTGGACCAACAACTTCACATGTCACTGGTCCTTTATCAATCTCTTGGTCCAATAACTTCTCATGTTTACTGGACCTTGACCCCATACAGACTTCCTAGACCAATGACATTTCATATCGCTGGTCCATATTGCCGACCACCGGCTTGCACGACGACTATCCCCATCATATTTACACCATGGTCCCACGTACCACGTGTTCGGGCCCTGTTTGGCCTTGTTCGGGAATACCTCCCTACAGTGAGAAGAGACCCTATGAGTAAAGGATCACGGTTGATTGGGCAAGAGATCCCCGAGAAAGCCAGGTTTCCTGTACGTGACAGGAGACCTGGGCAACAAGGATGCTTGCAAAGCAAGCATGCTCATATCTATAAATATGAGGTAAACCTGGAGGAAAAAGGTACGCAGCATTCATTCCATACTTTCCTACTGATAATTAGGGTTTTGATACAGTACGAGATACTAACTTAGGCAGCGGAGGGCCTTTGCCATGAGAGGCAAATGTGCGCTCACCCCTTGTCTGTTTTACAGGTTAGGGTTCAGGCAAAGGTATTAGGGTTCCGGTTGGACAACACGTGAAGGAAGGGGATTCAGCGCTGTTCTAGGTACTATTTGATTTTTTCCCACCTACAATTGGCGCCGTCTATGGGAAACGAAAGAGTTCCTTTTTAAAATACGACCATGGTGGAAGTAGATCCAATCAAGCCGCTCGCTGATAAGAACTAGGCTGGTGGGGGAAGAGATAAATCCCCACCAGGTGCTCCGAGAAAGCCTACCAGCGGGCATGATAAGAGGACGACAAGCAGAGATCCTCTTACCATCCAAGATAACTCCAAGAATAAGGAGGGCAGAACGGCTACAACCTCCACGCGAAGGAGCAAATCCCATCAAAGGGGAGAATCGGTTGCACATTCAAAAAGTGTGCATAGCAGCGAAGATATCATCGACAAGAAGAGGCAGGAAGTCGAGGAATTTGCTCGACTAATTAGGAAAAGGGAACACGAGATCCGAGAGTTAGAGCGGATCCGAGAACATCCTGAGGACTCTGGATTGTCGCGAAAGAAATCCGGGGGAGACGGGTCCATGGTGCAATACACAAAGGTCCCTTCACGAAGAAGGAGGAGCAAGTCCAGGAGCCCCACTCCTGCCAGGAAAAGGGTTTCTTCACGAAAAAGAAGGAGCAGGAGTCCGATCAGGCAAAGAACTCCCCCACATCATAGGAGGAGCAGGAGCCGAAGCTCCTCACCCGAGGAAGGTGTTAGAAAACACCATAGGGACGGTACGAGAGACCTGATAATGATTGGAACAGGGCAGTGGCCCATGAATCCAAAAAATGAGAAGATGGGTCCATGACTGCACGAGAAGCAGCAAGGCAGGCCCTGAGTAATATAGCGGCATCACCCTTTTCAAAAAGGCTACAGGATGCACGCTTGCCGAGCAGAGTGAAGCATGGGACGTTTGTACTTTACGAGACAAACACGGACCCCGTTGCTCACATACAACATTACCAGCAGGCTATGTTCATGCATGATGGGGATGATGCCATCATGTGTAAGATGTTCCCTTCAAGCTTAGGAAAGGTGGCCTTATCATGGTTCCATAAGTTGGAACCACGCTCCATACGAGGATGGACGCAGTTAGCAGAAGAGTTCACTGCTCGGTTCTTGACGAGTAGAAAGGCTCCCAAGACATTCGAAAGTCTCTCAATGATGAAGCAGGAGGACAATGAGCCGATCAGAGACTATGCAAAGAAGTACTGGGAGACCTTCAATGAGATAGACAGTTGTAGTGAGGAGTATGCGATTGCTACGTTCAAAACGGGCCTGCCTGTTCGGGGCGAACTACGCCGGTCATTAAACAAACATCCGGTCGCATCATTGGCAAGGCTAATGGAGCGTATTGAACAACACGCCAGAATGGAGGATGACAAACTCCGGGAGGAAGGCAGAGTTGTTGCCGAACAGCCAAAGACCCCAGCGAAGAAGGCGGATAAACCAGAGCCCAAAACTTACCGCGAGAGGAAGGAGTATGGGCAGGGTAAGAAAGAACCATATAAGGAGAAACAGGTGCCTGATCCTAAGTCATTCTTTTCAATAACCACGGTTTGGAAAGAACCAATCTATAGGATTCTTTATCGAATAAAGAATCAGCCCTACTTCAAATGGCCCCCAAGTCTGGGTGGAGATAAGGATGCAAAACGTGCTACGAATCAGCACTGCAGTTGTGTCAACCCTGTCTCCCACCGAGCTTCAGTTGGCGTTCCGACTGTTCACCGAGCGTAAGAAGTATTTACTCCGAGCTTCGAGCGATGTTCTCGTTCGGCGAATGAAGTATTTACTCGGATGGGTGCCTCTCCGTCCGGGGTGGTAGATGCTCGCAGTTACCACAAGGATTGGGTCATATGACCGAAGATTGTGAAATGTATAAGAGGCATCTCGACGATTTGGTCTCTCGTGGTTACCTTAAGGAATTCATTAAGGAGGATCCTATAGATAAAGGGAAAGCAATGGAGTTGAATTACGAGCAGAATCCTAAGGGGGTGATCCATATGATACATGGATTGGCCACACCTTATACGAGGAATGAGGTAAGGCTACTCCAGAGGCAAGTCAAGCATGACCAGCATGTTATGCGAGTGGGAAACAAAAGAGGGCGAGAGAATGACATGCCCAACGAAAGCATAGTCTTTACAGATGAGGATCTGGGAGAGATCCAGGTGCCCCACAATGATGCATTAGTCATAACCCTACGAATTGGGGAATATGATATTGAGAGAATCCTAGTAGATTCAGGGAGCAGTACAGAGGTGTTATACTACGACGCATTCAAAAAGTTAGGGCTGAAGCAAACAGATTTGGAACAATCTATTACACCTTCGGTTGGATTTGGTGCAGGTGCAGTATGGCCCCTCGGAAAAGTAACGCTGCCTGTTCGGGCTGGGATAGTGGTCCTAAGGACAGACTTCTTGGTTGTGGATGTACCATCCTCCTATAATGCAATTATAGGAAGAACTTGGTTACATAAGATAAGGGTTGTTTCTTCTACATATCACCAGATGGTGAAATTCCCAAGGTCTAACGGGATCGAGAAGATCAAGGGAAATCAAAAGTCAGCACAACAATGCCTAACCTCCATCATCAAGAAAGTTCCAAAGGCCCATCAAGTTCATACGGTAGAAGTCCCAGATCAACCAACTGTCGAGGATGTCGGAAGAGATCCGGCAGAGAAAGTAGTGGAAGGCCTAAAGAAGATACAGATCAACGAGACTGATCCTGAGAGGTATTTTCTAATTGGGGAGTCACTGCCGGATGAGGAAGAATCCGAATTGGTGGGTTTCTTGAAAGAACATGTTGATATGTTTGCTTGGGTACCGGAGGAAATGCCTGGAGTGGACGCAGATGTGATCTGCCACCACCTAAATGTTGACCTGCAGCATAAGCCCGTTATTCAGAAGAAAAGAAGGGCAGCTGTACAGCATGTCGACGCTGTTATTGAAGAAGTGGATCGTTTGTTAGAGGCCAAAGCGATACGAGAAGTCTATTACCCAGAGTAGCTGTCCAACACTGTGGTCGTGAAAAGGAAGAATGGGAAATGGCATGTCTGTGTAGACTTCACAAACTTGAATAAAGCATGTCCTAAAGATAGCTTCCCTCTCCCAAGGATTGATCAATTGGTTGACGCCACTGCTGGGTATGAACGGATGAGTTTCCTTGACGCATATCGGGGGTATCATCAGATTGCCATGTTTGGGCCTGATCAAGAAAAGACTTCTTTTATTACACCATGAGGGTTGTACAGTTACAGTGTTATGCCCTTTGGGCTGAGAAACGCAGGAGCGACTTATCAGAGGCTGGCGACAATCATGTTCAAGAAACTTCTTGGCCAAACTATGGAGGTATACATAGACGATATGGTGGTCAAAAGCAAAACCCGGCAGGGGCATATTCTGGACTTGAGAGAGGCCTTTGAAATTTTAAGGAAATACAAGTTGAAACTCAACACCTCGAAATGTGCGTTTGGGGTTGGTTCTGGAAAGTTCCTAGGCCACCTGGTGACTCTGAGAGGGATTGAGGAAAATCCTGATCAGATAACGGCCTTACAGAATCTACAAAGTCCCAAAACTACAAAGGAAGTCCAGAGGCTGACTGGGATGGCTGCGGCCCTCAATAGGTTCATTAGCCGTTCAAGTGATAAGTGTAGGCCCTTCTTCCAATTGCTAAATAAAAGAGAAGGATTTGAAAGGGGAGCAGAATGTGAGCAGGCATTCCAAGATTTAAAGAAGTATTTGGCTCAAGCCCCCCTCTTGTCAACCCCTGACCTAGGTGAGACTTTGGTTTTATATTTAGCACTTTCTGAACATGCTGTGAGTGCAGTTCTGTTAAGGGACAAGGGGCCCGAACAAATCCCAGTTTATTATGTGAGCAAAACACTCCTGGACGCAGAAACAAGGTATCTGCCCCTCGAGAAACTGGTCCTTGCTTTGAGGACCGCAACGAGAAAATTGCCTCATTATTTCCAGAGCCACAGAGTTGTGGTTTATAATGAGTTTCCATTAAGATCACTGCTACAAAAGGCAGATTTCTTTGGGCGAATCTCAACTTGGTCTGTTGAGTTAAGTCAATATGATATTGACTTCCAGCCGCGCACTACAATAAAGGGCCAAGTGTTGGCAGATTTTGTGGCAGAATTCTCACCAACGGTAGCACCTCAGCCTCCTGCGAGACAGGAGCAGAAAGTTGAACTGTCAAAAAGGAAGGTTAAGGCGCCTGCCGAACAGGACCCTTTGGAATGGAAACTATTTGTCGACGGTTTTGCCTGCAACACTGGTTCAGGTATTGGTATTGTTTGTTCCCTCCCGGAGGGGTTATGTTGGAGCAATCTGTTCGGCTTGGCTTCAGTGCATCAAATAATGTGGCAGAGTACGAGGCTCTCTTGGTTGGCTTGAACAGTGCAAACACTCTGAAGGTTAAAAGGATCAGGGTTTATTGTGATTCACAGCTTGTGGTAAACCAACTATCTGGCGAGTATGAAGCTCGAAATGAAAAGATGGCAGCCTACGTGGAGGCGGCCAGAGGTTTACTTAATACCTTCGAAAGGGTATGTATAGAGCAGATAAGCTCTGGACAGAATTCTCATGCGGATTCTTTGGCTTGGCTGGCTGCAGCTGTTCCAACTGAGTTTAAACGAAAAGTAGCAGTTGACTACTTGGCCGAGCCGAGCATCGGCAGGAGTATAGACTTGGTCTTGGACGTGAACCAAGGACCAAGTTGGATGGATCCAATCGTGGAGTTTTTACGAGATGAAAAACTCCCTTCAAATAAGAAGGAAGCACATAAGATCAAAACCAAGTTTGCAAGGTTTTGGCTGTCCCCCGAGGGGAAGCTATATAAAAAGTCCTTCACGGGGCCGTATTTGCTTTGTGTACACCCCGAGATGGTGCAGAAGTTCCTCCATGAGATACACGAGGGAACATGTGGAAGCCATGCTGGGGGCAGATCTATTGCCCACCGAGCAATTACCCAAGGATACTGGTGGCCACACATGCAAGAGGACGCCAAAGTCTATGTTAAGATCTGTGTGAAATGTCAAAAGTTCTCACCTATGATAAGAACACCAGCCGAAGACCTGGTGCCTTTGACTAGCCCCTGGCCATTTGCCCAGTGGGGAATGGACATCGTGGGTCCACTCCATAAAACAACAGGAAATCGAAAGTTCCTGTTGGTGGGCACCGATTACTTCACAAAGTGGATTGAGGCAGAACCCTTGGCCAAAATCAGTGAACCCATGATAGAAAGGTTAGTGTGGAAGAGTATTATCACTCGATTGGGAGTCCCTTACTCTTTGATCACAGATGATGGGGCACAGTTCTAGAAAAAGTTCAAAACATTATGTTCCCAGTATGGAATAAGGAACTATTACTCAACCCCTGCTTACCCTCAGAGCAATGGGCAAGCAGAAGCTTCCAATAAAACCATTCTCGATGGGATCAAGAAAAGGTTGGACAAGGCAAAAGGCAAGTGGCCTGATGAACTGCCCCTGGTGTTGTGGGCCCACTGAACAACGCCTAAGAGGTCTACAGGAGAGACCCCCTATTCATTAGCATATGGTACAGAGGCAGTTATACCCCTGGAAGTTGGCCTTCCAACCAACAGGACTGCATTGGTTGAGAGTGGGGGTAATGACAGGGCCCTAGAGATTGAGCTTGATCTGACCGAAGAAAGGAGAGAAAGGGCCCTAGTCCACCTGGCCTCATACCAGGAACAGCTAATGAAAGGCTACAACAAACATGTCCACCCTCGAGAATTTGGTATTGGGGACCTTGTGCTTCGAAAAGTACTTGGCAATACCAAAGTGGCTAATGAAGGAAAGCTAGGAGCAAATTGGGAAGGTCCGTATCGAGTAACTGAAATTGTGGGCATTGGGGCTTATAGGTTGGCAGACCTGGACGGGAACCCGGTGCCAAGGCCTTGGAATGTCCACAATTTGAGAAAGTTCTTTGTTTAAAAAGACTTTTGGTTTATCATTTATTCTGTTTTAGGATTATGTTATTGTGTGGGGATTACGAAGAAAATTCCTTTGTTTTTACTTCTGTTAGTTGCAAGGGGTACGCATAACAACTCCTTGAGTTTGAGAACTATGAATAGAAGTTATGATTTTGCAACATATTTGATTTTTCAGAAATTTTGTTTCTTCTGGTATATGGTTGTTTTTTTTAATTTATGAATACGAACAACGGCCTAGCTGCCCCTTCTTCGTATTGGGGAGCAGGTAATGAGTATAAATGCCTTTGAACGTACGAATTCATGTATCAATTATCTTAGTATGAGAAACTTAGATTCACTAAGTACGAAAAAACTTAGAATAAGGGATGAAAGCCTTGTAACGTACGAATATACGTATTACTGTCTAAGCACAAAAAAAATACTCAGACTATACAAGTACAAGAGAAACTTGTATGCACGGATTGTTAAGTACGATAAACTTAACATCCTAACCAAGTACGAGAAACTTATAAGAAGTACGAAATACTTGCTTTTCTCCTAAGTATGAAATACTTGGATAAATAAATGTGTGATGTAGGACACTCGAAGGCTACGAACAGCCGAGCAAATATAGAGGCCATACAAGGCCACAAGACAACTGATAAAGTACGAAAGACTTAATTTCCTGTTTAAGTATGAGAAACTTAAACATGCATAAATCAAATAATTCCAAAGTATGAAACACTTAGGGAATAAGACATAACGAAATTTTGTCTACATGTTATTAACCAGATACGAACAAAACTGGTATTATACATTGGGTAAATTAGAACCTCAGATGCATAGATTCCTCTTGAGTACGATAGAACTTGAAACTATGAGCAAGAACGAAAAACTTGTCTCAATAAAACTAGGAATTCGATTAAGTAACGAAATACTTAAGTACTAAGTATGAAAAACTTAGAAGCAACATAATAGCTAAGTACGAGCAAAACTTAGATTGATATCCAAGTATGAACATACTTGATGGGCATATAAACTGAACAAGTACCAAACACTTAACACGTGCGTGAAACTAACTAAGTATGGAACACTTAGCAATTCAACACGAACGTTTGGCCACGAAAAGGCCACCTGCAGTATCAAAAAGCCACGAAGGGCCGAGCAAAACAGTGATCAGGCCAAACAAGGGCCACAAGAATTAGAGTAGTGCCACGAGGGGCCGAATACCTGTTTTAAAAGTAAGTAATATCTGATGCCACACAGGGCTAAAGATCACGGCCACGCAGAGCCTCTCAAAAAGACTGTTCATGAAAACGAAAAGGACTTACCAAAGATCAGTCCAGGTTCTGGACCTCTGGGGTTGTGTTGCTTGGAACCTCTGCGGCATTGTTATCCCCAGCTGGTTGTTCTTCTAAATTGACAGTTTCGGTGGTTGCTCCTCCAATGGTTGGTTGTTCAGGATGCGCTTCCTGAGATCCAGATTGAGCACCTTGGGACTCCATCTGCATTTCCTCATCTGCATCTGCAAAATCGTCAATCTGCTCCTCGATATCATCCACAAGGGGCTCCTCGGAGTCATGGGATTGCTGAAGACGTTTGCTGGGCAGATCATTGTCCACCCAGAGGCTGGAATCTTCAGGGGCTCCAACTTTCGTCATGCACGCCTCCCAGCATACACTCCAGATCTGGTCTTGGATACCAAGCATCTGCTCCACATAGTTTGCTGTTGCAGCATCGAAGCCCTTCTGGAATCCATCTTCGTGGGCTACTTTCTTGGTGCTGTTGATCTCAGATAGCGCCTGGCGAAGGTTCTTTTTGGCAGTATCAAGCTTCATCTTCATCTCATCGGCTTCCAGCTTGGCTTTATCTCTCTCTCTTTCCACCCTAGTGACTGATCGAATCAAACGGGTGTTTTCATTCATCAGTCTGATTCTCTAAGCATCAGCTTCCTGAAACCTCTGTCCCAAGGTAACCATCTTTTGGATAAACTAGAGGGCAGCCAAAGAATTTTTTAGTATGCAGTTAAGAATTTTTATCTACCTCGAGAATGGTGGAACAAAAAGTTAGAAGAAATAAATAAAAATACAGTAATTCCACTAACGAGTCCAGTGGAAACAAGCCGATCAGAAGCAGTTGAGGACTCCTTCTGCATATCCACAGGAAGCAGCAGACTCTGAGCAAGGGCCAGTGCGGTCTCCGTCGAGCTCGCACTGTCCCCAACGTTCACTGGGCGGTCCCCCCTCACAAGTCGAGGGGCCCAGGCCTCGTGAACTACCTGGGTGACCGATGAGGGAGTCTCCAGATTTGGTGTAGGAGTTTGTAAGTCTGAGGCCCCGGCTTCCTGATGCCTTGGGCGTTTGTCCCTGTGGGTATCAATAGCCTCAAGGGAACCGTCTTGTTCCCGAGGAGAGGAGGAGGACCGTGTTCCAGGCCCTCTGGTGCGACGAAGTGCCGGAGGAGCAAGACCAGTGGAGGCCACCCTGCCCGGGGCACCACGTCCCCGAGGAGAAATAGTGAGAAGGGTGCTAAGATTTAAGGGTTGGTGAGACATGGTACCTGAAATTGGTGGGGATGGAGAATATCCTGCAGAAGAAGACTGACTGGTGTCTTGTTGAAAAGCTGATTGTTCGGGTTGTTGTTGGATGGTCTCTTGATGACGAGAGGACCTTCTGAGGATTAAGCGTGGTAGAGGGATCCCCTCGGAAATTGGAACCTCTCCTGGCTGTCCGGCGATTGTTACCCCAGCACCTGGCCTCGAACTCCTGGGTTGGGGAGCAGTCAAGGTGGATGCACCGCTGGTACTTGGGTTCGCAAGTCTTCTATCAATAAAACCCCTGTAGGCTGGATCGTAGCCTAGCAAGACGCTTGCGTCACGTCCCCGTCCAGCAGTTCGTGTACCTGGAACCCTTTTGTATTTTAGAACTACGTTGATGTCCGCTGTTCGGACGTAGCTGGGTTCCCTGCTTGGGCGTTTGTTGCTGAAATGACAAAGCAAAAGGGAAACGTTCAGAGGTATGTCTTCAGTATGGAGGGATAAAGTGAAACAAACTGAAACATAAAAAAAGAACAGAAATTAGAAGCGTACGTGGGAAGCCCCATTCGTGGGGAACGTGGACACCCACCACTTGGCCATCTTCCCCCATGGGCTCGAAGGCTCCAGTTACGTAGAGGAAATCCATCTCGTGATCCCGAGCAGAGTCTGGCAGGTTAAGCACGAAGTGCTTCTCTGCCTTTCTCACTTTTAGGTAATAAGTATTGTATTCTTGGTTCAATACAATACTGTACCACCACTGGATATCCCAAATTCCTAACTGGGTCCCCAGGATTCTATTTAGAGCTACTACTCCCATCACTAATCTGAAAAAATTTGTGGACACTTGCATGGGGTTGAGTCGATACCAGTTCAGAGTTCGACGAAGTAGTGGGTCAAGGGGGAAACGAACTCCGCCCTCGACAATAGCCATGATTGGGATACACGTTCTATCCCATCTACAGGCGTTCCTAATCTCACCCAGAGGGGCAAGTTCTAAACCGACGGTATCTGGGATGTTATAATCCTTCCTAAAAGCTGCCATCGCGGTCGGGGTTTCACAAAGCTTCTTGAACTTTCCAGGTTTAGGCTCATTATCATCCGCCATGGATATTATGGAAAGCTCTACGACAATAAAAGCAAAATCTGGGAATGGGAATGAACAGAGCCCTAAGAACGAATCTGAGAACGAAATCTCAGAATGAAATGAAAGGAAAGGTGAGAATGAGAGTCTTACAAAGGTGTAGTGAAGATTTCTTTGGGATGGAATCGAGTTGCAGACGGCGGCGATGGCAGGTTGAAGATGAAAAGTTTCATTTGGTTTCAAGAGAGAGGAAACTGAGATTCGAACTTTTTGGGTAAAAAACCCAAAAAGATACCCTTTTTGGGTTTAAGAATAGAGTAACGGAGACGAAGCGTCTCCGCTGACGACGTTACGTAAAAGGTAACGGCCACAGCAGTTGGATAGCTGGCGATCAAACGCCGTTTGGCCAAAACATCAGTTCGAATTTAATGCGAGGTGTACGAAACACGCCACGTGGAGTCATTATTTCGAGAAAAATTATGACTAAACCGCCAAAAGATATCAATGGGAACCCAATGACTATATCTGCACCGGATCTGGTCTGTTCGGCCTTAAGTTCGTTTTTGAGCTTTACTCATCATCTTCAAACAGTAGTAATGAGCAAAAGCTAGGGAGCAATTGTAGGGAGGTATTCCCGGACAGGTACAAATAGTGGCCGAACACGTGGTGTGACGGATCTGTGTAATGAGAAAAGTGATATGGGATTCCATATAATATGAACGGCGGCGGAAAGATCCGGTGCGCCAAGGGGGCACCAGAGTAGACAGTTTGTTCGGCTGAGGTGGCCCAGTGACATGGGAAGTCATTAGATAGAACAGACTGTTCGGCTGATGTTGCCCAGTAACATGAGAAGTCATTAGCTGATACAGCCTGTTCGATAAGATACGTGCTGAACAGATAGGGTCATCTTGAAGAACGTGGCCTTAAGAGGTAAGGTGAAGGAGGAGTTCTAGAAGAAGAATCCAATATACGGTAAAGATAAGTAAGGAGACAGTCCTGTTGTGGAACGAGTTCCATAGTGAGAAGAGACCGTATGAGTAAGGGATCACGGTTGATTGGGCAAGAGATCCCCGAGAAAGCCAGGTTTCCTGTACGTGACAGGAGACCTGGGCAACAAGGATGCTTGCAAAGCAAGCATGCTCATATCTATAAATACGAGGTAAACCTGGAGGAAAAAGGTACGCAAGAAGTTGCATTCATTCCATACTTTCCTACTGATAATTAGGGTTTTGATACAGTACGAGATACTAACTTAGGCATCGGAGGGCCTTTGCCACGAGAGGCAAAGGTGCGCTCACCCCTTGTCTGTTTTACAAGTTAGGGTTCAGGCGAAGGTATTAGGGTTCCGGTTGGACAGCACGTCAAGGAAGGGGATTCAGCGCTGTTCTAGGTACTATCTATTTTTTCCCACCTACATGAAATATATTTGAATGAAACCAATTGGGTTAAAAAGAGGACTCAACGAGCTTTCCAACGCTTCAAAAAACACCCAAATCCGAGTTCGGGAGTGCCCGTGGCGGCCCACTGAAGTTGGGCAACCACTCCCAAGCGCTTGGGAGTGCTGACAGACCAATGCATGTTGAGCTTGACCTTTTTTAGACCTTTTTTAGTCCATTCAACATTCAACGTTCAAACCTGTCATGCAGAGGCCTGCCTGAGTATGCAGGTCTGGCAGAGAATATCATCATACCTTTTTTCCCCCCAAAACTATTTTCTCTTTATTTTTGATTTATTTTTCAAACTTCAAACCTATTTTCTCATCCCCTATATATACCCCCATATTCTACCCTGTTAAGGGGCACGAAATTTTACTCTCTCCCTCTACTATCTTCTGAAATTTTCAGTCTCAAAATCTCCTTCAAACATTTTCCAAAACTTGTGTTTTCTAAGGAAAATTTCAAACAATCTTCAAGTTCTTCAAAACTCAAACCTCTAGTCCATCTAGAACTCCATTTTCCTACTGTTTTCAATCCATTTTCAAGCAAACAAATCAGTTCAAGATGCCAACTTCAAGTGGTATAAACACCTTCAAATCTACTATTTTTCTACTTCTGAGGGGAATCGAAGGGCCCATACCAGTTCCTCATACTGGTTGTAAGCCCATTTGATTTTGGTTTAACCACAAGTGCAAGAGGAACCTAAAGAAACAAAACCATTTTCTGGGCACTGTATTCAGTCCCGAGCGCTCGGGACCATCCCTGAGTGCTCAGGAGTGTTGTTGTCCACCAAAATTCTGTTTTGACATTCAGTATTTCATTTCATGTGAATTTATGAGTATTGGGTGTGCACTAGTCCTGCCAGTGCCCAGTTAGGCTTGGTTTCAATTGCAAGGAAGCAAGGCTAGGATGGTTAAGGCTAGTTCTGTGGGCAGCATGCCCTCCGGAGAGAAAGGATTCCGTTCCTTCCCATTCTTGTTTTCAGTATCAGAATATGCCTTGTCCTAACCAAAAAATTGCAAGATGGTTCAGCAGTACTCTCGAGCGCTCAGGTCCATTCCCGAGCGCTCGGGAGTGTTCCCAGTGACAGTTCTTGATTTTGTGTTGTTTTTCATTTTATATCACCTCATCATCTTACATTGTACACTAGCAACTGCATACACTTCTCTATGTGATATATCTGTGAATATTTGCTAACTGTTTAATGAAACAAAATACTTTTTATAAAATCCCATAAACATTCAGTAGAGACCGACCTCGTATCGGGCGAGAGGGGTGCCGTAAAACCCTTCCCCTCTCGTAACATGGCTTCCGAACCCAAAACAATCTCTGGTTTTCAATTCAATCAATCATTTTCAATCAAAATGGTTTCTCGGATGGCGAACCTCAAATCCGGGTGGCGACTCCTCAATTTTTCAAATCAAAAAATATTTTCCGGGCAGGTAGCCCACAGTGGCGACTCCACTGGGGATGTTTAATTGATACTTGAGAAAAAGTGGGTATGTTGTCAAAACGACTTACTTTCCTTAAGAATTGATTAAATTGGTGAGCCAAGCTTGAAAATTTTTTGTGGGATTTTCAAAATATTTTGTTTCATTGTCTATCTTTTGTACATATATCTTGTTCAACCTCGCTGTTGTGTTCTGGCAATCCTACCCGGCCTGCCGGTGATAGGGAATCCCAGAATGCTCGGCAACCCTCGACCGTGATGAGTCATCTCTGCCGTTTGTACCGTTGTTGGGTGTGCGCTCAACAATGGGAGGCATACCTTGACTCTAGTCCGGGGAACCCTTTCTAAACCAAAACCGGCCTCTATACATGTGTAGAAAGCATTAGAACCTTCCAAATTAGGATAGGAACCCGCAGGGTAGGATTATGTGCTATATCCTGCCTACATGTTACTGCTTTCTGCATCTCACCATGCATCTCATCCATGTCATGCCATCATGCTGTTTGTTCAATATCAAGTCCTGTGCTCTTAAGACTTGCTCGCGCGGTCTGTAGAAGGTTGCCAAGACCCGATGAAGAATCGTGCACCCTGGTGTACGTTGTCTAAACTACATGAGTCCTTAGAACAATGAGACTTTGGGAAATCAAAACATACTAAGTCCTTGACTAATGCCTAATCGAAGATTCAACGGAGAATAAGGAATAACAAGGAAACGATGTCGTGACGCCACGTCACTTACACCACTTCGGCTAATGGCACCATGCCACTGACGCCACTCTGGTTATGGTATCACGTCATCTATACTAAGCTATTTCGAGTTCAAAATTGAAACTTCGAATGAGGACTAGTTGAATACTTAGTTCATTTTGACATCTCTTAGAACTTGTCGTTCTAAACAAAGGATACACCCTAAAAGAAATTCTGAGGAATGAGGCAACCTTCGAAGGACTGTGATCTCATCCCGCTTGCACATCACACCTTGCATCTTATGCTGTCCGTTTGCTTTCGTATCGCGTATAGAACTCTTAGACTTGCTTGCGCAGCTTGTTTAGGATTGCCAAGCCCCAGCGCCTCTGATATCAGTTGAGTGTCTGCGCATTGAAGTTGGGAACACAAAAGTTCCCAGTACTGATGGGGTTGTTCTCCTGAGATATGCCCAGCTGCCGGAGGATGCGGCCAGGGATGTAAAAAGTGAAGCTCGTCAACCCGGCAATCACCACCCTATCAAACCCGTCAGAATGAATAGTCATGTTCGTTAGATCCAGCCACGGGCATCTCCAAACAATCTCCTCAGGTTGCATTTGCTGCATGAACTTGTACCATTCTTCCAGATCCATCTTAGGGTACCTCATCTCCTTCTGATGAATCCTCTTCGGGGAGAGGTTCCAGCCAGGCGCTGGCGGCTGCAGCAAACCTAACTTGTCCGACAGCCACAACTGCATGAGCGAAAGAACAAGTAAGAAGCCAGATAAAGCCTGAGTGGAAAAACAAGTAAGGAGCTAGGAAATAGCTTAAGCCGAGTGTCGAGGTAAAATGAGAACGTGCGAAAACCTGAAAAAGGTGAGCTGAGTGAGTTTACCTGAAGCAGAAGCAGACTTCCACTAAAAACGTTCGTCTGACCAGTGCAGATCAAATCCAAGCCAAGGAGTGTCTCTGCTAGAACCAGAGGGATCACGTTCCTTCGCGTCCCCATTTGGGCAGTGACGCTCACAAGCAGGGAACTGACCCGCCCGTCAGTAGGGACGATCAGATAGGCGGCAAGCAGACAGATTACCAGAGCAAAGCAGCGCCGGGCCTGCACAGCTTCATCTTCCAAATCGCCGTTAGGGCTGTACCTTTCGATCAGCCGCATGATGTTGACCTGGCCACCTTCAATTATGGTGTTGGCCAGGCCCCGAGAGATGTTAAGATAGGATGCCAGCAGGCCTGGCATGCTCACCTAGTAGGGAGGAACAACGATTGTTGGAGACACAAAGGTTTGGAGGTACGCCTGGAACTCCTCCACGATCGGGCATATCTCGTAGTCGCCAAAACGGAAGACATGAACATTGGGATCCCAGAACCTGAGGGCAGCTCTTAGGAGACCTGGCAGAGCGGCACGTGTTGAAGATATCAGAACGAGGCTAGACCGTGGTATTGGAAATTTAACCAATCAATGGACAAGAATTGCACTAGCCAAGGCCTGATCAAAGTTGGAAGTGGGTTTTCCATTTGAGATACTAGAATATGCTGGATATTGAATATGGGAAATAGGCTGTGGTTGCAGCAATGCGTGTTTCCTCCTTTTATAGGCCAAAGTCTTGCCTCATTTCCCGTGCCACAATCAAAGCTAGGTGCTAGCATCCAAGCAACCTTGTAAGAAAGGGTCCTACCCCTCTGAAAACCCAGAAACCGTGTGCAAATCGTGTGGGGGTGAAGACAAGGAGCTCCCAAAAAAAAGGACAGTCGGTCAGGCAAGTGGATCTGCATCACACTTTACCGGCGTAAACCTTTCAACTACTGGCGTGCGCATGTTTTTATTGATACTGGCGTACTACAGCCACAAACTGGTGCACGCCAGTATGCTCCAGAAACCATATTGTAGCAGCTACTGCCTCCGCCATGTCATTTTATTCTGTGGCCTGTTTTACAAGTTTGACGATCCATACAAGTCATGAATGGCATTTGGGACTATGTTGAAGCACCGATCTCCAAACGTCACGCTTAACGAAGATTTCGGACCTCCGGCGGCCCGTGTCGGATTGAAATTGAGGATAC
Source organism: Rhododendron griersonianum (assembly GCA_018127125.1). Taxonomy (NCBI): domain Eukaryota; kingdom Viridiplantae; phylum Streptophyta; class Magnoliopsida; order Ericales; family Ericaceae; genus Rhododendron; species Rhododendron griersonianum. Next base: position 29,081,486 of record CM030793.1, read on the forward strand.
GGAAGGCCAAAATCCGTTCTAAGGACTTTTGCCAAGTTTTGTCATACCGTACATGTTACACGAGTCTATTGTGACTATGCGGGGGTGTCAATTTCAGTCCGGGACTATATCGAGTCATCTTTGGCGTCATATGTCCGTTTTTAGGACATTTTTAGCATTTTGTGGTTTATTTCTCGTATCAGGTTGTTTTTCTCGGTTTTATCAACTCGTGCAGGTTATTGTACATCCATATGGTCTAATAGAAGCGTCAGTTTCCCTTTCCTAGGAGAATTGTGAGTTTTGGCTCATTAATGCCCAAAATTTCATTATTTTCCGCGTGTCTTAAGGATACGTGTCGTATCCTGGGACTTTTCTTCCTTTCTATTCGAGCTAGGTCAAGTTTGTACATATCTAAGCGTTTATTTGTCGATTCAGGTCTTTCATCAATGCATATTAGATATTAGTGGATGGTTTATTCATTTCCTTTGTCAATTTTCATCAAAGGAGATTAATAAACAGAAAACACAGCTATTATATACCCTCCAAAACAAATATTTATGAGACAAAAGACAGAAATGTATATAGCGGCACAACGGCCCAAGCCAAGCTATCATGTACGGGGCACATTCGCCTGGAAGTCAAGAGGCACGCAGGCCTCACCAAGTATCAGGTATCAAAAGACAGAGGATCAGTGGTAGCCCTCAGTCGGCAATAAGGTCCTCGAGGTCATCATCGTCATCCTCGCTCTCGTCTAGCTCTCCTGGAGCGACCTGGATCCCAGGGTCGCTAGCTGAGCCGGAGCCGCTGCTGAGAGACGGCTGCTCCTCCTCCTCATCCTCTTCGTCTTCCTCTTCTTCTCTCCTCCTCTTCTGCCCAGGCCCTTCAGCTGGCCTCTTCTGTGCTGGCCTCTTCCTCAGCTCCCTACGGAATTGTGCCTCGTCGCTAGTAGGGGTGATCTCCACTCCTCTCTGCACGCTCGCTGCTGGTCGTGAAGCGCTCGCCTGTCTCTGGGCTGCGGCAGGAGTAGTGGAGGCGCTCGTCTTCTTCTTCTAAGCCGCAGGCTACACACTCTTGTGCCTAGGAGCCACCCTAGCCTGCCCCTGCATTGTTAATAATTTTATTTTAGTATTTGTGCATGATGAGGGGATTTTTAGGCACTTACTGTCGAGCAGGTATCAAAGAAAAGGTCTATCAAGCATACATTGTATCAGGAGCAGTTTATCTAAGTATCGAATTCAGAATGGAACAAGTTTCTGGGGTTTATACCTGAGGCTGTACAGAAGGAGCCAGAGCCGCCGGTGGGTAGTGCAACTGCAAAGGGGTACCGCCCTGTAGACACCTCCCAAAACGGGGCATCGCCATACAGATTGATCACGCTTGTTTGCTCGATTGGTTGCTCGCTTCATAAACCAAAATCATGGACATTCCCATGGCTAGGAACATCGCCACATGATAACGGTTATCATCAAATAGAGTTGCCACCCAGTTTATTAAAACTGGGAAAACAGATAGAGATTCTGGATACGGGAGCCAAAAGTACAATAAGGGGAAGGTGTTAGTCACCCCTCTTTGCCCAGTCGTGAGACTGGCCCATAGTCATTCAACATAAGACGTATAGATGCTTTATTTAATTCTAACACATAGTCTGTTTAATTATTCCTTTGAACAGATAAAGGTGAGCCAGGACTGTAATTGAAAACATGCGTAGAAAAGCAGGAAACAAACAAAACTGTCCCAGGGAAATGGATCCCGCGGCCGGTGAATTGATCTCACGGCCGAGGGATCCTCCTGGTTTTATTTATCGGCCGAGGGATCGAAACCCCGGTCGATGTTCTTCCTCACACCAGACAGAAAAGTTAGCAAACGATTAAATGCTACGATTAGCCATAAACACGATAAGCAAAACAAACCAGAGGCCATTGGGCCTCACCACCTTGATCCCTCAGTTGCTTGATTGCTTCGGATTTGATTGTGATTGACTGATCGCTTGATCGAAAACCCTAGAGTTAGGGTTTGAACTTCGGGGTTTGATTGCCGGATTGACGGCTACCTTCGGGAGGTTAGGGCTTTCGAAGTATGGGATTGAGGAAGTATTTCTGCAGAGTTTTGAGGCTTGAAAGAGCGTGTAGGTATATCAATTTCGTGTGTATATTTCGGAGCCCAAAGGCTCCTTTATATAGGCATAGGGATGACTCACTCCGGCCAATCAAATCATGAGAAGGCAATTGCAATTGCAATGCATCTCTAACTCTACGTCGTAATCTCTGAGCGTAGCCCGAACGCATCGGAAAGGTAGTGTAGTTGGATCAAACCAAACGTCTGACAGAACGTTCCAGAGTCTGGAAAAAGGTCGATCTGGCGGCCGAGTAAAGGATGTCGCGGCCGTGGAATGGATGTCTCGGCCGAAGGATAGATCTTGCGGCCGAGGAATTGATCTCTCAAGGAGATTTTGCTGGCAACAGGTTGCTCGGGTGAGGGATTGATGTTATGGCCGTTAGATCGATGTTACGGCAGTCAGATGGATTCTCCTAGGCTTCTGTATTTCTGTCTGAAAGGCTGTATGGCTTTGAATTGGGTCCTCTAAGTGGTCAAAGTTCTCACCGAAAGTCCTAAGGTCCTCAAGGAAGCAATCAGCAATCACTGTATCCGTTTCATCATCGGGATTGTCCCAAGGTGGGACTTGAAATAATCGTTAGGCCAAATTGGGGTGTCTACAGATGCCCCTCTTTGACTGAACTCAGACGGATCGCGAGACATGTTTGAGTAAGAGTCAAAGCTGTAAAAAGCAACTCAATTTGGTCCAACCACTATTCCAAGGGGTTTTCAAAAAAGGTTTTGTTATGGTCGGGCCGGGAGGCTGCCTACGTATTCCACAAGGGAAATTCAGACCAATCGTAGTTCGGGCAATAAAGAAAAGTAAAAAGTTTGGAGGGTTAGAGACAAAAGACGTACCTTAGGGCTTAAAAAGCCGTAGTGTGACGTACCTAGACTGAGCCAGGGTTTTGGCGAAGAGTAGTTGAAGGAGCGCGGGGCTACCCGGGGAGTTTTTGCGGAGAGCTTCCTTAGTTATTTTGGGGTAGATCAGTACACTGCAGGTGCGTTTGCTTTTCTTGATCATCCTTACTTTGACTGAAAGGAGCTCGGTAGAGCAGCCTATCCTTGCGAATGAGCTGGAAGGAATTGATGTAATGGGGTGGAATCCAAACCATCTACTGGGGATGAGTTGGACGCCGGTTTATTTTTGGGATGGGGGGCGCAGGGCCAGTAACTGGAGCACGGAGCTTTGCCAAATGAGGGAACCGAGGCACGGAGCCGGTTGTAATCATGAGGCGAGAGCCTGGAGAGTGATGGAATCGAGGTGTGGAGCCTGTTGCAATCTTGAGGCGAAGGCCTGAGGGGATCGATTTGATAAGACCGAAGCGCAGAGCTGGTGTTGATCATAAGGCGAGAGCCTGAGGTGATTGATAGGACCGAAGCGCGGAGCTGGTGTTGATCATAAGGCGAGAGCCTGAGGTGATTGATAGGACCGAAGCGCGGAGCTGGTGTTTGATCATAAGGCGAGAGCCTGAGGGGACTAGATTGAGGCGTGGAGCCTATTGTGGTTTATGAGATGAAGGCCTGAGGTAAGCTTAGAGCTTGATGGGACCGAAGCACGGAGCTGGTATTGATCATGAGGTGAAGGAACTGAGGCGTGGAGCCTGAAGTAATTGAGGCGTGGAGCCTGCATGCAGTCTTGAGGCGAGGGCCTGAGTTGTCGGAGCTTAGAGCTTGACGTGATTTGAACCGAAGCGTAGAGCTGGTTGCATTCTGATGGTCTGCGCACGGAGCTTTTCCATCATAAGTGTTGGCGTGGAGCCAAAAGATCGAGGCGTTGGGCCGATCAATAAAATCGAGGCATAGAGCCGATTGATTGCAGGGTTGACCTGTTTCATGAGAGATATGCAGAGTGTATATGTGCGATGTTTGTTAGACGTGAACAAATATAATGTAGACTCGATGTGATAATGTTGATGCAAATGTGCACGGGCCCGTGCGTGTGTGTTTGTTTTTAAGCTTAGAGCTTCTATCAAGTTCCGGACTTGAGCATTCAGAGCGTAGAGCTCGAGCATTCGGACGGCAGAATCCGAGCATTCAAAGTACAGGCTTTGAGCGTCCAGTACTCAGTGGTTGGGCATCCAAGCGTAGAGCTTGAGCATTCAAGTGTATAACTTGAGCATCCAGTACACAGTGGTTGGGCATCCAAGCGTAGAGCTTGAGCATTCAAAAATGTTAGGTTTTTGAGCATTCAGGCGTAGAGCCTGAGAATAGATGTCTTGATTGTTGGGGCGGCTTAGAGCCTGTTGTTTGTTTACGGCTTCGAGCCAGTTGAGATGATGGGCTTTGAGCCGTTGAGGTTATGGCTTCGAGCCATTTCAGATGGTAGATACAGGCTTCGAGCCTATTGAGATAATGGGCTTCGAGCCGCTGAAGTAGACTTGATTATTATGGCTTTGAGCCAGTTGAAATGGTGGGCTTGAAGCCGCTGAGTTGGTTGTTACGGCTTCGAGCCAGTTGAGATAGTGGGCCTGGAGCCGCTAAGCTGTGATAGCGAGCATAGAGCTGCCGAGTCGAGGGCTTGGAGCCGCTAAGTGAGTTGCTATGGCTTTGAGTCAGTTGAGATAGCGGGCTTGGAGCCGCTGAGTTGTGTAGAGACGATGGGCACAGGGCCGCTGAATTGATACGGGCGTAGAGCCGCTATGATAAAGGGCTTCGAGCCGCTGGGTGATAGTAGACAAAGGCTTCGAGCCTGTTGAGGTAATGGGCTTTGAGCCGCTGAGTTGGTAGGTGGGGGCTTAGAGCCACTGAGTTGCGTAGAGATGATGGGCTTTGAGCCTGTCAGGATAGTGGGCATAGAGCCGTTAAGTTGAAGGCGTAGAGCCGCTGGATGAATTGATATGGGCGTAGAGCCTGCCAATAATGGGCTTGGAGCCGCTGAAGTTTTGAGCTCAGGGCTGCTGAGTGTCTTGTTTTGCTGGCCAGCAGTTTGTGGAGAGAGATTTTCCTCATGCTTGGGCATGCCCCCAAGGCTAATTTTGATCATTGTATTGGCTCGGGGATGCCCCCAAGGCTAATTGGTTGGTTGAGGGCCCAGAAGTCTGTAACCGCTTGAGTCGGTGCATTGAGCAAAAATCCATTGGGGCTGAAAGGAATGGATTAGAAGGGCCAGGAGATCGATCTCTCGGCCGAAGGATTGATGTATCGGCCGAGGAACCGATGTCTCGGCCGCTTAATCGGTTCATTTCCAAGGGCCTATAAAAGGTCACGGCCTCGGCCGTTTTATTCCATTTCTCTCTTTCCTCGGTTTCTCTCTTCATCCGAAAACCCCTCTCACCCTTTCTCTTTGTTTCCGACAGCTCTGGGCTATGGATGATATGCTGACGTGGCTTGCGCGCGCGGAGGGAGACCGCGTTTGCTTTTGGTCCTGTCTTGATGCTTGATTTGGGACCCTCGCATGGGTATGCTTGATTATGGGCCCTCGCATGGGTTGCTTGCTTCCGTGATGCGGAGCTCCTGGCGTGGCGGTGGTACGTGGTGTGGTGGTTTTTCTGGGCCATGTGGTGTCCCTTCTGCACCGTAGTACTCCTTTGGTATACATCGCCCCAGGGGTTTCCTCTTCTTTTTTGCAGCTGGTCTCTTTTGTTCGAACCACCAGAGGGTTCGACATCTTCTTCTGCTTCGTCTTTTTGTTTCTTTCTTTGTTTCTCTTCCTGCATAGGTTAGTTCGACAGGAAATCGATGTATAGTTTGTTTAGGAAATGTGGGATGATCCACCTTGTGATGTAAAAAGCTTTCGATATATGAAACAAAAACCTTTTGCTCTGCGATTGTGATTGTACATGTTGTTTCTACGTTGTTTGCGTGTGATATTCTCGTTAATCCAACGAAACGAACTGAACCGTGGGATCAGTCTGTAAAATAGCCGTTCTGGCGGCCGACAAAATGATTACGCGGCCAAAACTTCGATCTGGCGGCCGAGGGATCGTTTTGTTTGCCTAGGTTCGACTTGTGGGTCAACCCTGATTCTCACGGGCCGATGGATTGATCCCACGGCCGTCTTATCGAAGTGCCGGCCGAGAGACCGACTAAATTTCCAAGGATTAAGAATCCGATTCCGATTCGAACTAAGACTCGACCTAGTCCTATAAGTACGCGTTCTACGAACCCGATAGCATTGTCAGCAGCAATTCTTTGCACATGGCACAACCAGTCCTTGATCAGTGGTTGGATTCCTTTAATGGCCTCGACCGTCTGCACTTTAAGTCCTTTGGCATGGACTTCCTCTTTTCCCTTCGTCACATTCCCGTGAATTTTGCCTTGCTTAGGGCAGCCGCTAGTTTGTGGGACCCTGATTTTCACGTCTTTCGCTTTAAGAGAGAGGAGTTGTGTCCTACTATCGAGGAATTTGCGGCCATTATGGGCCATTCAGACAGGGAAGGTTTTGTTGTCCCTAATCCTTTGTTCAACCGAAGTGATCTCCTGAAGGTTTTACTCCAAGTCCAGAAACATGAAGTTAAATTCTTCCTAGTGAAAGGAAGGCTGGAGATTCTGCAACTTATTCAGAGTTTTGGTACAGCTGAGGCCCATCGCCAAGTTTCCCTACAGAAGTCGTGTTTTCATGCGTTGTGCATTTGTCTCCTTCATTACTACTCGCTTGGCCCTTCCTCTGGTCATGCTGATCCTGTATTGCTTAATCTTGCTCAGCAAATTGGAAACCGTGTGGGTTTCGCTGGCTTAGTGTTGGCAGAGACCTTGATGGGTCTAGATGTGATGAAGAGTAGTCCTACAGCTCAATTCTCAGGCAGTCCCTTGCTATTGCAGGTTCGCTCTTTTATTTGTTTATTTGTCCAGTTTATCTTTTCACTCATCACTCTTTTGTTTTGACTCACGTGTTCTCTCAACTCACAATTTTCCCTTTTTCTCTAGGTGTGGTTGTTTGAGAAGCTAAAGGTGTGGGATGCGCCGGAGCGACTTCCTTATAATCCAGACCAGTGCACGGAGCGTCACATGATTAAGCAATTCCCAACTGAGGCTGCTTGGGAAGCATGGATGAGGACCTGCAGGGGTGATTGGATTCAATGGGTTTGCCCCTGGTATGGTATCGAGAGCATGACCGTGAGTACCATGAACCACTTTGGTGTAGCAGTGATTGGCATTACTCGAGTCGTTTTCTACTTCCCTGCTCGCTTTCAAAGGCAGTTTGGGGCTGAACAAGCCGCAATCTTGGGTGACCCCGAGTACACCGTCTCTAAGATCCATGACGCCAACTTCCGTCGCAATATGCTGCGTCTCTGGCCAAATAGAGTGATGTAGGAGGTTGCTGAGAACTTCGTTGCCAAGCTATCGGGTTCTTACAAACGCTGGTTGAAGAAAAACCTTTTGGAGGATAGTAGTGCAAAGAGAAGGAAGACCTAGAGATCGACGCTTTGCTTATGTTTTTCAAAAGATGTTTGTTTGACTCTAGCTTTCATGGATTAAGAATTGTTTAGGTTTGCTTTGTCCTTTCTCTTTGGAAATAATAAAACATTTGGTCGTTTTATTTGAAGATGTTATTGCCATGATTTGATAGCGAACATGCTTTTAGGATAGACCTAGAAATTTTTGGAAGTGATGATGATAGCAGTTGCCGAATCTCAAATTTGGAGATTGCCTACGTATCCCATGGAGGGAATCAGGCCATAAACGTAGTTCCAACAAAGGGGATTTGTTTGTTTAGGGTTCACTCGAGTATTTTCCTCTCCTTTTGTGCTCTAAATTTTGCCTAAAAACCGCCCTTGCGGGTTTTCGGTCTAGCGAGCGTTTTATTTATGCCTTAGTTTTTGCCTAAGCCGCCCTCGCGGGTTTTCGACCTAGCAGGCTGCTCTAATTTTTGCTTGAGTCCGCCCACCCTTGTGGTTTTCGGCCCAATGAGCATCTCTCTTGTCAATGTTGACTGGCGTTGCGAATTCCATTCCATCCGAGTCTGCAATGTATGCTGCTCCTCCAGAAAGTATGCGTTTGATAAGGTAGGGGCCTCCCCAGTTTGGTCTAAACTTGCCCCTTGGGTCTGAGACGTGGCGACGAATTGCTTTGAGCACCATGTCTCCTACCTTGATGTCCCTAGGTTTCACCTTTTTGTTGAATGCTCGTGCAATGCGGCGTTGATACCCTTGCACATGGTATAAAGCCCTCAGTCTCCTTTCGTCTAGTAGTGCCAACTCGTCGTAGCGGTTTTGAACCCAGTCTTCCTCGATTATTCCAGTCTCAGCTAGAACCCTCAATGAAGGTAATTCCAATTCGATAGGCAAGACAGCTTCCATTCCATAGACCAGAGAGTAGGGAGTGGCCCCAGTTGAAGTCCTTTCAGTTGTTCGATATCCCCATAGTGCCAGAGGCAGCATTTCCGGCCAGTCGGTGTAGGTGTCGGTAGTCTTCCGCAGAATCCTCTTGACATTCTTGTTTGCAGCCTCAACTGCTCCATTAGTTTGAGGTCGGTAAGTAGATGACCGATGATTTTGTATCCCAAATTCAGCGAAAAGCTTCTTTGTCGCCCCCTTGAAGTGTGATCCATTGTCACAGACGAACTCGTGAGGTACACCATATCGGTAGATGATATTAGTGCGAATAAATTTGGCCACATGAGTGGCTTTGAGAGTATCATACGAAGCTGCTTCTACCCACTTGGTGAAATAGTCGATAGCCACCAGGATGAACTGATGTTTGTATTTTCCCTTTGGATTTATACTCCCAATAACGTCTATCCCCCAGGGTGGAGAATGGCCAAGGGGATGTCATGATGTACAATTCTGTAGGGGGAATACGCATACGATCAGCGTGGGTTTGGCATTTGTAACATCGACGGACATAATCAGCGCAGTCGGCCTCCATTGTAGTCCAGTAATATCCCTGACGTAGGATCTTTTTTGCCATCGTTGCCCCATTCATGTGTGGCCCACAAATTCCCTCATGTATTTCCTCCATTACCTTGTGGCTGTCCTCCGTTGTGATGCAAAGTTGACTTGGACCCAAGTGTGCCCTTCGGTATAATGCTCCTCCACAGATTATAAATCGGGCAGCAAACTTCCGCAGAGCCGTTTTGTCCTTTGAGGTGGCCTCGGATGGGTATTCCCCTTTTTCCAGGAATTCCCTCACGTCTTCGTACCATGGCTTGCCATCGTCTTCACCTTCCTCGGTAAAGGTACACTCACATGCTGGTTTAACCTTTTGCTCGATCATGAGAGGCCGCATTGTGAATCCCAGGGGTATCTCGACCATAGATGCTAACGTCGCCAGTGCATCTGCAAATCTATTGCTCACTCGAGGAGTGTGCGTGAAGATAACAGAATCGAATTGTGGAATTAGATCCTCCAGCACAGAGTGATATAGCTTCAGTGTATCCTCCTTGACCTTCCAGTCTCCTCTTGCTTGAGATACCACCAGGTTTGAATCCCCAGTGACTTCTACCCTTTTTGCCCCTAGCTCCAGGGCTGCCTCCATTCCAGCAATTCAAGCCTCGTATTCAGCTTGGTTGTTAGTGACTTCAAACCTCAGTTTATATGACAAAGGGATGTGAGAGTCGTTTGGGGAAACTAGCAATACCCCTATGCCATATCCACATTGGTTTGATGCTCCATCAAAGTAAAGTTGCCAGGTGTCGTCTAAGAGACATAAGATGTCCTCGTCGGGGAACATGAAGTCCTCTGCCTCGGCCTCTGTCACAGGGTGATCTGCCAAGAATTCTGCCACAGCTCTTCCTTTTACTGATTTCCTTGTCATGTATTTGAGGTCAAACTCTGCTAGCAGCAATAACCACCTAGCTAGCTTTCCGATAAGTGCTGGCTTTTCGAAAAGATACTTGATTGGGTCTAAACGAGAGACCAGCACCACCGGATGTGCTAACAAGTAGTGCCTTAGTTTCTTTGTGGCCCATACTAGCCCCCAACAGGTTTTCTCGAGGGGAGTGTACCTTGTCTCACACTCCATCATTTTCTTGCTGAGGTAGTATATGGCGCACTCTACCTTGGCGTCGTTTTCTTGCGCTAGCATACATCCCATGGACGTGTCTGCTACTGAGAGATACAGAATCAATGGCTTCCCAGGGATGGGTGGCGATAGTACATGTGGATTCTGAAGGTATTCTTTGATTGCCTCGAACGCTTGGTGACAGTCTTGGCTCCATTCAAAATCCGTACCTTTCTTCAGTAGCTTGAAAAGAGGTTCACAGGTGGTTGTGAGCTTGGAAATGAACCTGCTGATGAACTATACCTTCCCTAAGAAGCTCCTTACTTCCTTCTCTGTCCTAGGCGGTGATATCTCCATGATAGCCTGTATCTTGGAAGGATCTACCTCGATTCCTCTTTGAGTGATGTAAGTGCAGAAAAACCGTGAGTGGTTTAAGTAGCACAAGAACGTAACGGCTACTTCGATATCCTCGCCGAAACCCTAATATGTCGCCGTAGTCTTTATCTGCAAAACAGACAAAGTGTGAGTGCACCTTTGCCTCTCGTGGCAAAGGCCCTCCGATGCCTAAGTTAGTATCACGTACTAGTCGAAAAACCCTAATTCAAGTAGAAGAATATGTAAAACCGTAATGTATTGTGTACCTTTTTCCTCTAGGTTTGCCTCGTACTTATAGGTTTAAGGATGCTTGCTGCCCAAGTATCCACGTTTCCCTAGGTTTCCTATCTCGTATAGGAAACCCAGAATAACTTGGATTCTCGTTCCCTTATCAGTTCATTACCTTAGTCCGTTTAGGACTCTTTTCCACAGCCGGCCGAACTTCCCATTCCCGTTGGGTATCTTCCCAAGATCCTATTTTATTGGGATCTCATTCCTTCACGGAACATCTCTGTTTCTGGAACCTTCTGGATCGTCCCCTGCTCTGGGACTACTTTCGTATAAACTCCCCCCCTGTTCGGCCTTATCGTTGCCGAACAAGCTACCTGGACCAATGACTTTACATGTTACTGGTCCTTTGACAATCCCTTGGTTCAATATCCTCTCGTGTCACTGGACCTTGACCTTGCATAGACTCTCTGAACCAATGATTTCTCATATCATTGGTCTCTGTCGCCGACCACCGTTTTGCACGGCGACTGTCCCCATCATAATTATATCGTGGTCCCACGTACCACGTACCCGGGCACAATTTGTACCTGCTCGGGATTTACTCCCTACAATTGCTCCCCAGCTTTACTCGTTATCTCTTCATATATGACGAGCAAAGCTATTTAGGGTCCGAATAACATTTGTTTTTGTTCATGCACTCTTCGTTTCTCAAAAACTGGTGCAAATATCATCATTATACCAGCCTAAAATCGTCTCGTCGTTTGGGCTGGACAAGCCTTTCCTGCCCCAACCTTTCCACGTGGCACAAATCGTACCGCCCGTATTGAATGCGAATGGACGTCCTTTGGAAAACGGAACGCCCAAACGGCGCTGAGATGACGTTTCGCATACGCCACCTCACTAAGCTTGGGGCACTTTTGGATTTTCCCCTCATTTCGAAACCCCTTTCTCTGTATCGATTCCCTCTGCAACCAGAACTCACAAGCACATCCGCCATTGGAGCCCTGTTCAATACCTCGAGATTCCTCGTTTGTGCACTTAGGACCCCTGATCATCTCAATCGTAAGTCATCACTTCCCTCTTCCCTTTCCTTTCGTCGGTCTAGGGTTTCTTTTAATTGCTTTCTGGGTTTCTTCGTTCCCATATTACTCGTCTGTACCATCCCTGTTCATAATGGGGAGGTTTAGACGTCACTGCAATACTCCTCAGGCCATGGCTTCGTTCAGATCTCGCTATGAGATTCCTGATGATATTGCTACTAGTCTGGCCCCCGTAGACGCCATACGCCAGAGTCCTAACAACGACACTCTCCACATCCCGGTGGTTGCCATTGTCGAGGGCGGCGTTAGATTCCCCCTGGCGCCATTACTCCGCCAGGTTCTGGCCTATTACAGGCTATCCCCCATGCAAGTTTCCGCCAACTTCTTTAGGGTTGTCATGGGCGTACATGCCCTAAACCAGATGTTAGGCACGTCTCTAGGCTTATATGACATCCATCATCTGTACAGCATTTCACGTACAAAAGATGCCCTTACCTACTACCTAAAGAGTAGGGATTCCAGAAGGCGACTGGTGCTTGAGTTGCCTGACTCCGCCCGAGGAGATGATGATGACTTCCTCGTCGTTACTGGACATTTCGAGCCCAGAAATGAGGATGGTCAAGTGATAGGCTTTCATGCCCCTCACAGATTTGGGCAACCACGTTAGTTCTTTCCTCTTTATAAAATTTACTTGTCGAGCAATTTTAATCGTATTGCACTCTTTAGTTTTCCTATCTTCTAACTGCTAACTTCACATGTTGCAGCTGAAAACATCAACCAAGGGCACGCCATCATCACCCCCCAAGTACATGTGGCACACATCAACCAGGCCCTAAATTTCAACGGCGAGGGCACCTACTTGGCAGGCCGAGCAAGAGCAGCGCAGGTGCTCCTGAGTTACAGAGCATCTTACGGGGGCTTCATTGATCGGCGCATCCGAGCAGCAGACGACCCGCCAGTTCCTGGGCCTGCCGCTGCACAACCCGAGCAAACAGAAGAGGATAGACGTTCTCGGACTCCCCCATTCCGCAGTTCATCTGTGGAAATTGTCGAGGAAGCATCTACGTCATCCGACGGGTACTCTCCATCTCCTCCTTCTCCAGAAATGAATCAGCCCATCAGCCTCGAAAGTCTCCTCACAATCCCAGGAGCAGGCCGTGGAAGAGGCCGTGGCACTTCTCGGGGCCGCGGTCGCTCCCAGAGCCCGGTTCCTCCTCATGGCCGCCGAGGAACAACACAAATTGACGCTCCTCCTGGATTTTCTCCCGAGGAAATCGAGGCAGGTCACAGGGACAAACGCCCGCGTCTCGAAGCACCTGGGGCAACTTCAACCCAAACTCCAATACCCCAAACTCCAGTATGGGCTCCCCAACTTTCCCATGGAAACAAGACCGTCACCGTCCGGGACAGTGTGGAGTCCGAAGGGACCGCTCTGGCCCTATCCCAGGCTCTCATGTTGCCCGGGGACATGCAAAAGGAAGTGGTCAACTCACCGGACAACCTGCTTGGATCATTTATGGTGCACAGCTTCAAGGTAAACCTGTCTTACCCTTTTTATTTCCTAGTTACATTACTACGTCCTCTTCTCACTCGTTGTTACTGAACCATCAAAATATGTTCAGGCTGCACAAAAAATGGTGGCCATGGCCCAAAAGTTAGGTCACTCAGAGCCCCAGCGTGCAAAGCTGGCCAGCGAAAACGCCAAACTCCTGACCTCCATAGCCCGGCTTGAGAGAGAGAAACCAAGCTCGAAACGTGGCAACTGAGTTGAAGAACAAGCTGGATGGTGCTGAAGATAGCCTGAACCAGACTCTGATAGAGCTGGAGGCGAGCAAAAGCGAGGCGAAGACGTCTTACCAGCAGGGATATAACGAAGGGATCAACGTAGCCACCGAAAGCTACAAAAATCAGATGCCCAAGATCCAAGATCAAGTATTTGCTGCTGGTTGGACTGCTGGCCTCAGGAAGACTGGTACAGCTGAATCTTCTTCCCTGTGGACGGAAATTGATCTTCCAAGCGCTATGGTGGATGAAGATGAGATCGAGGAAGAGGAGGACAATCTGATCGAGGAGCCCAGCGTGGATATTCCCGAGCAGTTCGGCGCTGATGCTAATGATGAAGTGACCAACCCTGGCCAGAAGGAAGCCGGTGGTGGTCCAACAGATGGAAGCACTGCTGTGAAAGATGTTCCCGCGCAAACACCTGCTCCTGTCCCTCAAGATCAGACCCCAGCTTCAGTCACTCAAGACTCAACCCCAGTCACTCAAAACCCTATCGTTGATCAACAGGTATAAAGTCTTCCTCCCTTGGAACAATATAATTTTTGATACGTAGTGGTGGCCCTGCGCGGCTGTAAGTTTGCCCTGTGCGGCACAGATACATTCTCAAAACTTTGGTTTAAGTATTTGGCCCTCCGTGGCGTCTAACTGTGTTTTGCCCGGCCCTTCGTGGCCTTCTGACATTGCTGGTGGCCCTTTCGTGGCCAACTGTTTGATTTAGCTTTTTGCTTTGCATGTTTTCGAATGCTTTCTGAATTTTCCTCGTAATTCGGAGGTGACTCTAAGTATGTTCGTACTTAGACGATTTCGTATTCGTTCATGTACTGCCCAAGTTTTCCTCGTACTTGGAGACAAGTCTTAGGTGTATTCGTACCTAAACAGTTGTTGCATATATTCGTATGCTGCCCATTTTCGTTGGGTTGGAATATAACCCTCTTAAGTTTATTCGTACTTAAATTCCCAAATGTCTTCGTATTTGGGGAAGCTATGCATATTTTCGTATGCACGCCAAATGTTTGTTCGTAAGTCTAAGTGTATTCATACTTAGTCTATCCAAATGTTTTCATATTTGGGAAAAGTGTGTATTTCCACGTATACATGCCCGGTTTGTTCATACCTGTATTCGTAACCGAGTATATTTGTTCTTGCAAAGTTTTGAATCCGCTCAAATGTATTCGTATTTGGCATAAACCTATCCCTCTGCTCCCCAATACGAAGTGAGGAGCAAGGACCAAACTTCGTATTCTAATCATAATGAAGACAAAAGAAACGATGTCTTAAATCAAAATCAGAATTTTATTCATAATTCAAAAAACTCAAGGAGGCGTTATTCGTACCCCTTGCAACTAAATAAATAAAAGAACAAAGGAATTGTACTCGTAATTCCCACACAATCACGATGTGCAACCTAAAAAATACGCTGAAGTTTTTTCAAACAAAAAACTTCCTCAAGTTGTGGACATTCCATGGCCTTGGCACCGGGTTCCCGTCCAGGTCCGCCAAGCGGTAAGCCCCAATGCCCGCAATCTCCGTAACTCTATACGGGCCCTCCCAGTTTGCTCCCAACTTGCCCTCGTTGGCTACTTTGGTATTGCCGAGCACCTTACGAAGTACAAGGTCTCCAATACCAAATTCTCGGGGGTGGACATTTTTGTTGTAGCTCTTCATCAGCTGCTCTTGATATGAGGCTAAGTGCACCAGAGCCCTTTCTCTACGTTCCTCGGCAAGATCCAGTTCTATTTCCAAGGCTCTGTCATTGCCTCCGCTTTCAACCAAAGTGGTCCTGTTGGTCGGCAAACCAACCTCTAATGGGATTACGGCTTCTGTCCCATAGGCTAATGAGTAGGGGGTCTCTCCCGTAGACCTCCTAGGCGTTGTTCGGTGCGCCCAAAGAACAAGTGGCAATTCATCGGGCCACTTCCCCTTTGCTTTGTCCAATCTCTTCTTGATCCCATCAAGTATAGTTTTGTTGGACGCTTCCGCTTGCCCATTACTCTGTGGGTAGGCTGGGGTAGAGTAATAATTCCTTATCCCATACTGGGCACAAAAAGCCTTAAACTTTTTCTGAAATTGGGACCCATTATCCGTAATCAAGGAATAAGGGACCCCGAAACGGGTGATTATACTTTTCCAAACGAACCTCTCTATCATAGGCTCAGTGATCTTAGCCAGTGGTTCAGCTTCAATCCATTTGGTGAAATAATCTGTTGCTACCAACAGAAATTTCCTATTCCCAGTTGCCTTGTGAAGTGGACCCACGATGTCCATCCCCCATTGTGCGAAGGGCCAAGGACTGGTCAAGGGCACCAGATCTTCGGCTGGTGTCCTTATCATTGGTGAGAATTTCTGGCACTTCTCACAAATCTTTACATACACCTTTGCGTCTTCTTGCATGTGAGGCCACCAGTACCCTTGGGTTATTGCTCGATGAGCAATGGACCTTCCCCCAGCATGACTTCCACACGTTCCCTCGTGGATTTCGTGGAGAAACTTCTGCACCATTTCGGGGTGCACACAAAGTAGGTAGGGTCCAGTGAAGGATTTTCTGTACAGCTTTCCTTCTGGTGACAGCCAAAACCGTGCAGACTTTGTTTTAATCTTGTGAGCCTCCTTTTTATCTGTGGGGAGTATCCCATCTCGTAGGAACTCCACTATTGGGTCCATCCAACTTGGTCCTTGGTTCACGTCCAAGACCAGTTCCACACTTCTTCCGATGCTCGGCTCAGCAAGATAATCTACTGTCACCCTTCTCTTAAATTCTGTTGGTACAGCGGCGGCCAACCAGGCAAGAGAATCAGCATGGGCATTCTGCCCAGAACTTATCTGCTCGATGTATACTTTCTCGAAAGTGTCAAGCAGATCTTTGGCGGCTATCACGTAGGCAGCCATCTTTTCGTTCCGGGCTTCATACTCCCCGGACAACTGGTTCACCACGAGTTGCGAGTCACAATGCACTCGTATCTTTTTCACCTTCAGGGTTTTTGCACTTCTTAATCCTGCCAAGAGTGCCTCATACTCCGCCACGTTATTTGAGGCACTGAATCCCAATCGAAGGGACAGTTCCATCATTGCTCCTTCAGGAGGGAAAAGCACCACACCAATTCCCGAACCCGTGTTGCATGCAGAGCCATCAACAAATAATTTCCACTCCGTGGGATCCTGTTCGGCCGGAGCTTTCTTTGTTTTCGTTGATTGCTCCTTCACTTGCTCCTTTCTCGGCTCCTGTCTCATAGGAGGCTCGGGAGCCACCGTAGGTGAAAACTCAGCTACGAAATCCGCCAGCACCTGCCCCTTTATTGCGGTGCGCGGCTGATAATCTATGTCGTACTGACTCAGTTCGACCGACCAAGTTGAGATACGTCCCGAGAAATCTGCCTTTCGTAGCAGAGATTTTAACGGATACTCAGTATAAACCACGATTCTGTGACTCTGGAAATAATGGGGCAATTTACGTGCCGCTGTTCTTAATGCCAGGACCAACTTTTCGAGGGGCAGATATCTTGTCTCTGCATCCAGCAACGTTTTGCTGATATAATAGACTGGGATTTGCTCGGATCCCTTGTCCCTCAGTAGCACCGCACTTACAGCATGTTCGGAGACTGCTAGATATAGAGTTAGGGACTCGCCTTGTTCGGGAGTGGACAGAAGGGGGGCTGCTGCCAAGTACTTCTTCAGGTTTTGGAACGCCTGCTCACATTCTGCTCCCCATTCGTATCCTTCCCTCTTTTTCAGCAGCTGAAAGAAGGGTCTGCACTTGTCACTAGACCTGCTGATGAATCGGTTTAAAGCCGCTGCCATCCCAGTCAACCTCTGGACTTCCTTCGTGGTCCTTGGACTTTGGAGCCTTTGTAACGCTGTAATTTGATCGGGGTTCGCTTCTATCCCTCTTATGGTGACCAAATGCCCCAGGAACTTTCCTGAGTTTACCCCAAACGCACACTTCGAGGCGTTGAGCTTCAGTTTATATTCTCTCAATATCTCAAAGGCTTCTTTTAAATCAGCGATGTGGTTTTCCTTCTCTCTGCTCTTGACCACCATGTCATCTATGTAAACCTCCATGGTCTTACCGAGCAACTTCTTTAGCATAATCGTTGCTAACCTCTGATATGTTGCACCGGCATTTCTCAGACCAAAAGGCATGCTATAACAGTACAGCCCCCTTGGCGTGATAAAAGATGTCTTCTCCTCATCGGGGCCGTACATGGCTATCTGATGATAACCCCGATAAGCATCAAGGAAGCTCATCCGCCCATACCCAGCCGTTGCATCGACAAGCTGGTCTATCCTGGGGAGGGGGAAACTATCCTTGGGGCATGCCTTGTTCAAGTCGGTGAAGTCGACACAAACTCGCCACTTCCCGTTCTTCTTCTTTACCACCACAGTGTTGGACAGCCATTCCGGGTAGTATACCTCTCGTATAGCCTTTGCTTCGAGCAATCGATCCACCTCCTCGATAACAGCATCCACGTGTTGTACGGCGGATCGTCTCTTCTTCTGCATCACAGGCTTATGTTGTGGATCCACATTCAAGTGGTGACAAATCACGTTTGCATCCACTCCGGGCATCTCTTCGGGCACCCAAGCAAACACATCAACGTGTTCCTTGAGGAACCCTACCAATTCTCCCTCTTCTGCTTCATTCAGATTTTCCCCAATCAGAAAATACCTTTCTGGATCATTCTCGTTGATCTGAATCTTCTTCAAGCCTTCCACCACTTTCTCGGCGGGATCTCCTCCGACATCCTCAATGGTCGGCCGATCCGGAACCTCGATTGCTTGAACTAACTGGGCCTTTGGTGCCTTCTTGATTATAGAAACCAAGCATTGCTGGGCGACCTTCTGATTTCCCCTAATCCTTTCGATGCCATTTGACCCAGGAAATTTTACCATCTGATGGTAAGTGGAGGAAACCGCCCTCATCTTGTGCAACCACGTCCTTCCGATAATCGCGTTATAGGAGGATGGTACATCTACCACCAAAAAGTCGGTTCTTAGCACAACTGTTCCTGCCCGAACAGGGAGAGTTGCTTTGCCCAATGGCCACACTGCTCCTGCACTAAATCCGACCAAAGGGGTTGTTGACGGCACCAAATCTGCTTGTGTCAGCCCTAGCTTCTTGAATGCGTCATAATACAGTATCTCCGTGCAGCTTCCCGAATCTACCAGGATTCTCTCCATGTCATATTCCCCAATTCGTAGGGTTATGACTAGGGCATCATTGTGCGGCACCTGGATTCCCCCCAGGTCCTCATCTGTGAAGATTATGCCCCCAGTGCATTCTTCTCCTTCACGTCCTCGTTTCTTTCCCAACTGCATCACGTGCTGGTCGTGTTTTACTCGTCTTTGGAGCAACCTCACCTCACTTCTCATGTAAGGCGCGGCCAATCCATGTATCATATGGATTACCCCTCTTGGATTCTGCTCATAATCCAATTCCAATGCTTTCTCTGCACCCTTGTGCTCCTCCTGAATAAATTCTTTCAGGTAACCCCGTGAGACCAGATCATCGAGGTGTTGTTTGAACATCTCGCAATCCTCCGTCATATGCCCCCAGTCTTTATGGTAACTACAATGCTGACTCGTAGCCCTCTTCGCATCTTTGTCCCCCTCCAGCCTTGGGGGCCATTTGAAATATGGGCGATTCTTTATTTTGTAGAGAATCCGGTAGATTGGTTCCTTCCAAACCGTTGTCACCGAAAAGAAAGACTTGGGGTCTGGGGCGTGCTTTTCTTTATACGGTTCTTTCTTGACCTGCCCGTACTCTTTCCTTTCTTTGTAGGTCTTGGGCTCTGGCTTGTCCGCCCTTTTCGGTAGGACCTTTGCCTGTTCGGCAACCATCCTGTTGTCCTCACGCAGTATGTCATCCTCGTTTCTGGCATGCTGCTCGATTCGTTCCATTAGCCTTGCCAGTGTATCTACCGGGTTCATGTTCAGGGATTTACGCAGCTCTCCCCGAACAGGCAACCCTGTTTTGAACGTGGCTATGGCATATTCCTCGCTGCACCCTTCAATCTCGTTGAAAGTCTCCCAGTACTTCTTGGCATAATCTCTGATCGGCTCACCCTCTCCCTGCTTCATAACAGAGAGGCTTTCAAAGGTTTTTGGTGCTTTCCTGCTCGTCAGAAATCGAGCAGTGAATTCTTCGGCCAACTGTCTCCATCCTCGCACGGTGTTCGGCCCCAGCTTATGGAACCATGACAAGGCCACTTTCCCCAAACTTGATGGGAACATCTTGCACATGATTGCATCATCCCCGTCGTGCATGAACATTGCCTGTCGGTAGTGTTGTACGTGTGCCACGGGATCGTTATTTGTTTCGTAAAGTACGAATGCCCCGTGCTTCACCCTGCTCGGAAGCCTCGCCTCCTGCAATCTCTTCGAAAAAGGGGATGAGGCTATATTGCTGAGGGCTTTCCGTGCCGCCTCTCGTGCAGACATGGCTCCCTCCTCTCTCTCTTTTGCTTTCTTGGGAGTACTCTTTTCCCAATCGGAATCAGGTCTCTCGTACCTATCCCTGTGATGTCTTCTAATCTCTCCTTCTTCGGGGGTGAGGCTTCTGCTTCTTCTTTTTCGTGAAGAAGCCCTTTTCTTTTTCGGAGTGGGACTCCTGGACCGGCTCCCTCTTCCTCGTGAAGGAGCCTTCTTGTGTTCTACTATTGCCAGCCTTTCTCCTCTGGAATCCCTTCGTGACAGTCCAGAATCCTCCGGATGTCCTCGTATCCGTTGCAATTCCTGTATCTCATATTCTCGTTTTTTAATCAAACGTGCGTACTCTTCGATCTCTTGTCTCTTTTTATCCAAGATATCGTCACGGTTGTGTGCACTCCTCGAATGCGCCACTGATTCTCCCTCACGATGGGATTTACTCCTTCTCGTGGAGCCTGTGGCCGTCCTTCCCTCCTTGTTCCTGGAGTCGCCATGGACAGTCAGGGGATTATCCATGTTTGTGGGCTTCTTTGCTTTCCCACCGTCGGGCTTTCTCGGAGGATCCGGTGGGGAGTTGCCACCTCCTCCCCCCAACTGGTGTTTCGGATCATGTGGAGTCTTTGGATCTTCTTCCATCATGGTCGCTTTTCAGAGGGATCTCTTTCGTTTCCCACAGACGGCGCCAATTGTAAGTGCAGAAAAACCGTGAGTGGTTTAAGTAGCACAAGAACGTAACGGCTACTTCGATATCCTCGCCGGAACCCTAATATGTCGCCGTAGTCTTTATCTGCAAAACAGACAAAGTGTGAGTGCACCTTTGCCTCTCGTGGCAAAGGCCCTCCGATGCCTAAGTTAGTATCACGTACTAGTCGAAAACCCTAATTCAAGTAGAAGAATATGTAAAACCGTAATGTATTGTGTACCTTTTTCCTCTAGGTTTGCCTCGTACTTATAGGTTTATGGATGCTTGCTGCCCAAGTATCCACGTTTCCCTAGGTTTCCTATCTCGTATAGGAAACCCAGAATAACTTGGATTCTCGTTCCCTTATCAGTTCATTACCTTAGTCCGTTTAGGACTCTTTTCCACAGCCGGCCGAACTTCCCATTCCCGTTGGGTATCTTCCCAAGATCCTATTTTATTGGGATCTCATTCCTTCACGGAACATCTCTGTTTCTGGAACCTTCTGGATCGTCCCCTGCTCTGGGACTACTTTCGTATAAACTCCCCCCCTGTTCGGCCTTATCGTTGCCGAACAAGCTACCTGGACCAATGACTTTACATGTTACTGGTCCTTTGACAATCCCTTGGTTCAATATCCTCTCGTGTCACTGGACCTTGACCTTGCATAGACTCTCTGAACCAATGATTTCTCATATCATTGGTCTCTGTCGCCGACCACCGTTTTGCACGGCGACTGTCCCTATCATAATTATATCGTGGTCCCACGTACCACGTACCCGGGCACAATTTGTACCTGCTCGGGATTTACTCCCTACAATTACTCGCTTTGGGGTCTCTTACTCTTTGATCACAGATAATGGGGCACAGTTCCAGAAAAAGTTCAAGGCCTTCTGTTTCCAGTATGGAATAAGGAACTACTATTCGACCCCAGCTTACCCTCAGAGTAATGGGCAGGCAGAGGCTTCCAACAAGACTATTCTTGATGGGATCAAGAAAAGGTTGGATAAGGCAAAGGGAAAGTGGCCTGATGAACTACCACTTGTGTTGTGGGCACATCGCACGACGCCTAGGAGGTCCACAGGAGAGACCCCCTATTCCTTAGCTTATGGTACAGAGGCAGTCATCCCACTGGAAGTTGGTCTCCCAACAAACCGTACTGCTCTGGTTGAGAGTGGGGGCAACGACAGAGCTCTTGAGATCGAGCTTGACTTGGCCGAGGAAAGGAGGGAAAGAGCTCTGGTCCATCTGGCCTCATAACAGGAACAGCTAATTAAGGGCTATAACAAACATGGCCACCCTCGAGAATTTGGTATTGGAGACCTTGTGCTTCGAAAAGTACTGGGCAATACCAAAGTGGCTAACGAGGGAAAGTTGGGGGCTAATTGGGAAGGCCCATATCGAGTAACTGAAATTGTGGGCATTGGGGCCTACAAGGTGGCAGATCTGGACGGGAACCCGATGCCAAGGCCTTGGAATGTCCACAATCTGAGGAAGTTCTTTGTTTAAAAAGACTTTTGGTTTATCATTTATTCTGTTTTAGGATTGTGTAATTGTGAGGAAATTACGAAGAAAATTCCTTTGTTTTTATTTTTCATTAGTTGCAAGGGGTACGCGTAACGACTCCTTGAGTTTGAGAACTATGAATAAAAGTTATGTTTTTGCAACATATTTGATTTTTCAGAAATTTTGTTTCTTCTGGTATGTGGTTGTTTTTTAACTTATAAATACGAACAATGTCCCAACTGTCCCTTATTCGTATTGGGGAGCAGGTAATAGTTACGAAATGCCTTACAAAATACAAAAGAAAACTGTATGCACGAATTTTTAAGTACGAGAAACTTAACGATCCTTTTAAGTATGAGAAACTTAAAATGATTCCACAGTATGAAATTACTTGGGAATAAGACAGAACGAAATTTTGATTGACCAGATATGAATAAAACTGGTATTAGATATTGTGTGAGTGGAAATCCTAGATTTTACAAGATAATTGTATCGCATACGTGTACATGCATGGATTCTGTTTGAGTACGATAAAACTCAAAGTTTCTGGTTAAAGTATGAGAAACTTATACGCAGGAACGAAATTCTTGCTTCTTTCTTGAGTATGAAAAAACTTGGAAGCAACATAAATATCTAAGTACGCATACACTTAGGAATTTGTCCAAGTACGAGGAACTTGGGGAAGCATACGAGAATATGCAGATTTGTCAAAGGAAAATTCCCAGGTACGTGAAAACTGGAATGCACACGAACATGTGCACAAACAGCTAAGTACGAACAATACTTAGATGGATATCCAAGTACGAAACACTTAATGTATACGTGAAACTAAGTACGGGGCACTTAGCAAATCGACATAAACGTTGGCCACGAAGGGCCGAGCAAAACAATAATTAGGCCAAGCAGAGGCCACAAAAACCAGAGTAATGCCACGAGGGGCCGAATACCTGTTTTAAGTAGAGTAAGTAAAACTGTTGATGCCACGCAGGGCAGAAGTCTACGGCCACGCAGGACCTCTCAAGTAAACTTTTGCAATTATGATTAGGAAGTTCAGAGAGGCTTACCAAACTCAATCCAGGTTCTGGTAAGCCCCTTTTTCAGAGTATGTTCCACGGTCCAGTTAGGGTAAGCCCCTTTTTCAGCATCCACAATTAGCTCAGAGCAGTCTTTTCCATCACCAAGGTCGATCACCAGTACTTCACTGTCACCTTGATTCGCACTTTCATCATTGTCACCCTGCAAGTCTTGGAGGGCCATTTGATTTGCTATTGCTGTTATCTCCTCCAATTGTGCTTCAACCTCAGCTTCGTCGCTGTTGTCGACTCGTCGTGTGCCAACAAAGCCCCACCAATTACCAAAGCTATCTATGATGGGGTGGATCACCCTTATTTCATTGTTGGTGACCCCCTCATCAAAGAGTAGGTTTAGTGATATTTCGTCTAGTGGGTCATTGTCGACAGCCTCTTCTTCCTTTGCCTCTTCAGTCTCGAGGTTGTTGACCTCGTCTATTGGCCAATAATCATCGGTAGGTGCATAGGGGTCATAAAAGTAGATTGGAACCCTGCGAAGCCCTTCTTCTTCAATCAGGCCTTCTACCTCTTCCTCATAAACCGTTCCAGTGAACATGACATGGTTGTCTTCAATGATAGCCACCATAGGCTTTGGTTGATTTACTGGAGTGATGTGTTCAGAGGGGTTGAAATCTTCAACAGCAAAGTGGAGCGCCAGACAGCTTGGTGACAACTTGAAAGTGCGAATCAGACATGAACAGTGATGCAGTCATTTTTCCTGAAAAAGGTTTTTGCTTTAGTTAGATTGATTAATCTTACCTATTGTTTATTTGACTTAGAGAGATTCCTAAGGTTTAACCTGCAAAAGAGAAATTTTACAATATACATATACAATGGGTGTGAGGAAGAACTTGGAAGCAAAATGCAAGTAGGTTCCTAGCCTGTAGGTTCCTGTCTTAGTTTGATAAGTTCTATGGCTTTCTAAAACATGCAAGGTTTCGGTAGTCTCAGGGTGCTCCGTTGTCAAAGGGCATCAATCCTCTTGCCAGCCCATCATAGGCGGCGATTGGGTGATTTCCTTTTTGATATACCACTAGGTACGAGTGACTGTGGAGTTTGCTGGAACCCCCAACATAGCCCGTGTCATGCCGAGATATCAGGTGAACTCAACGGGTTGCCCGCTCGATGCATATGATAGATGAATTAAACAAGGCATGTATTAGTCTTATGTTGAACTTTTTGGTTATGGCTCTCATATTCCCCAGCAGAGTCGCCAAAAACTGTAGACACCTCCCAAAACGGGGCATCGCCATACAGATTGATCACGCTTGTTTGCTCGATTGGTTGCTCGCTTCATAAACCAAAATCATGGACATTCCCATGGCTAGGAACATCGCCACATGATAACGGTTATCATCAAATAGAGTCGCCACCCAGTTTATTAAAACTGGGAAAACAGATAGAGATTCTGGATACGGGAGCCAAAAGTACAATAAGGGGAAGGTGTTAGGCACCCCTCTTTGCCCAGTCGTGAGACTGGCCCATAGTCATTCAACATAAGACGTATAGATGCTTTATTTAATTCTAACACATAGTCTGTTTAATTATTCCTTTGAACAGATAAAGGTGAGCCAGGACTGTAATTGAAAACATGCGTAGAAAAGCAGGAAACAAACAAAACTGTCCCAGGGAAATGAATCCCGCGGCCGGTGAATTGATCTCACGGCCGGGGGATCCTCCTGGTTTTATTTATCGACCGAGGGATCGAAACCCCGGTCGATGTTCTTCCTCACACCAGACAGAAAAGTTAGCAAACGATTAAATGCTACGATTAGCCATAAACACGATAAGCAAAACAAACCAGAGGCCGTTGGGCCTCACCACCTTGATCCCTCAGTTGCTTGATTGCTTCGGATTTGATTGTGATTGACTGATCGCTTGATCGAAAACCCTAGAGTTAGGGTTTGAACTTCGGGGTTTGATTGCCGGATTGACGGCTACCTTCGGGAGGTTAGGGCTTTCGAAGTATGGGATTGAGGAAGTATTTCTGCAGAGTTTTGAGGCTTGAAAGAGCGTGTAGGTATATCAATTTCGTGTGTATATTTCGGAGCCCAAAGGCTCCTTTATATAGGCATAGGGATGACTCACTCCGGCCAATCAAATCATGAGAAGGCAATTGCAATTGCAATGCATCTCTAACTCTACGTCGTAATCTCTGAGCGTAGCCCGAACGCATCGGAAAGGTAGTGTAGTTGGATCAAACCAAACGTCTGACAGAACGTTCGGAAAAAGGTCGATCTGGCGGCCGAGTAAAGGATGTCGCGGCCGTGGAATGGATGTCTCGGCCGAAGGATAGATCTTGCGGCCGAGGAATTGATCTCTCAGGGAGATTTTGCTGGCAACAGGTTGCTCGGGTGAGGGATTGATGTTATGGCCGTTAGATCGATGTTACGGCCGTCAGATGGATTCTCCTAGGCTTCTGTATTTCTGTCTGAAAGGCTGTATGGCTTTGAATTGGGTCCTCTAAGTGGTCAAAGTTCTCACCGAAAGTCCTAAGGTCCTCAAGGAAGCAATCAGCAATCACTGTATCCGTTTCATCATCGGGATTGTCCCAAGGTGGGACTTGAAATAATCGTTAGGCCAAATTGGGGTGTCTACACGCCCGCTATCTTGTGAAATTCCTTCTCCATGGCCAACATCAAGCGAACGACCTCCCTCGCCCATTCAACTGGTACATGTATTCATTGTGGAAACAAAGTCAATAAGCAATTCAAATGCAATTCAAGTATGATACAAGGAAGTGAATAAAGCTGAAAGTACTTCATACCGGTCTTGTGACCTGCGCCGGCTCCGTCCTGGCTGGCTCAAACTGAACTGTAGTAGCCTCACCCTATGCGTCCCGCACCGGCAGCGTCCACGAAAGTTGAGGAAGTCCAGTCACCGCAGCATAGCCGCTCCTACCCCGAGAACGAGCTGTCTGGCCCCGTCTCTCTTCACCCGCCTCCAGAGCCTCGCTCTCTACCGCCATATGCTCCATCACTCCTAGGGGTCCCGCCAAATACTGCCTCCGGTAGACGGCATAGTTGCGCTCAGGCCTTGTAAAGGCAATAAGAACCAGGACAGTAAAGCACTACAGCTCAGCAAGGGTGTACCGCCCTGTATGTGAAGCACGAGGAGGAAGTGGCCCAGGGACTATGAACTCGAACGAGCCAAGTGACTGTCGTGTCACTCGGTCGCCTAAGTACCTGTAGACACCCCAATCTGGGCTTCCAGATTAGTTTACTTACGATTTTTGATTCCCCGATGATGAAACGGATCAAGAACACCCCGGGAATGTCGAGTGTTTGAATAACCCTTGAACCTAACCTAATCTTAAGCCACTTCCAAAAGCCAAAAACCCTATTGATGTGTGCCGGGGCACAATCATCGTGCGCCAGGGCGCAACCATCGCGCGCCGGGGCGCACCGTCGCGCGACGGTTTGACTCCATCGCGCGATGGTCAACCGGAGCATTGACCAGCGCGCCAGGACTCATTGTCGCGCGACAGTTTGGAACCATCGCGCGACGGTCATAACCTGTCCCCATCACCTTTATTCAGCTGGGCAGCTTAATTACCAAGTAACCCTCAGCCAGCCTCGTGGCTGGCTGACCTCCATTCTTTGGACCAGACCTACCTTTCCATTAGTGGAAGGTGCTAAGCCTATAAGAGCCCCCTTTGTTTCTCTTTCAAAGGGTTCCAAAAATTGAAAGCACAAAGGTTCTAACCCTAGCCCTTTGTTCATCTCTCCTTCATTAGCAAGTGCAACATTTGGTTTCCAACCTAGCACCCTAAGAACATAGTTTGTTCATCCACTCAAAACTCAACCTCAACCTCAAAGCTCAAACACTTTTCAAACCTCAAAATTCAAAGGTATATCTTACCTTTGTTCTGCTCTCTGTTCTGATCCCTGAGGGGGCTGGCAGTGGTAATCAATACCAGTCCTGGCCCTAAAGCTGGCAAGGTTTCAAAAACCGTGCAACCAACATACCCTCGCGCGACGGACCCAGTCACGCGCGCGCTTGTCTCAAGCATCGCGCGATGGTTCTCGTGAGGAAGGGATGTTGGTTCTTTCCTGTTTTATTGTCTTAATAATTATTATGGATCACTGTTAAGCATGCTAATAATCAGTTTACTGCTTTTCTTAGAGTTTAAATTGCTAGTTTTACATCTCAATTTTTCATTTCTGTTCAGTTTGGAATGCCCTTGGGATCCCCTAAATCTGTCTCAGGACCCCAAGCATGTAAAGCAATTCCTGGAAGTCAGTCAGGAGTGTCGCGCGAGATTTACTCTCTGTCGCGCGACAGTTCTCTGATTTCCATGAATGGCCCTTGCATGGGCAACTTGGCCCTTGGCCTCTGTTTTGATACCCCCACTGTTTAGGGGTTGTGTTTCATCTTATTTGGCTCCTGCTTGGAGTATTGTGTAATAATTAGCATTTTACAGTCTTCCAATACACTGCTTGGTTTGCTTCCTGGGTGTGCACTGGTCCTTCCAGAGCCCAGAAGGGGATGATTTTGGGACTGTGGTGAGATGACAACACTCGCGCGAGAGTCAGAGTGTCTTGCGCGATGATTGACTTGCATGTAGATCACTGTGGGCAGCATGCCCTCGGAGAGAAAGGATTTCGTTCCTTTTTGCCATTGCGGCCCTTTTTCTTGATAATCGAGGGAGCGCGAGCGCCGGCGGCAAGCGCTCAAAAATACAGAGTCGCCACTTGAGTTTTGAAGGTCCGACACTCAAGGAACCGTATTTCGAAGCACCTGCCGCGCTGTTTGATTTGAAAAATTGAAGGAAACCAGTCCGTCATAACCATATCTGGGTTCGGGAGCCAGGTTACGAGAGGGGAAGGGTTTTATGGCACCCCTCTCGCCCAATCCGGAGATCGGTCTCTACTTAGGCATTTTGAAAACATTGCGATTCTTCTTTTATTAATCGATTTTAGCCAATTAGGGCGGGGGAACAGTTAATCGGGGATTAAAACTGTAACACTTTGCAAGATGATAGATGTCATGGATGAGAAGCATGATGAATAATAAACGGAATGATCTTGAAACAGCGATCAGATGCCAAAACCAGGCTCGGGACAGATTTGCCCTGCACGATGATCAACTTGCATGCCTGAACAGATCTGCATGCAAGTCAATCATCGCGCGAGACACTCTGACTCTCGCGCGAGTGTTTTCATCTCACCACAGTCCCAAAATCATCCCCTTCTGGGCTCTGGAAGGACCAGTGCACACCCAGGGAACAAACCAAGCAGTGTATTGGAAGACTGTAAAATGCTAATTATTACACAATACTCCAAGCAGGAGCCAAATAAGATGAAACACAACCCCTAAACAGTGGGGGTATCAAAACAGAGGCCAAGGGCCAAGTTGCCCATGCAAGGGCCATTCATGGAAATCAGAGAACTGTCGCGCGACAGAGAGTAAACCTCGCGCGACACTCCTGACTGGACTTCCAGGAATTGCTTTACATGCTTGGGGTCCTGAGACAGATTCAGGGGATCCCAAGGGCATTCCAAACTGAACAGAAATGAATATTGAGATGTAAAACTAGCAATTTAAACTCTAAGAAAAGCAGTAAACTGATTATTAGCATGCTTAACAGTGATCCATAATAATTATTAAGACAATAAAACAGGAAAGAACCAACATCCCTTCCCCACGAGAACCATCGCGCGATGCTTGAGACAAGCGCGCGCGTGACTGGGTCCGTCGCGCGAGGGTATGTTGGTTGCACGGTTTTTGAAACCTTGCCAGCTTTAGGGCCAGGACTGGTATTGATTACCAGCCTTGACCCTGCCAGCCCCCCTCAGGGATCAGAACAGAGAGCAGAACAAAGGTAAGATATACCTTTGAATTTTGAGGTTTGAAAAGTGTTTGAGCTTTGAGGTTGAGGTTGAGTTTTGAGTGGATGAACAAACTATGTTCTTAGGGTGCTAGGTTGGAAACCAAATGTTGCACTTGCTAATGAAGGAGAGATGAACAAAGGGCTAGGGTTAGAACCTTTGTGCTTTCAATTTTTGGAACCCTTTGAAAGAGAAACAAAGGGGGCTCTTATAGGCTTAGCACCTTCCACTAATGGAAAGGCAGGTCTGGTCCAAAGAATGGAGGTCAGCCAGCCACGAGGCTGGCTGAGGGTTACTTGGTAATTAAGCTGCCCAGCTGAATAAAGGTGATGGGGACAGGTTATGACCGTCGCGCGATGGTTCCAAACTGTCGCGCGACAATGAGTCCTGGCGCGCTGGTCAATGCTCCGGTTGACCATCGCGCGATGGAGTCAAACCGTCGCGCGACGGTGCGCCCCGGCGCGCGATGGTTGCGCCCTGGCGCACGATGATTGTGCCCCGGCACACATCAATAGGGTTTTTGGCTTTTGGAAGTGGCTTAAGATTAGGTTAGGTTCAAGGGTTATTCAAACACTCGACATTCCCGGGGTGTTCTTGATCCGTTTCATCATCGGGGAATCAAAAACCGTAAGTAAACTAATCTGGAAGCCCAGATTGGGGTGTCTACAGTAGCCCCCCTTTGATGGCACTTGGAGCACCATTGAATTGGTACAAGTAACGTCAAAGGTTTCTAGACACCCTCAAGGCAATCCAGAGCAGAACATACTAGCAAAGTAGACAAGCATACTTACAGAACCTGATTGGTTGAATGGACGGACGGACCGTCGCTTGTTGATTGAATTTGGACAGGACAGGCTGTCGCTGCAGATGTTGACGGGACCGGCCGTCGTTGCTGGGGATCAAGCTATCCTCGGCACAAAGTATTCCAACAAACACGGGTAGGTCGTGTCAGGCAGGTTGAATTCCATCTGTTGGGAATCAGAGCCAATCTCCTTATCAAAGACCATCCGAGACAGAGCAATAAGCCTGCTGGAAGATGCACTTTCGGCTAGACTGAGGGTGATTGTCGTTCGGGACAGGCCAAGACGGACTCTCCTGGGGAACAATCAGTTGCGGATGAACGGACCATCGAACGATGTTCTGGTCGTTGTTTGTGGATTTGACAGGACCGGCTGTCGTTGATTAGTTTGTCAATGCCACAACACCGACTGAAGAACGCCTCAACACGCTTTGATTTTTGAACGGACAGATCATCAGAGTGATCAAGCCGTTGGGGGAATTGACAGGATCAGCTGTCGTTGATAGCGGACGGGGAGATCATTGTGCTGAGTGATCAAGCCGCTGGGGAAATTGACAGGATCATCAGTATAAATGATCTAACCGTTGAAGCCTGGATGAGAGGGTCAGCAGTATAAATGATCAAACCGTTGAAGCCTGTATGGGAGGATCAGCAGTATAAATGATCAAACCGTTGAAGCCTGGATGGGAGGATCAGCAGTATAAATGATCAAACCGTTGAAGCCTGGATGGGAGGATCAACCGTATAAATGATCAAACCGTTGAAGCCTGGATGGGAGGATCAACAGTATAAATGATCAAACCGTTGAAGCCTGGATGGGAGGATCATCAGTATAAATGATCAAACCGTTGAAGCCTGGATGGGAGGATCAGCAGTATAAATGATCAAACCGTTGAAGCCTGGATGGGAGGATCAGAAGTATAAATGATCAAACCGTTGAAGCCTGTATGGGAGGATCAGCAGTATAAATGATCAAACCGTTGAAGCCTGGATGGGAGGATCAGCAGTATAAATGATCAAACCGTTGAAGCCTGGATGGGAGGATCAGCAGTATAAATGATCAAACCGTTGAAGCCTGGATGAGAGGGTCAGCAGTATAAATGATCAAACCGTTGAAGCCTGGATGAGAGGGTCAGCAGTATAAATGATCAAACCGTTGAAGCCTGGATGGGAGGATCAGCAGTATAAATGATCAAACCGTTGAAGCCTGGATGGGAGGATCAGCAGTATAAATGATCAAACTGTTGAAGCCTGGACAGGACCGGCTGTCGTTGATTTGAACTGGCGGATCGCTATAAAAAGTGACCGAGCCATTGAGGTTGGACAGGACCGGCTGTCGTTGATTTGAACTGGCGGATCGCTATAAAAAGTGACCGAGCCATTGAGGTTGGACAGGACCGGCTGTCGTTGATAGAGACGGCGGATCACTATAAAAAGTGACCGAGCCATTGGGGTTGGACAGGACCGGCTGTCGTTGATAGAGACGGCGGATCACTATAAAAAGTGACCGAGCCATTGAGGATTGGACAGGACCGGCTGTCGTTGATAGAGACGGCGGATCACTATAAAAAGTGACCGAGCCATTGAGGATTGGACAGGACCGGCTGTCGTTGATAGAGACGGCGGATCACTATAAAAAGTGACCGAGCCATTGAGGATTGGACAGGACCGGCTGTCGTTGATTTGATCCAAGTAGCACAAACAGTGGATAACATGGATAGAAGCAAGGCGGACTGCAGCTGGGGAGAAATTGGTGGCAACTGCTGAGCTGTTTACTTGCTGCCTTCGATACCGAGCAGGCTTGCTTTGTCGTTTTGATGGATTTTTCCTGCGTTCAACATTTGATATACACACAATATGCAATGATATGTATAACATATTGAAAATGCAGATGCAAACTTAGGGCGGTTCCTAGAAGGACAACGACGCCTAAGGACTACCACTGAGCCTTATTACTGAACTGTCTGCTTCTGAGACGCGCACCCAGATAGAAAGACGCTGAACGGGCTGGCGTGCCCCAATTGACGTTTGAGCAATGACATTGGGCTTGCGTGCCCCCTCTTCGATGCTTCGGCAGGTGTGCCTCATAGGTGAGCCCCAGAGATGCCTTGCTTGGCCTTGGGCTGTTGTGCCCTTTCTGCTTTACGAGATTCCACTGCTTGCGGATTACAGATACTAGGGTAGCAATGTAACAATTGCGTTTTCCAGTTTATTGACTCTCTTTTGCAAGTGTTGAAGAGAATGCAAAAACTAACCACTAATATCTAATTTGCATTGACAAGTGCTTTGAATCGACACACAGACATGCGCGCATATGTACAGACTCGCCTAGCTCGAACGAAAAAAAGAGACAGAGCCCCAGGGTACAATGCGAACCCTTAGACACACGGAATACAATGAAATTTTGGGCATTAATGTGCCAAAACTCACAATATTCCTGAACAGGTGAAACTGACACTTACGAAAGACGCAAATAGGTACAAAGACCTGTACAAACAAAATCGAGAAAAACACCTCGAAATGACAATTGATTGAAAAACCGGAAAAATGTCGCAAAAACGGACATAAGACGCAGATTATGACACGTATAGGCCCGGACTGAAACCGACACCCCCGTGCAGTCACATTAAGTCCATATGACTTGCACAGCATGACAAGACTCGACAAAAGCCCCTGGAACGACATTCGAGGGTAGTAGCCAACTGCTACTGTCTGTTGCAAGAAGAGTGCGCAGGTTTGAGACCAACGCGTATCGCTTTGAACAAATGCGCTGCGGTTGCTTACACCAGACTTCGCTGAACTTAGAATAAACTGTGAGCCTATTAAGGCCTCTAGCATTTCGTTCTGTTTTTTATGCTTCAATTATTTTTAAGACTTATGCTCAGCCTATAAATTGAAGAAGCAGTTTGGTAATAAAATTGAAAGACGAAGGTTTTCCCCCTTCTGGTTCCTCCAATGCAGCTTGATCTGATCTTCGATCCTCTTCGACCTTTGATGTGTACCAAAATGTCAACCATGGATCCAATTGATAGATTGTGACCGAGTCTCAAAGAGAGACTGCCTACGTATCCCATTTTGGGGGAATCAGGTCAGAACGTAGTTCAGGCCAAGGGTTAACTCTCGAGTATTTACCTCTCCTTTTACGCTCTAACTTTTGCCTAGTACCGCCCATTCGGGTCTTCGGTCTAGCGAGCTTTTGAATATTGCCTATTCATTTTTGCCTAAACCTCCTTCATAGGTTTTGGTCTAGCAGGCTGCTCTAACTTTTGCTTGGAACTGCCCACCCTTGGGGTTTTCAGCCCAACGAGCTTCTCTCAGGGAAAAGTTGCTTTTGAATTGATCCAGGTTGACCTAGGTATTGAATTTGTTGCCGTTGAGGTCGAAGACCTTTGGTTGCAGCTCCAGATAATATGGCTTTGATAACAAAGAGTCAAGAGTGCTTCGGTTGGAAATGTCTTGCCCCGGGCCGTTTTGTGCATTTTCTCATTTGTGCTTGGCAAAACGCCACTGTTGCTGTTTTGAACAAGGTACAAGGCCCGGAGCCTTCTGTGCTTCTCCTTTCTGGATTGGCACCCGGTAGCAGGGGATTTGATGCTCCTTTGTCTCAGGATTAACGGGAGGCGTGACTTGGTAAGACCATGCCAAGACGTCTATGAATTCTTCGAGCCTGTCTGACTGGGCATAATGCTCCTCTGGGGGCGGCTTTGAACCAATTGAACCATTGGGAGGTTATACTTGTCTTTCAAGTTTATTTGAAATTACTTTTTCATTTTAGTAGGCTGAGCATGCCTTTCGTCTTCCCTTTCGGCGAGGGAACACATTTCCTTGGGAATGATCCCATCGAAATCTATCCCTTCGTCGTTAAGGTTGACACAGTTTATATAAAAGCCAACGAAGCATGTAGAAGCAAGATGGTGCATATCATAAAAACCCTCGGGGTTGCCAAGTACAGCAGACTCGAAACCTGAAACAAAAGCTACGACATGGAGGGCCAAGAGGCACAACCTCCGACTCAGAGCTAGACTTAGACAAACGCAAAAGACTCTGTGTCAGACTCAGACAAGACGCCAATGCAAACTAGACGCGGTTTTGAAAATGCATTTGTTAAAAAGCTACCCATAGCTTCCACAAAAAGAGGTAGGATCCAGCAGGTGTCAGACCCAAGCAACAGCACTTCGGCTAACTCAGCTTCTTCGACCAAACCTACTCGATGCTCCTTTGAACGATGGACCTCAGCCAAATGGTCCTTTCCTTTGCAAGTCCCTCATCACTGTCAATCCAGGTGTTGGCAGAGAAAGCTTCGACTGCCCAACCTACAGCCATCATGTTAACCTCCGGTTCAGACGGGATGGATACGATGGGTTTGGGTTGATTTGCTGGGACGATATAGTGGCTAGGGTTGAATATGGTGGAGCTCGGGTTGATTTGAGTGGAGGTGATAGATACCTGACCAACCAGAGGGTCAGGCCCGTGCTGAGGCAAGGAGTTGGAAATGACGTCGGGCTTTGGTGGAACTTGAACCGTGCCATCATCAATTAGATCTTGTATCTCGTGTCGGAGACGCAAGCAGTTATCAGTGAGATGGCCAGGCATTTGGTGGAAGGCACAGAAAAGGTTGGCATTGTAGTTGGCTGGAAAGACTTTGGGTGGAGAAGTTGGGGCCAAAAGTTTGAGGTGCCCAGACTTGACGAGTTTCTCCATTACTGCAGATAGAGATACCTCTAAGACAGAGAAACTCCGGGGTTGTGTTCGAGATCGGAGGCTTTGAGCGCTTCGAATTTGGTTGATATCGGCTGTTGATGGAGGTGGAGTTGTGATGACACCACAATCGACAAGATCTTGAACGGCATGTCGAAGCCGAAAACAGGCATTGGTAGAATGGCCAGGCATTTGATGGTAGGTGCAATAGAGGTTAGGTTTGAAGTTGGGTGATGGATTTTTGGGTAATGAAGTTGGATTGAGGGGCTTGATGGAACCAGCATCGAGGAGCTTTTCATAAATTGAGGCTAAAGGCGTAGAGAAGCATGAGAAAGTCCTTGGTGGGTTCCGGCGAGTGAACTGAGAATCCGAAGCGGAACCCTTGTCTGCTTTGCAGTTTGCCTCATCAACAGGATGCATTCTTTTGCCTTCAGGGCTGAATTCATCACTAAGCATGTCCTCCCCTTTGGCAAAGGCTTTGAACAAGGAATCAGCATCCTCCTTCAAATGAGTCCTGGCCTCATGAAACTCAGCCAGGTCTTTGAACATGTCTCCTGAGCACAGCTTGATTCCAACTGTTGGAGGGTGGTAGGCTTGAGAAGGTTCTTTGACCAGTCCCATATCTGGTTGCGAGGCTGTGGAGGAAACAAGGCCAACGAGTCCCTGGACCATAATCATCTGTTTGTCCATTTTGTGACCCAATTCTTCTACAGCTTTCCTGAGCTCAGCCAGCTCCATTTGTACTGTCATTCCGAATTGATGAGCGAGATAGGTGATATGATCTTGGAAGCAAAGGTGTAATAGCCCTGGCAGACTCTTCTAAGCAGGTTTGGCTCTTCTTTTCGGTACTTTCCGATGATGCAATGGCCCGAAGCTTTGACAGTAAAGTAATGAAAGCTCAGTGACACCCTTTCAGCAATTTATTGAAAGAATTGAAAGAACGAAAATGCAAAGATCATCGTTGTCAGTGTCCTCCTAGACTCTAGAGCTAGAGACAAGTCTGTCTCATGATGCTCGGACGCTGCTAGAATCCTCGGATATTTTTTTTTCCGAGGGTTTATCCTTTGAAAAGATCAAACTGATCCTAAGAGATGTCAAAACAGACTAAATCTTTGGCTAGTCCCTTTTGAAGATTCGACCTTGAATTAGAAACAACTCGGTATTGATGGCGTGACACCTTTACCGGGGTGGCGTGAGCGACAACGCACTTTAGCCGGGGCGGTGTACGTGCGAAGCACGATAACCAAAATGACATCAATATCACGACATCAATACTTTGCGGTTCCTTATGTTCGGTTGAATCCTCAACCGGGCATGAGCCAAGGATTTAGTAAGGTTTGATTTCTCAAAGTCTCGCTGATCTAAGGACTTTTGAAAAACTAACAACGTGCACTATCGGGATGCACGAATCTTCATCGGGTTATAACAGCGTCCTAATAAGCATAAGACAGACTCGAAAGCGAGACAACCTAGAAGCCGCCCTAAACATGCTCCTACGCAGAACAGAATTTACGCATGCACAGTTCCAGAGACAAGTTTGCCTCACAAGTTTCAGACGTTGCCGGAATCCTCAGAATTCTTTTCGGCGATGTGTCCCTGAGTAGATCGACAGATCCTAAAAGATGTCAAAATAGACTAAATCTTTGGCTAGTCCCTTTTGAAGATTCAACTTTGAATTTGGAACAACTCGGTGTTGATGTCATGGCACCTTAACCTTGAACACGGCGGTGTATAGTGACAATGCACTTCAACCTGGGTGGCGCCAGCGACACGACATCACTACTTTGTTGTTCCATATTGTCGGTTGAATCCTTAAACGGGCATGAGCCAAGGATGTAGTAAATTTTGATTTCTCAAAGTCTCATTGAACTAAGGACTTTGCGATTGATAACGAACATTCAACGGAATGAACGACTCCTCATCGGGTCCAACAACGTCTTAGACAGCGTAAGACAAACTCGAAAGACAAAACAGCCTTAAGCATGCTCCTATGCAAAACAGTGTATGTACAGTGCATGCGATAGGGAAAGCAGTAACACATAGACAGTATATGGGGTTAGATGCAAATAGATCTTAACCTGTGGGTACCTGTCCTAGTTTGGAGAGTTCTAATGCTTTGTATATGCAATAGGCCGGTTTTGGTTCGTAACAGGTTCCTCGGACTAGGGCCACAGATATACCTCCCGTTACCCGCGTTTTTCGCAGAATAACAGTCGAACGGTAGCATGACCCATCATCGTCAAAGGTTGTCGGTCATTCGGGCGCCCCGGGCTCCGGTAAACCGTGCCGGATTGCCAAAACGTTCCGACGAGGCTTTTCCCACATCGATGCAAATGAGATGCTAGAATTGATTAAGAGAAGAAGAATCGCAAAATCGCAAAATGCCTTTTCAAATTTGGCTCACTTTATTTAGTCCATCTTTAGAGGAAACTACGCAAGCGAACAATCGAAAAAGCCCCAGATTAGAATGGCCGGACACGAGGTCCTGTTAAATCACCATTCCAACCTTCGGCAGCGCGAAGCTAACCGTTTTGACAGACTTTTAAGGGATTGTTCCCAAGCGTATTAAACTCTAAGTATAGATTAATATTGGTTCGATCATCCCCAGCAGAGTCGCCACTGTGGGCAGCATGCCCTGGAAATCCCGGTTTCCAAAAATGCAAGGGCCCGGATCGAGGGAGCGCGAGCGCAGGTGGCAAGCGCTCGAAAATACAGAGTCGCCACTTGAGTTTTTGAGGGTCCGACACTCAAGGAACCGTATTTCGAAGCACCTGCCGCGCTGTTTGATTTGAAAAATTGAAGGAAACCAGTCCGTCATAACCATATCTGGGTTCGGGAGCCAGGTTACGAGAGGGGAAGGGTTTTATGGCACCCCTCTCGCCCAATCCGGAGATCGGTCTCTACTTAGGCATTTTGAAAACATTGCGATTCTTCTTTTATTAATCGATTTTAGCCAATTAGGGCGGGGGAACAGTTAATCGGGGATTAAAACTGTAACACTTTGCAAGATGATAGATGTCATGGATGAGCAGTTAGTATAGGATGAGAACAGACTGCTGTGGGAGTTCAAACAGACTGGAAAGCTCCTGTCTTGGAGTGTCGCACGCAAGAGGTAACCAGTATGCACTGATCAAGTCAATGCATGCTGATCATACCTGCGCACGCTACTACAAGACCTGCGCACGCTACTACAAGACCTGCGCGCGCCAGTAAGCCTAAGCCCACAGCTCTTATTCTCAAACCCTCTGGGCTCTGGAAGGACCAGTGCACACCCAGGACAAACCAAGCAGTTTATGCAGTCATAATATACAGTTTAAAGGCTGAAAAGCCTAATAAATAAGCAAAAACACCCCATAAACAGTGTGGGGACAAAATAATAGCCTAAAACCAAGTTAAACATGCAAGGCCAGCCACTGATCGGGAACAGAATGGAACCGTCGCGCGATGGTTCCAAACAGTCGCGCGAGGGTGCGCCCTGGCGCGCGATGGTTACGCCCTGGCGCGCGATAGCTGCGCCTGGGCGCACTGGTCAACTCTCCTTTTGACCATCGCGCGAGTGTTTGGGAGCAGCGCGCGAGGGTATGGGCCGAACTTCCAGTGCTTGGCTTTGCTCATTCCAGGTTCTGGGACAGATCCAGAATGATCCCAGGGGTACTCCAACAGAACAGAAGTGAATATTGAAGTGCAAAGCTAGCATTTTTAAGCTAAAGAAAGCTGTAAAATGGTTATTAGCATGCTCCACAGTGATCTAATACCAAAATAAACTACACAACAGCTATGGAAATAACCAAAAATAAGAAATGACCAGCACCCCTTCCCCACGTGGTCCATTCTCATGCAGACAGGACTATCGCGCGAGTATTCGGGACCATCGCGCGAGGGTGTGCTTGATCTACGGTTTTTGAAACCTTGCTAGCTTTAGGGCCAGGACTGGTATTGATTACCAGCCTTGACCCTGCCAGCCCCCCTCAGGGATCAGAACAGAGAGCAGAACAAAGGTAAGATATACCTTTGGATTTTGAGGTTTGAAAAGTGTTTGAGCTTTGAATTGAGGTTGAGTTTGTTTGTGGTGTTTGAATGGAAGAACAAACTATGTTCTTAGGGTGCTAGGTTGGAAACCAAATGTTGCACTTGCTAATGGAGGAGAGATGAACAAAGGGATAGGGTTAGAACCTTTGTGCTTTCAATTTTTGGAACCCTTTGAAAGAGAAACAAAGGGGGCTCTTATAGGCTTAGCACCTTCCACTAATGGAAAGGCAGGTCTGGTCCAAAGAATGGAGGTCAGCCAGCCACGAGGCTGGCTGAGGGTTACTGGGTAATTAAGCTGCCCAGCTGAATAAAGGTGATGGGGACAGGTTATGACCGTCGCGCGATGGTTCCAAACTGTCGCGCGAGGGTCAACGGCCAAACTTTGTCCATCTGGCAGTTTGACCATCGCGCGAGGGTTCTAGACTGTCGCGCGACGGTGCGCCTGGGCGCGCGATGGTTGCGCCCTGGCGCACAATGGTTGTGCCCTGGCGCACGTCAGTAGGGTTTTTGGCTTTTGGAAGTGGCTTAAGACTGGGTTAGGTTCAAGGGTTTTGCAAACACTCAAAGCTCAAACACTCGACATTCCCGGGGTGTTCTTGATCCGTTTCATCATCGGGGAATCAAAAACCGTAAGTAAACTAATCTGGAAGCCCAGATTGGGGTGTCTACAGTACCACTACCACCCAAAGGCCAACTCCAACAGCACTCGGCTCGCTGTCACCACTCTGCTCCTCACCAGGTACTCGGGCTCGGGCTACGCATTGCTCCAAGGGTCCCACTCCACCTGCAGCACATTCAAGAAACCAAATAAAGGATATCAGCGACAGCATTAAAGCATTTCTAAGCATGGTCGACCAATGGGACTGGTTCTCACCTGTGAACCCGACAGCTTGTCGAGGTAAGCTCTGAAGGCCAAGAGGCTCCTCTTCGACTTCTTCTTGCCTCTATGCAGCGGCCCCCAAATCAGAGCACGGGGGAGAGTCTTCAAGTCCGGGCATCTGTTCTCCGGAGGGTACATCTTCAGCACCTCGTAGGCTCACAGCTGCAAGGTTTTCAATCAATCAAAGCATCAGTATACAACATATGCAATTCAAAGGGAAAGTGCAAGTATGAAATGAAATCAAGCTAAGGGTTTTGTTTCTTACCTCCCACACCCTCCAGTAACCAGCAGTCGCTTTCGCTCCCCGTGAGAACTCTCCCATGAAACCACAGCACGCTCCCAGAGCTGCTCCTCCCCAGTCGTACCGTGAAGCTGTGCGTAGATCACAGAGCGCAGGCAAGTACAACAAGTGAACAGTGGCCCTCTTGTTCGGGTACAGCGTAGCCCCGAACAGGTACAACAAGTAGGCCCTCGCCATCTGCTCCTCCTCCAGCTCTGAAGTCGGTACCCTCCGCTACAAGTACCTCCTGAACTGGTTGTGGTGGACCGTCTCTGCACCACCTACAGGCACCTCGCCCAGAAACCACCTCAGCGCTGCCATGTCTCTGTGAATCCCCGAGTCAAATGGGATCGGTTCGCCTCCTACTCTCAAGCCCGTGATAGCTGCAAAGTCCGATGGAGTCACTGTCATCTCCCCGATCGGGAAGTGGAGGGTGTTGGACGTGTCCCACCACCGCTCAGCCAGCGCAGTCAGTACGGCGTGGTCATTCTTCGCGGCTGTCAGCGTGGGGATGAATAGCTGCAAAGTCCGATGGAGTCACTGTCATCTCCCCGATCGGGAAGTGGAGGGTGTTGGACGTATCCCACCACCGCTCAGCCAGCGCAGTCAGTACGGCGTGGTCATTCTTCGCGGCTGTCAGCGTGGGGATGAATAGGCCAAACCCCGCTACGCGCGTCCACCAAAGCCCTGACTCTCTCAGGCAACCCTCTGTAAAGCTCAAGCGAGCTCGCTAGACCTCCATGCCCCCGTGTGCTGGCTACCCCTCTCTGCAAGGAAACAGTAGCCAAGACAAGGAAAATGCATTAGTAAATATGCAATTTCAGTTCAGCAGGCAGTCGATATCAATTGTTTCAAGTCAAATCAAGCTACCAAGCGTTCTTCCAGTCGGGTCAAGTTCTAAGGGTTACATTATCAGTTCAGGCACTCTATTAATCGATCTCAAGCTTTCCAAAAGCCTCTCACTTGTCGATCAGGTATTCAGTTGTTTCAAGGCATACTATCAGTCGAATCAAGCTACTATCAGGCATTCTATCGGTCGAGTTAAAATATCAGGCATTCTATCAGTCGAGTTCAAGTTCTAAAGAGGTTCCATCAGTCGAGGAAGTCTACGGGCGATTCAAGTCCATTATGGGTAATCTCTATCAAAGTCTGGGCATCCTATCAGTCAAGTTCAATTATCAAGGGTATTCTTTCAGTCGATCTCAATCATTTCAAGGCATTCTACCAGTCGAATCAAGTTCTACAGTCAAGTTCAAGACCAAGTCACATGCATTACAAGCTATACAGCACAATTCCGAATACGCAAAGATACAACAGTATAACATGTCAACTAAAGCAAGATGAAGGGGTATACCTGCGTCTAGGACGTGGACAAGTGCTCCGTCGGGTCCCTCAGCACCAGCTCGGCGTCGTAGTGCTCCTGTCTCGGCTCATAGCTGTCAACCCCAGACAGTATAAACAAATGTGGCTCTGGCGGTACGTACACTCCCGCTACGAACGGGACTCGGTCCGCCTTCAGCCTAGACTCGGCCAGAGCCACAGCGGACTCCTGTACCCACACCACCTCCTCCTGGGCCCTCTCAGCCGCCTCAGTCTCTTGCTCTAATTCCCCTTAGACCCGCTCGATCGCCTCCTGCTCTAGCCTCAGCCGCTCCTCCTCATCGGCCAGGGCGATCTGCTTTAACGGCTCTTCCCGGACTGCCATAACCGCCTCAACCACCACAGGGTTCTCCCTCATAAGTCGAGCGAGTGCGACCTCGCCCACAAACTCTGCAAGGTCACTACTCATGATGGGCTCGTGACTGGTCGTCCCCGTGGGCAGCATGAACTCGACCCGCTCCGCATGAGCCGCTCTCGGTACCTCCTCCTCGACCATCGGGTCTTTACCACTAGCCGTATCCCTTGGCGGTAGCCCTAATCGGTCATCACCACCACTGCCGCTGCCACTGGCTCCAGCCGGAACCAACCCAGTAATGACCAAGCCTTCTACACCACTCCGAGAGTCCAATCGATGAACTCGAAGACCCCCTGATTCTGTTATCACTGGCGTATGTCCCCATCCACCGGCGTACGCCGATCACCATCGCCATCAGCCCCCTCTGCATGGCCGTTGCCGCCGCCCTCGCTGCCTAAAACCTCTACACCGGTACTTGTCAGAGCTTCGCCCGTCGGTCAATCGTCGATTTGGGACTTCTCGATCTCATCTCCACTAACTCTCGACTGATCCTCGCCCTTGTCGCCGCCATTGCCGCCACTATTGCCTGGTTCTGCCATGGGTAAGTATGGATGAGAGGATTTTGGAAGAGGATGAGAGGGTTTGTAAGAGATGGAGGGTTTGGGAGAGGTTGAGAGAGTTTGGAAGTTGAAATTGGTGTATATGGCGATTTCGTACTCAAACCGAAGTTTATACGACGTGGGAAGCAACTGGGCTGGGTTTGGGCCGAATCTGGGCTCGGATCTACCAGAATTACCAGCGTACGCATTCAAGCTACCGACGTACGCCGCTGGGTCATGGGCCTGAGGCCCAAATTGTGTTCCAAGGTCAAGATTCTTTCAAAAATTGGGTTCCATGATCGCTGATCCAGGCTACCACGTTAATTATTCCCCAAGCAGGGCACGTCCAATTTCAAATCAACGACGGTTCGCCCGTCCAATTTCAAATCAACGGCGGTTCGCCCGTCCAATTTCAAATCCCAAATCAATCAAGCAAGCAATAACCATTTGCTCACAATAGGCTATTCTCCAGGAGAGTTCGCCTCCCAGGCTATACTATCAAAGTCAATCTATCCATCTATATTATCCCCAGCAGCGGCGATCTATCCGTCCATTCAATTCAATCCAATGATCCGCTCATCCAATTCGATCAATCAGGTTCTTTAAGTTTCATGTCCGCATTTTCTATTTCTGCTCTGGATAGCCTAGAGGGGTGTCTAGAAAACCTTTGACGTTACTTGTGCCAAGTCAATGGTGCTCCAAGTGCCGTCAAAGGGGGACTACTGTAAACACACTATTCTGGACTGTCCAGATTAGTTTACTTACCGTCTTTGATTCCCCAATGATGATTAAGGTCAAGAACATCCCGAGATTGTTAGTGTGTTTGAGCTTTTAGCGTTCCGAACCTCGTTCAAACCCTTTCAAACTCCTTTACAAATCCTTCGAGCCAGAACCAAACGGCCTCAGCAAAACCCTACCTGTATACGCTGGTACTGTGCTGGCGTGCGCTGGTAAACTGCCACGTGTCAGTCATCGGCTGTTGACCCAGTTTCTATTGGTGCACGCAGGTATATTACTGGTGTACGCCGGTCAAATCCAGTCAAATCACCTTTATTCAATCACATACATGAGACTTTTGCGGCCACCCCGACGTAATCCACAGTTCCCTGATGATTGCGGACGTTCAGGGCTGCTCCCCACTCTCTCCTACAAGATCCATCAACTTGTCCCATCCATTTAATGCATGGGAGACTCTCTCTCAAGGCTAACCAGCCCTTAACCTCAGCTGGTTACACCCCCCTCACCAGCACACTTTGGCTATAAATACCCCCCTTGCATTTATATGCAAGGGGTTACATACATTAAGAGCTCTCAAGTCTCTTTCTCCCTCTTCTTTTGGTTCTTTGCTTCCTCTTCTTTCATTTATTGAAAGAGTAAGCAACTAACCTCTACATACACCCTTCACACTCCAAACATTCATCATCCATCTATCAAACCTCAAGTCCAAAGCTCAAACACTCCAACGAGCTCAATCAAAAGGTATACCACCTTTTATAAGTTTTCTGTTCTGACCCCTGAGGGGAGCTGGCAGGGTCAAGGCTGGTAATCAATACCAGTCCTAGCCCTAAAGCTAGCAAGGTTTCAAAGGATCGTGTGTGATCATCACTGGCACACGCCAGTAATTTTAGGCCGTACGCCAGTTATGGCTGTATGTGCACTACTGGCGTGGGGATCATTGATCGTCCATTTTCTGCTTTCATTTTCAGTTTGACACCTTACTGTATAATAAGAACCAGTCTATTGCATTTTGTACTTAGAGCTCTGTAGTTGTTTGTTTATTATTTCTGTTTTAAAAGGCCTCTGGGATCCTTCTGGTCATGATCCAGAGCCCAGATGATGCAAAGCCAAAGCATTGGACAAGAGCTTTAACTGGCGTACGACCTTTCGTGACTGGCGTACGGCAGTTAGATTAGGGTCCAGTGGCTTGGCCCTTGCATGGTAGTTAGATCTTGGCCTTT
Organism: Rhododendron griersonianum; assembly: GCA_018127125.1. Taxonomy (NCBI): domain Eukaryota; kingdom Viridiplantae; phylum Streptophyta; class Magnoliopsida; order Ericales; family Ericaceae; genus Rhododendron; species Rhododendron griersonianum. Next base: position 29,125,298 of record CM030793.1, read on the forward strand.
CTTATTTCCCCACACTGTTTATGGGGTGTTTTGTCTATTTTTTTGGCTCAAAGCCATTTCGTTTGTCTGTAATAATTTAGTATATTCCTTCTAAACTGCGTGGTTTGTCCTGGGTGTGCACTAGTCCATTCCAGAGCCCAGAGGGTTGAGAATAAGAGCTGTGAGTTTAGGCTTACTGGAGTACGCCAGTTAGTGAGTGGCGTGCGCAGGTCAGGCTGCATGCAGTGGTTTGGCCAGTGCATGCAGGTTTCTTCCTGCGCACAACACCTCCCTGGTCAGCGTATCCCAGTCTGTTTAAAATGCTCACAGAAGTCTATTTTCAATCTATACTAATTGTTTCCATAGTGCAATCATCACATTTTGTCACATAAGTGCAACTTGCCACAGTTTTGATTCCCCTTTACCTGTTCCCCCGCCCTAATTGGCTAAAAAATGATCAATGAGAGAAAAATGCAAACATTTTACAAAATGCCCGAGTAGAGACCGATCTCCGGATTGGGCGAGAGGGGTGCCATAAAACCCTTCCCCTCTCGTAACCTGGCTCTCGAACCTCAGATATCGAATGTGACGACGGTCCAGTCTACAAGCCTTTTTCCAATCAAAACGTAGCAAACGTTTCAAGTTCGGTTCCTTGGGTGCATACCGCAAAACCCGAGTGGTGACTCTGAATTGTAGCGTTTCGTTGCGCTTACCAAAAAGGGCGCACCCGATTTTATTTCACAAAAAATAGAATTTTCAGGGGCGTGTGCCCACACAGCGCAAGGCACACGAAATCACATTTCTTTTGTAACAAAAACCCACAATCGCGTTAGCTAGCTTATGGCTCTGTTTTGGGTTCCTGGTTTCCTTAGATGAGCAGAAACCAGAAATGCAGGTAGTATACTACCTTTGAGTGCTTGATCAAGACTTGGAGGTCTGTTCTCAAGTGGTTTGAAGGATGTTTTGGGTTGGAGAGATTATTGGGGTAAAGTGTTGGAGAAATGTAGGCTTTTTGGAAAAGAAATGAGGTTCTTCTTTTTCAAATATAAGACATTTCTGACTTTTCTTTGAGGAAAACCCAGAAATTGTATATATTCTTAGAGAGAGAAAGTGATATATGGAGAGGGAGTATGTGAGTATTGTGGTGTATATTAAAAAGTATTAGAGTGTGTGTATGATGGAGTCTCTAGAAGTGTGTTGAAATGGCTCTAAGCACCCCTATTTGTAGAGAAAAATAGAGAACGAGCATCTGTGCAGGCTTAGAGTTGGCTAGATGCTTTGTAGAGTCATGATGAGATTCTTGAAGCCTTCAGAGCTGTCTGTAACAGAATTTGATTCACAGCACTGGGGAATGAGTCTTTAGCACTAGAGAGTGTGATGTACTCTTTGGTGCTGGGCACATGGTGCCTTGTGCTGAACAGTTGATGGGTTCAGGTTACGGGAAGCCCAAAAGTCGTTGATTAAGCCCTCGAATTCATGGTTCTGTCTTGTATCATCATAGGAGATCTAAGGTAATTCGGGGTAGTCTAAATTTGGGGTGTCTATACCACTGAAATTGCAGAGAAGAAAAGAGGGGAGAGAGAGCATAGAAATTCCGTCCATGAAAGTAAAGAGAGCGAAAACTAGTGGCTTTCTCGGATTTTGCCTCACACCCATCACCAAATCAAGCTACACACCTCCTAGAATGTTCCTCGGCATCACCGGCCCATTCACCCACTCACCCCGAACAGTCCCTAAAGTTCCCTGCCGCTGTTGTCTTTTCAGCGAGTCCGAAACCATTACCCACGTTAGCGGCCGAAACCGAGGTAGATTAATCCCTCTCCTACCTCTCCCTAGGTATACTAATGTTGTAGAATGTTTTTTATTATTACGTTTGGTAGCAAAATGCATCGAGGCCGTGGATCAAAATTTTCAGAACCGCCGAAACCCACTTCTCGGCATTTATACTGTTCATAGCCGTTTGTTTAAAAGATTGGTAGCTAAATTACAGTTTTCCCCTTTGTCTTTTAAAAGGTTATACTTCAGCCAATAAAGGAATTATTAGTGGTATTGCTTTTACAGTCAAACCCCCCGTATGATTTTGACCCAAGTTACTATATTTTGGTCACTTCCTGCTGCTAGTAACAATAAAATGCTGTAAAAAGAAAAGGCCTACATGAGCCTACATTATTTAGTTGTCTAAAGTAGAAACGTATTTTGATAAAAATAATCCAGTCTGATTACAACATAGCCAGCACATTATAATAAGTTGAGTAAATACTACAAATGTTCTTAAAAGCATAACAATTATTATTTTATTATGTTTTGATGATGAAAATCGTTCATTTATTTTTTTTTACAAAAAGTAAATGAGTTTACTAAAACCAAATTTAACATAAGAGTAATTCAAACACTATTAAATAAGTTAAAAATTACAAACGTAGAGCTATTCGCTTACAGTTTGACTTGTTGAATATAATTTCATCACATACACTTTATTGCACATATTAAATGCTATGATGTTATTCTATGATCTTGAACTATTGAATTATGTGAATTTTTGCTACAATTGTACATTCTAGTTTGGACTTAGGTACATGCGTTGGTTTCGAGTAGCTTTCACATAGACGATGCTAAGTTAATGGAAAAATGGTAAAGTGCTGGAGTTGTGAGATTGTGGATTATGATTTGGGCCATGGCTATGGCAAGGGTTACCAGTTAGGCCCTGAATCGAAATGGGTTACTTGAGGGGCGCGGTGATGTTATTGTGGCGACTCTAACTTATGGTACGCCATGGGAAGTTCCAAAGGGTAATCGTGCCCTTGCAGAACCAGCAAGGGGGGATTGTCCCATGAAACGGTCATAGTTAGTGTTTTAAGTATTGTGGCAACCCTAACTTATGGTGTCACGCCCTCGATTTTCAACATAAATATATAATCCATTTCAATTAAAGGTCCTCACATAACATAAATAATACCTAAAGGAGTTCTCACCTGTTCAATTTACAAATCAGGTCCCCAAGTCAAAAGATATACAACTTTGGCACTCCGGCCCAAATTAAGTTTAAGTTGTAGACAGTATCCTAAAGAGAGGAAGTCAAAGAATATAATTGAAATTACGATTACATCTTCAAAAAGATTTTACAAAGATGCCATGGTAATTCCTCAATGTTAGCTTTCAAAAGTATGGTCAGATGCACAGCAAGCACTCCATATCAATGTCCCTGAGAGGTACCTGAAAAGAATGATTGGGTTGAGCTACACTAGCCCAGTAGAGATATCTTCGCTTAAACTATATGCATATGAGATAGATAATGCACCGAGATGAACATTTAAGAAACAAAGTCTCAGGTAACAAGAATGAATACGATCAAACGCCAACATCATATCAGAAATTAAAGACTCAAGAAACACTTCACGGTCATTACCTAAATCCATTAATCATTATATTAATTATTTTCTATTCACGGCTCTCTTTCACATGCTTCCATATTAAGGGACTCACCAATTGGTGGACCGAGAGACGTTCTAGGCGTTTGGACCTCGTATACCCACTATGCATTTCGGGTGATCATGACTCGGTATATCCATTTCACATTCCGGGTCTTGGACCCCGTATATCCACTTCACATTTCGGGTCTCGGACCCCGTATATCCACATTACGTTCCAAGTATCTAAGACCCCGTATGTCCATTCCAAGCCGTTTATCTCGCATTTAGTCGTACGCGTTTTCTAAGCTCCTATTGCAAAAAAAATATATATATTGTAGATTAAGGGAAATTGATTTTCTTTAGTGCAACTCATATTTCCATCCTTTCCCAAACTCGATATCTAAACCCATCCCTTGTACCATAAATCATCACATGTCAACTTATCACTTTTGTTCAGGATACATCCACCATTTTATTCAACAATCGACCCTGTCATAACATCGGCAAATAATTAAGTAACCACCTCTCCCACGTATATCACAATACCCTAAGAAACTTATCAACCCATAACAACTCTACGACATACTACCCGCCAGTATTGATACTTAGGACTCGTGGAATGAGTTCCGAAGGGGTTCAATAGGATCAATGAGACGAATCAAGAGGATGAGCTACTACGTTACCCTTCAGATCACTAGACAATCTCATGTCTACCCATAACACTCACCACAATACCCCTTTTAGCCCACGGTACTCCAATCAACCTTACGGTACATTCCCTACCAAACGACACTAACATTATACTCTAAAGAGTGCTAAGAGATAAGATCAAACAACGAGTCATTAGGACACAAGCAATCATGCTCGAGAGTAACTCAAACATGTTCTAATTATATAGGAAATCATAACACGGAATGAGAACAACCTTAGGAATAGCCGCAGACATCGGCAAACTGACACACCTCTACTTAAATGATCATAACTTTCTGTGTACTAAGAGTTTTAGGGTGATTCCGGTGGCAATGAAACACTGACTTCAAGACCTTCGAATCGATATAAAGTTTGCATGAAACGGACATCAGACGAAGAAGTTATGGCCGTTTGAAGTTGGGCTAAAACCCAGAATACGAGCAGAATTTCCAGAGAGAGGAGGGATCGATCCCCCCATGACCAGGGATCGATCCCTGGTGCTGCTGGACCAGAGAAGAGATGGGGGATCGATCCCCCATGCTTGGGGATCGATACCCATGCGATTTTGGGCAATTTTCTGCTGATTTTGACAACTTTTCGAAGACACAATGCTTGACGATCTAAACTCGATTAAAGCATGAAATCAACTCATAAACATATAGAATGAATAAGAAATCCCTACCTCAAGGTTGGAAGCTTCAAACACGAGATCAACGAACGAGCTCTAGCTTCCAAAGCTCCGAAATCCTCCAAGAACGAGTTCTAGCACAAACCCATGTGATTCCAAGGCTCAAATCACGTGTAGGAGACGGATTAAAGGTTAGACTTCATGGGTTTCAAGAGATTGATGAAGTTTTTGGGTGAGAGAATGAGAGAGAGAGAGTGAGAGAGAGAGAGAGAGAGCCGAGAGTTTGAGAGAGAGATATTTTTCGGTTCCTATGGTTCTCTACACACACACACACACACACCCTTTTATACTTGTTCCAACACAAACTACACTTGCACTCCCTCTAATTTCAATTCCATCATACAAACCCCAAATCAAATCAACTCCACAAATTTCACATTAACCCCAATTTCACATAAACTTAACAAAAATCATATTTTCCTCAATTTCCAATATCATATAAACCCTTAAATATTTTTCAGAAATTACGGGTCTCTATTTATGGTACGCCATGGGAAGTTCCAAAGGGTAATCGTGCCCCTTGCTATGGTCTTAAATGAATTCATGCAAAGTACATAATTTAGGTGTACTCATTTAGGACCCCGAGTGCAGGACAAGCAAGGGGGGATTGTCCCATGACACGGTCATAGTTAGTGGATATGGGAGGAAAGGATCTCGCGGATGAGATCTTAGATCACACGTCAGGCTAATGGATGTAATAAATCAGTTTATGTGTGAAATTTTTGCTTTTCTCTTTGGCATCGATATTATATTGTTTACATGCTAGCTGTAAAGTAAGAGGGGTAGTTGGGTTGAATTATTCTACTGGGTGAATTATCACTCACGGATACATTCGTATCCTGGTAAATCGATTGCTTCGGCGATCAATTTGTCAGAGGGTGCAAGATTCAATGTTGGAGCAGTTTGACACAGAAGCAATACCAAGGGCGGAGATCGAGTATGCTTGGGATCTGTATCAAGACTAGAGTGGCTCTAGAATTATTTCAATAAAATTTTAATATTTAATGCCTCCGAAATTCCTTGGAAAATCGGGGCATTACAAAATACCCCTCTAAACTTCGTTTTTAGGGTTGGAACATCATTTTTTGCAGCTTTAGACTTACGTAGTTTTCTTCAGAGCTCTTTTCCTTCAAGTTTTTGACGCTTTTTTCAATTACTCGCACGCCGGTAACTCGTATTAATTTGTGTTCTTCATTAAAGTTGTTTGTTGGTACTTGATTGGTTAATATCCTTTGTTTATTACCTACTCGGAAGCTTGTTTCAAACTAGGGTTTCTTTCGTTTCTTATTTGATGTTGAGTGAGTAGTCGTAAAGGTATGGTCGCGGGGTGATTAGCACACCGTGGCCAGGTCGGACACGTTCTGCTCCTATTTTGAAATAATAATGGAAAAGCAATTTTAGGTTATTAAAGTACGTCCGTTAGACGAACCCGAGCATTGTCGGAGCCCATGTGAGCGAGGAATGGGGGACCTAAACTTGTTCTCCGTCACGCATGGGTAAATGGCGACCATAAAGGTTCACATATTTCGGGGTAGCTTTTTCTTTCTCTCTAAAGTCAAATGTTTCTAAGAACACCGAGTGGAGCAGATAAGTCCGGGACTGATCGCGAGTGCTATGAACCCTACGACCGTACCTTCTTTTTAATTATTTGGAAAAACCAAACAATTTCTTAGGTTTTAGTTAATCTCAACCAATTGACTAGGGGTGGCTACCTAAGAGCCAGTTTAAATAGTAATAACCCGAGTTTCTGATCAACACACATCGCCGTCTCTGTGGATTCAATTCCGGTCTTACCGGATATTGTGCTACGTCAGTCCTAGCCCTACGCTTGGGGCAACCCATTATTTTAGATCTAGGATTCCGTCAAGCAATGGAGGGTCCTTTTGCGGGTCCCGCTGGCTATGAATGGAATTTGAGAGAGAGGGTGACCAGGCAATCATTAGGGTGGCATGAACCAGGGGTACCGCTTGCCCCTCCTTTGCTGATGAGATGTGATGACCAGTTTGACTCCAACAGGCAAGTGGATATGATGCGCGGAATTTTGTTCAGCAAGGAAATTACAAAGCTTTCATCCGTGACACACTGATGCCACCATTTGCTTCTGGAGTGCTCCCTCCAGAAGAAGAGTTTATTCAACCCTATTCGGGAATAGCTCCACCTGTATATGGCCATGAGATGGCCTATGATGTGCCTGATGGTATCGAGCTGATTGACTCTCATGGTGCCCCTTGGTTTCACCATTTGCCCTTGCCTGCGAATGCAGAAGTTACCCTCCCACCGGAGACTAATCCGGTAGGCTTTGTTTTGCTTTCTCTCATCACCTTACTTCTTTTCCCGGTCTTGTACTAACGTGACCATGTAGGTGCCTCGTGCTGAGGCCCAAAAGCATGTCAATGCTGTGAATGCGCTAATGATCGGCCATTTGTAAGTGCAATGCAACTAATGATGTGGTAAGCTTTTCGAACCCAGACTTTCCCTTATGCTCTCGCTTTGCATTCTGTCATTTGACGTGCACATTTGTTCTTGCAGATTGGTTCATGACAAACCCACCGCATGGCTAGATAGATGTGGGGGAGGCGCTCAGCCTCAAGTTGGTGCTCGTCTGGCTAGGCAACGACCTGCAAGTGAGATGGAACAAGAAGTTAAGTCGTCGCAAGGACAACACTCCTACTCTGGCTATTATGAGGGGGGACCTAGTACTAGCGCTAGACCTAGTGCTGCGGAGCGCGACACTGTGCCTCTGAGACGTTCATCTCGCTTGAGCTCTTTGATGAGAGAGAGGCAGTGACTTGTATGTCATGCTATGCATTTCTGTCCTTTAGGACTTCCTACCTATTATGTATGAGGTTGACAGCCAACTGTACTTGTAAACTCTATTGCTGGCTTTCTTTATCAATTCAAGAATGCTATGGAATTAAGAAAAATGTTTGAAAAAGATCTTGAAGCTTTCATTGATTTCACCCTAGCAGAAGTTGCACAACTTTACTCAAGAATAAAGAAAATTATAATAGGGACTCAAAAAAAATGAATAAGGACTAAAAAAAAAAAAAGGGTAACATTCTACCGAATCTGAAACTAAGATTGCCTCCCAAAAGCCTTCTGTAAATGCAGATTCTCCACGGTTTGGTGGTGTTAACCCAGACTACGACTTAACTGGGGAACGGGAGACTTAAGAGACACGAAAGAATAAAGAAAATACGCTTGTTTTACTCGTTCGCTCATTTCATTGCCCTTAGGCTAGTAGAGCTCCTTATTTCCCTTCATGCCCCTAGCTCATCATTGTCTCAAAGTAAATTGGTAACTATGCCCCTAGTATTGAACTTCGAGTGATAAGAACTTCCTTTTGCAAATCTAGATTATCTCTCAACCATGCTCTTTAATTGCTCAAATTGGTATCATGCTCTAAAAATATAAGGAAACACTCGCTAACTCTCACTTAAACTAGAAAGCTTTCTAGATAAATCCTTCATCGATTCCAATGACCTTGAAACTTAGCTCCTTAACTAGCCCTCAGGCAAAAGCTTCACAGGGGATATGCCCCTAGTGTCTCCAATCGATTCAATGCCCCTAGTGTATGGGTTACTCCAAAGATGCCTCTAGTGTGGACGAACTGAATGAGTTACTGAACTTGGAATGCCCGGATCCCATGGTGGGATTACCTACGTAGTTTGGCTTGGGTTATCTCAGGTATTTTACTCAGTTTTTGTTTTTATTTTGTTTTTTATGCTTTTTTTTGTACTCTGATTTTCAGCTAGATCGCCCTTGCAGGTTTTCAATCAAGCGAGCACCCTTTTTTTCTTTTCTTTTCTTTTTTCTCAACCCTAACTTTTGCCTAGGCCGCCCTTTTAGATTTTCAACCTAGCGGGCTTCTCTCAAGGGTAATATTTGTCAGACTGTCCAAGTCAGTTAACTCAGCAAACTCATTTCTGTCCAAATCCGCCAAATGTGTAGCTCATGGACTTAAGATTTTCCTCATAACATAAAAGCCTGCCCAATGGGGCCAGAATTTCTCTCTGGAATCAGCTACTAACCCCTTAATTTCTTTCCAAAATCATGTCTCCGTCTTTCAGGTTTCGAGGCCGTACCTTCTTGTTGAATGCCCTAGCGACTCTCCTTTGATAAACTTGAGTATGGTATAAGGCTTGGAGACGCTTCTCATCCATTAATGCCAACTCCTCGTATCTCTCTTGCAACCAATATGCCTTGGGCACTCTCTGCTCCATTATGACTCATAGTGAGAGTACCTCCACGTCGATGGGAAGTACAACCTCCATTTGGTGTTGGTGACTGACAACTATAAGATCACGGGCTTGGAGCCGCTTCTCATCCTTTGATAAACTTGAGTATGATATAAGGCTTGGGGCCGCTTCTCATCCATTAATGCCAACTCCTCGTATCTCTCTTGCAACCAATATGCCTTGGGCACTCTCTGCTCTATTATGACTCATAGTGAGAAGACCTCCACGTCGATGGGAAGTACAACCTCCATTTGGTGTTGGTGACTGACAAATATAAGATCACGGGCTTCCCTTCTTGAGGTGGAGACAACATAGGCGAGTCCTAGAGATACTCCTTAATCTGCTAAATGGCTACATTGCACTTTTCATTTCATCTGAACTTAACTCCCTTCTTCGACAACTTGAACAGAGGCTCACAAGTGATTGTCAACTTAAAGATGAACCGACTTATGTAGGGCTGTCCACCAACCCGGCCCGCCCAACATCCCGCCTTGCCCCACCCGAAAATACAACTAACGGACGATTACGATCGGGTGTTCGGCTCGGGTTCGGGTCCAAAATCTTGAATTTTTTTTGTTGTCGGTCGGGTGCACCTAATAATTTTCCTACCAACCCGACCCGACGGACTTTATATATATACAACAAAAAATTCCTACCCGTCCAGTTCACTTCCCGTTCCAGATTCCTCCAGTCCTCCTCATCAATCCTCACGCCATCTCCTCACGCCTCCTCCTCCCCCAAATCGATCACGCCTCTCTCTCTCTCTCTCAGAGGCCAACCGTGGCCATGGATCTCAATTGTGTCGTAACTCCGGCGATCGACTGTGAGAGTCGTGGATGGTGGCGGGCAAGACCTTGACTCTCAGGCAGTGGGAGTCGTGGACTCGTAAAATGATGATGCGGGATTTAATTTTGCAGTTATACTCTTTTTCAAACCTTGATAATTGATATGTAATCCTCTCTCTTTCTCTTTCTCTCTGCATGTAGAATCAACCATGGCCCATGGAATAGCTGTGATTTGCCTATCGAAACGAATAGCTGTGATTTTGTAAATGAAAATTTGTGATTTTGTGATAGTTTTACTTCAGATCTGTGATTTTGTTGAGAGTTGTATGAATCTGCGATTTCAATTTACAACCTGCCCTACCCAACCGAACCCAACCCGAACCAATCAGTGCTCGGTTTAGTTTGAACCCGACAAGGGTTTCGGTCGGGCTCGGATGACCAATTAACCAATCCGACTAAAGTCAGGTCAGGTCCAACCCGACCCGAACCCGACCAAATCCGACCCATGGACAGCCCTAGACTTATGTATTGTATCTTTCCTAGTAAGCTCCTCACCTCCTTCTCAGTCGTTGGTGGGGGCATTTCCAGGATTACTTTGATCTTTGTGGGGTCCACCTCTATTCCTCTTTGCATGATCATAAATCCTAACAATTTTCCTGCGGTCACACCAAATGTGCATTTCTGGGGGTTAAGCCTCATCCTATACTTCCTCAGTCTTTCGAAGAATCTTCTGAGTGCGGGAGTATGGCTTGCCCGACCTTTCGATTTGTCAATCATATCATCCACGTGCACCTCCACCTCTTTGTGGATCATGTCATGCAGCAACGTGGTGGCCGCCCTCTGGTAGATGGCGTCAGAATGAGTTTGTAGCAATAATTCCCCACTAAGTGGTGAAAGTGGTCTCCTCTCTATCCTCAGGTGCCATTAGGATTTGGCTGTATCCAGAGAACCCGCCCATGAAGGACAATAGGGCGTGGCCTGCGGCCCTGTCAACCAAGCTATCAACGTGCGGCAGAGGGAAATCATCCTTGGGACTAGCCTTGCACAGATCTCTAAAGTCCATGCATATCCTAATGCACTCGTCTTTCTTAGGCACTGGGACTATATCAGCCACCCACTGAGGGTACTTTGTTACCATAAAAAATCTGGCATTGATCTGCTTTGTAATCTCTTCTTTCATCTTCAACAACCAATCAGGCTTAATCCTACTGAGCTTCTGCTTTTAGGTCAAGGTAAAGAGGTATATGGTGATGGGCTATCTCAGGATCTATTCTAGGCATGTCTTCATAAGAGCAAGTAAATACATCTTTGTATTCTTTTAGCACTTCAACCAATTCTTTGCATTTTTTAGCGATAGGGGAAGGCCAATTCAAACTAGCTTAGGGTCCTTCTCATCACCTAGATTCAAACTGATCATTTCATCTACTATGGGCTTAGCTTTCCTCTCTTCGTTAAGGGCTTCAGGAATTTCCTCTTCGTATTCAACAAGATTATCAGGATCCACACAACTAATCTTAGGCACAATGATATAAGCAAACTCAACATTTATTTTATTAATATTAAAAGAAAGGAGGACTACATCTAACTCAAACTTGAAATAAGAACGGGATGCATGATTAACTAATGACCCGATCCAAACAGACTCTGCTGACTCTGACTCAACATTGGACTAACTTGACTCACTACTGGACCGACTCAACTCACTACTACTACTACCACTAGACTCAAAATCAGATGACTCGAATGACTCGACTTTCACTAGAGCTTCCTTGAAATTCCAGCTATTAAGCATTCCAATAGCATTCTTGAATGTACTTGAAAAACTTTGTCATGTCAGCATCATAACATCATCTACTGAGCACTCAAAACTGGTGAACAGAAATCTCATAGCAGTTGTATCCATACCAAATTCTCTAGTTTTGGTCAGGTGGTGGGTATCGTCTGGGGTTTGGGAGGGTTGCAAGCAATTGAAAGCTTTGATGGCATTGAGGGTGCAAATGGCAGGCTTAAGCATGTGGCTTACTAGTACTGGGTGGATATATGGAGTAGTATTGATTATAGGGAGGTATTCCTGAACAGATACAAATAGTGGCCGAACACGTGGTATGCCAGATCCGTGTAATGAGGAAAGTGATATGGGATTCCATATAAGATGAACGGCGGCGGTAAGATCCGGTGCTACGAGAAGGCACCAAATTAGATAGTCTGTTCGGCTGTAAGGGGCCAACGACATGAAAAGTCATTAGTTGGCACAGTCTGTTCGGCTAAGGTGGACCAATGACATGAGAAGTCATTTATTTGTGCAGTTTGTTCGGTAGGAGTATGTGCCGAACAGATAGAGTCATCTGGAAGTACGTAACCTTAGGGGATAAGGCGGTGGGAGTATTCCAAAGGAAAAACCCAATATGCCGTAGAGATAAGTAAGAGAACAGTCCTATGATGGGACGAGTTCCATCATGGGAAGAGACCCTATGAGCAAGGGGTCTTGGCTAAATGGGTGAGAATCCAAGATATTCTGGGTTTCCTATACGAGGTAGGAAACCTAGGGCAATAAGGATACTTGAGCAGCAAACATCTGTGAAACTATACATATGAGGTAAAACCAGAGGTAAAAGGTACGCAATAAGTTGCATTCGTTCCATACTTTCCTACTGATAATTAGGGTTTTGATACAGTACGAGATACTAACTTAGGCATCGAAGGGCCTTTGCCACGAGAGGCAAAGGTGCGCTCACCCCCTGTCTGTTTTACAGGTTAGGGTTCAGGCGAAGGTATTAGGGTTCCGATTGGACAGCACGTGAAGGAAGGAGATTCAGCGTTGTTCTAGGTACTGGTTATTTTTCTCCACCTACAATTGGCGCCGTCTGTGGGAAACGAAAGAGTTCCCTTTTGAAATACGACCATGGTGGATGTAGATCCAGTCACACCGCTCACTGAAAAGAATCAGGCTGATGGGGGAGGAGATCAATCCCCACCAGGTGCTCCGAGAAAGCCTACCAGTGGGCATGGCAAGAGGACGACAAGCAGAGATCCTCTTACCATCCAAGATGACTCCAAGAATAGGGAGGGCAGGACGGCTACAACCTCCACGAGAAGGAGCAAATCCCATCAGAGGGGAGAGTCGGTTGCACATTCAAAGAGTGTGCATAGCAACGAGGATATCCTCGACAAAAAGAGGCAGGAAGTCAAGGAATATGCTCGATTAATTCAGAAAAAGGAACATGAGATCCGAGAGTTAGAGCAGATCCGAGAACATCCTGAGGATTTTTGGCTGTCACGAGGACATTCCAGAGGAAACAGAGGGGCACTGGTGGCTTACAAAGCAGCTCCTTCATATTGAAGGAGCTGGAGTCCTACCCCGAAAAAGAAAAGAGCTTCTTCACGAAGAAGAAGAAGCAGAAGCCCAAGCAAGAGTCCCGCTAGAGGAAGGTCCCCTCCGCGAAAAAGGAGGAGCAGGAGCCGAAGTTCCTCGCCTGAGGAAAATACTTGTAAACACCATAGGGACAGGTACAAGAGACCTGATACCCATTGGAATAAGTCTGGGGCTCGAAAGACCAAAGAGACTGGAGAAGGGGCCATGTCTGCACGAGAGGCAGCGAGGGAGGCCCTGAGTAACATAGCAGCTTCTCCGTTTGCGAGGAGATTGCGGGATGCACGATTACCGAGCAGAGTGAAGCACGGTGCATTCATTCTGTACGAGACAGATGCGGATCTCGTTGCTCACATACAGCATTATCAACAGGCTATGTTTATGCATGATGGAGACGATGCCATCATGTGCAAGATGTTCCCATCCAGTTTGGGAAAAGTTGCTCTGTCCTGGTTCCATAAATTGGAACCACGTTCCATACGTGATTGGGCACAACTGGCAGAAGAATTCACTGCTCGGTTTTTGACAAGTAGGAGGGCTCCCAAAACATTCGAAAGCCTCTCTACGATGAAGCAGGGCGAGAGCAAGCCAATCAGAGATTATGCTAAGAAGTATTGGGAAACCTTCAATGAGATGGACAGTTGCAATGAGGAATACGCAATTGCTACGTTCAAGACTGGCCTACCTGTTCGCGGGGAACTACGACGATCATTGAACATGCATCCTGTACAGACTTTGGCAAGGTTGATGGAGCGAATAAAGCAACACGCCAGAATGGAAGATGATATACTCCGAGAAGAAGGGAAGGTCATAGCCAAACAGCCAAAAAACCCGGCGAAGAAGGTAGATAAGCAAGAGCCCAAGACCCATAGAGAGAGGAAAGAGTATGGGCAGGCCAAGAAAGAGCCATACAAGGAAAAGCAGGCACCTGATCCTAAGTCCTTCTTTTCAATCACCACTGTCTGGAAGGAGCCCATCTACAGGATTCTTTATCGAATAAAGAATCAGCCTTACTTTAAATGGCCCCCGAGTCTAGGAGGGGATAAGGATGCAAAACGTGCTACGAACCAGCACTGCAGTTACCACAAGGATTGGGGTCATATGACTGAAGATTGTGAGATGTATAAGAGACATCTCGACGATTTAGTCTCTCGTGGTTACCTTAAGGAATTCATTCAGGAGGATCCCAAAGATAAAGGGAAAGCAATGGAGTTGGATTACGAGCAGAATCCTAAGGGGGTGATCCATATGATACATGGATTGGCTACACCTTATACGAGGAATGAGGTGAGGCTACTCCAAAGGCAAGCCAAGCATGACCAGCATGTTATGCGACTAGGGAACAAAAGGGGGCGAGAGAATGACATATCCAACGAGGGCATAGTTTTTACAGACGAAGATCTGGGAGAAGTCCAGATACCCCACAACGATGCATTGGTCATAACTCTACGAATTGGGGAATATGACATTGAGAGAATCCTGGTGGATTCAGGGAGCTGTACAAAGGTGTTGTACTACAACGCATTCAAAAGGTTGGTGTAGACACCCCAATTTGGCCTAACGATTATTTCAAGTCCCACCTTGGGAGCATCCCGATGATGAAATGGATACAATGATTGCTGATTGCTTCCTTGAGGACCTTAGGACTTTCGATAAGAACTTTGAGCCACTTAGAGGACCCAAATCAAAGCCATACAGCCTTTCAGACAGAAATACAGAAGCCTAGGAGAATCCATCTGTCGGCGGTGACATCGATCCCACGGCCCTTACATCATTTCCTCACCCGAAGCAACCTGTTGCTAGCAAAATCTCCCTGAGAGATCAATCCCTCTGCCGCAAGATCTATCCTTCGGCCGAGACATCCATTCCTCGGCCGTGATATCCTTTCCTCGGCCGTCAGATCGACCTTTTCCCAGACTCTGGAACGTGTCCTGTCAGACGTTTGATCCGATTACACTACCTTCCCGATGCGTTCGGGCTACGTTAGAGGATTGCCATGGAGAGTTAGAATCACACTCTAACTCCAATTTTTATCGTGCATTGCGATTGGCCGGAGTGAGTCATCCCTATGCCTATATAAAGGAGCCTTTGGGTTCCGAAATTCATATACTTTCACACTCTTTCAAGCCTCAAAACTCTGCACAAATACTCTCTCAATCCCATACTTCAAAAGCCCTAACCTCCCGAAGGCAGCCGTCAATCCGGCGATCAAACCCCGAAGTTCAAACCCTAACCCTAGGGTTTTCAATCAAGCAATCAATCAATCACGCCCAATCCAAAGCAGTCAAGCAACTGAGGGATCAAGGTGGTGAGGCCCAACGGCCTCTGGTTTGTCTTATTTACTGTGTTTTTGACTAACCGTAACGTTTTGATCTTCTATTAATCTTTCTGTCTGGTGTGAGGAAGAACACCGACCGGGGCTTCGATCCCTCGGCCGGTACATCAAACCAGGAGGATCCCTCGGCCGTGACATCCATTCACCGGCCGCGGGATCCATCTCCCTGGGACATTTTGTTTGCTTTTCTGCTTTCTGATGCATGCTTACTTATCGCACTGGCTCACTTTGCTTACTATTTAAAGGAATAAATAAACAGACTATGTGCTGGAATTAAATAAAGCATCTACATGTCTTATGTTGAACGATTATGGGCCAGTCTCACGACTGGGCAAAGAGGGGTGCCTAACACCTTCCCCTTATTGTACTTTTGGCTCCCATATCCAGAATCTCTATCTGTTTTCCTAGTTTTAATAAACTAGGTGGCGACTCTGTTTTGATGATAACCGCTATCATGTGGCGATGTTCCTAGCCATGGGAATGTCCATGATTTTGGTTTACGAAGCAAGCAACCAATCGAGCAAACAAACGTGATCAATCTGTATGGCGATGCCCCGTTTGGGAGGTGTCTACAGTTTTTGGCGACTCCGCTGGGGATATGAGAGCCATAACCAAAAAGTTCAACATAAGACTAATACATGCCTTGTCTAATTCATTTATCATATGCATCGAGCGGGCAACCCGTTGAGTTCACCTGATATCCGAACATGACACGGGCTATGTTGGGGGTTCCAGCAAACTCCACAGTCACTCGTACCTAGTGGTATATCAAAAAGGAAATCACCCAATCGCCGCCTATGATGGGCTGGTGAGAGGATTGGTGCCCTTTGACAATGGAGCACCCTGAGACTACCAAAACCTTGCATGTTTTAGAAAGCCATAGAACTTATCAAACTAAGACAGGAACCTACAGGCTAGGAACCTACTTGCATTTTGCTTCCAAGTTCTTCCTCACACCCATTGTATATGTATGTTGTAAAATTTCTCTTTTGTAGGTTAAACCTTAGGAATCTCTCTAAGTCAAATAAACAGTAGGTAAGATTAATCAATCTAACTAAAGCAAAAACCTTTTTAGGAAAATTGACTGCATCACTGTTCATGTCTGATTCGCACTTTCAAGTTGTCACCAAGCTGTCTGGTCCGCTCCACTTTGCTGTTGAAGACTTCAATCCCTCCGAATACATCACTCCAGTAAATCAACCAAAGCCTATGGTGGCTATCATTGAAGACAACCATGTCATGTTCGCTGGAACGGTTTATGAGGAAGAAATAGAAGACCTGATCGAAGAAGAAGGGCTTCGCAGGGTTCCAATCTATTTTTATGACCCCTATGCACCTACCAACGACTATTGGCCAATAGACGAGGTCAACAATCTCGAAACTGAAGAGGCAAAGGAAGAAGAATCTGTCGACAATGACCCACTAGACGAAATATCACTAAACCTACTCTTTGATGAGGGGGTCACCAACAATGAAATAAGAGTGATCCACCCCATCACAGATAGCTTTGGTAATTGGTGGGGCTTTGTTGGCACACGACGAGTCGACAATAGCGACGAAGCAGAGATTGAAGCTCAATTGGAAGAAATAACAGCGATAGCAAATCAAATGGCCCTCCAAGACTTGCAAGGTGACAATGATGAAAGTGCGAATCAAGGTGACAGTGAAGTGCTGGTGATCGACCTTGGTGATGAAAAAGACTGCTTTGAGCTGATTGTGGATGCTGAAAAAGGGGCTTACCCTAACTTGACCGTGGAACACACTCTGAAATACAAAATGAAAAGCGCTAATTCTGATCTTAGTTCTGATTCTGATTCCGACTCCGAGTCGACTCAGTCTGAGTCAAGCTTTTCATCTTTTGAAACTACTAAATCTAGTGAGGAAAACCTGGTCAAAGTACCAAGGCATAGCATTTACTTTGAGTTCGACTCTGAAATGTCTTTTGATAATCTTAGCAATGAGAAGGAAGATTTAGAGTATTTCACTTTGCCTATGATCAATTGTGTGGATTCCGACAAACCAAATTTTGAGGAAGAAATTCCAAAAGAAATTCTAGAATTCATCGAAAGAGAAGAAGAAAGGCACGCTAAACCTTTTTCTGAGGAAATAATCACAGCAAACATAGGCTCTGAAAACGAGCCCAAAATGGTTAAAATTGGTGCCGCACTATCCCCTCAAGAAAGTGAAAAACTAATCCTTTTGCTAAAAAAATACAAAGATGTTTTTGCCTGGTCTTACGAGGACATGCCTGGAATAGACCCTGAAATTGTTCAGCATAAAATTCCTCTTCATCCTAATGCAAAACCAGTTAAACAAAAACTGAGACGTATGCGCCCTGATTGGGTCCTAAAGATAAAAGAAGAAGTCACTAAACAAATCAACGCCGGTTTTCTCATAGTCACCGAATATCCACAATGGGTAGCAAACATCGTTCCCGTACCAAAGAAAACTGGAGGAATCAGGGTCTGCGTAGATTTCCGAGATCTCAACAAAGCCAGTCCGAAAGATGACTTCCCATTACCTCACATAGACGAGCTAGTGGATAACACCGCAGGCCATGCATTGCTATCTTTCATGGACGGATTTTCTGGGTATAATCAAATCCTTATGTCTCCTGAGGATAGAGAGAAAACCACCTTCACTACGCCTTGGGGAACTTACTGCTACCGAGTGATGCCGTTTGGGTTGAAGAATGCTGGAGCCACTTACCAGAGGATGGCAACAACACTGCTACACGACATGATGCACAAAGAGGTCGAGGTATATGTCGACGATATGATAGTCAAATCAAAGGAAAGGGAAGGACACTATGGGGCACTCCAAAAGTTCTTTGAGAGGATTAGGAATTACAAACTACGTCTTAACCCTCAAAAATGCACTTTTGGGGTAATAGCTGGAAAGATGTTAGGATTCCTCATCACTCAAAGAGGAATCGAGGTAGACCCTTCCAAGATATAGGCTATCATGGAGATATCACCGCCTAGGACGGAGAAGGAAGTAAGGAGCTTCTTGGGGAAGGTACAATTCATCAGCAGGTTCATTTCCAAGCTCACAACCACTTGTGAACCTCTTTTCAAGCTGCTAAAGAAAGGTACTGATTTTGAATGGAGCCAGGACTGCCAGCAAGCGTTCGAGGCAATCAAAGAATATCTTCAGAATCCACCTGTACTGTCGCTGCCCATCCCTGGGAAGCCGTTGATTCTGTATCTCTCAGTAACAGACACATCCATGGGATGCATGCTAGCGCAAGAAAACGACGCCAAAGTAGAGTGCGCCATATACTACCTCAGCAAAAAAATGATGGATTATGAGACAAGGTACACTCCCCTCGAGAAAACCTGTTGGGGGCTAGTATGGGCCACAAAGAAACTGAGGCACTACCTGTTAGCACATCCGGTGGTGCTGGTCTCTCGTTTAGACCCAATCAAGTATCTTTTCGAAAAGCCAGCACTTATCGGAAAGCTAGCTAGGTGGTTATTGCTGCTAGCAGAGTTCGACCTCAAATACATGACAAGGAAATCAGTAAAAGGAAGAGCTGTGGCAGAATTCTTGGCAGATCACCCTGTGACAAAGGCCGAGGCAGAGGACTTCATGATCCCCGACGAGGACATCTTATGTCTCTTAGACGACACCTGGCAACTTTACTTTGATGGAGCATCAAACCGATGTGGATATGGCATATGGGTATTGCTAGTTTCCCCAAACGACTCCCACATCCCTTTGTCATATAAACTGAGGTTTGAGGTCACTAACAATCAAGCTGAGTACGAGGCTTGTATTGCTGGAATGGAGGCAGCCCTGGAGCTAGGGGCAAAAAGGGTAGAAGTCACTGGGGATTCAAATCTGGTGGTATCTCAAGCCAGAGGAGACTGGAAGGTCAAGGAAGATACACTGAAGCTATATCACTCTGTGCTGGAAGATCTAATTCCACAATTCGATTCTGTTATCTTCACACACACTCCTCGAGTGAGCAATAGATTTGCAGATGCACTGGCGACATTAGCATCTATGGTCGAAATACCCCTGGGATTCACAATGCGGCCTCTCATGATCGAACAAAAAGTTAAACCAGCATGTGAATGCACCTTTACCGAGGAAGGTGAAGACGATGGCAAGCCATGGTACGAAGACGTGAAGGAATTCCTGGAAAAAGGAGAATACCCATCCGAGGCCACCTCGAAGGACAAAACGGCTCTGCGGAAGTTTGCTGCTCGGTTTATAATATGTGGAGGAGCATTGTATCGAAGGGCACACTTGGGTCCAAGCCAACTTTGCGTCACAATGGAGGACAGTCACAAGGTAATGGAGGAAATACACGAAGGAATTTGTGGGCCACACATGAATGGGGCAACGATGGCAAAGAAGATCTTACGTCAGGGATATTACTGGACTACAATGGAGGCCGACTGCGCTGATTATGTCCGCCGATGTTACAAATGCCAAACTCACGCTGATCGTATGCGTATTCCCCCTACAGAATTGTATAGCATGACATCCCCTTGGCCATTCTCCACTTGGGGGATAGACGTCATTGGAAGCATAAATCCAAAGGGAAAATACAAACATCAGTTCATTCTGGTGGCCATTGACTACTTCACCAAATGGGTAGAAGCAGCTTCTTATGCTACTCTCAAAGCCACTCATGTGGCCAAATTTATTCGCATTAATATCATCTATCGACATGGTGTACCTCACGAGTTCGTCTGTGACAATGGATCGCACTTCAAGGGGGCGACAAAGAAGCTTTTCGTCGAATTTGGAATACAGAATCATCGGTCATCTACTTACCGACCTCAAACTAATGGAGCAGTTGAGGCTGCAAACAAGAATGTCAAGAGGATTCTGCGGAAGACTACCGACACTTACACAGACTGGCCAGAAATGCTACCTCTGGCGCTATGGGGATATCGAACAACTGAAAGGACTTCAACTGGGGCCACTCCCTACTCTCTGGTCTATGGAATGGAAGCTGTCTTGCCTATCGAACTGGAGTTACCTTCGTTAAGGGTTCTAGCTGAGACTGGAATGATCGAAGAAGACTGGGTTCAAAACCGCTACGACGAGTTGGCACTACTAGACGAAAGGAGATTGAGAGCCTTATACCATGTACAAGGGTATCAACGCCGCATTGCACGAGCATTCAACAAAAAGGTGAAACCTAGGGACATCAAGGTAAGAGACATGGTGCTCAAAGCAATTCGTCGCCACGTCTCAGACCCAAGGGGCAAGTTTAGACCAAACTGGGGAGGCCCCTACCTTATCAAACGCATACTTTCTGGAGGAGCAGCATACATTGCAGACTTGGATGGAATGGAATTCGCAACGCCAGTCAACATCGACAAGTTGAGGAAGTATTACCCATGAGAGATGCTCGTTGGACCGAAAACCACAAGGGTGGGCGGATCCAAGCAAAAATTAGAGCAGCCTGCTAGGTCGAAAACCCGCAAGGGCGGCTTAGGCAAAAACTAAGGCATAAATAAAACGCTCGCTAGACCGAAAACCTGCAAGGGCGGTTTTAGGCAAAATTTAGAGCACAAAAGGAGAGGAAAATACCTGAGTGGACCCTAACTAAAAACAAAACAAATCCCCTTTGTTGGAACTACGTTTATGGCCTGATTCCCTCCATGGGATACGTAGGCAATCTCCAAGTTTGAGATTCGGCCACTGCTATCATCATCACTTCCAAAATTTCTAGGTCTATCCTAAAGCATGTTCGCTATCAAATCATGGCAATAACATCTTCAAATAAAACGACCAAATGTTTTATTATTTCCAAACAAAAAGGAAAAAGCAAACCTAAGCAATTCTTAATCCATGAAAGCTAGAATCAAACAAACATCTTTTAAAAAACATAAGCAAAGCGTCAATCTCTAGGTCTTCCTTCTCTTTGCACTACTATCCTCCAAAAGGTTTTTCTTCAACCAGCGTTTGTAAGAACCCGATAGCTTGACAACGAAGTTCTCAGCAACCTCCTGCATCACTCTATTTGGCCAAAGACGCAGCATGTTACGACGGAAGTTGGCATCGTGGATCTTAGAGACGGTGTACTCAAGGTCACCCAGGATTGCGGTTTGTTCAGCCCCAAACTGCCTTTGAAAGCGAGCAGGAAAGTAGAAAACGACTCGAGTAATACCAATCGCTGCTACACCAAAATGGTTCATGCTACTCACAGTCATACTCTCTATACCATACCATGGGCAAACCCATTGAATCCAATCACCTCTGCAAGTCTTCATCCATGCTTCCCAAGCAGCCTCAGTTGGGAACTGTTTAATCATGTGACGCTCCGTGCATTGGTCTAGATTATAAGGAAGTCGCTCTGGCGCATCCCACACCTTTAGCTTCTCAAACAACCACACCTAGGGAACAAGGGAAAATCGTGAGTTGAGAGAACACGTGAGTCAAAATAAAAGAGTGATTAGTGGAAAGATAAACTTGACAAATAAACAAATAAAAGAGCGAACCTGCAATAGCAAGGGACTGCCTGAGAACTGAGCTGTAGGACTACCCTTCATCACATCTAGACCCGTCAAGGTCTCTGCCAATACTAAGCCAGCGAAACCCACACGGTTTCCAATCTGTTGAGCAAGGTTAAGCAACACGGGATCAGCATGGCCAGAGGAAGGGCCAAGCAAATAATAATGAAGGAGACAAATGCACAACGCATGAAAACACGACTTCTGTAGGGAAACTTGGCGCTGAGCCTCAGCGGTACCAAAACGCTGAATAAGTTGCAGAATCTCCAGCCTTCCCTCCACTAGGAAGAATTTAACTTCATGTTTCTGAACTTGGAGTAAATCCTTCAGAAGATCACCTCGGTTGAACAAAGGATTAGGGACAATGAAACCCTCTCTATCCGAATGACCCATGATGGCTGCAAATTCCTCGATAGTAGGACATAACTCCTCTCTCTTAAATCGAAAGACGTGGAAATCAAGGTCCCACAAACTAGCGGCTGCCCTAAGGAAGGCAAAATTCACAGGAATGTGACGAAGGGAAAAGAGGAAGTCCATGCCAAAGGACTTAAAGTGTAAACGGTCGAGGCCATTGAAGGAAATCAACCACTGATCAAGGACTGGTTGGCCATATGTAAGGAATTGCTACTGACGATGCTATCGGGTTCGTAGAACGCGTATTTATAGAACTAAGTCGAGTCTTAGTCCGAATCGGAATCGGATTCTTAATCCTCAGAATTTCAATCGGTCTCTCGGCCGATACTTCGATACGACGGCCGTAGGATCTATCCATCGGCCCGTGAAAATCAGGGTTGACTGCAAGTCAAACCCAGGCAGACAAAATGGTCCTTCGGCCGCCAGATCGAAGCCTCGACCGTGTAATCACTAAATCGGCCGCCAGGACGGCTATTTTACAGACTGTTCCCATGGTTCAGTTCGTTTCATTGGATTAACGAGAATATCACACGCAAACAACGTAAACACAGCGTACACAAGCACAATAGCAAAGCAAAAAGGTTTCTTTGTTTCATATAACGAAAGCTTTTTACATCACAAGGTGGATCATTCCACATTTCCTAAACAAACTATACATCGATATTCCTGTCAAACTAACCTATGCAGGAAGAGAAGCAGAAAAAAAAACAAAAAGAGGAAGCAGAAGAGGGTGCCGGACCCTCTGGTGGTCCGAACACCAGAGACCAGCTGCAGAAAAGAAGAGGATACCCCTGGGCCGGTGTATACCAGAGGAGTACTACGGTGCAGAAGAGACACCACATGGCTCAAAAGAATCACCACATGGCCCAGAAAAATCACCATACCGCATACTACCGCCACGCCAGGAGCTCCGCATCATGGAAGCAAGCCACCCATGCGAGGGCCCCTAATCAAGCATACCCATGTGAGGGTCCCAAATCAAGCATCAAGACGGGACCAAAAGCAAACGCGGTCTCCCTCCGCGCATGCTAGCCACGTTAGTGCATCACCCATGGCCCGGAGCTATTAGGAATGAGGGGAGGTGAAAGGGAACTTCGGATATGGAGCTCTCGGAACGAGGAGAGGAATAGGAAAAGTGGAAAATGAGATGAAACGGTCGACGCCGTGGTCTTTTATAGGCCCCTGGAAATGAACCGATTAAGCGGCCGATACATCGGTCCCTCGGCCGATACATCAATCCTTCGGCCGAGAGATCGATCTCCTGGCCTCCTAATCAATTTCCTTCGACAAACATCAGATCATGCTCAGTGCATCAATTCAAGCCATCATGAATTCTGGGTCCTCAATCAAACAAATAGCCTTGGGGGCATCCCCGAGCCAACACAACATAATCAAAACCAGCCTTGGGGGCATATCCAAGCATAAGGAAAATCTCTCTCCACAAACTACTGGCCAAAACAAGTCAGAACACCTGGCGGCTCTAAAGCCCAATCACTATCAGCAACTCTGCTATTCACCGCCATCAAAACAATTTAACAGGCTCTACGCCTTCATCAATCGACTCAGCAGCAGCCCGAAGTCCATCACCTCAACAGGCTCGAAGCCTACGCCCGTAGTCACTCATTCAGCGGCTCTAAGCCCTCAACTCAATAGCTCTGTGCTCGCTATCACTCACTCGCTGTCTCAACTGGCTCGAAGCCGTAAACAAACGAATCTCAACAGGCTCTATACCTATATGCGCCCACTTAGCGGCTCCAAGCCCACTATCGACAGGCTCTACGCCCATACTCACTCACTCAGCGGCTCTACGCTTTCAACTTAGCGGCTCTACGCCCACTATCTCAACTGGCTCGAAGCCGTATCGACAGGCTCTACTCCTGTACTGATTCAGCAGCTCTACGCTCGCTATCACAGTCTTAGCGGCTTGAAGCCCATTACTTCAACAGGCTCGAAGCCTGTATCTACCATCTCAACTGGCTCAAAGCCGTAAACAAGCAATCTCAGCGGCTCAAAGCCCATTATCTCAAATGGCTCCAAGCCATCACCTCAACAGGCTCGAAGCCTATGTTTATTATCTCAGCAGCTCTATACTCGCTATCACAGCAACAGACTCTACGCCTGTTATCACAAACTCAACGGCTCAAAGCCCACTATCTCAACTGGCTCGAAGCCGTAAACAAGCAACAGGCTCTAAGCCGCCCCAACAATCAAGACATTTATTCTCAAGCTCTACACCTGAATGCTCAAAAATCTAACATTTTTGAATGCTCAAGCTCTACGCTTGGATGCCCAACCACTGTGTACTGGATGCTCAAGTTATACACTTGAATGCTCAAGCTCTACGCTTGGATGCCCAACCACTGCGTACTGGACGCTCAAAGCCTGTACTTTGAATGCTCGGATTCTGCCATCCGAATGCTCGAGCTCTACGCTCTGAATGCTCAAATCCGGAACTTGATAGAAGCTCTAAGCTTAAAACAAACACACACGCACGGGCTCGTGCACATATTGCATTATCACATCGAGTCTGCATCATCATATCTAACGACCATCATCACACATATACACTCTGCATATCTCTCATGAAACAGGTCAATCCTGCAATCAACCGGCTCCATGCCTCGATTTTATTGATCGGTCCAGCGCCTCGATCCTTTGGCTCCACGCCAACACTTATGATGAGAAAGCTCCGTGCACAGACCATCAGAATGCAACCAGCTCTACGCTTCGGTTCAAATCACGTCAAGCTCTAAGCTCCGACAACTCAGGCCCTCGCCTCAAGACTGCAGCAGGCTCCACGCCTCAATCTAATCACCTCAGGCTCCACGCCTCAGTTCCTTCACCTCAGGCCCTTGCCTTATACCAGCTCCGCGCTTCGGTTCAGCACGTCAAGCTCAAAGCTCTGACACCACGGGCTCTCGCCTTATGATCAACACCAGCTCCGCGCTTCGGTCCTATCAATCCAATCTCCTCAGGCCTTCGCCTCAAGATTGCAACAGGCTCCACGCCTCGATTCCATCACTCTCCAGGCTCTCGCCTTATGACTACAACCGGCTTCGTGCCTCAGTTCCCTCATCACCAAAGCTCCGTGCTCCAGTTACCGGCCCTGTGCCCCCCATATCTCAAAAGCAAACCGGCGTCCAACTCATCCCAGCAGATGGTTTGGATTCCACCCCATTACATCAATTCCTTCCAGCTCATTCGCAAGGATAGGCTACTCTACCGAACTCCTTTCAGTCAAAAGAAGGATGATCAAGAAAAGCAAATGCACCTGCAGTATACTGATCTACCCCAAAATACTAAGGAAGCTCTCCGCAAAAACTCCCCCGGCAGCCCCGCGCTCCTTTAACTACTCTTCGCCAAAACCCTGGCTCAGTCTAGGTACGTCACACTACGGCTTTTTAAGCCCTAAGGTACGTCTTCTGTCTCTAACCCTCCAAACTTTTTACTTTTGTTTTATTGCCCGAACTACGGTTGGTCTGAATTTCCCTTGTGGAATACGTAGGCAGCCTCCCGGCCCGACCATAACAAAACTTTTTTCGAAAACCCCTTGGAATAGTGGTTGGACCAAATTGAGTTGCTTTTTACAGCTTTGACTCTTACTCAAACATGTCTCGCGATCCGTCTGAGTTCAGTAAAAAAGGGGCATCTGTAGACACCCCAATTTGGCCTAACGATTATTTCAAGTCCCACCTTGGGAGCATCCCGATGATGAAATGGATACAATGATTGCTGATTGCTTCCTTGAGGACCTTAGGACTTTCGGTAAGAACTTTGAGCCACTTAGAGGACCCAAATCAAAGCCATACAGCCTTTCAGACAGAAATACAGAAGCCTAGGAGAATCCATCTGTCGGCCGTGACATCGATCCCACGGCCCTTACATCATTTCCTCACCCGAAGCAACCTGTTGCTAGCAAAATCTCCCTGAGAGATCAATCCCTCGGCCGCAAGATCTATCCTTCGGCCGAGACATCCATTCCTCGGCCGTGATATCCTTTCCTCGGCCGTCAGATTGACCTTTTCCCAGACTCTGGAACGTGTTCTGTCAGACGTTTGATCCGATTACACTACCTTCCCGATGCGTTCGGGCTACGTTAGAGGATTGCCATGGAGAGTTAGAATCACACTCTAACTCCAATTTTTATCGTGCATTGCGATTGGCCGGAGTGAGTCATCCCTATGCCTATATAAACGAGAATAAAGACACGAAATTCATATACTTTCACACTTTTTCAAGCCTCAAAACTCTGCACAAATACTCTCTCAATCCCATACTTCAAAAGCCCTAACCTCCCGAAGGCAGCCGTCAATCCGGCGATCAAACCCCGAAGTTCAAACCCTAACCCTAGGGTTTTCAATCAAGCAATCAATCAATCACGCCCAATCCAAAGCAGTCAAGCAACTAAGGGATCAAGGTGGTGAGGCCCAACAGCCTCTGGTTTGTCTTATTTACTGTGTTTTTGACTAACCATAACGTTTTGATCATCTATTAATCTTTCTGTCTGGTGTGAGGAAGAACACCGACCGGGGCTTCGATCCCTCGGCCGGTACATCAAACCATGAGGATCCCTCGGCCGTGACGTCCATTCACCGGCCGCGGGATCCATCTCCCTGGGACATTTTGTTTGCTTTTCTGCTTTCTGATGCATGCTTACTTATCGCACTGGCTCACTTTGCTTACTGTTTAAAGGAATAAATAAACAGACTATGTGCTGGAATTAAATAAAGCATCTACATGTCTTATGTTGAACGATTATGGGCCAGTCTCACGACTGGGCAAAGAGGGGTGCCGAACACCTTCCCCTTATTGTACTTTTGGCTCCCGTATCCAGAATCTCTATCTGTTTTCCTAGTTTTAATAAACTAGGTGGCGACTCTGTTTTGATGATAACCGCTATCATGTGGCGATGTTCCTAGCCATGGGAATGTCCATGATTTTGGTTTACGAAGCAAGCAACCAATCGAGCAAACAAACGTGATCAATCTGTATGGCGATGCCCCGTTTGGGAGGTGTCTACAGTTGGGATTGAAGCAGATAGATTTGGAACAATCTATGACACCCTTGGTTGGGTTTGGTGAGGGAGCAGTATGGCCCCTCGGAAAGGTAACACTGCCTGTTCGGGCTGGTACGGTTGTCTTAAGAACTGATTTCTTGGTTGTGGATGTCCCATCCTCCTATAATGCGATTATAGGGAGGACTTGGTTATATAAGATGAAGGCTGTCTCCTCCACGTACCACCAGATGGTGAAATTCCCAAGGTCTAACGGGGTTGAAAAAATCAGGGGTAATCAAAGGGCAGCACAACAGTGCATAATTTCTATCATCAAGAAAGTTCCAAAGGCCCATCAGGTTCATACGGTAGAAGTACCAGATCAACTGACTATCGAGGATGTCGGAAGAGATCCAGCAGAGAAAGTAGTTAAAGGCCTAAAGAAGATACAGATCAACGAGACTGATCCTGAGAGGTATTATCTAATTGGGGAATCACTGCCGGATGAGGAAGAATCCGAACTGGTGGGTTTCTTGAAAGAGCATGTTGATGTATTTGCTTGGGTACCAGAGGAAATGCCTGGAGTGGATGCAGACGTGATCTGCCACCACCTAAATGTTTACCCACAGCATAAGCCCGTTATTCAGAAGAAAAGAAGGGCAGCTGTACAGCATGTTGACGCTGTAATCGAAGAAGTAGATCGTTTGCTAGAAGCCAAAGCGATACGAGAAGTCTACTACCCAGAATGGTTATCCAACACTGTGGTCGTAAAGAAGAAGAATGGGAAATGGCGTGTCTGTGTGGATTTTACAGACTTGAATAAAGCGTGTCCTAAAGATAGCTTCCCTCTCCCAAGGATTGATCAATTGGTTGACGCCACTTCTGGGTATGAATGGATGAGTTTCCTCGATGCATATCGGGGGTATCATCAGATTGCCATGTTTGGGCCTGATCAAGAAAAGACTTCTTTATTACACCACGAGGGTTGTACTGTTACAGTGTTATGCCTTTTGGGCTGAGGAATGCAGGAGCGACTTACCAGAGGCTGGCAACGATCATGTTCAAGAGACTTCTTGGCCAAACTATGGAGGTATACATAGACGATATGGTGGTCAAAAGCAAAACCCGGCAAGGGCATATTCTGGACTTGGAAGAAGCCTTTGAAATTTTAATGAAATATAAGTTGAAACTCAACGCCTCGAAATGTGCGTTTGGGGTTGGTTCTGGAAAATTCCTAGGCCACTTGGTGACTCTGAGAGGGATCGAGGCAAACCCTGATCAAATAACGGCTTTACAAAATCTACAAAGTCCCAAGACTACGAAGGAAGTCCAAAGGCTGACTGGGATGGCTGCGGCCCTCAATAGGTTCATTAGCCGTTCAAGTGATAAGTGTAGGCCCTTCTTCCAGTTGCTAAAGAAAAGAGAAGGATTTGAATGGGGAGAAGAGTGTGAGCAAGCATTCCGAGATTTAAAGAAGTATTTGGCTCAAGCCCCCCTCCTGTCAACTCCAGACCTAGGTGAGATTTTGGTTTTATATTTAGCAGTTTCTGAACATGCTGTAAGTGCATCTCTGCTAAGAGATAAGGGGTCCGAGCAAATCCCAGTTTATTATGTGAGCAAGACACTCCTCGACGTAGAAACGAGATATCTGCCCCTCGAAAAACTGGTCCTTGCTTTGAGGACAGCAACGAGAAAGTTGCCTCATTATTTCCAGAGTCACAAAGTCGTGGTCTATACTGAATTTCCGTTGAGATCACTGCTACGAAAGGCAGATTTCTCTGGACGGATCTCAACTTGGTCTGTTGAGTTAAGTCAATATGATATTGACTTCCAGCCGCGCACAGCGATAAAGGGCCAAGTATTGGCAGATTTCGTGGCAGAATTCTCACCAACAGTAGCACCTCAGCCCCCTGCGAGAAAGGCGCAGAAAGTTGAACTGTCAAAAAGGAATGGCAAGGCGCCTGCCGAACAGGACCCTTCGGAATGGAAACTATTCATCGACGGTTCTGCTTGCAACACTCGTTCAGGTATTGGTATTGTTTTGTTCCCTCCCGGAGGGGTTATGTTGGAACAATCTGTTCGGCTTGGCTTTAGTGCATCAAACAATGTGGCAGAGTACGAGGCTCTCTTGGTCGGCTTAAACAGTGCAAAAACCCTTAAGGTTAAAAGGATCAGGGTTTATTGTGATTCACAACTTGTGGTAAACCAACTGTCCGGCGAGTATGAGGCTCGAAACGAGAAGATGGCAGCTTATGTGGAGGCGGCCAAAAGTTTACTTAATACCTTCGAGAGGGTATGTATTGAACAGATAAGCTCTGGACAGAATTCCCATGCGGATTCTTTGGCTTGGCTAGCTGCAGCTGTTCCAACTGAGTTTAAACGAAAAGTAGCAGTTGACTACTTGGCTGAGCCGAGCATCGGCAGGAATATAGAGTTGGTCTTGGACGTGAACCAAGGACCAAGTTGGATGGATCCAATTATAGAGTTTTTACAAGATGAAATACTCCCTTCAGATAAGAAGGAAGCACATAAAATCAAAACCAAGTCTGCAAGGATTTGGCTGTCCCTCGAGGGGAAGTTGTACAGAAAGTCCTTCACTGGACCATATTTGCTTTGTGTACACCCCGAGATGGTGCAAAAGTTTCTCCATGAGATTCACGAGGGAACATGTGGAAGCCATGCTGGGGGCAGATCTATTGCCCACCGAGCAATTACCCAGGGATACTGGTGGCCCCATATGTAAGAAGATGCAAAGGTCTATGTGAAGATCTGTGAGAAATGTCAGAAGTTCTCACCTATGATAAGAACACCAGCCGAAGACCTGGTGCCTTTGACTAGCCCCTGGTCATTTGCCCAGTGGGGAATGGACATCATGGGTCCACTCCATAAAGCAACAGGAAATCAAAAGTTCCTGTTGGTGGCCACTAATTACTTCACAAAGTGGATCGAGGCAGAACCCTTGGCCAAAATCACTGAACCCATGATAGAAAGGTTTGTGTGGAAGAATATCATTACTCGCTTTGGGGTCTCTTACTCTTTGATCACAGATAATGGGGCACAGTTCCAGAAAAAGTTTAAGGCCTTCTGTTTCCAGTATGGAATAAGGAACTACTATTCGACCCCAGCTTACCCTCAGAGTAATGGGCAGGCAGAGGCTTCCAACAAGACTATTCTTGATGGGATCAAGAAAAGGTTGGATAAGGCAAAGGGAAAGTGGCCTGATGAACTACCACTTGTGTTGTGGGCACATCGCACGACGCCTAGGAGGTCCACGGGAGAGACCCCCTATTCCTTAGCTTATGGTACAGAGGCAGTCATCCCACTGGAAGTTGGTCTCCCAACAAACCGTACTGCTCTGGTTGAGAGTGGGGGCAACGACAGAGCTCTTGAGATCGAGCTTGACTAGGCCGAGGAAATGAGGGAAAAAGCTCTGGTCCATCTGGCCTCATAACAGGAACAGCTAATGAAGGGCTATAACAAACATGGCCACCCTCGAGAATTTGGTATTGGAGACCTTGTGCTTCGAAAAGTACTGGGCAATACCAAAGTGGCTAACGAGGGAAAGTTGGGGGCTAATTGGGAAGGCCCATATCGAGTAACTGAAATTGTGGGCATTGGGGCCTACAAGGTGGCAGATCTGGACGGGAACCCGATGCCAAGGCCTTGGAATGTCCACAATCTGAGGAAGTTCTTTATTTAAAAAGACTTTTGGTTTATCATTTATTCTGTTTTAGGATTGTGTAATTGTGAGGAAATTACGAAGAAAATTCCTCTGTTTTTATTTTTCATTAGTTGCAAGGGGTACGCGTAACGACTCCTTGAGTTTGAGAACTATGAATAAAAGTTATGTTTTTGCAACATATTTGATTTTTCAGAAATTTTGTTTCTTCTGGTATGTGGTTGTTTTTTAACTTATAAATACGAACACTGTCCCTTATTTGTATTGGGGAGCAGGTAATAGTTACAAAATGCCTTACAAAATACAAAAGAAAACTGTATGCACGAATTTTTAAGTACGAGAAACTTAATGATCCTTTTAAGTATGAGAAACTTAAAATGATTCCACAGTATGAAATTACTTGGGAATAAGACAGAACGAAATTTTGATTGACCAGATATGAATAAAACTGGTATTAGATATTGTGTGAGTGGAAATCCTAGATTTTACAAGATAATTGTATCGCATACGTGTACATGCATGGATTCTGTTTGAGTACGATAAAACTCAAAGTTTATGGTTAAAGTATGAGAAACTTATACGCAGGAACGAAATACTTGCTTCTTTCTTGAGTATGAAAAAACTTGGAAGCAACATAAATATCTAAGTACGCGTACACTTAGGAATTTGTCCAAGTACGAGGAACTTGGGGAAGCATACGAGAATATGCCGATTTGTCTAAGGAAAATTCCCAGGTACGTGAAAACTGGAATGCACACGAACATGTGCACAAACAGCTAAGTACGAACAATACTTAGATGGATATCCAAGTACGAAACACTTAATGTATACGTGAAACTAAGTACGGGGCACTTAGCAAATCGACATAAACGTTTGGCCACGAAGGGCCGAGCAAAACAATAATTAGGCCAAGCAGAGGCCACAAAAACCAGAGTAATGCCACGAGGGGCCGAATACCTGTTTTAAGTAGAGTAAGTAAAACTGTTGATGCCACGCAGGGCAGAAGTCTACGGCCACGCAGGACCTCTCAAGTAAACTTTTGCAATTATGATTAGGAAGTTCATAGAGGCTTACCAAACTCAATCCAGGTTCTGGACCTCTGGAGTGGTGTTGCTCGGAACCTCTGCAGCGTTGCTATCCCCAGCTGGTTGTTCCTCTAGATTGACAGTTTCGGTGGTTGTTCCTCCAGTGGTTGGTTGTTCGGGATGTGCTTCTTGAGATCCAGATTGGGCACCTTGAGACTCCATCTGCATCTCCTCATCTGCATCTGCAAAATCATCGATCTGCTCTTCGATATCATCAAGAGGGGGCTTCTCGGAGTCATGAGATGGCTGGAGACGTTTGCTAGGCAAATCATTATCAACCCAGAGGCTGGAATCTTCGGGGACTCCAACCTTTGTCAAGCATGCCTCCCAGCCTGCACCCCAAATCTGGTCCTGTATGGTAGGCATCTGCTCGACATAGCTCGCGGTTGCAGCGTCGAAACCTTTTTGAAAACCATCTTCATAAGCTGCCTTCTTGGTGGTATCAATCTCGGCCAATGCTTGGCTGAGATTGTCTTCAGCAGTCTGGAGTTTGTTCATTGCCTCCTCGGCATCCAGCTTTGCCTTGTCTCTCTCCCTCTCCAGCCTTGTGATCGTTTGCAGCTGCCTTGTGTTGTCTCTTAAGAGCCTGTTTCTTTTGGGCTCGATCTCTTGCAGCTTCTGGCCCAACGTGACCATCTTCTGGATAAAACTGAGGAATGTCAAAGCGAAGTAAAGGAGTTAGAATTTCTTTAAAAAACAAACAAGGAAGGAAAAACTAAGTTAGGGTAGCAACTGTGTTACCTTTATTCTGCTGACGAGACCAGTGGACACCATCCGTTCAGAGGGGGATGTGGACTCCTTCTGCATGTCCACGGGCAATAGCAGTGCCTGGGTAAGGGCTAGAGCAGTCTCCAAAGAACTAGCACTATCCCCCACGTTCATTGGCCGATCACCCCTGATGAGTTGAGGGGTCCAGGGCTGGGGAGATGTTTAGATGCTCGGGGTAAGGGTCTGTTCGCCTACAGCTTGAACCGCCCCATCCCCGGTGGATTGGTGTCTGGGATGTTTATCCCGATGGGCGTCTCCGGCTTCCAAAGTCATTTTTGACTCTCGAGGAGACGAGTTGCTCCTGGTAGTCGCCCCCCTGGTACGACGAGGAGGCGGGGGCGCATTTCCCGTGGAAGAAGCTCGTCCCGAAGAACCACATCCTCGGGATGAAACAATAAGGAGGGAGCTCAAATTCAGAGGCTGTCGAGACATCGTACCTGAACTTAGTGGCGATGCGGAATACCCAGGTGATGAGGATTGGCTGGTGTCACGTTCAGGTGTTGGTTGTTCGGGCTGCTTTTGAGTTGTGACCTGTCGTTGAGAAGATCTTCTGAGTACCAAGCAAGGCAACGGGATGCCTTCGGATACTGGTACCTCGTTCTGCTGTCCGGCAACTGTCACGACAGCACTGGATCTTAAGTTCCTTGGCTGGGGAGCACAGGAAGTAGGTGCGCCGCTGGTGCTTGGGTGGGCAAGTCTTCTGTCAATGAAACCCTTGTAGGCGGGGTCGTAGCCTAGCAAGACGTTGGCGTCACGCCCCCGACCAGCGTTTTGTGTGCCTGGTTCCCCTTTGTATCTAAGAACCTTGTTGATGTCCGCTGTTCGGACGTAGCTTGGTTCCCTGCTTGGGCGTTTGTGGCGTTTGTTGCTGAAATAAACAAGCAATGGGGAACAGTTAGCGATATAGCTTAGGTATAGAAGAATGAATGAATGAACTGAAGTACGGGACAAAAAGAACATAAATTAGAAGCGTACGTGGGAAGCCCCATTCGTGGGGAACGTGGACACCCACCACTTGGCCATCTTCCCCCATGGGCTCGAAGGCTCCAGTTACGTAAAGAAAATCCATCTCGTGATCCCGAGCAGAGTCTGGCAGGTTAAGCACGAAGCGCTTCTCTGCCTTTCTCACTTTTAGGTAGTAAGTATTGTATTCTCGGTTCAATACAATACTGTACCACCATTGGATGTCCCAGATTCCTAACTGAGTCCCCAGAATTCTGTTTAGAGCTACAATCCCCATTACTAATCTGAAAAAATTAGTGGACACTTGCATGGGATTAAGTCGATACCAGTTCAGAGTTCGACGAAGTAGTGGGTCGAGGGGGAAACGAACTCCACCCTCGACAATTGCCACGATTGGGATACACGTTCTATCCCACCTACAGGCGTTCCTAATCGCACTCAGAGGGGCAAGTTCTAAACCAACGGTATCTGGGATGTTATAATCATTCCTAAAAGCTGCCATTGCGGCCGGAGTTTCACAAAGCTTCCTAAACTTTCCTGGTTTGGGCTCACTATCATTATCCGCCATGGATACTATGAAAAACTCTACGACAACAAGAGCAAAATCTGAGAAATGGGAGTGAACAGAACCTTAAGAACGAATCTGAGAACGAAATCTCAGGATGAAATGAAAAGAAAGGTAAGAATGAGAGTCTTACAGGGATGCAGTGAAGATTTCTTAGGATGGAATCGGGTTTGCAGACGGTGGCGACGGCAGATTGGAGATGAACAATTTCGTCTGGTTTGAAGAGAGAGAAAGAACTGAGATTCGAGTTTTTTGGGTAAAAACCCAAAAAGATACCCTTTTTTGGGTTTAAGAGTAAGAGACGGAGACGAAACGTCTCCGCTAACGATGTTACACGAAAAGTAATGGCCACAGGAGATGGATAGCTGACGATCAAACGCCGTTTGGGAAAGACGTCAGTTCGAATTTAATGTGAGACGTACGAAATGCGCCACGTGGAGTCATTATTTCGAGACAATAATGACTAAACCGCCAAGAGACATCAATGGGAACCTAATGACTATATCTGCACGGGATCTGGTTTGTTCGGCCTTAAGTTCGTTTTTTAAGCTTTACTCATCATTTTTCGAGCAGTAGTGATGAGCAAAAGCTGGGGAGCAATTGTAGGGAGGTATTCCCGAACAGATACAAATACTGGCCGAACACTTGGTATGCCAGATCCGTGTAATGAGGAAAGTGATATGGGATTCCATATAAGATGAATGGCGGCGGTAAGATCCGATGCTACGAGAAGGCACCAAATTAGATAGTCTGTTCGACTGTAAGGGGCCAACGACATGAAAAGTCATTAGTTGGCACAGTCTGTTCGGCTGAGGTGGACCAATGACATGAGAAGTCATTTATTTGTGCAGTTTGTTCGGTAGGAGTATGTGCCGAACAGATAGAGTCATCTGGAAGTACGTAACCTTAGGGGATAAGGCGGTGGGAGTATTCCAAAGGAAAAACCCAATATGCCGTAGAGATAAGTAAGAGAACAGTCCTATGATAGGACGAGTTCCATCATGGGAAGAGACCCTATGAGCAAGGGGTCTTGGCTAAATGGGCAAGAGGATTCCCAGAAAGGCCAGGTTTCCTATACGAGGTAGGAAACCTAGGGCAATAAGGATACTTAAGCAGCAAGCATCTGTGAAACTATAAATATGAGGTAAAACCAGAGGTAAAATGTACGCAATAAGTTGCATTCGTTCCATACTTTCCTACTGATAATTAGGGTTTTGATACAGTATGAGATACTAACTTAGGCATCGGAGGGCCTTTGCCGCGAGAGGCAAAGGTGCGCTCACCCCCTGTCTGTTTTACAAGTTAGGGCTCAGGCGAAGGTATTAGGGTTCCGATTGGACAGCACGTGAAGGAAGGAGATTCAGCGCTGTTCTAGGTACTGGTTATTTTTCTCCACCTACATTGATAGAGGTGTTTCTTCCTCATTCTCAGCTTGGATGAGTGTTTCTTCCTCATTCTCTTCACTTTCCATCTCTCTCAGTATCCATTCTAGCATATCCTCACTAATGAAAGTGGACAAGGCAAAGGGTTCGGCTTCAAGGTTTGTAGCGGGGGAAATCAAGGTGTTAGGATCAAAATTGTCAAAGTCGGTCTGGATAAAGTTGGTATAATTAGAATGGCTGAGGTTATGATTGGGTAAAGGGTTTATGATGATATTGGGTTTGCTAGTAGATGGAGGTGCGATTTTCCCTGCGTCAATGAGATCTTTGATCTTGTGATGAAGGCGAAAGCATTTTTTGGTCAAGTGTCCATGGGATTGGTGGTAAGCACAATACTGAGAGGGGTCGTAATAAGGTGGCAACAGATTTGGAGGTGGTATAGGTGCAAGAGGTGTTATATGTCCGGCTTCCACCAGTCTTTCTAAAGCTCCTGAAAATGAGATGTTTCCTAGGGGAGTAAACTCCCTTATCTGTTTCATCACTCTCGGATTCTGCCAGACTTATGAATCTAGTGCATGGACTTCAGCGGCCTTGGTGCCTGCAGCGGGATTAACCCCATTGCCACCAAATTTCTTAGGTCTAGCGACACTAGTTTCTCCTTATCAAGATCTCCTGCGTGGATGGCATCCTCTACTTGTATACCAGCATCAAAAAGGTCTTTAAATGTACGAATGGGCTGTGAAATCATATGCTTCTTTAGATAAGTCTAAAGATTCTTTGTGACCATCCTGACTTGGTCCTGCTCTGAGGACCTATCGGGCATCTTGTTTGCCTTATTCCTCCAATGCCTTACGAACTCGGAAAAGGTCTCTTTCTCGCCCTGATGAGTGGTTTCCAAATCAAGGGTGGTAACATCCAATTGTTGATTGTAAGAGTACTGGGCCACAAAAGCATTCCCAATATCTTCCCAAGTACGAGTCTTAGACCTATCCAATTTCATCAGCCATCTCAGAGCCATGCCTGAAAGGGTTCTTGGGAACAATTGTCCCATCTGCTCCTCGTTCAAACCCGAAGGTGCCAGTGAACTCACAAAAATACCAAGGTGCACAGTAGGGTCGCCAGTACTATCAAACTTCTCGATTTCAGACATTTTAAACTTCTCGGGCAACTTAGCATTAGGGAACATGCACAGCCCCTTCATGTCCAACATATAACCTTCTATGCCCTTGGCATTTCTCAAAGCTTGCTCAATCTTATCGATCTTTCCAATCTTCTCTTTGGTGGCTTCATCCATGGCTACAAGTTGTTCTTTTGGAACTTCTTCTTTCGGCCCATTATTCTCGAGCAAAGGGATTTCAGGAATGTGCTCATTCAGACAAGCCACATCGTCCTGAACACCTGTAAATGTAGCCTTAGGGTCAAGCATCATGTTCACTAGATCTTTTAGAGACAATTCTTCTTCCATTGATGATGAGGTTTCAGGAATTGAAGCTTGGGGTGATGGGATTTTGGGTGAAGGAATTGCCAGCGGAGTTCTGGGTGAAGGGATTCTAGAGACCGATGGATTACTGCTATGATTTCTGTTCAAACGTCCATGTCTATCACTTCAACTCTAGAGACACTCAGTATAAACTCGTTTCTTGCGCGCAATCTAAGAATCGAAGAAAATCGCTTATCAAAACACTCGTACAAGTCACTAACTCCTATCTCATGACACTAGCGAGAAACATTCGAGCATACAAAGAGAGCACAGTGCACACAAGTAAAGCAAAACAAAAATGGCTTACAAGGTTTTGCCTTAAAGGATCGGTTCTATGGCTGCAAACATGGACTGCTTAGCAATGCAAAAGACTAAAGAAAACGTGAACTATCCTAATGACTGAACCAACGGCGCTTTGGAGTCTAGCCCTCTTAACTAGATTCCCCAGCAGAGTCGCCACTGTGAGCGCAACCGCCCAAGGGGTGGGCGCCCAATGCTCGCGTGATCGAGCATGTGTGGGTAGACTTACTGAAAACGCGATGACTGGCACAAAACACTGTCAAATACTTGCAGGTCTTTCATTACATTCTTATTCTCACATTAGTAATCCTTTAATCATTGTCGTGTCATCAAACTCTTGTCATTCTGTGTCATGAGCATAAAGCTCTTGCCAGTCCAATTAAGGGATCCCGATACCCCCTACCAGGCACCTCACCAGTTGGTGGGTCCTAAATATATAACGAGCATTTGCTCCTACCGGGCCAATTAAGGGATCCCGATACCCCCTGCCAAGCACCCACCCGTCGATGGGTCCTGAGTGTTCTCATCGCGTTCAAGTATTCATGTGTCCGTTCGTACACAATTCTCAGTCAATAATTTTGCTCGTCAGGCTCGGTTAAATCACGTAAGTCCAACAAATTGGGTACCAAGTGTTAAAGCATGAGAAATTATTCTTACACCCAAGAACAAGCATATAATAACCCCATGAGATGGACCACAACCTTGAAACATGGAGTACAAAGTTTTTCAGAAAACAAAGAAGCTCTACCGGTAGGTGAGAAGTCCTACCGGTACAAATCCAATCCAGAAGAGCCATCAAATTAGTCGTTGGAAAAATATTGAAGTTCTACTGGTAGAAAATGGGATCAAAAGGGACAAAATATGGGCACATATGGTTTCTACCGGTAGGAAGAGAGTTCTACAGGTAGGAGGCTAGTTATACCGGTAGAGATGAAGTTCTACCGGTAGAAACCTGGAAATTTCAGACGATTTTTACAACAATGGCAGATTGAATCCCAACTCAACTACAACATTATAAGCACGATTTCAAGCATCAAACCAATCATAAAACATGTAAAGAGAGGTAGAATTCCTTACCTCAAGTCAGAAGGCGAAACCCGAGCAATTTGAAGGAGCCTTAGCTTTCGGAACCTCAAAATCAATCGAATACTCCTCTACGAACTAAACCCAA
Organism: Rhododendron griersonianum; assembly: GCA_018127125.1. Taxonomy (NCBI): domain Eukaryota; kingdom Viridiplantae; phylum Streptophyta; class Magnoliopsida; order Ericales; family Ericaceae; genus Rhododendron; species Rhododendron griersonianum. Next base: position 29,164,066 of record CM030793.1, read on the forward strand.
TTGAATACAAGCTCAAGATCACATACCGAGGGTGGAATGAAGGTCAATTTTCATGGGTTTTGAGGTTGGAGGTGAAATTTGAGAGTGGGAGGGAGAGAGAGGGAGAGAGAACGGGAGAGAGAGAATGAGATGGTGGAAATTATTCCCCTGCCACACACCACACACTTATAAACACACACATCACACACTTAGCCATAACACCCAAAACTTCCAATTCTTTGACTTTAAACCCCTAATTTCACATAAACACATCTTTCACATTATAATATATCTCTTTCTCATTTATAAACATTAAAACTAGAGAATTTAAATATGGGTCTCTACAATTATCATCCCATATCCATAGGTGATGATCAACAGCCATCCTTAGGTCCTCACACGGTCCCTAAATCTAAACTAGCACACAAAAGAGATTAATCTGCCGTTGCGAATGCCAAAAGGGTCCTTATTTCTAGGGGAAGTTTCCCTAAAGCTAATGAGCATAGCAAAGGACTGAATTAAATGGATGCATGCGATACGAGACTTTGAACTAAACATGCAACTAAACAGAAATAGGAAACATGCATGAACATGACTGAACTGGACTAAGTTAGACTAACATGCAACATGAACAAATTAAGAAACTAGCTAAAACTAGAAACCTGGCCGGATTAGGAAACTTTTCAAATTAGGAAACCCGACCAAGTTAGGAAAGTAACCCGATTAGGAAACCCAACCAGATTAGGAAACTTTTCAAATTAGGAAACAGGGTCAAATTAAGAAAGTAACCCGATTAGGAAATCACATTCATATACAGGCTACTCATAGATAGACCATGAGGGCAGAACAACTAATTAAACGAAGATCATGCTGATATGCGACATGCAGGGGTAAAATAGTAATTTGACATGCTCGAACGAAACTGGCAGTATAACGGCTGTAAATAGATGATATGCACAGGGGTAAATGGACAGCATAACGGTATAGACTAAAAGATCAATATGTATGCGGACAGCATAACAACTGGGGTAAAAGGGTAAATGTGCATGCGAACGGAGTAACGACCACGTGGATGCATGTGCGAGTGGACGTACGGATAGAGTAACAATAGGGTAATTTGTATGAAGAACTAAATGTGCAGTACTACGACTAAACATGTATGAAGGGCAAAACAATCATTACACATGATCTATCTAAACCCTAGTTTATCATGCTTAAACGAAAACTACGCTAGCTTACTATATTAAAACGTATTGAAAAGCCTAAACTTGCATGAACTAAGCAAGAAAACAAACCCTAAGCATGCAACTAAACTAAGCAAGAACTAGCTAAGCAATAATTAAACAGCAACTAAACTAAACAATAAAGAAAATAAAAACGCACGACATACCTTGACTCCACGAGACCAAGCGGACCACCCTCAGGAACTGAGCGGAAATAGGAACTAGATTGCCCATAGAGGAGCATCCTTGATGAAAGATGCCTTCGGCAGCCTAACAGCGTAGGGAAGACTTTACTGTGCTCGAGTACTAGCCAAGAGACCTTGGCCTGCTCACAAGCAAAATGTTTTTTTGAACAAAGGTTCTGAACCAGTTGAAACCTATGGAGGTAAGGGGTTTATATAGGCTTGTCCACGGGGAAAAACGTCTTAGGTTTTCGATGTGGGACTGTGGAAAACACAAAAAAGCGTGGAAAACGAGGAAAAATAACAAAACGATGCCATGGCACGGCACGAAGGCCGGCCCGGCCTTAAGGGAAAGCTGGCCCAGCTCTGGCCCATGTTTATGGGCTCCAGGCAAGCCTCCCTTGGTCAATCCTGGTTCGGGTCCATTATGGTGCATTCTGAGCTAATTTTTAGGCAAAAACAGCAACGATTTGGGCTAAAAACACGACTTTTGTGGGCTAAAAACAAATTGTTTGAGGGATTAAAAAGACTCAATATTTTTAAAAGAATATTTTAATATGGAATGCAACATGATTTAAAAGAAAGTTGGCAACTTTGATAAAATCATTTTTAAGGAAACGACGAAAGCTATCTTTGAACATCAATGCATCAAGATCACTTCTCTAGGCTAACCATAATCGAAAGCAACATTCTCATCATTGGGCGGCCGCTTAGTGGGAGGCCTAAGCATTACGGACTACCAAATGGGGTGTCTACACCACCCTTGCGGGTTTTCAATTTAGCGAGCTCATTGTTTTTCCTTTTTTTCCCTTCTATCTTCAACAGCATGCTCCTCCTACGAGCGGCTCCATGAGAGCACATAAATGTTTTCAACTCCCCCTCAACTCAACAGGAATGACATGGGTCATAGTTTGTTTTGAAAACTCTTTCGGTGATTTTGACAACTCAAGTGATAATAATGTGTTTCAAGCGATATCATGAGCTTACTTTGAAACCCTTGAGGATTGTTTTCAACACTTAATGTTATCATGAGTATTCCATGGCAGCAAATTAGCACAAGAGAAAACATTTTCAAAAATGTGGCCGACCCTAAGGTGCCTACGTATCTCTAAAGAGAATCAAGCCATTCGTAGTTCATGTCTAAGGAGATTCACATTTCATATTGAGTGCAAAGAGTTGGTCAAAAACCATGATGAACAAAATGACTTCAAAATAAACTCAAACTCGTATTCCTAAAGGAGAACAAACTCGAGACTCAAACCCTAAAAAGAAGCAAATAAGGGCCAAAAGAAAGGCTCAAAGACTAGTTAATTGAGACTCATAAGAAACCGAATCAAAACACATGACAGAAATTGGCCGTCACTTCTCAATCATCCAACTTGGTTGGATCAACTTTCCCTTGATCGCTGAGATCCTGAACCGCATTCTTGAGAGCCCCACATTCTTCAATGGAATGACCAGTCACCTGGTGATACTTGCAATACTCTCCACTCTTATGTGCAAGATTACTAGCAAATTTTGGTTGCAACTGTTTTTTATCACCTTTTACTTCTAGAATGTGGAACACATCTTCTAAGTTCATTCCAAGAGGAACGAAATCCCTCTTACTCTTGTGATGAGATCTCACCATATTAATACCACAATCATTGGTGGTATTTGTGTTTGTCTTCACCTTGTGGCTAACTTCTCCATTGTCAAGCAGTCCTTGATTAAGGCCATCTTCAACTTGCAATCTAGTAGCATAGAGGCGCTTGAAAGTAGAAATTGCTTGGGGGTACAGGTGCCTTAGGTTCTGTGGCTGCAAGTTCCTTACCACCATCCTGACTTGGTCCTCTTCTGAAGGATGAGTTTTCATCTGTGCAGCTTTCTTTCTCCATCTAGCAAGAAAATAGACAAAACTCTCATTTGGCTTTTGTTTGAGCATCTCCAAATCTCAGGTAGTTACCTCAATCTGGACATTATAAGCGTACTGCTTAACAAAGACAATGGCAATCTCCTACCAAGTATTGTAATGAGTGAAGTCCAGAGAGAAGAACCAATCAAGCGCACTGCCTGTGAGGGTTTGCTGAAAGAGTTGTGCAATGAGCTCGTCGCTTAAGCCAATGGGTTTCAAAGTGTTGATGATTTGGCGAACATGGCTTGTGGGTTTTCCAGTGCCATTAACCTTCTCAATGTTGGGCATTTTGAACTTCTCGGGCAACTAAGCAGTGGGAAATAGGCAAAGGCCATCGAAATCAAAGACTTGATCTCCTTGTGAGCGAGCCAAGGTAATTCTGATGTCCTTGACTTGTTTTGTGGGTGAGCTCACAGTTTTCCATTATGATCAAGGTGCTGTCAACTGTTTGGATTTCTTCTTCAGGTGATGGAGGGTTTGTTGGATTTTGAGATATTGGCGGCCACAACTGTCACAGCTATGTCCGAATGCAAATCTAAGAGAAGCAAAAGCCCAATTACATTCATGTTGAGACATCCCAAATCAAGTGATTGTGCAGTGCACCAACGCCTATTGCCCCCTAATATGATGACCCATATACCATGTAAGCAACCAAGTGGTTGAACAACATACTAGTACTGTGAAGTTATGTGATTAGGTAACTATGCAATATAGCAGGCAATCATGCAACAATTATATGATCAAGAGATCATATATACAATGTGCCATGCAAGATACACTATTGATAAAACCCCCACTTTTCTTTTTTTCTCTTTTTTTTAAAGATCCTGGCAAAAATTAAAAATAAAGGAAGAAACAAATTTATAAAACCTAGACAAAAAAAGAAAGACTTCTTTTTCTTTTCTTTTTTTGAAATGATCCTAGCAAGGATTAAAAAGAAATAAAGAAAGATATTTATAAAACCTAGAGAAAAAAGAAGACTTTTTTTTTCAGAACTTCTAACAGTTGAGGACTGTGGCAATCTTTTACAAGTCAAAATTTATCTCAAAGAGAGATAGAGTTATGCAAGAACTTTTCTTTATTTCAAGAGAGATAGACTCTATCACAAACTCATAATAAAATGAAATTTATTTTCTACAGCAATTAAAACTCTAGAGAGTGATAATCATTTAATCAAGCTAGAGTTTTGAGATATAATGCAACACATAGTCCTAACCTGTTTGGGATTTCCTGTTCTAGTTTGGAAAGAGTTCTATGGCTTTCTAGAATATGCAAGGTTTTGGGTAGTCTCAAAGGGTGCTCCGTTAGGAGTTTGCTGAAACTCCTAACATAGCCTGTGACATTCCGGGATATTAGGTGAACTCAATGTGGGTTGCCCGCTCGATGCACATGAAAAAGATTTAAATAAAGCAAATATTAATTCCATGTTGAACTTTCTGATTATGACTCTCAAGTCCCCAGCAGAGTCGCCAAAACTGTGGACACCACCCCGAAGGGGCATCACCACACAGATATCCTCGCTACATGTTTTCTCTTCTTAAACTCAAAATCATGGATATTACCATAGCTAGGAACATCGCCACACGATAATGAGTACCACTGAATAGAGTTGGTAGTTAGTATATTAAAACTACGAAAAACAGGTAGAGATTTCGGGTACGGGAGCCAAAAATACGATGAGGAGAAGGTGTTAGGCACCCCTCTTCGCCCAGTCGCAAGACTGGCCCATAATTATTCAACATAGATTTAATGTTTGCTTTATTTTAATTCTACAAGTAAACTGATTGTTAGCCTTTAAACAGTTAATAGGTGATCCAAGACAGTAAGTAAGCCACATGCAACAAAATAAATAAATAAAGCAGAATCTGTCCGAGCAGATGGATTCTTGTAGACACCCCAATTTGGCCTAACAATTATTTCAAGTCCCACCTTGGGGACCATCCCGATGATGAAATGGATACAGTGATTGCTGATTGACTTCTCGAGAACATTAGGACTTTCGGTAAGAACTTTGAGCCACTTAGAGGACCCAATCCAGAGCCATATAGCCTTTCAAACAGAAATACAGAATCCTAGGAGAATCCATCTGTCGGCCGTAACATTGATCTCACGGCCTTAACATCATTTCTTCACCCGAGCAACCTGTTGCTAGAAAATCTCCCTAAGAGATCAATCCCTCGGCCACAAGATCTATCCTTCGACCGCAACATCCATTCCTCAGCCGCTAAATCTTTTGCTCGGTCGCCAGATCCCTTGTTTTCCAGACTCTGGAACATTCTGTCAGACGTTTGATCCAACTACACTACCTTCTCGATGCGTTCGGGCTACGCTCAGAGATTATCACGAAGAGTTTGCATTTCATTGCAATTGCAATCGTGCATTTTGATTGGCCGGAGTGAGTCACCAATTGCCTATATAAAGGGCCTTTGGGTTCCAAAAATAACAAGAACAAAAAAATCACAAAATTCGTATACTCCCACGAAACTCTGCAAAAATACTCTCTCAAACCCCCTCTTCAAAAGCCCTAACCTCCCGAAGGCAGCCATCAATCCGACGATCAAACCCCGAAGTTCAAACCCTAACCCTAGGGTTTTTAATGAAGCAATCAGTCAATCACAATCAAATCCGAAGCAATCAAGCAACTGAGGGATCAAGGCGGTGAGGCCCAACGGCCTCTAGTTTGTTTTATTTACTGTATTCATGATTAATCGTAGCATTTAATCATCTGCTAACTTTTCTGTCTGGTGTGAGGAAGAACACCGATCGGGGCTTCGATCCCTCGGCCGGTACATAAAACCAGGAGGATCCCTCGGCCGTGACATCCATTCACCGGCCGCGGGATCCATCTCCCTGGGACAGTTTGTTTTGGCTTTTCTGCTTTCTGATGCATGCTTTAATTATCGCACTGGCTCACCTTATTTACTGTTTAAAGGCTTAATTAAACAGACTATGTGTTAGAATTAAATAAAGCATCTACATGTCTTATGTTGAATAACTATGGGGCAGTCTCACGGCTGGGCAGAGAGGGGTGCCTAACACCTTCCCCTTACTGTACTCTTGGCTCCCGTACCCAGAATCTCTATCTGTTTTCCTAGTTTTAATAAACTGGGTGGCGACTCTGTTTTGATGATAACCGCTATCGTGTGGCGATGTTCCTAGCCATGGGAATGTCCACGATCTTGGTTTATGAAGCAAGCAACAAACGATCAATCTGTATGGCGATGCCTCGTTTGGGTGGTGTCTACAGTTTTTGGCGACTCTGCTGGGGACATGAGAGCCATAACCAGAAAGTTCAACATAAGACTAATACATGCCTTGTTTAATTCATTTATCATATACATCGAGCGGGCAACCTCGTTGAGTTCACCTGATATCCCGGCATGACACGGGTTATGTTGGGGGTTCCAGCAAACTCCACAGTCACTCGTACCTAGTGGTATATCAAAAAGGGAATCACCCAATCACCGCCTATGATGGGCTGGTGAAAGGATTGGTGCCCTTTGACAACGGAACACCCTGAGACTACCTAAATCTTGCATGTATTAGATAGCCATAGAACTTATCAAACTAAGACAGGAACCCACTTGCATTTGCTTGCAAAAGTTCTTCCTCACACCATGTATCATCTGTTGTTGTAACATTTCTTTCTGTGCAGAAGGGTTGGGATTTTCAGCCCAAATCCTAACCCTGTACGAGCCAAGTACTGACCTTCAGGTACTCTACTTTCTCAAGCAGGCACAATAGGTAAATCAAAGAAGCAACCACAACCAATTTTATACTCTTACAACACCCGAAGCTGCGCCAAACAGAGGTCTCTGCAACCATCCCGTCCGTCATCCTCGTCTGCCAAAACACCTTCACCACAACGGTCCCAATCACTCCCAGGGACTTCACGATCATCCCCGCAACAAACCCCTCTATCCAAATCCCAAGCTTCATCAAGCAATCCTCCTACCCTCATGGCAGACAACGACGCCGCTATTGCCGATCTCCGAGCTCAAATCGCTACCCTGCTAGCCGAGAAAGCAGCCAGAGATGCTGAGGACGAAGAAAGATCAATGGAAGACGAGAACCCTCACAAAGTGGTGTTGGCAGAAAGTCCTGAACTGACCAAGCAAGTCAAGGAGATCAAACAAGCTTTGGCCCGTTCACAAGGAGATCAAATTCTGGATTTCGAGGGACTTTGCCTCTTCCCAGAATCTAAACTGCCTGAAAATTTCAAAATGGCAAACATCGAAAAGTTCAATGGAACTGGCAACCCTACCAGTCATGTTCGACACGTTATCAACACCCTGAAGCCAATGGGCTTAAATGATGAGCTCATCGCCCAATTGTTCCAGCGAACTCTCACTGGAAGCGCCCTCGACTGGTTCCTCACTTTGGAATTTGTGCACTATCAAACTTGGCCCGAAATTGCCAACGCTTTTGTCAAACAGTACGCATACAATGTCCAAATTGAGTTACTCGAGACTTGGAGATGACCAAACAAGAATCCAATGAGGACTTTGCTACTTTTGTGGCAAGATGGAGGGAAAAGGCTGCCAAGATGAAGAACCGCCCCTCCGAGGAAGACCAAGTGAGGATAGTTGTCAAACATCTGCAACCCAAATACCTTAGGCATATCTATACACAGGCTATCACCGATTTCAAACGCCTGCATGCCACTGGGTTGCAAATCGAAGATGGAATCAAGCTAGGGCTCATTGGGAAAGAAGAAGCTCCTCCTCCACCTAAGAAAACCTTTTCCAGCCGTACATCTCACGCCTCCGTAAATACCCTTGGCACATCCTTGCCTCAGGATCCTTTCCAAGCTAGCTCATCCCGAAATTCAAATCGCCCCCGCCGCAATTTTGACCCTCTTTACATGACCTTGTCCCAAGCTTTTGACCATTCTCAGCCATCAAGGGCATCTCAAACCTTTAAACAAACCGCTTCCTCAGCCACCCTATGGCCCAAACCATGATCCTAACAAACAGTGCGCCTACCATTAACACCCTAGGCATGAAACAGACAACTGCATGCGTCTCCGCCATGACATTCAAGACCTCATTGATAGCCGAACTATAAAAACTCCAAAACCTGATGGGCTAGCCAACCCACTCCCTACTCATAATGCTAAACCGCCACCCTGAAATATCAATCTCATAAATCTATCTCACAACCCCACATACAACCCTAGTCAATACATTGTCCAAAACAACCAAACCAAACCAACCTTAACCTTCCCCAAGGAGGACGAGTGTTTTATGATAGAGGAAGAAGAGAACAATGAGTCCGATCAATCGGAAGTAATCGATCCTGATATGTCTGACATAAGTAGCAGGGATCAAACAAAGGAAGAAAAGCTAAGGAAATGGAGAGAACATTCCTAGGCAAAGCACAATTTGGAAGATCCAGACATTCCATTTGTAGAAGACGATGAGTGGCTCCGTATCTGGTTTGAGAATAGGAAGAAGGAAAAGGAAAGGGTCATCATGATGAGAAGGCACGCTTGCTTCGAGCCTGCCCAAATAGTGGTACCTATCAACCGTCCCAAAATCCCGACGCCACCCATTGTCTGGGAGACAATCAATCTCATAGAGAAGGTGGAGGAGTTCTAAATGCAACCATGGGTCAATCCATACGAAGATTGTGACTATAGCCAGTGGATAGAGGAAGAAGAGGATCTGGGTTTCACATATGCAGACCCATATCGAACACAAAACTTCTGTGATGCTCCCAAGTGGTATGGGAGTATCATACTCCCAAGATTACTTACCACAGAACAGGCAACTTATACCATTCATTAAGACAACACTTACCATTGTATAAGGTAACACTTACCATTTCAAATGTGGTAAGTGTTGCCTGTTTTTGTGGTAAGTGTTGCCTTAATCAATGGTAAGTGTTGCCTGTTTCTGTGGTAAGTAATCTTTCATTTTTTTGGTCAAAACCACCTCGTTTTTTTACAAAACTACTCTACTTTTAGTTTTTGGTTTTGATCCAAAGGCTGTGATTTATTTATTTTCAATCCAAGGGCTGTAATTAATTGGGAGTATGATGCTCCCAAAACCGCTGGGAGCATCACAGCCTTTGCCTATCGAACAGGGGAAAGTGACTTCGACGAAATGGAAGGAGAATGCGATGATCCCCTCGATGGAATCTCCTTAACATCACTGTTCAGCCAAGAAGAAGTGATCGGTCTCTCTTGCGACTACGCAATCAATAAGGAGGAAGAAAAAGTGATGAAAACCCAGGCTGACGCTTCCATTTGGGAACTACTCATGTCTCAAAGAGGTAGCTATCATGCAAGCTATGAAGACGGATCCAGTTCAAAGGCTCTGTTCAATCCCTCGGCCGCAAGATCTATCCTTCAGCCGCAACATCCATTCATCGGCCGCTAGATCTTTTGCTCGACCGCCAGATCCCTTATTTTCCAAACTCTGGAACGTTCTGTCAGACGTTTGATCCAACTACACTACCTTCCCGATGCGTTCGGGCTACATTCAGAGATTATCACGAAGAGTTTGCATTGCATTGCAATTGCAATTGCAATCGTGCATTTTGATTGGCCGGAGTGAGTCACCAATTGCCTATATAAAGGGCCTTTGGGTTCCGAAAATAACAAGAACAAAAAAATCACAAAATTCGTATACTCCCATACTCTCTCAAGCCACGAAACTCTGCAAAAATACTCTCTCAAACCCCCTCTTCAAAAGCCCTAACCTACCGAAGGCAGCCATCAATCCGATGATCAAACCCCGAAGTTCAAACCCTAACCCTAGGGTTTTCAAAGAAGCAATCAGTCAATCACAATCAAATCCGAAGCAATCAAGCAACTGAGGGATCAAGACTGTCACGCCCTCGATTTTCAACATAATTAAATAAACCATTTTCAATAAAAGATCCTCGCATAAGGTAAATAGTACCCCAAAAAGAGTTCCCACCTGTTTAATTTACAAACGAAGTCCCCAAGTTTCCAAATTACCAACATTGGCACACCGGCCCAAATTAAATTAATTACAAGTGCAAAGTATTTATGGTATTACAATCTTATGTCAAAAGATCAAACAATGTGAATTTAATTACAATACCATCTCTATCCAAAAGTAGACTATTACAATGATGGATGAGTAACTAAGTCATGCTAACTTCCAAAAGTCTTCGTTTCCAAATACACCATGTCGTGCAACCTATTGGCCTGCGTTCAAACCTGAAAAGAAGGATTTTGCTAAGCTACACTAGCCCAGTAGGAAATTCTCTACAAAATCTACATGCAATGAGATGATGAGCATGACAGAGGCGAATCAAATTAAATGACAAATCTAACAGTGCGCATCAACACCCTCTTTCAAATGTCATAACAGTTTCCAATCACAAACTCATACGTTCATACACACGCATACACTTCTCCATCGAATTTCCACCCCTTGCGAGATTGTGTTTCCACCCTTTGCGTCACAATAGACTCCACCCCTTGCGAACCGTGTGTTTCCACCCCTTGCGTCACACTAAAATCCCCATTCACTTCACAACAACAACAACCATATTATCCTCACATTTGATACCCATGCCATAACCACATTTCACACACACGGACAACATCAAATACGTCACAACTAGCTCATGTACCATAGCAATCAAAGAGATTATATCATCTACAAGGAATATGCAACCCTCAAGTCATAAAACACTCCATTCGACCATAAATAGCAAAGTAAACACCCATATCACACATAATCACGACAAAACATGTAGAGGAAGAGAGAAATCCCTACCGAAGTGGGTTTTGAGCAAAACCCTAGGTCTACCGAGAGATATATGTTTGAATCCACCAAAAACGAGCTCCACCCAAGCTTACATACAAGATCTAGAGCAAATAAAGCCCAAAAACAAGGATGACAAGCAAAGATCAACAAATAATCGAGATGAGATAGAGAAAAACGTGATAGAGCTTCAAGGAGTGGGAGCAAGGACACAAAACTCACCATTGGTTCACCAAATGCAAGAATCTTGTAATTTTGAAGAAGAAAACCCTTGGATCTTGGAGATTTGAGGTTGAAATCAAGAGTTTTTGGTGAGATTGGAGTGGGGTGAGTGAAAGGGGGTGTTTCCAGGTGTGTTTTGTGGGTTTGGGAGTGAGAAATGACAAAATGGGGGTATTTATAGAAGTCCAAAAAGCGTGCTGAAAATTACAGAAAAACGCAGCAGGTACCGGTACTGGGCGACTCCCAATATCGGTACTGGAGCCTTCAAAATGTCAATTTGATAAATATCTGGACAGTGGTACCGGTACTGGGCAACAGCCAGTACCAGTACTGGCCAGGCAGAAAAGTGAAAATTTTCAACAGACTCCGGAACGAACCCAACTTGATATCAACACCTCCAAACAACATTACAACATCAAAACTTACATTTTACTATTCTCCGAGAGTCCGATACGTACATCCTTACACCCCCACAAACATACGTACGACTTTATAAAAAAAATACGATCCTTTCACGCATTAAACGATTTTCAAAACTATAATAAACTTGCGAGTCTCTACAAAGGCGGTGAGGTCCAACGGCCTCTAGTTTGTTTTATTTACTGTATTCATGATTAATCGTAGTATTTAATCATCTGCTAACTTTTCTGTCTGGCGTGAGGAAGAACACCGACCAGGGCTTCGATCCCTCGGCCAGTACATAAAACCAGGAGGATCCCTCGACCGTGAGATCCATTCACCGGCCGCGGGATCCATCTCCCTGGGACAGTTTGTTTTGGCTTTTCTGCTTTCTGATGCATGCTTTAATTATCGCACTGGCTCACCTTATTTACTGTTTAAAGGCTTAATTAAACAGACTATGTGTTAGAATTAAATAAAGCATCTACATGTCTTATGTTGAATAACTATGGGGCAATCTCACGGCTGGGCAGAGAAGGGTGCCTAACACCTTCCCCTTACTGTACTCTTGGCTCCCGTACCCAGAATCTCTATCTGTTTTCCTAGTTTTAATAAACTGGGTGGCGACTCTGTTTTGATGATAACCACTATCATGTGGCGATGTTTCTAGCCATGGGAATGTCCACGATCTTTGTTTATGAAGCAAGCAACAAACGATCAATCTGTATGGCGAAGCCCCATTTGGGTGGTGTCTACAATTCCTTGGCCAGCGAATGGATTACGCGGCCGAGGATCGCCGGCCAAGGAATCCCACTAGATTAATATACCAGCCGGTCAAACGAAGTCCCAGCCGGTGTTTTTCCTCACACCAGAATACGAATAGAAAGCAGAAACAGAAATTATATCAAACCATAGGGCCTCACCACCTTGATCCCTCAGTAGCTTGATTGCTTTGGATTGAGGGTGATTGATTGGATTGCTTCTCGAAACCCTAGGATCAGGGTTTGTACTTTGGGGTTTGATTTCTCGGATTGCGGCTACTCACGGGAGGTTAGAGTTTTTGTAGAGAGGATATGAGAGATGATTTCTGCTGAGTTTGGAGGTATGAGATGGAGGAATTGAATTCTATATCAATTTCGGAACCCTAAGGCCCCTTTATATAGGCTATGGGTGACTCACTCCGGCCAATCACAATTCATAAATCAACATGGAAGTATAGGGCAACAAGACCTTTGTATGGGAAGTATTTCTGTAGCCCTAAAGTCTCGCTTCGTGGCTGCTAGGGTTTGAGCTTCAATCAAACGGGATAGAACATTCCAGAATTCTGGGCAAAACGATCTGGCGGTCGCTAGAAGGATCTGGCGGGCGAGGAATGCATCTCACGGGCGAGGAAACGATCTCTCTGGAAGATTTTCAAACACGATATTCCACGGGTGAAAGAAAGAAGTAACGGCCAGCACATCAATTCAACTTAAAAACTGTATTTCTGTCTAGAAAGGCTTTTTGGCTCTGGATTGGGTCCTCTAAGTGCTAAAAGTACTCACAAAAGTCCTTAGGTTTACAAGAAGTCAATCAACAATCACTTTATCCTATTCATCATTGGGATGGTCTCCAAGATGGGACTTGAAATACTCGTTAGGCCAAATTGGAGTGTCTACAAACAGGGACAATTTTTCCAACTGGAAGAGTATGGTGCTAATCAGAGGCTTGTTGAGGAAGAAGAACGACGCAAGAAGAAGATTTACCTTAGTGCCCTCCCCTATTTTAATACGTAATTGTAACTTGAGGTTAAGGAGAAATTAGTTTGTAATGACTTTATATTTAATAAATGTTGAAAATTTATTAAATTAACGTTCCTAAAAATCGGGGCGTTACAAGTCTCGTCTGTATGAGATCCTGAATATTCGTTTGTGAATTTAGGCCTCCTTTGTGGTTGCTTTCCTCCCTCCTTGGGGTTGGCTACCCGTTCTCGATGATGATTTTTGTATCAATGAAAGCACTTCTAAACTTTGACCAAAAATAAATAAAATTGGACAATCGCTTGGTGCGTATATTTGGCCTTTTTAATATTAACAGGACTAATTACTTCTCATTTGATATTTCAGTCTGCAACCCAAATTACGTTACATCAATACTTTAAAGAAAATAAGAAATAGAAAACTAGAATCCTTTTAATTGAAAATAGTCATCCCTTGACATACTGTTTTTTGTACTTATTTTTCCTTTGTTCTAGGAGTTATCAACTAATACTTTTTGGTTCTTATTAAAGCAATCTTTAAGAGTGTCATGTAGGCAAGATAATTTGCTAGTGTGAACGATATGGTTCAAGGTTTTGATATGTGAATGACAACTACCTAGAATGCCGCCCAAATCAGCTATACATGTATTTAATACCGTAAATCTGTATCAGGTAAATATGAAGCCTTATAGGCTATTGGCATGCAGACAAAGTTTTGTCAAGTTCAATAGATAACCTTTTGAGAAATACGCATTAGGTTTGGTAGGACTGATAACCACCATGGACTGGAACTGATCAGCCAATCGCCATCTAAGAACCATCTAGTTTAAATCTGGCACTGATCAGCTGCCAATAACAGTGATATTGCACAACTAGCCAAACTCAAAATCTCCTTCCGTAAAGCTTGTTGACGTAATGTCGAGCGTGGTTTCAGAACCAGTTAGGCTGAGCGTGGCGTTAAATGTCCCACCCATGGGTTGCAAATATAATAAGCTTACAATTGCAAGACAATTTGGAATCACTGGATCTACAAGAACAGGCTACTGAAGCAAGATTTCCATCCCAGTTATACTACTACAAAGCCACTCCCATCAATCAATCCATCAGGAAAATCAAATGCACACGTGTCCATCAAAAAAGTCCTTCCCCAATGGCCAGAACAACGCTATCACCACCTATTCCAACCAAATACCATAAAAGAACCAATTATCCAACAATCCATGTGTAACCAATTATCCAACATTTTTCTGAGTGCGAATTTTTTTTTTTTTTACAGCTTTATAGGAGTACCACGCTAAATCAACTCTAGAAAAAGAGCTTCCTGCTTGCTGGTTAAGCCTAGTTCATTCAGAGTTGAAGCACTCTCTCCATCATCAAAAGCACGCCTAGGGTATGGCCTCACCTGCCCAATAGATAACACATGAACCCGTTAGAGCAGGCAAAATTTTACATTTACGTACAACACACTGATAATGAGTGAACCCTCCAGAAAGAACAAAACCAGAAGAAATATGGAGACAATGTGAATGACCACTGGATATAGAGACTATGGAGAATATGTGAATGGTCACTGGATACGTCATTGAATTTAAATCATTTGAACCAGATCTCAATGATAATGAACTTGAATTGAACCCAAATTATACAAATAAGCCTTAGTGTGGATCTTGGATTTGCCTTATCTACAACCATCTCATTTTCCTAAACAACCAAAAATAAAACAGAGAGAGCAATTAGCTTTGACTTTCATCTACTCTTATATTTTTCTTCTTCAGGTTTCCATTATCTTCCAATAAAATATCCAAAACCTTAATGTCTGAATGAAGGCAGTATACATCTTAGACATGAATGCCTTACCCTTTATGGAGAATATGACATCTAACATACCAAACTGGAGGAGATATAGATCCATCTAGCCCACCTCGTGGAACTAGGACAAGGACTAGCCAAGTTTAGGTGATTTCTGATAAATGCATCATACAATTTGCAAAATCCACTAAAATACTTATGTTCTCAGAAAGTTCAATTAGAATGCAACCGGGAATTTTTCAAGCAAGACTTCATCCTTTCATTTTCTTTTTTTCCCCAGAATTTAGAACCAGTCACGAGCAGAGCAAAACATAAAAGTCAAAACCAAGTTGAATTCCACTTTCTGAATAAAGGCTGACAAGCGGAGTAATCATAACATTCAATACTGGCCCAACAAGACAAGAGCATCATTTAAAAAAAAAAAAAAAGGATCAGAAAAGATACAAAAAGGCTGGTAAGCAATGGCAAGAGTAGGCCAGACCTACTGTTTTAAGTTGAATTGAATACTCCGGAAACAGTAAACATTTCTGAACACCAAATGAGAGCCACCAAATGAGAGCAAAAAAAATCTATTTCAACTTGCATAACCAAACAGCTGAAATAATGAGTGGCTGTAAAGTATAACAAAGTGAAACATACCAATCTATAGCTGCCAGGCTTGACACCTCTACCAACATCAATGAAGTAAAAAAGGGACTGCGAAGCAAATAACTTTAATTAATACATAAGCCACAATAATGTTGGGAGGAAATGGTTACTAGATGCAAATCAAGGCTTTTCCACAAACAATACCTGCAGTTTGTCAGACTTCAAAAACCGGCGACCATGACGACTTCCATCTGGCATCCGCACTAGGAGAGTTACAGCATTCTCATTGTCTGAGGTTGGTTCTTGAGGAAGGGAAGCTTCCTTTGCCGCTAGTTGTCTCTCAATCTCCTGCAGCAAACATATTTTTCAGGGATAAAGATGGGAACTCTGCACACACCCAACAAGAAGCTGGAAAAGACAATCATCAAAAAAAAAAAAGGCTTTAAGAATCACTTAATATAACCATAATATTACTCAGTCACTTAAGTTTTTTCAGTGGCTGTTTAGTCCATGGTCCATTGGATGGTCGGTGCAAGGCCAGAAATTGGAACACACTGTATAAAATCAATCCTTTCCAAATACAAATTAGTCCCACTAGTGATGAATCAACCAGAATGTAAAATTGCCTAAGTTGGAGAGGGCTTAGTTGCAGGAACCTCCTATATGGGTGGCGAATCCACCTCGGAACCTCGCTCCCATGCTCCTTCCTATGAACCTCGCTCCCATTGAGAAAGGAACCCGCTCCCAACTAGGATAGAACCTCTTAGGCATATAAATCCCAAAAGACACCAAGCAAGAGAAAAAACAAAGTAATGATAAGATATTATAAAAATATTAACTTAAATATGTTCAATCACTTAATATAACCATAATATTACTTAGTCACTTAGACAATCTTTGCAATTGAATGACGCATAATAATATTTACTTGTATTACATATTTTCATGTATTACTAATGCAGGACGAGATTGAAATAAAGCTAAGTATAATCAAACACAAGAGAAATGGGCTGTTTTTGGGGCTGTGAACAGTAGATGTGAATAGTGATTTTAAAGGAGTAGATGAAGGGTTAAAGAAGGATAGGTTTAGGCATCACAACTAAAAAACCCAAGGCATCACACCTAGGGCTTCTTTAGCATTACACCAAAGAGATGATTGCATCACACAATCAAAGAGCTTGAAAGCTACTCAATTTTCATTCAATCATCATATCTCAAACTTTTGAAGTACATCAATATATAGGCTCCTAAAGTGTTTAATGCCAAAGATTGTTCCTATTCCCTAGATGGCTGAATAGGATGAATGTGTTTAATACCAAAGACTGTTCCCATCCCCTAGATAGCTGGATAAAATGAATGTGTTGTCTAATGGTTGCATGTACCAGAGCCTCCCTTAACCCTAAGCCTAATTCACCAAGCCGCTGTCCATCTCCATCACATCTGCTGTCGTCTTTCCACCCTCCTTTGTCGTCTTCCTGCCACTACCCCAGAAGCCCTAACCAAAATCAACCAACCAACCTGTAAATCAACAAATGAAACCCCAACCCAGTACTTCGAGTCAATCTCATGCTCGTCTGACCTCGAAATCCATACCTCTGTAATCAAAAATCTCACCAGGCTCTCGCAAACCCTCCGTCACTCTTATCCAGTGCTTTTAGCCCCTGAAAATCCTTCGAAAACCTAAATCGCAACTCCTCCACTTCTCGAAAACCTAAACCAAAGGCCTTAAACCCTTCAACACCCACAAACGAGTTGGAAACCCCAACAGCTAAGCTCGAAATCTCTTAATCATGTCCGAAAATGCATAAAACATGTTCGACCGTACCTTTATAGTGTGCGAAAACACTTATATCATTTTCAGATGCTGGGTTCTCTCCTGCGATCTCGCTTACAGCCTGAATAGAGTCTTGTGCAATCTCGATTTGGTCTGAGTTGTTGTCAAAGGTGCTGGGTTCTCTTCTGCTTTCATGTTGAGATTCAGATTTGGTTTCATTGTTACTGGTACTCGGTCTGTTGGTCATACGACACTATTAGATGCTGCTAGATCTTGTTGGGTTTGTTCTTGGCTCTGCTCTGGGTTCTTTTCTACAATATGCTGCAGGTTATGCTTTCAATCAGTTGGTTTGTTGGTGTTCTTGCTGATGTTTGATTTGAGGCAATGACATATTGATAATTGCTTAGTTTGGTTGGTAACTGATTAGTTGGCAACAAGGTTTGATCGGTTGGTTGTTTAGTCAGGTGATGCTTTTTGGTCATTTATTTTTTGGTTGCCTCTCCATTGTTCGCAAAAAATGTCTGAAAAGAAGACTGATTCTGCTTCTAGTTCTACTTTGATCGTTCGGCATTAGCTTCCGTTGTTTCTAGTAGTTTTGGTTCTTCATTCAACCGTGGCCGTGGTCGTAGCCGTGATTCTGATTTTGGTGGTTGTCACTTTGTTTTTGGTAGTCATGCGGGTCGCATGTCAAGGGGAGGCAGCGACCATGGTCGAGGCCGTGGTTCCAAATTGTGCACATATTGTGGAGGCACAAATCAATGAAATCATACAGTGAAGTATTGTTATGATCTTTATGATTTTCCTCAGGTTACTGCTTCTAAAAATATTGGACTGTTTACTCATTATGCCGACACCATGGTGACTATTTCTGCAAAGGAGTACCAATGCCTTGTGTCGAATTAGGCTTCATCTAAAGAATTCATTATCCATTGCTACGCTATCTCAGACAGGTTCTTCCGGTACTTGTATTGCATCTTCCCGTTCTCCTATTCCTTGGGTTATTGATTCGGGTGCATTTGATTATATGACTATGACTGGTACTTCTACTATTCTTTCTGGCCATCAATCTATTCCTAAACCATCTCGTGTTACCTTAGCCAATAGATCTACCACTGATATTACTGGTTTGGGTTATGTTCATGTTACTTCATCTCTGACTTTGGATTCTGTATTGCATGTTCCTCGTTTTCCATTAAATCTTATGTCTGTTAGTAAACTTACCAAGTCTTTAAATTGTTCTGTCACATTTTTCCCTAATGGATATGTGTTTCAGGATCTCAAGACGGGGAGGAAAATTGGTGGTGGTATTGAATGTGGTGGCCAGTATTATTTTACAGACGATGTTCACCCTAGCTCTGTTGCCCTTCAGTCTTCAGTGTCCGCATATCAAAATCATTGTCGTCTTAGTCACCCATCCCTTCAGAACCTTAAACGGCTAGTAACTTCATGTAGCAATGTTGATGTTTTGCCCTGTGAAGTCTGTGAGTTTAGTAAACATCATAGAGTATCCTTTTATCCTAGGGTTGAGAGTCATGTGTCTCGTCCTTTTCAATTAGTTCATTCTGATATTTGGGGCCCCATGCGCGTTCCTAATGTTTTTAGCTTTCAGTATTATGTTATCCTTATCGATGATTACACTCGTGTCATGTATCTTTATCACATGAAAGAGGCGTCAGAGTTGTCTTCTGTTTTTAAGTCATTCTATATGGAAATCAAAACTCAATTTGATACTTGCATTCGTATATTTCGTTCTGATAATGCACGTGAATATTTTCCTAATGCTCTTTCTAAATTTTTTGATGATCATTGGTATTGTTGGGATTTGTCCCACATCGGTTAATTATCTCCTCCAAAAACTAGTATATGAGCATGGGCGGCCTCTCCACTCTTTAGCAATTGGTTTGGAGTTAGATGCTTTAACATGGTATCAGAGCTAGGGTTTCCAAGAATTTGTTCTCCCTTATTTGTGTCATAAATGCACCATTGTTTGTTGTGATCCAAGTGTTATGGATCGTTTGTTTACCTCTTCACGTGCGAGTCAGGGGTCGCACGTGTGGGGGAGTGTTGGGATTTGTCCCACATCAGTTAATTATCTCCTCCAAAAACTAGTATATGAGCCTGGGCGGCCTCTCCACTCTTTGCCGATTGGTTTGGTGTTGGATGCTTTAACAGGTATAATTCACCAATCTTCTTGCGCTCGAACTCCACAACAAAATGGAGTTGCCAAACGCAAGATTAGGCATTTATCAGAGCTTATGCATGCACTATTATTTCAAATGCAAGTTCCTAAGTCTTACCAATTGTATGCCATCTAGAGGCCTAGGTGGCCAGATACCCCATACGATTTTATTTCTTGGTTGGCCTCTCCACTCATTACCCCTACAAGTGTTCGGGTGCACCTGTTATGTTCATGCTCTAATACCATGTTGTGTATAGGGTGTTAACTAACCCTAACACAATCAAGTCTTATTTATATAATGTGGGACTAATAATATTCTACCAGCATGCATTGAATATGTGGTCAAACTTCCCTAAATGAAAAGTCAAAGCCTTTAATGATGCATGCCCGGTCAATATACCAAGTAGGCCCTTCATCATCCCAAATCATTGAACCTTTTGAAACTACCAAACTACCCATTGCATTAATCATGGACCGCATCATTCTCCCCTTGTTAGAGAAAACTCGACCTCGAGTTTTGAAATGTTGAAGAATGGTAGTCCATAAGCTTTTCAATTGGAACCTTATCTTCATATCTAAATCTGCATATGGAAGATGTTGTATCTTCTTCATAGGTGGAAGAAAAGAAAGCAACGACATCATTCCATTTCCGAAGTTGAATTTCTCTAGGATGATGAAATTAATTGAAGTAGAAGAAAAATCCTTGAAATCCTCCCGGATGAAAATAGAAGTTGGCGGAATTTTTGAGTTTCCATGCTTCCATGAACAAATGTGATCAGGTGATTTGGAGCTCAAAATAAGATATGCTGTTCATTGATCACCAACGCAACAGCAAGGTTCATAAGTCATCTCTTTTGGTACTAAATCAGCAAAGCTTTGGAAGCCATCCGGTCACTATTGAAGGGTTATTACTTTCCAAACTATGAACTGTTTGCTTCACTTCATTGGGCTTGTTAGAAGATGGAACACTGGACTCTTCACTCTCAACCCTAGCGTCTTCGAGGAAATCATCTGAGTCTTTAATAGGAAGCATCTCATCCTTGATAATTTCGCAATCTTTCAATATGATTTGGTTTAAATTATCTTCTGCATCTTTGAATACTAGAGACATCGAACTTTGATGTTCAGCAATAGCTGTTGATGTGGTCGACTCACTAGAAGACTCGGACGACAAATTAGAGACGTTTAAGCACATTTCAAACACAGGACCAACAACCAAATCCTTCGATTCTCCCACAGCAGCAACACATGAAACATTAAGAGGCTCTTTAAGAGCAACGACAGGAGATTGTTGGGCTTCTTTTGAACACTCAATAGGAGGCTTTCAATCTTGGTAATCTGGTCATTCTTACCCTTCACACTCAGATTATTCATCACCTTCCTCTGAGTTGATCGGCTTTCCAATGAATTAAGCCGATAACTAAAACTATCGAGTTGTTCCACAATCTTGAAAAGAGTTCAAGAATCTCGTCCCGCTGGAACTTAGTTAATCGTCCTCTAAAAGGTCTGCCAAATCGTGTAGACATGATGCAAAGCTCGCTCTGATACCAAATTGATGCAGGACGAGATTGAAATAAGGATAAGTATAATCAAAAACAAGAGAAAGGGGCTGTTTTTGGGGCTGTGAACGGTAGACGTGAATAGTAATTTGTAAGGAGGAGATGAAGGGTTAAAGAAGGATAGGTCTAGGCGTCACACCTAGGGGCTCTTTAGCATCACACATATAGGCTCCTAAAGTGTTTAATGCCAAAGACTGTTCCTATTCCCTAGATGGCTGAATAGGATGAATGTGTTTAATACCAAACACTGTTCCCATCCCCTAGATAGCTGGATAAAATGAATGTGTTGTTAAAGCATCCAACTCCAAACCAATCGGCAAAGAGTGGAGAGGCCACCCAGGCTCGTATACTAATTTTGGAGGAGATAATTAACCAATGTGGGACAAAATCCAACATGTGTTGTCTAATGGTTGCATGCATTGAATATGTGGTCAAACTTCCCAAAATGAAAAGTCACAGCCTTTAAGGATGAAGGATGCATGCCTGGTCAATATCCCAAGTAGGCCCTTCATCATCCCAAATCATTGAATCTTTTGAGACTACCAAACTACCCATTGCATTAATCATGGACCGCATCATTTGATGTAGGATGGGATTTGAATGCGGCCAAGGATGTGCTTAAACACGAAGAGAGTGAATGTTTTGGGACTGTGAACAATAGAAAGAGAAGATGGGGTTTTACGAAGATAGGTCTAGGCATCACACCTAGAAAACCAAGGCATCACACCAAAGAAAAAATTGCATCACACAATCTAGCTAATAGCTTGAAAGCTACACAATTTTTATAATCACTCATCATGATTTGCCATAAGGCTTACAATCTTATTTATACCCATTTCAACTTGACTCT
Source organism: Rhododendron griersonianum (assembly GCA_018127125.1). Lineage (NCBI taxonomy): Eukaryota > Viridiplantae > Streptophyta > Magnoliopsida > Ericales > Ericaceae > Rhododendron > Rhododendron griersonianum. Next base: position 29,186,207 of record CM030793.1, read on the forward strand.
AGAACTTCCCAAAAATAAATAACCTTTAGACTCCCAAAGGCACATTGAACATAGACTCTTTGACTGCATTAAAGATGGAAAAACTTAATGACTCTTTGATCAACCATTTGACTGTAAAGACTGACTAGAATTTAAAGAGACATTTTGACTTGACTAGAACCAAAAGACACTTTTGTGAGTCCAACCCATGTCTGACCAATATCCCAAGTTGGCCCTATTCATCCCAAATGTGCCAAATTAAAGCTTCCTTTGACAGTAAGACCCATCTAGTCCATAAGGCCATAAAAAAAATGTAAAATTACCAAATTCCCGTGACCTCTTTGTATGGAGAGCATCAATTACTCCTAAACGCTCCACGTCCCGAAAGAGGAACTCCTATAATCCTCCGCCACCGGTCCCGCCCCCGCTTCGTACAACTAAGATACGGAGAACAGCTGGAATCACATATCCAAATTATAAATATTATATTGTTTTGCAATTTAAATGGTAGAATAATATTTTCTATTTGACATTTAATTATAGTAAAATACATAAAAATATTTATAACTTAAATAATTTTTCCAAAACGCTCCCGACGGAGCTCCCACACTTTTATGATCCTCCGCTCCCCTGTTCCCGCTTCGTGCAACTAAGGGAGTGGGGGTGTTCCCACCCACCCCCCAGACCTCCCCCTCCTTATCGTTCACTGCGTGTTAACTAAGCTATGGAATGGCCCCTACCTCTTGGAAGTCCGGGGCCTTGGCACAGCGAAGTTAACACTTCTTGTTTCATAGCAGATAATACAATTCTTTGGTAGCATACTTCTCAGTGTTCCCACCATCCAATTTGGAACAAAGGCTTTTTAAATGGTGTCGGATTGAAAGGACTAAAAACACTTCAAATAATACAAGACGGTTCCAAATCAGCTAGTGCTACTGTATTGGCAGGCCTGAATTTTCATATTATATATTACCTGCTCTTCCTCCAATTTCCTATGCAACTCTTCTTCCTTTCGTTTTTCTACTTCAAGAGCAGCTTCTCTAGCTGCTTGCTCTTCCAAACGCCGAGCTTCGGCTTCTTCCATTGTCTTCAGTTCTTTTTCTCTATCAGCTTGAAGTGACGCAAGATATTCATCATCCTACAAGTTAAAACAAGAAGAATCAATTACCCGTATACGATACTTTAACATAGTTGGTGGTCGAGATTCAAACCTGTTGCTCCCTAATCAACCGTTGAGCAGTTAGACCAGGCGATGGGGAGCGAGGTATCCTCTGGGGATAAAAGCCAGAGGTTCTATCTAACCCATCCTGAGTCAGCCGATGAGGTGCAAAAGGAAAACGGTATCCGCTCCCTTCTGGAATTCCACCAAAGAGTGCAGCCTCAAGCATAATTGCTTCATCCTGTTCCTCGGACGACATTCCCCCCCACTTGAAAGAAATAAAGACCAAAAAAAGTACACACTTACAATAACTTCTACACTGAATGTAACGACATATCTGTTATCTGAAATTGTAACAAGGAGTTGTGATAAAAGAAGAAATTTTTTTAACTCACTACCTCGTCAGTAGGGGGATCGATTATATTGGTTGGTGGATGATTAATATCATCATCTTGTCCAGGACTTGATGGTGGGGTAACCTCTGCTTCTTCATTTTCTTTGCCAGAGTTAATAGAGGCATAAGACATTCGCCTGCTCCTGTGCCTAACCAGAGGCTGCTCTTCTACATCCTCAGCTTCATCTTGGATAGATGAGCTTCCAACATCCAACCTAGACAGTCTTTTAGCAGTACCCTCATTAGGAAAAACCAGTATTTGACTCCAACATTGAACTCCCAAACGCACAAAGAGAATTTCCTATTAAATAGCCACACAAGCCAAGTGGCTATACGCTATCAAGTGTCATCAACATATACCTTTCATTTGATGATGTCAATTTCCCAATATCACCCACCTCTGTAGACTTATAAGCTTCTAGTTCTGCTGCTCCAACCTTCCCCCCCAGCTCGAGCGAAGCTTTTTCCTGCTCCGCTGTCTTCAAAGCCTATTCAAGTAAGACAGGTGCAAAATACGACAAAACGAGGGCCCCGACGCCCACGATATAAAAAAGACCACAAACCTTCAATGACAAGGAAACTGCCTGAGCAAGTTCAGGATCCTCTAGGCGAGATTGCCTTTGCTGAATAACCGGATTGCTCAAGTCCTACATTGACATAGTGTAATACATAAAGCTGATAAAGTATAGAGGAGCAAGCCGCTAAGATAGTAAAATTTACATACATCATGAGCACCAAATGATGGATCCCTTTTCGAAGCCTCAATAGCAGCTCGAACCATTTCTTCTTCAATGTCATTGTTGTAGTAAGGCAAATCATCAATTCCAGGGGCACTTGGCCTAGGATAAGTGCCACGAGGATTATAACCTAGAAACCCATCATTTTGATCATTCTGTCCAGATGGAGCAGTGGAAATATCCTCATCATTTATTACAGTCCCTCGGTTTTCTGGGCCTTGTGCAAAAGCAGTTCCAGTAACATCCTCTATTGTAGGTGCCAGGTCAGAACGACTTGACTGTTCACCCCCATCCTTGACCTCAATGGGAATCTCCCTCACTTCCCTTGGATGCGACACGAAAGGTTCACGGCTCGTAATATTAGTACCACTATCAAATAAACCTCTGTGGAAGTCAGGATCGAGAAGAGCTTCGGGACTCAAATTCCTAGCAGAAGGTAGAATTGTGAAAGGAGGTTCCCGGAACCCAACTTGGACATCTTCATCTATGTCCATGGCATCATTTTGAGGAGCAAGTGCAGATATTTCATGCATGCTGAACATGGAAAAACAAACAGGAATAATAAATAGCAGATACCAAAGAATGAGAGTAATCAAAAAGCTTTTGTCAAGTTTAGAATGAACAGAACAGTAACAAAAAGGACAAAACTACAATAAGTAAAAACTGACGTGCTTATATCTCCTCCAGTGAAATGTGCATTAACAGCTTCGTTGAGATCTCCACCATGCTCCTAACACCAGTAAGAATCGAACATCATATTGGAGGCTAAGAAAAGGAAAGGACAGGACATAATTTTCTGAAGAAAAATAATAAAAGAAAACTCCAAGTTGCACCGCTAAATGCTTAAGTAAGAATCACAAACTCCTTCAAATTCATTCACCTGCTCTTTCTATTGGAACCACTAGATGCACATAGACAAGGCAAATGGACAGGTCATAAGGAAGGGAAGGATATTGGGGTCTTAAAATGTGCAGGTGAAGTCTCTTTTTCCCCAGAGTGTACTCTTTTTCTGTTTCGTTAGTCATAATGAATGCATGAAAGAATTATGATCCATTGCATCTTGCAGAAGCTTAAGTCTGTTCCATTTCAAACAGGCATCAACGAAAAAGAACTCTCATAGTCCCGAAGGTATTGGGACTCCTCGTGAAAGTATTGCGTCAATTTCTCTCCGTTCTTTTCAAATTGTATATGCTTGCAAAACTTTCTCCTCCTATATCCATCCACTAATAATCAATGTTCTAAATGGAGGCCTGGGCGGCCGCCTAGGCGCTTGGAGGTACCCCGCCGCCACGCCAATACCCCTTGGCGTTTGATTTGGCGCCCAAGGAGGTTTGGTGGTGTTTGGCGGCCGCCTAAGCGGCCTTGGCGGTCTTGGCGGCGTCGTCTTTGGAGGCCTAATGTGTATAGTATTACACTAAAAGGGCTTATTATGTAATTTTGACAAAATCATATATATATAATTACATAATTACATCCCACACCATTCTCACTCACTCCAGTCGATCGAAAGCCCTAGCCCCAACCTAGTGAACTCCAATCTCCAGGCGAGGTCCCATCGTCGATCGTCCATTGTCGTCGACATCGGTCAGTCGCCAACTCGTGGTATCTCTCTCTCTCTCTCTCGCGTCTATGGTAGCATGGCTGTTGAGTGCTGTCTGGTGACTCTGGTCCAAAAATTGCTCTAATTGTGTTTGCTTATCTTCATACTGGTTTATTGTAAATGATACCAAAAACATGCCACCGAATCACCGATGCACCTATGAATTATTGGTACTTAGTTGTTAATTTCCAGTTAAAGTTTCTGAATGTATCTCGAAAGAAGTATTAACTTGTATAGTTGTATTATGCATAAAAAATGGAAATTTTGAACAGACTGTCTGTATGCGAGTGTGACTGTGACTTTGTGTTGTATAACTTGTACAATTATTTCTTATGGGTGGCATGTTGCTCATTTGTTTTATGCAATTTTCTGAGTTTAAACAAACCCATTGTTTTTAATGTGTAGGCTTATTGTAAATGTGACGCAGCGGAATTCACAAGAGACTAGTTAGTGTACTAGTCCAAACGAGATAAACAACTCATCGCAACGAGCAAATCTTGCGCACAAGAAAGAAAGAGAGAATCTCTGCAATATTATTGATAAAAAGCTACATAATCTCTAGGTTACAAACCCTTATATAGGCCGAAACCCTAGAAACCCTAAAAAATAAACTTGGAAAATAAAAAGTTCCAGAATTTGGGGCTTTTCCTAAAACTGAAAATGGGAAAGAAAAACAAGACTTTCCCAAAAAGAATCAACTTAAAAGGAATTACGGTCTAAGAGTTATTAACGAAACAAATCTTTCCTAAAACGGCAAAATAACGCAATTGAAGGCCTAAACGAAGGAATTAGACCGAAAAGCACCATTGATCATCAACCTAGGGTTAATGAGTATTGCCCGCAGCGCAAAAAAAAAGTCAGCCCACCAAGTTTGGGCCTATTCCGAGCTCGTCCAAATTTTGCCAAATTGGATAATCTAAAATTAAACACCATTTGGGCTTCCGGGCTTGGCTTGGTCCAACTGATCATGAAATTGGGCCTCCACATGTTCTACATCAGTCCCCTCTTCTTCGAAAGAACTCGACCTCGAGTTCAAGTCTGGATACAGTGGCTCCTCAGCATGATACTCAAATAAATCAGCAACATTGAAAACCTTTGAAATCTTCATAGAATCAGGAAGATCAATCACATAAGCATTGTCGCCAATCTTCTTCAGAACTTCATACGGACCATACTTCCTGGGCTTCAGCTTATTATAGGTCCCCACTGGAAACCGTTCCTTGTGCAAGAACACCATCACAAAATCCCCTTCCTTGAACAATTTCTCACGCATGCGCTTGTCTACAACCCTCTTGTATTTCGCATTAGTCTCAACTAGCTTCTGTTTTACTTGCTCATGCACCTCTTGAGCCTGCTTAGCCATTGCCTCAGCTCCAACACTAACTCCGGGACCCCGCGAGAGATGAACCAAATCCACTGTATGCTTTGGAGATGTCACATATACCAAGGAAAAAGGTGATTTTCCCGTGGCACTATGAACTGCACTATTCAAAGCAAACTCAGCCTGCGGTAAGGCGTAATCCCACTGCTTCGGCTTGTCACCACAGATACTGCAAATCAAATTCCCCGAACTCCGATTAGTCACCTCAGTCTGTCCGTCAGTTTGCGGATGTGCAGTAGAACTCCTCTTCAGTGAAGTTCCAAGCATCCTCCACAAAGTCACCCAAAAATGGCTAAGGAACTTCACATCCCGATCAGAGGTAATAGAATGTGGCACCCCATGCAACCGAACTACCTCTCAAAAGAGCAACCGAACCACATGTGAGGCATCCGATGTCTTTCGACAAGCAATAAAGTGCACCATCTTAGAAAACCTGTCAACCACCACAAATACAGAATCTACACCTCGTTGGGTACGAGGCAACAAAATCCATAGACAGATCCTCCCAAATATTATTAGGCATAGGCAAAGGAGTATATAGACCAGTATTTTGAGATTGGCCCTTAAATACCTGACAAGTGTAGCACCTCCGCACAAAATTTCCAGCATCCTTCTTCAGTTGTGGCCAGAAATAGCGCTCCTCTAAACTCGCAATAGTCTTGTCCCTCCCTAAGTGTCCACCTAACCCTCCACCATGAAGGTCTCGGATTAAGCTTTCCCTCAAAGAAGATTGAGGAATATAAAGACGATTGCCGCGAAACAAGTACCCATCAGTAACATGAAAGTCACTAACAGGCCAGTTCTGAACGCATACTGCCCAAATTTCTTTGAAGTCCTCATCCTCTAGATAAAGCTCCTTTAAGAACTCAAAGCCCACAACTTCATGGACCAAAGTCACCAACAAATCAGCCCGACGACTCAACGCATCAGCCACCCAATTTGACACCCCAGACTTGTACCGAATAGTGAACGAAAATTTCTGCAAGAACGTAGCCCAGCGCACATGCATACTGTCCAACTTCTTCTTACTATTGATGAACTTCAGCGCTTGATGATCAGTGTACAGCACAAACTCCCTCTGAATCAGATAATGCTCCCAATGTTTGAGAGTGCGAATCACCGAATAGAACTCCTGATCATAAGTGCTCCACTTTTGTCTAGCTTCACTCAGCTTTTCACTAAAGAAAGCCACCGGTCTCTTCTCTTGGGACAGAAGAGCCCCAATACCAACTCCACTAGCATCACACTCAACCTCAAAAATCTTCTCAAAGCTAGGCAGAGCTAATACCAGTGCAGTACAAAGCCGTTCTTTAACCAGCGCGAAACTTTGCTCCGCTTCACCTCCCCACAGAAACTTGCCCTTTTTCAAGCACTCTGTGATAGGTGCTACGATAGTACTAAAATTTCGAATGAATAGCCTTTAGAAAGTGGCCAATCCATGGAAACTTCTCACTTCCGTAATAGATTTAGGCGTTGGCCAATCACGAATAGCTCGAACCTTCTCTTCATCTACATGAATACCTTCATAACTACATAGCCCAAGAATAATAAGCTGCGAGTCAATAAACTGCACTTCTTGAGTTGAATATACAGCTTATTTTCTTGCAGCACCATCAGCACTTGGCGCACATGCCCCACATGCTCCTCCTCGGACTTGCTATAGATCAGTATGTCGTCGAAATAAACGACGACAAACTTTCCAATGAAAGGCCGCAGAACCTGATTCATCACCCTCATAAAAGTACTCGGCGCATTAGAAAGGCCGAATGGCATAACCAACCATTCGTACATGCCATCCTTAGTTTAGAACGTCGTCTTCCATTCGCCCCCAGGTCGAATACGAATCTGATGGTACCCGTTCCGCAAATCAATCTTCGAAAACCACTTCAACCCATCCAACAAAGCATATCATCTAGGCGAGGAATTGGAAATCTATACTTGATGGTTCTTTTGTTGATGGCCCGACTGTCCACGCACATACGCCAACTCCCATATTTCTTTGGCGTCAACAAGGCTGGAACACCACATGGACTCAGACTCTCCCGAATGTGCCCCTTCTACAGCAACTCCTCTACTTTCTCCCTCAAAATCTCATTCTCCTTCGGAATCATCCAATAATGTGGTAAATTGGGCAGACTTGCCCTAGGCACCAGATCAATAGCATGTTGAATATCCCTCATTGGAGGGAGCTCATTAGGCACGTCATCAGTAACAAGCTCCTCAAATTCCTCCAATAATGGCTTAATCTTTTTAGGTACAGGAACTATCAGAATCTTTGCTTTGTCCCTTTCCTCCACAACCAGAGACTTCACCACCATAGCATAAACCTGTCACGACTCCTTGAAATCTGTCACAAACTCAGCTTCGAAACTAGCAACTGTTAGAAACGAATACCCCTCTGTTTTAGGTGGTTTGACAGGCTCCTTATGACTGGAAGGAGCCATAACAACCTTACGTGACTCCCAATTAAAACTATAAGTATTGTCACGACCCTTATAAACAATATCAACATCAAACTGCTAGGGTCTACCTAACAGTACATGGCTAGCAACCATCTCAATTACATCACAGATAACTTCAGATCTATAAATTTTCCCAATTGAAAGAGGAAGTTTACAGATTTCAGTTACCTTCACCGTAGGGCCTTTCTTTATCCAACCAATGCTGTATGGAGAGGGATGAGGTTCAGTTGGCAACTTCAGATGGTCCACCAGTCTTTTTGCCACAAAATTCTCACAACTCCGACTGTCCACGATCAAGTCACATTCTTTCTGATTGATGGAACAGCTTGACCGAAAGATGTTATGAAGCTGACTGGAATCTTTTGCTCTCGGCGCGAACAACACCCGTTGCACCACACAATTCACTCGTTCCCCGTCCTCCTCTGCATAATCTACATCATAAGAATTTTCTTCTGGCCAATCCTCATCAGGCCCATCTTCTCCGCCGCCCTCTTCTATTAGGCCCACCTTCCGATCTAGACACTCATTGGAGCAGTGTCCAGGCTTGCTACACCAGAAGCACTTATCCCCAAAGTGCTTGGCATATGGATTAGGAGCTTTAGCCACGTTTATGTTATTGGAGCTACCTGCCTGATTAGCTCCTCCAAATTTAGGTTGAAAAGCAGGCACTGCTGGCTGATTCTCTTTCCCCTTATCAGCAGCAGGAACAAATGACTCCCGACGGTACCCTGAATTGGCTAGTTTACGCTCCATCTGTTCGGCCTTAATCGCCAAGTTAAGGGCTTCTTCAACTTCCCAAACAGGCTGCAATCCTATCTTCTCCTGAATTGAAGGCTTCAACCCATTCATGTACCTCGCTACCCTCTGACCTTCAGTCTCACTCAGATTATTACGATCTGAGAGTCGATTGAATTCAGTTGAGTAATCAAAAATAGACCTAGATCCCTGCGAACAGTTCTGGTATGACAGGAACAGATGTTGGTCATAGTCAGACGGCAAAAACCTCTCCATCATAAGCTGTTTCAGGAACCTCCATCATAGTAAGGAACCTCTCAACCTCTGAAATCCAGTCAAGAAACTCCTCCATCTGCAAATTACCGTTGAAAGTGGGAAGGTTTACCTTCATGCGGTAATCATCGAACCAATGTTGTTGTCGCCCGATGGGACAGTCTTCTTGTTCTTCATTATCCTCAGGTTCGGATTCTTCACTCTCAGCACGTATTACCATCTAACGATGACCGGTTGCGCCTCGGGCAAATCCTCCGGCACGATTCCGATCCTGGTTACAAGGTTGGCGATGGGCAAATCCCAACGCACGATCCTCTGCAACCCTTTCTGGCCTTTGGCGGATTTGTAGAGTCAACCACTGCAGCATCTCACGGATCTCAGCGAACTGAGTGTGGGTATCCTGACGGATTTCGGTCAACTGTGCTTGTTGCTCCTCCGCCATCCTCCTTAGGTCAGTAAGCCCACGACCAACGTCAATGGGTATGTCTTCTTCTGTGTTTGGTGCCATCGAACCAGGAAAAGCGTGGCTTTGATACCACTTGACGCAACGGAATTCACAAGAGACTAGTTAGCATACTAGTCCAAACGAGATAAACAACTCGTCGCAACAAGCAAATCTTGCGCACAAGAAAGAAAGAGAGAATCTCTGCAATATTATTGATAAAAAGCTACATAATCTCTAGGTTACAAACCCTTATATAGGCCGAAACCCTAGAAACCCTAAAAAATAAACTTGGAAAATAAAAAGTTCCAGAATTTGGGGCTTTTCCTAAAACTGAAAACGGGAAAGAAAAACAAGACTTTCCCAAAACGAATCAACTTAAAAGGAATTACGGTCTAAGAGTTATTAACGAAACAAATCTTTCCTAAAACGGCAAAATAACGCAATTGAAGGCCTAAACGAAGGAATTAGGCCGAAAAGCACCATTGATCATCAACCTAAGGTTCATGAGTATTGACCGCAGCGCGAAAATAAGTCAGCCCACCAAGTTTGGGCCTATTCCGAGCTCGTCCGAATTTTGCCAAATTGGGTAATCTGAAATTAAACACCGTTTGGGCTTCCGGGGCTTGGCTCGGTCCAACTGATCATGGAATTGGGCCTCCACATGTTCTACATCAAAATGTCTCAATCAATGTCTCAATCTCAAAATGTATCTTCAATGGCCATGCCGCCACCGATAATTCAGCAGCCCTTAAAAGAGCATTAAATGATATGGGATGGGAGTATGGAATTGAAATACTAGTGGATCCTACGAATTTGGATAAAATACAATGCAAATTGTGTGGTAAGGTTATGAGTTCAGGGATTAGTAGGCTGAAAAAACACAGCTCAAATTAAGAGGTCTGTTTCCTCTTGCCCTAATGCAAGCAAGGAAGATATAGCCAAGTGTAAAGCGGCAGTTGAAGAGGGAAGTAAGAAGAAAAAAGACAAGCTTCAAGCGGCCAAGGAGATTAGGGAGGAAGTGACTATCATAAAAGAAGAAGAAGATGATGAGGAAGTTGAAATTGTAGGGACAAGAAAGAGGCCCCATACTCTAGATCCCATAGATAAATATGTATCGGATACCAATCCCGGGAAGAAGATGACGGGACAACAAAACATAAGTGCTTCACTTTGGAAGGCTAGAAGTGAGAAAGTGGATAGTTACTTGGCTCGATGGGTGTATGAAGCCAGTATCCCATTTCATGCTATTGACAATAATAGCTTCGCACAATTTTGTGAAGCAGTTAGTCAATTTGGCGTGGGCTACCAACCTCCAAGCCAATACAAATTAAGGGAGCCATTGTTGAAGGCAGAAGTGGAGAGAACCAAAAAATGTCTCTAGAAGCAAGAAGAAGAGTGGGCTTCAACGGGTTGTTCTATTATGACCGACGCTTGGAGCGATCGAAAGAGGAGAAGCATCATGAATTTGTGTGTCAATTGCAAGGAAGGGACTACTTTTCTTTCTTCTAAGGAAACTTCGGATGAGTCGCACACGGGGGAATACATCTTCAACTATGTTGACAAGTGTATTGAAGAGGTTGGGCCAAAAAATGTAGTTCAAATGGTGACGGACAATGCATCAAATAACATGGCCGCGGCGGAGTTATTTAAGGTCAAGAGGCCTAACATCTTTTGGAGCTCATGTGCCACCCACACCATAAACCTTATGTTTGAAGGAATTGGTAAGATACCAAAATTCAAAGGAGTTATAGAGAAGGCAATGGCCTTTACTATATTTATTTATGCTCACCATATGACTTTGGCATTGATGAGAAAAGCTACCAAAAAGAGAGATATAGTGAGGCCGGGTGTGACTAGATTTGCAACATCTTTCTTGACTTTGCAAAGTTTGGCGGAGAAGAAAGAAGCCTTGAAGGTAATGGTTACTAGCAATGAATGGGGAAAGAGTAAATGGGGTCCTTGTAGCACAAAAGGGAAAACACCATATGCTACCATGCTTAGTATATCATTTTGGAATGGTGTAAGTCTATGCTTGAAAGTGTTTGCTCCGCTTGTGAAAGTGCTTCGACTTGTTGATGGGGACCGTCCCTCAATGGGCTTTGTATATGGAGAACTACAAAAGGCAAAACAAGAGATCATAGAGGCATGCAAATCTAAAGAGGCTCAATACAAGCCAATATTAGATATCATTGATACAAAATCTCAAGGTCGGCTAGATAGTCCATTACATTTGACGGCTTATTTGTTGAATCCTTTTTACTTCTATAAGGATCAAAACAATCAAAATGATTCAAGCATCATGGAGGCGGTTGTTGAATGTGTTGAAAGATTCTATCCGGAAGATGTGGATGCCCAAGATTATGTCATCAATAAAGAGTTGTTGATGTACAATAACAAAGCGGATATGTTTGGAAAAATTGTGGCCCTTCGCGGATGTGAATCAAACAATGACAATTATGATCCGGGTAAATTATGGCTTTTTTTACGCTTCTTAGTTCTTCATTTAATTTACTAATTACTAGTAATGTTAGTAGTAAGTTAGTAACTTAGTGCAAATGAAATTTTAAGTTGTGTTTTTTTTTTCATGACTAGTTGGTTGGTGGTCTAATTATGGCAACTCTACACCCAAATTGCAAAGAATAGCTATGAGAAATCTCGCTTTGACTTCCAAGTTCATCCGGGTGTGAGAGAAATTGGAGCACCTTTGAGAGGGTAAGTCCATATACTCTTCTCTCCCTCTCTTGCTCTTATCGTACTTTAGTAAATTAGTAGTTTGAAATTATTTAATAAGGAGAAATGGCATTAGATACATACAAAGAAAAGGAATAGACTAGATGCAACAAGGATGAGCAATCTAATGTACGTCCAATTCAATGCCAAACTCATCAACAAGAAAGGAAGGAAGAAGGAGAAAGATGTCTTACTTGCTAGCGAAGCAACCAATGCACAAGGATGGATTGTTGAAGGAGGTGGTGATGATGAAGTTGAGCCGGGTTCGGGAATTACATATGAGTTGCTTGCCACCACTATGGGAGTGGATGAAGTCTTTATGCCTAGAAGAAGAGGTAGAAATGTTGGAGTACGTGAGCCGCGAGGGCTACATGAAGAAGATTTTATATCGGAAGATGACTCCGAAGAGGAGGGAAATGAGGAGATTGACTTTGAGTCCGATGGAGATCAAGTTTTGGAGGGGTATGGAGGAGAAGAGTTAGAGGAAGAAGATGAACTTTGAACTTGGCATTAGGGATCTCCGATCTCGTTTATTTCTACTTATTGTCTTATTCAACTTATTTGCTAGTTGCTACTACTTAATTTCATTTGGGTTTGTACTTTGAAGTTTGAACATTAAACTTTGCATTATGGTTATTTCTACTTATTGTCTTATTCAACTTATTTGCTAGTTGCTACTACTTAATTTCATTTGGATTTGTACTTTGAAGTTTGAACTTGCATTATGGATACATGGAATATAGTTTGATTGGATAATGGTTTGTTAAAAAAAAAAAATATCCGCCAAATTGCTTGGCGCCGCCTAGGCGGCTTGGCGCTTGGAGGTGGGTCTCCGCCCGACTACCGCCAAGCGCCATTTAGAACATTGCTAATAATGCATAGCGCTTAAGGATTTAAGGTCAAATAGTTTTTATTTCCCTTTAGTCTTTTGGAATAATTGTTAACATAACGTGATATCAAAGTTTTGGTTTATGATACCATGTTACATTCTCTCTCATTCTATGTTGGTAACTTAACATGATAAAGAATCCATGCCGGGCACCCAACCCGACAGTGGTGTAACAAAATGGATTTATTCGGCAAGCATATTTCCATACTCCCCGCAAGAACCTTTAATACTTCAGGTTCTGCATGAAGCTTCCCTATCATGCATGAAATATGTTATGGCACCTTGTACACACCTTTATCCTTCATAATAACAGGACAGTAAAAATCTTGGGTCCACAGGTCCTTTGCTATGTTACATGGATCTTTCATTTTGGCTCAAGTACCCGTGTCAATGTGTCCAACACCCGTATCCTTTTGGACACTCAGAATCCTCTAATTGTTGTGATATTTACAGAAAACGAATATCAAATAAGCTAGAAAAGCGATATTACCAGTATTTCACATGCACATGAAATAGCGAAACATATTTTTCTTAACCCCTTCTTGTTTAAATACATTTCTATATATAATTTACAGTACATAATATGAAAAATCATGCAATAATACTACAAACAAGTGTTAAGGACATGTCCCGTATCCGTACCTAATTTGGGGACACATCCCAGTATCCTAAGATTTTAGGTTTAGGAAAGGTTCTGCTTGGACTTGCACCCCCACCCAATACTTGCATCTGAGTCCATGAACGTAGGTACTTGGGTATAAGAATATTAGATGAATTCAACATGTAGACGCATAGATGAATTCAACATGTAGACGCATATCCGTATACCACATAATATACCGGATCCCCTTTAGCGAAAGTTGTTTAAAGCGAGAGGATTAAGGCACAATGCAAGATAGAGGCTTCATCTAAGTGAGGTGTGTTATGTATATCGCATAATAATTCACGAGCCTGATTATCTTATCGCATATGTAATCCACCGTGATGATAAAGACAACCCAACAAGTTACATTGTGTTTCATATCATTGCAAAATCAGCAATTGCAAAATCAGCCAACAAGGTAACTGTTCAAAAAGCATCAAACAATAACACAGTCAAGAAAAATAATGCAAGCAAATAAGGAGACTAAGTCATTGAACAACACTTTACCTGAAAGTACAATCCACTCTTGTCACTATCCCAGAGGGGAGAAAATTAAAAGAAAAGAAAATGACATGGAATCCAAAATATAAGAGTTTATATTTTTTTTGATAAGTAATAAGGTTTCTAGATAACAGTATATGTATTTCCAATTTTCCTGGTATGGTTGACTCTTTCATGTCTAGGGGCATTTGATAGGACACGCAATCACATAAAATTGTAATTGTCATCTTCATATCAAGGGGTAACACATTTTCAACAAGTTAGGGGCAAATGACAAAAGGCGCGTCTATCTGCATCTTACGCCTTGCACCTCGCATGCCTCATCGCCGCTTCAGTTAGTTGTCTCACCTTATAATGTTACGACGCCTAAAGTTTGTTTCATTGCCAGTCATACCAAGGCATCCCTTATTGTGCCTAAGTTAACTACTTACGGATTTTTTTTGTCTATTGAACCTAAAAGATCCCGACTTTTCCAGGAATTACAGTGATGAAGTTACTGTTGAGCAGACTTCAAGCACTGCTTCGCAAAGCTACAATATGTTATTAAACTCTTCAAGTGAACCCCAGGCCCCAACTAAAGGCGATCAGAAAGACATTGAGAAGTTGCTTTTTGGTGCACTTAACTCCAAGAAATTGCCCTTAAAACAATCAAATTCCAACCTTGTTCATAAAAACATTGCAACCCAGTTCTAAGACTTAGATCAGATAGTTAAAGTTGTGGCTTCAATTCCGTGGAGCACCTACAACGCAAGTTATTGGTTGCTCATACCATAATATAGGAAAACCGGGAATATATAACTTAACCACAAAAATAGCACCAAATTTGGAAACATATAAACCTCCACTAGACAACCAAAGCAAACTACTCTTTGACGCCGAGAGGCCGAATATTTCACACCAGAAACCACACCAGATCAAGATTCAAAAATGGTCGAAATGGATATGACACAATCCACAATGAAAGCAATAAATAAAGTTATAAAACCCTAAATAGAATGAAGCTAACTCAAATGAAAGACGATCCAACAAACACCTGAACAAGATATGGAAACTGAAAGATTAAAAATAAAAATCATCGGTATCTATATATTTGATCGCAAAAGATAACAGAAATTTCACCTCCAGCTTTTGTACGGCGACAGCCTCGGTTACGCCTGTGATGCTCAGAAAGGTATCGATCGCTTCTTGACATGGTCTCGCCATTTGACAAGTCCACGAATTTTGCAGAGAAATTGATTCGATTGGAGTCGTGATTGTATGTATATGCCTTTCTGAACTGGTTGGTGTGTTTGTTGTTGTTTATATTCCTGAAAGAAATGAGCAGATATATATATATAAATATATGCATACGTAAAAGGAAATTGATTTTAGAACTCTAAAAATTGATGGAATGGCTCCAAAACGACGTCGTTCTGTGGATTCCTCCATCAATTTTTGGAAGGGCACTGCTATTTGCAGCCACAAATTTTCCGAACGTAACATGTGTAGCATATTATAAACAGATGTGTACCATATTATATACAGGCTACGTTCAGAAAAATTTTGACTGCAAATAGCGGTGCCCTTTTTGGAATCCCAAAATCACAATCCTATGTTATGTAAAATACAGAAGGGGGCCGCTATTTGCAGCGTAGTTCTTGCTACTCGCAGCCGATTAAAACTTTTATCAATTACGGACAAAAATGCCCTCGTGCAGTTTGACCATGATACCCTTAAGACCTAATGTTATTTTACCATTTTACCCTTTAAGAATATTACATAACCCATTACATACAACCACATACTCCTGATTTCCCTCCCTCCCCCATTCAAACTCCTCCATTTTCATCCCTACCCAGCTGCCATCACCCACCAACGGGCCCCTCCCACCAGCAGCCAAGTCTGCCTATCTTCCTCCCCTCCTCTTCCTCCTAAATTGTCAATGGAAATCTCGATTGCTTCCTCTCCCTCCATTGATAAACAAGAAATAGTTGACTCATTAATACACCACGATTTGGAGTTGGAAGATCACACAATGGACACAATGGAAGTTGAGAAACAAGTCACAGATGTTGTAGTGACGGAGCAAAAATTGCAGCAAGAGGTAAGCCCGCCCTCCATTTTCAATTTCAGAAGCCCTCCATTTTCAATTTCAGTTATGGCCCGACACAGTTGGACACACAGTGCCAAAACTTTACTAACTTTTCGGACTCTAATGTCTGAATTATGTACAACTACTCGGATATTAATATCCGAATATTGTCAACATTGTTGGACTCTTATATCCGAATTTGGTGCCAGTTTTCAGATATTAATATCTGAATGAAACTGCGGAGAATCCTGCACTTACCTGGTTTGTCTTTAGGTGTTACAGGGTGACACTTCAACACTTGGTAGTTATGTAGGGCCATCGACTATACCTACTTCCACTCGTCCTCCATACGATTATACGGAGCATTTTACAACGGAGACGGTGAGTGTTTTTGATAGAGTATTTATCATGTGCAATCTTATATTACGGGCTATAATTTTTTTTTATGTGTGTGTAGGTTTTTCCATCCGATGAAGCATTGGTAGATTGGATAAGATGCACTGGTAAACAACACAGGTTTATCATTGTGATTAAGGGTTCTGAGAAATGTATTAAGAATCGCACACCTAGGATGAGGTTTTCATGTGAAAGGAGCGGAAAGTATAGGCCGTTTGTGAAGAAGGTTGATGGGAAGGAGGTAGCTGTAAAGAAGAGAGTGCGGTCCACGGGCACCAAAAAATGTGAATGCCCATTTGAATTGAAAGCTGTAAAGGGCAATGATGGTTGGACTGTCTCTGTCCACAACGGCACTCACAACCATCCTCCAGCGGTGTACTTGGAGGGCCATTCGTATGCCGGGAGGTTGTCAGCAGAGCAGACTAGCACGGTGGTTGATTTGTCAGTCGCTTTGGTGAAACCCAGAGAAATCTTAACCCATTTGAAGGTTCAAGATCCTGAGAACGTAACGTCTATCAAAACCGTGTACAATGTACGACAAAAGTACCAAGTGATAGAGAAAGCTGGGAAATCTCAAATGCAACATTTGTTGGATCGGCTAGAAAAGTACAAGTACGTTCATTGGACCCGTGGGAACGAGACTGAGAATGTCACAGAATTGTTTTAGTCTCCCCCATCTGCCGGGGAGATGTTACGTGCTTTTCCCTGAGTGTTAATGATGGATTGCACATACAAGACAAATAAGTACAAGTTTCCTTTGCTTCAAATTGTTGGTGTAACATCGACGGAGATGACTTTTTGTGCAGCGTTTGCTTTCATGGAGTGTGAAAAAACGGAAAACTACACTTGGGTCTTGGAGAAGCTAAAAGGCATGATGGATCCCAACGCGCTTCCGTCCGTTATTGTCATAGATAGGGAGTTGGCGCTTATGAATGCTATCACAAATGTTTTCCCTCATGCTACCAACCTCCTATGTAGGTGGCATATTGGCAAGAACGTATTAGCCAAGTGTAGAAAGATGTTTGATGACAAGATGTGGGAGGAGTTTATTTGCAGTTGGGGCCTAGTCGTCCTTTCAGCGAGTGTTGCACAGTACGAGGAGCGCCTTTGTGTTTTGAAGCGTAATTTTGAAATGGTTCCTGCAGCACTTGAGTACGTCGAGAAAAATTGGTTGGTACCCTACAAAGAGAGGTTTGTAGGAGCTTGAACGGACAAAGTCATGCATTTTGGAAACCTAACAAGTAACAGGTAAACGCTTCATTCGCAACTCTGGCATTTTCCTTAATACTCATGTTATTCACGCGTTTTTGGAAAATTTTCATATATTCATGTTATTTGGTACGGCTAATATCTTGCCATATTTATTCATAGGGCAGAGAGTTCACATTCAAAGCTAAAAAATCATCTTGAAAACTCGCAATGCAATTTTGATACTATATGGGAGAAGATTCACAGATTGATGCTGTTACAAGTTACTGAAGTCAAAGCTTCTTTTGAGAAGAGCCTTAATTATGTACAACATGATTTTAGGACAACTCTATTTGATAGGCTAAGGGGAGCTGTTTCGTCGAATGCCATGACACTTGTTTTAGCGACATCCCATCAAGTCAAATGGTTTGTGGAATCGAAGCGTCAGTGCGAGTGTTCTTTGAGGCACACCCATGGTTTACCTTGCGCTCATGAGATTGCTCCTTACAAGATGTGGCAAATATCCCCCTACCGATTGAGTTAATCCACGACCATTGGAAGAGGCTTTCTTTGCTTGCACCCCAGAATGAGGGTTCAATGGAGGAGACGCTTTTGGCTCACTTTGATTGTTTTTACAACAAGTTCTTGAATGAAGATCAATATGATGTAAAGGTCAATTATGTTAAGAAGATGCAAGAGCTTGCTCATCCGAAAAGCAGTACTCTCCTTGAACCCAAAGTGAATGCACAACCACGCGGTCGGAAGTCAACAAAAGAAAAAAATGCAGCCAAAGAACAAAATTCGACGCGTAGGGATCCCTCGGAGTTTGAGCATGTTCTGGCCTCCCTTCAAACCCCTAAGCTCGTCAAAGAGAAACCGCGGCGCAATCTGAAAGGGAAAGCAAAAGTTCCAGCACAACTTTTGATATGCCCCTTCATCAATCAGTTTCTAGAAGCAATAAGACCTTACATAGAATCGGTCAAGGATGTTGAAGATGATGGGAATTAAACCAATATGATTGGGTATAGAGGTGTCAAACGGGTCGTGTCGTGCCGTGCCGGCCCGTTTACAGTATTTACTCAAATCGTGTCGTGCCGTGTCGGCCCATTTACTTAAATCGAGTCGTGTCGTGTCGTGCCATGCCATGCCGTTTGCCAATCGTGTCGTGTCGTGCCGGCCCGTTTTCTTAAATCGTGTCGTGTCGTGCCGGTCCGTTTTCTTAAATTGTGTCGTGCTGTGCCGTTTTCAATCGTGTCAAGACGTGCCGGCCCGTTTACTTAATCGTGTCGGGTCGGACCGTGCCGTTTTAAGTCGTGCCGTTTTAAATAAATTCCTTCAAGGCTTCAATGATGGTTGATGATAATGTCCTGTATAGGTTGAACAATGAGAAATAATCCCAGGATACGGATTTTGTTTAGTCCTTGTCTTGGAATTTATTTGGGAAGCTTGTGTTGGTACTGCAAACATAATACTATGCATTAGTACATTACAACACCAAATTTTACACAAGCTAGGTTCAGTTGAAAGTGCACTGCTTTTCAGTTGATGTTGCTCGAACCATCAACAACTGACCCATGACACCCGTTACTTCTAAAAATAGACGAACAATACCAAACAAAAGGATATTCATTCCAAACTGCAAAATGCACGGCTTGATTTCATCATCGTCGAAGATGCAATAGTGACCAACGAAGATCTGGATTATTCAATAATTTGCCTACTTCTCAAAACTATAAGTCTAGAACCCGACCTTCAACAGTACTGTGCGACGAGCTTAGAAAGAGAAGATGACTTATTTTCAAGTAACATTGTGGAAGAATCATATTCCTCAATAGGTCCTGCACCTAGAAGGAAAAAAGAAACCAAGACTAATTCATAGAGACTGGATTTTTATGACCAGAAATTAGTGGGGTTTGTAGAAAGACAAATTTGTCCTCAATTGAGTGGGGTTAGTCCTTTCATATTCTATACAAGCAGTACAGTACAAACTAAGACTAATTCACAGGAAGAAGGCCACAACACAGTGGATTTTATTGCAGACATAATAATAATATACTTGAGTTGATTACAACACCCAAGACAAGCGTCACTTCCAAAGTAGAAGCACAATATCAAATCAATCCTAACTACAAAATGCACTGCCTCGATCGTTTTCATCGTCATCGAAGATCTTACGATCATAAAACTTAAATATAAGTTTTTACTAACACACAAATAAATTAGTTTTGGATTTCAACCAACATTTTTTTTTTATCGACTATATGTCTGTCCCTTTCTTCAAAAATATACTATGAGGGGGAAATGGCATGGAAAGAACTTTTTCTTTCTCTGTGATAACAACAGCAGCACCAATGGATATGGAACGAAATACAAAAAATCATCCTGGTGATGATAGCTGTCTTTTATTTAATTTTGGGACAACCAGAAACCACAAGTCCACCACCACATCTCTAATCCTACTGTGCTTCCATTCTGTGCTACTACTATTTTTTATTATCTTTAAAAAATATCAGATCTGTAAGATGGAATCAACCCCGATCACATGCATTTGACGATCCAAACCCTAAACGGAAATATCAGATCTGTAACATCTGTTCACGTCTGGAGAGGGAAGTGAGAGACGTACCTGTTGACGTCTGGAGAGGGAAATATCAGATCTAGATGTTGACGCCTGTGACCGGAAACGGAAACGGAAACTCGCCGTGCACGTCTGTCACCGGAAACGACCTCAGCCGTCGAGTTTCAGAGACAAATCGCTGAACGTAATAGAGGGTTTGACTCGTTTGAGTCGGGCAAACTCAGTCACCGACCAGAGAGTGAGAGAGAGAAAGACGTTTAGAGTGAGAGAGAGGTGAGAGGTCAGAGCAGAGCGCCGTTGAGAGTGAGAGAGAGACGTTGAGTCTGAGAGAGTGAGAGACAAAGACGATGAGAGAGAGAGAGAGAGAGAGAGAGTGGGCTGTAGCCTGCTAGGGCTTCATCTCATTTTATCAGATCATGTGTATTAGTCGCACTATAAGGAAATGTGCACTCAATAATGGAAATTTCTCGTAAAGTCCTATAATGCATCACTCGAGGGCCACCCGAGCTGTTTTTTAGAATATCGGAACCGTCTACCTTTTTTATGTGGGAGTGATTATATCATTCGTGCAAAAAATGAAGTAAATTGGTTATCGTTATGTACTTGATCGCATATAACAAAAAAATTCCTATGAATGAATCTACGTCCCGATGAACTGGCTTCCAAAACCCGATAGACCCGAATTTTTGCGAGAATGATTAAAACACCAAGAACAACAAAATGAACGGTATGGATCGTCATAATCGTGTCGTGTTTTTGTGTGGCTAGTGTACATTAGACTATAATAGAATACCTTGGCATAGAACCAAATAAGTTCAGTGTATAGATTTGAAAGGTAGTTGTAGAATCATTTTTTTGAATGTTCGATCTAGACCGTTACGATTTAACGTCTTATCAAATTTATCATTCTCACCTGAATAGGTGATAATCGGATGTCGAAAACCACGTGATCGGAACACATTCGGTGCTTCCAGAGGCATTAAAGTCCTATAGTGCACTACTTGAGGGCCGCCTAAGCCATTTTTTAAAAATCGGTACCATCTAACTTTTATATGGAAGGGATTAGATCATTCATGCCAATAATCAAGTAAAATGCTTATCACTATATACTTGATCGGACGTAAAAAAAATTTAATCAAACAATGAATCAGCGTGCCGATGAAAGAGCTTTCAAAATCCGACGCACGAAAAAATTGGATCCCATGATTAAAACACTAAGCACAACAAAATGAACGCATTGAATGGTATCGATCATCGTGATTGCGTTGCAATTGTGCGTTTACTGCTTGATGGCCTCGTTTTTATATAATAGAGCTACATATTATATACTAATTTTTCAAATTTATAGCACAAGTTAATTGGTGGCATAGTGGTTTGTTTGTCTATGAAAGAACCTAGGGACTGGGGTTCAAGTCCTAGTCCAGGCTGTCCAGCCAATTGCTTTTTGTTTTTTTGTTTTTCCCCCCCTTATTTCTACTATGTATTTTTTTCCTTTTTTTTGTTTGAGACTTTTTTTCTTATTTCTCGTTAGATTTTGGGTAAATAATATACAACTCTTGCACATTTCCTTTCGTATTAAATTACTCTTGCACCATAAATATTTTGATAAGTTTTTTTAATTTTACTTGTTATCTTATAATGTTAAATTTACAAACCAAAGGTCCAAAGCCTATTCACTAACAAAAACAAAACAAATATTTTTTACCGAATAAAAATTGATAATTTTTAAAGGTAAAAAATTGATTTTTTAAATACATGAATTTTTTAAGAAATTGTTTTTTTCAAAATTAAATATCTTAGTTGTTTACCTTTAATTTTTTAAAGGTAAACAAATATTTTTTACCGAATAGAAATTGTTTACTTTTTTTAAATTAAAAAAAGCCATTTGGCTTATTTAATTTTTTTTTGTTTTTCCGTGCCTCGTGCCGTGTCGTGCCCATGCCCATGCCTTTGCCCGTGCCCGGTTAGAACCGTGTCGTGCCGTGTCGTGCCCATGCCCGTGCCGTGTCGTGCCGTGCCAGGCCAAGACCGTGCCTGTGACGTGTCGTGCCGTGCCGGCACGGCCCATTTGACACCTCTAATTGGGTACTCCTAGAGATAATAGTTATAGACGTGCCAGGGGGCACCAGCCAAGGACAAAACCAGCATAAAATAGTACAAAGAGAGAAGTGAATCTCTAAAACATCTCAACCCTCATAAAGGACAAAATACCAATAAAGAAACAAAAAAAAAATGATAGCAAATCCAATACTCTAATCAACCCCAAGGGCAGCCAACATAAATTCCCTCCGCTTACCCCACTCTTATCCGAGAGCAATTTTGTTCACCTCCCTAAAATGAGGGTGAACAAAACTCTCTCTTTCATTGGCTAAGAGAGGGGGGACCACACTATTAACTCAACCCAACCCAACCCAAGTTACCTTTTGTACTTAATTTCAAAATACCCCTTGAACAAGTTTATTTTTTTTACTTCTCCTCCTCCCTCCTGAACGACGCTTATTTTCTAAGCAGACGAAAAAAAAGCCCTAATCTCTTCTCTCTTCGAGAGAAGAACAACGATGACGGAAGAAGTAGAAATTGGAGTCGCAGATGACGTTAACCCCGTCGAACAGAGCTCAAGCTTCGGATGGTGAAGCCCTAATCTCTTCTCTCTTGAAGAAAAGAACGATGATGGCAGAAGAAGAAGAAATTGGTGTCGCTGTTGAAATTGACCAACCGGGATCCACGAGAAAGAAGAACAAAGGCACATCACTACATACTATAAGATAAGAAATCAGGCACTCAAAACGAGAAAGAGAAAGAAACCTTATTGAACGGGAAGCACTGGCAAGCCCTCCTTGACAGTTCAAATCACAGCAGCTACAATTGTGTAGGTTGAGATTTTTATTTTTATTTTGTGAAAAAACACTTACAAAGAAGGTATTTTGCCAAGAATCGAACTCGGGATATTCATTAAGGTATGAAATTGTCTTGCTGCGCTGAACCAACAAAGGCTCTTGTTTAACACCATGAACAAATAATATCTATATTTATTTAAATAAGAAGGGGGCCCTATTTTGGGCCCAAAATTTAGAAGTCCCTTGAGCTTTGCCCTAAGGCCGTGCTTGTTTGTGTGGGGGATAAGGAGAACTAGTACTCTCTCACTAGTGCCAATAAAATTATGTCATCTACAAATTAAAGAGAGCGAAATTTCAAACAAAATATAGCTCAAGAACCACTAAGTCCAAAGAAATTTTGTTTTTGTTATCCATTGGAGTACTTTACGCCAGTAACATATTAAATAAATCTGAGAAAAGTGTATTTATATTTGTGAAGGCGTGTTAATATTTGTGAGATATGCATTGTTATTCGAACTTGTTTGAATTTTTTTTCTTTTGAAGAGTAGATTAGAGATGCTCTAATGAGGCTTTTTATTTTATTGTCCTACACCCCCTAGCTTATAAACTTATGCACCAATCAAGGACCTCTATCCAGCTTGATACTATTAATTGAGAATTTGATAAAGCGCCCTGCTATTCGCAGGGAAGGTTTACAGGGATCCACGCAAGGAAATTTGCATTTGGACCCATTCCGGGTTCCAAAAAAATCTAGAAAAATATCCATAAATTTTTGAATATTATTTTATGGAGCCCTGTAAAAAATCAGCTCCAACGGATACAGTTCGCCCCTACGAATCCAAAAGTAATACTTACCGATATCCGCTGGAGCTGATTTTTTACAGGGCTCCATAAAATAATATTCAAAAATTTATGGATATTTTTCTAGATTTTTTTGAGACCCGGAATGGGCCCAAACGCAATTTTCCTTGCGTGGATCCCTGCGAATCCGTCCTTGCGATTAGAATTTCCGTTTGATAAAACAATAAAAACTGTTAGCCGTTAAGTTTCAATGCGTATGTAACGTGAAAAATATTTCTATGCATATAGCATTACTTCAGTGATAGTTACGACCACTCTGGCCTAAATTAATATTTCGGTATTTTTGTTCGACTTTTTAAAATTTTTGTTAGATTCACGTCAAGTTTTTTGAATTCGTCTTGAGTCTTGACAAGATAAGTCTAAAAAATAAAAATTATGATTAAAAGCAAATAAAATATAAAACAAAAAATTTCAAACAGTTGTTTTTATTGTCTTTATTATCGTCTTATCTGAACATTTTCCAATTTCTGTCAATACTGTTATTTTTTTCTGATTCCTCTGGTTGATACGAGTGAAGGATCCTAAAAATTTTAAAAAAAAGAAAGATTACTCGAAGTAAATAATACCTACTATCTTTAAGATATTCTTCTCCATGATGCTACTACTCTGCGCGATACAATTTTTTACCCCAAAGCATGTACTCTAGCCTGTCTCCTACTCTTTTAGATGGTACTCTCTCTGTCCTATTTTGTTTGTCCATTTTTGTTGTTGGTGTCGTTCTTTAATTGCTTATATCATTCAATCTTTTTTGTTTTTCATAATTTTGAAATCGAGAACTATCAAATAAGATTCATATTGCATATTTTTCGAGACTCATATTGAAAGATTTAAACGATTGAAAACTGGCACGAATATCAAAATAGACAAACAGATGGGAGAGTAGTTTCTAGTAAAATTTCTTCCAAGTATTCAATCAAGTGTATACTTATGATTGACTCAACTAACCTGGCCCAAATAATTGAATTACTATTTTAGAATACAAAGTTTAGGTTACTCTCTATATAGAGTTGATAAACCACTAGATTCCTTTTCACAGTAATTTTAACCCTTTTTTTGTGACAAAAAAAAAAAAAAATCTAACGTTTCATTAGTGTCACGGTGATATAGCTTCTAGCTACTTTACTAATTGAATGCCTTCTCTCTTACTCTTTCTTTTTTTTTTGACCGTTGGGGGTGTTTAGGTCAGCTTACATGCACCTTGACTAATCCCTTTCTCGGTCCTGTCAAAGACATGTCATCCACGTCGAGACTAAGGAATTTACAAGAAATTTCTTAATTGTGGCCTGTAGAGACCCGTAAATTATTATAATTTCGAAAATCGTTTAAAGTGTGAAAGAATCGTATTATTATTAAGGTTGTACGTTTGTTTGTGGGGGTATACGGATATACGTTCACTGTTGTGTATCGTACACTCAGAGAGTAGTAAAATGTAAGTTTTGATGTTGTAATGTTGTTTAGAAGTGTTGGTATCAAGTTGGGTTCGATTCGGTGTCCGTTGGAAAATTTCACTTTTCTGTCTAGCCAGTACCGGTACCGCCTCTTGCCCAGTACCGGTACCCAGTGTCCAGAGCGTAGCCAAATCGATATTTTGAAGGCTCCAGTATCGGTACTGGGAGTCGCCCAGTACCGGTAGCCGCTGTGTTTTTCTGCAAATCTTAGCACGCTTTTTGGACCACTATAAATACCCCCTTTTACCATTTCTCACACACAAAACCCACGAACCAGACCTGGAAACACCCCCTCTCACCTACCCAACTCTAATCTCACCCAAAACTCTTGATTTCAACCTCAAATCTTCAAGATCCAAGGGTTTCCAACCTCAAAATCACTTGAATTTTGCATTTGGAGAACAAGGGGTAAGTTTTGTGTTCTTGCTCTCATCTTTGGGCTCTCACCCACGTTTTTCTCTCTCTCCTCTCAATCACTTGTTGATCTTTGTTTGTTTATCATGTTTTTGGGTTGTTTTCACTCTAGATTTTGTAGCAAAGCTTGTGAGGAATTTGTTCTTGGTAGATTCAAGCTTGTAACACTTGGTGTACTTAGAATTTTGCTCAAAATCCATTGTGGTAGGGATTTCTTACTCTTGATATATATTTATGTACCTAGATCGTGCTTTGTTTCGTGCTTGAGGTTGGGTTTTGCGTTTCGGTCAAATCTGAAAATTTTAGCCCGTTTTCTGAGTTTCAGTCAACTTTCAAACGGCCATAACTTCCTTGTCCGATATCCGTTTCATGCAAACTTTATGTCGAATCGAAGGTCTTGAAGTCAGCTTTCGTTTGCCACCGGAATCACTCTTAAACTCTTAGTACAAACAAATTTATGATCATTTGAGTGGAGGTGTGTCGATCTGTCAATGTCTGTGGCTACTCCTATGGTTGTTTTCGTTCCGTGTTATGACTCCCTATATGATTAGAATATGTTTAAGTCAGACAGGAGTATGGTTGCTTGTGTCTTAATGACTCTGTAGACACCCCAATCCGGACCTCGAAGGGTCTTTGTCCACCCCGATGATGAAATAAAGGAAATGGAACCTTTGTGAGCTTGAATGAAGGATTCCTTCAGCCCCAAACAGATCCTCAGCCCAAATGAACCATCAGCCCCAAACAAACCCAAAAGCCCAGAGAAAGCCCAAAAGCCCTGGATCGAACCTGTAATGCCGCACGTGACACCTCTACACCGCACGGCGTATCAAAAGTCACTACGCCGCACGCGATCATGAGGTTAGCCGCACGACATTTTGGGTAAAGTTCTGATTGGCTCAGAAAGCTGTCGGCCACGCCTATTTGAGCCACAGCTGCAAAACGGCTCAGCCGAAAGCACACTTCTGACCCGCCCAGAAAATACCTCCAACATTTGAAATTCAAAATCTATGGCTCTTGCCTATAAATACACCCCTCCACTCAAGGGAAAAGGGCCATTGATCACCAATATACCCTTTCTCTCTCTTCTTGCTTTCACACCCATTTCCCATTTCTCATTTCCAAGTCTTGAGAATGTTGCTTCCAAAAGACATTCTCTAGGCCTTTTACTCCATTTTCCTCCTCACCATTAAAGTTAGTTCCTTACTAACTTTGAGACCCCAACCACCCAATACACCCATCTACTACACACACCCATACTTCTCTTTTCTTTTCCAACCTTGCCGACGTCCATCCACCATCATCAATCTTCATTCAAGCTCAAGATCAAAGGTAAAAACCAAGTTTCCTTGGGCTAGGCTTTGCCCTGGCCCTGAGGGGACTCTTCTATCTTCAGGCCTAACCTTTTTGGTTAGGATCTGAACCAAAAATCATTTTTACAAAACAAAACTAGTTTTCTGTGCTGAGTACGCTACACCGCGCGGAGCTTTGGAAGCGTCGCACGGCGTAGTGGATTCACACGCACGACATTTCAGTTAACTACTGTTTTCTTGTTCAAACTGTCTGGATCGTGATCGCCTGTTGATGGATCTGTTTCTGCACATCAAAAGCAGTCTCCGAATGAGACCATATCTACAAGCCATGTTTTAAGCTCTATAAATCTTTTCAAATGAATAAATATATCAAAAATGGTTTTCTACTCGTGGCTTGGAAGAATGGTATAGTCCTGAGATGATCTGATGGCTGTGAGCTTTCTGAAGTTTTAAAAACAACACCGCGCGTCATACTAGGTATACCGTGCGAGGCTTTGTAAAATGACCAAAGTTTGATGCCAAGGTCAGAACCACGCACGGCGTATCAGAAGGCCACGCGTCATAAAGTGGTGTGCCGTGTGACAGGGGATGGTGATTCAGACAGCTTGTTTATACGTTTTTCTTATTTATATCATCATCACAACATCCTTTATCATTTCCGTACAGTAAGCACCACTAGCACGGCAATGTGATATGCTTTATCTTGTTCCCCTTTCCCCTTATGTGTTTTTAAGGTTTTCCGAATGGTATTAAATCCCCCCATTTAAAATATTTAGTAGAGACCGGTTTTCACCGGGCGAGTGGGGTACTTTTTCAACAAAACCTTCCCCGCTCGTAACATGGCTCCCGGATCCAAAATCTCAACGTTTTCGCTAGATCAAAAGCCTTTTCCAAACAAACTTTCGGTTCCTCGGATCACCCATCTCAAAAATTCGGGTGGCGACTCTTCGAACGCGTCGGGCGCGGGAGCCCACAGTGGCGACTCTGCTGGGGACTTTTATTCAATACTTTTAAAAAAAATAAAAATAAAAATAAAAGAGTGTTGAATAATCAAGAGGGCCAAACTTGAAAGGTATTTTATTTGGGGGGCTTAATGCAATTTGGGAAACTTAACTTTCTTTTACACTATGCACCGCACAAACCTCGCTAGTGTGTCTCGGCAATCTTGCCCGGTTTACCGGTGACAAGCTCTCCCGGGATGCCTAGCAACCCTCGACTATGATGGGCCATCGTGCTGTTCGACTATTGTCTTGCAATACACTTGACATGGGGTAGTACATCTTGGCTCTAGTCCGGGGAACCCTTCTGAGACCAAAACTGGCCTACGCAGTCATACATAACCATAGAACCTTCCCAACTAGGACAGGAACCCATGGCTAGGACTTATGTGATATATCCTGTTTATGTGTATTTCTTTTCTGTACACGCATATCATTCACGCATCATTGCATCTTGCAGGCTAAAGGATTAGGCTCCCTTAGAATTCTTTAGGATTTTTCGGTCGGTCTAGGAGACCGTAACTCCATGGAGGTTGCGATACCTCTGGTGTTTGCCGTGCCCGAACGGCTCCCTTGACTTGGGACTAACCTTGAAGGTATGCGTATTTGGATTCTGATGGTCACATTGCTCTGCCTCGGATGGTCAAGGTAAGAAGATTGGCTCTGGTTCCGAAGCGATCGGAATTTAACCTGCCTAACAGTACCTACCAGGGCCATCAGAAATCTTCTGTACAAATGCCTCAAGTGAGACTCAAGTCACGGTAGGTCTTAGGATTTAGGAGATGCGTAGAAGGTAGGACAGACACTCGGGATGGGCTCTGAGTTACTCCCTTTTTGCCTTGTTGCCAGTTCAGAAACATTGGACACCTGCGAAAAGAAGAGGTTATACCCAATTGGTTTCGTCCGTCCCAAAGATTGGTTCGCATAGATACCCTAGAAGAAACCCAACTGTTTGAGATCCACATAGAACAGGAAGGGCGGTCGTCATTAGCGGTTCCGCCAAGATTAGCAATACATGAGTCTCTAGCAGAACTGTCACCTGAAAGTCCCTTGCCAATGGCTGATGCTTGACCGACCGGGTGAATTAAAATAAAGACACGTCCCAAGCGTAGGACTCTCGACCGATGTAGCATAATATCCGGAAGTACCGGAGTCGAACCACAGAGACGGACGAACGTGTGCAGGACTCAAAGATGACGGGTTCACAGTTTATCTTGGCTCTTAGGTAGCCACCCCTTGTTCAATGAGGTTGATTTACTAACTAAATTACCAAACTGAATTAATTAAATAAGGATTTAAAAAGGAGAGTACAGCCGTGGGAACTCAGTGTCCGCAACTAGCCTAACCAATGTTTACTCGGGCCACAATTATTTAATTTGTTGATTTTAGAATAGGAAAAAGGATCCCTAACAAATGCACACCACCTGTCACCCGTCCCCGTGCGCATTCGAATTCCGGCGATGCTTGGGTTTGTTTGTTAGAAGAGTTTACGTCTTCTAAAATTGCTTAAAGATTAAATTAATTCGAACCCGAGGTAAAAACATTAATTAAACTAGCCACGGGACGCCTTCGCCCCACGACCGCACTCTACAAAATTACTCACTCATTATTGAAAGAGAAACAAAAGAAACCCTAATTTGAATCATGCTTCTATTACTGGAATGGAAAACAAACGAAAGATATCAACCAAACAAATTCCAACGAACAACTTTTATAAAGAACGAAAATTAATAACGCGTTACCGGAGTGCGAGTAATTGAACAAAGCTTGAAAACTGGGAAGGAAAACAATAACTCTGAAAGAAAACTAAACTTCGGAACCGAAAGAGATCTCGGCAGCCCCCGTTCTTCGTCTTCTGCCTTCGAAAAAGAATCCTGCTTTCTTTTGTGCTGCTTCCCTTTTATAAGCTCCCAGCCGTGTATGCTAATTACCCCATTGATGAAACCCTGGCCCCATTCTTAGTTACAATAGCAAATAATTATGAGGCCCACTTAGAATACAAAAGTCCCAGTCCAAGTCCAAATCCAATTGAAAACCCTCGGTAGCGCTATAGTAAAATGGATGTAGCGCTCGCGAGCTCCCTTGAGGCGTTGACTCCGTCGACCGCTGCTTTGGCCGTTGACCCTTTTAGCCTCTAGGTAGCGCTACACCAAAAATGATGTAGCGCTCGCGAAGATTCTGTTCACTTCCTCGCGAATTCCACTTCAACACTTAGTCTCCACAGCCCTTCTCGCTCTCAAGCTCCATCACGGCCTTTCCGGATACCTCTCATTAGCGCCAAAACAGCCTTATTTTCCTGAAAATTAACAAAAACACAAAATCCAACCACGTGCACGCATTAAATGGAAAATGAGGATTAAATGCACGTCTAACGCGCTAATTTCCCCTACTTAAGCGCTTAAATTCATGAATTCCGCGCGCCTATCAGCTGATCAAGGAAATGGGGTAGAAGAACTTAGACAGAACATGGCCACCATGGACGCCCAGTTTAGGCAATCCCTCGCCGGTATGGATACGCAACTCAAAGTCTCGGTTGCATCCATGAAAAATGACATGAATATGATGATGGAGTCCATGCAGCAGGTTTGTGACAAGCTCCTGGTTAAGTCTGACATACCTAAGGGTGAGACACCGGCCAAAGATACACCAGCAGTTGATCCCAATTTAGCCACTCTTATGGCTAAAATTGGTAAGTTGGAAGAATCTGTGCAAGAAAATAAGCGGTTAGGAAGGGGCAAAATTGACATGAATAAATTGTGTTTATTCCCCAACGCTAAGTTACCAGAAAAGTTTAAAGGTGTGGATTTTGCAAAGTTTGATGGTACCGGAGATCCAAAGGCTCACCTCCAAGGGTATGTTGGTTCACTCACCATGAGGGGGATTGAAAAGGAAGCCATGGCTCAGCTATTCCATGAATCTCTGTCGGGACCAGCCTTGCAATGGTTTCTTACTCTTGAACCCTCTAAGAAAAGGACTTGGGAAGATATTGGGACAGCATTTGTAGCTTAATATGATTTCAACGTTGATTTAAAGATGACCACAAGGGAACTAGAGAGCACCAAGATGGGCGAGAAAGAAAGTTTCGCTGACTTTGTAAAACGTTGGAGGGCTAAGGCCGCTCAAATGCAAAACAAACCAGATTTGAAGGAACAGATAAGGATCATCACCAAGAACCTGCCAAGCTCTTTTGCCCCATACATGGTCCTCTCCCAGGCAGCCCCAAATTTTTGAAACTTTCTACGACTCTGGCTTGGCTGTAGAGGAGGCCCTACGAGACGGTACATTGGAGAAGAAGGAATCAGGAGCAAAGTCCAAAAGGGTATATTCAGGGAACAGCAATGTCCTCTTCGGGAATACCAATCAGGCTGGAACTTCATCCACCAAGCCGGCAGAAGTGAACCAAATTTCCAAAAAACCAAAGTCCCAACATAGAGTTTTTACCCAGTTTAGCACTCCTAGATCCGCCTTACTCAAGAAGCTTACCGAAGTAGGAGTGCTGAACCCTCTCCCGCCACCACAAACCATTCCACCTAACCTGAACCAGAGTGTTTACTGTGATTTCCACCAAATGCATGGCCATACCACTGACAACTGTATCCGCCTCCGTCATGAGATTCAAAACCTCATTGACAATAAAGTCATTGATACCCCTCCTTCAGACAAACCAAACACCATGACAAATCCCTTGCCACAACATAATACCCCATTCCATATTAACCAAATCACCCAAACCAAGAGCCAAAACTTTGATCCTACCCCTTTCATCATCCCTGATACCGAACCAAAGCCGGTTGTGGAAATTCCCGAAGAAACTGCTCTCTGTTGCCTTTGGAAATGGGGAGATTTGATTGCTGATTAGGAGGAATTTGAGGCCACCAATTTTCAAGAAGATGTGAACCCATTCTTTGAACCTGGATGGGAAATTGACCGGCAAAGCATTCATGCTGACCCTCTTGATGAGTTTTCTCTGTACATGATGTTTGAAAACCAAAATGAGAACTTTCCAGGGATGCCTGAATGGGAATGGAGCCCGATCCCGGATGAATACCAACTCTTGGCCTGGAATGATCCTCTGGATACCTTCTCTATACCCATGCTATTCGCCGAAGAATACCAACCACAGACAATGGCCTACAACTGGCCCGAGCCTGCTCCATTTCAACCGAATCCCTCCTACCTCCACGACCTCATCATCAACGACCCATACAACAATGTAGGTCTCGCCCCATACCCGGAACCGCCAGGGCCAGAAGAAGATGTGGCTAGTAATGAGTTTGACCCAATGGACTACCTGGCAGATGAAGCTAAATCAGAGTCATCCGTTACCTTCCCGAAGGACGCTGATGTCGCCATGATGAATTTGTGGGAAGATGAACCGAGGGCTAAGACAAATCTGTGGGAAAATACGGAAATCATCAACATAAAGGTGGGAAATGAAGAATGGACCATAAACAGGGCGGTGGCAGAAGCTGAGAAATGGAAGCCCGAGGATCTGTGGGAAGATCTGGTTATCGCTGACTTGGCTGCCAATCTCCAAGACACCACTATTGGAAACAAGCGCAAGGCCCTTGCTGATTTGTGGAATGAAGAGTCTAAGTACCGACAGATTGGTCAATTGACCCGGAGTGGTCGAATCTATCAACCTCCTAACCTTCAAATCGGAGAACCCTCCAACCCTCCAGCTCCACTGACCAAAGAACCTTCTAACCCGTTCGTTACCCCAATCAAAGATACTTTCCAACCCTTTGCCCCACCAGCTAAGGAGCCTTCTCGCCCTGAGAAAAACCCCGAAGGAATGATCAAGCGCCAACTTGAACAGACTCAAGCCAAAATGTCTGTTTGGGACATGCTCGTTCACTCCACCCACCATCGTGAAGGACTCATCCAAGCCCTCTCTCACCTGAAAGTTCCTTCCGCCATAACCCCTGATGAACTCGTAGCACTCATCAAAACCATACCCGTCAAATATGCCATTACCTTCACTGATCGAGATTTATCCGCTGAAGGAACTGATCACAATCGGCCACTCCATGTCACTCTGAAATGCCACGAAAAATGGGTACTAGTGATCTTAATTGATAATGGGTCAGCAATCAATGTTTGTCCACTCCGGGTCGCCTATTGCTTGGGATACAAAAATAATGATTTCTCTCCATCAGAAGTCAAAGTTCGGTCATATGACAACACCCGTCGGGATGTGGTTGGAACCCTCATACTTCCTATGACTTTCGGACCTTACCAAATGAAGGTGGAGTTTCATGTGGTAAACATTCCTGCTTCTTTCAATCTACTGCTGGGTAGACCTTGGATGCATCGGCCTGATATCATGGCAGTTCCTTCAACACTTCATCAGAAAATTAGACTGGGACTTGAGACTGGGATGCTCACTATTCATGGCGACTCTGGGATTCACGCCCCTGTGGAAGACAATGCCCCACTCTTGGAGATACAACACGGAGAGGAGGACATTGCTTTAGGCGGCTTCTCTCTTGACACTTCTAATTCTGTTTTCACTGTCAAGATCGATG
Organism: Rhododendron griersonianum; assembly: GCA_018127125.1. Taxonomy (NCBI): domain Eukaryota; kingdom Viridiplantae; phylum Streptophyta; class Magnoliopsida; order Ericales; family Ericaceae; genus Rhododendron; species Rhododendron griersonianum. The sequence continues at coordinate 29,219,764 of CM030793.1, forward strand.
ATGACTTCGTCATCAGTAATGTCGCCATAAAGATAACGAAGAAGATGTCCTACATGCCAGGTTTGGGGTTGGGAAAGAATCTCCAAGGGCCGGTGCAGTTTGAAGAACGGGGAACTTTAACTCGCATAGCAGGCTTGGGATACCACCCTTCGGAGGACAAGAAAGAAAAGAAGGGAGATAGATTGGAGGATTATTTTGTCAAAGAGAAGGCAAAGCAGATTTACCAAGGACAGCCGGAACCATTCTGGGACAAAGAGAACAACACCTTCTTACCGGGGTTTGAGATATTCGCTAACGATGTTTGGCCAGAAAGTGATGAAGAATTGGAAGCAGTGATCAAATAAGCAAAGATAGCTGACTGGGTTGAAACCTTTGCCCTGGGTAGCCTGGCGACCTTATTTGGGGAAGACGAACCATTGGGTATAGCCATGGAAGCAGAAGTGCAAATGCTAGGGCAGGAGGCCCCCGAAGACCGGACTTCACTCATCATGGATGCCGCTGGGGATTATAAGAATTGGACTTTCATACAAAGTGCAACCAGTCATGAGCCTGAGTCTGAAACTGAGTCTTCTAAGTCCTTTGAGTCTTCTGAGTCTGTTGAGTCTGAGTCGGTGCCTCCTGGCCCAACTCCTCAGAGTCTGTATTTTGAATTTGAGTATACTCGTGTGTATGGTGCCCCCGAGGCCTCTGCTTATGATGAAATAAATGAATCTGGTTCCGCTTACTTCCCTGACTTTGAAATAAATTGCGTTGACCCCGATGATGAAGAGATCGATTTCGATGGGGAAATCCCTAAAGAAATTCGGTCCCTAATCAAAAGGGAAGACGAAAGGCATGCTCAGCCTGTAAAAGAAGAGATTGTTTCAATAAATTTGAGGGATGAAGGGAATCCCCGAATGGTTCAGATCGGTTCCGCGCTGTCAGAGGAAATGCGTCAGGCTCTCATAAATTTGCTAAAAGAATTCGAAGATGTTTTTACATGGTCGCTCGCTGATATGCCCGGAATCGATCCTGAAATCGTGGAACACCGGATTCCCCTCTATCCTGACGCAAAACCAGTAAAACAGAAACTGAGACGCATGAGGCCCGACTGGGTGCTTAAAATAAAAGAAGAGGTAACCAAACAAATCAATGCTGGGTTCCTAATGGTAACTAAATACCCCCAGTGGGTCGCAAACATTGTTCCCGTTCCGAAGAAGGATGGCAAAATCAGGGTCTGTGTGGACTTCAGGGACCTAAACAAAGCTAGCCCCAAGGATGACTTCCCTCTGCCGCACATTGACGTGCTAGTTGACAACACCGCAGGACACGCTTTGCTTTCTTTTATGGATGGTTTCTCAGGGTATAACCAGATCCTCATGGCCCCGGAAGACCGAGAGAAAACCACATTCGTCACTGAGTGGGGAACTTATTGCTATCGGGTCATGCCTTTTGGGCTGAAGAACGCTGGCTCCACCTATCATCGAGCTGCTATAACCTTGTTACACGATATGATTCACAAAGAGGTGGAGGTTTACTTTGACGACATGATCGTTAAGGTAAAGGAGCGGGAAGGCCACTTACCCGCGCTCAGAAAGTTCTTCGAAAGGATAAGGAGGTACAGGATGCGCCTCAACCCGGCTAAATGCACGTTCGGAGTCACTACAGGGAAAATGCTCGGATTTATGATCACCACTCGCGGCATCGAAATCAATCCATCAAAGATTAAGGCCATTCTGGAAATGGAACCACCGCGGACAGAGAAGGACGTAAGGAGTTTCCTTGGCAAAGTGCAGTTCATCAGCCGGTTTATTGCAAAATTGACTTCAACGTGTGAACCCATATTTCGCCTGCTCAAGAAAGGGACACCATTTGTATGGGATGACAGATGTCAGCAAGCCTTCGAGGCCATCAAAGCCTATCTAAGGAATCCACCGGTTTTGATGCCGCCCGAACCAGGAAAACCTTTGATCCTATACTTGTCAGTCACTCCGTCATCCATGTGGTGTATGCTGGCACAGGAAGGAGACGATGGGGTTGAGAGAGCTGTCTATTACCTTAGCAAAAAGATGGTCGGATCCGAAGAACGCTATACTCCATTAGTAAAGACGTGTTGGGCGCTCGTTTGGGCTTCCAGGAAGTTGAGACATTACATGCTGGCCTACTCGGTAAGGTTGATATCCCGAATGGATCCTTTGAAGTACTTATTCGAGAAGCCGGCACTTATAGGAAGAATGGCACGATGGCTATTGATGCTGGCAGAATTTGAATTAAAGTATGTCACCAGAAAGTCAGTAAAAGAAAGAGCTATCGTTGAATTCTTGGCCGACTGCCCGGTCGAAGGAGGGGAAGATGCTGAATTCGAGTTCCCGGATGAAGACATAATGACCGTAGCCGAAGACATGTGGCGGTTGTATTTTGATGGAGCGGCCAATCAGAAAGGATTTGGGATCGGTGTGCTATTGATTTCGCCGGATGGGTCGCATATCCCACTTGCATTCAAGCTTAACTTCGAAGTCACCAACAATCAAGCGGAATACGAAGCTTGTATTGTAGGCATGGAAGCAGCCATTGAAATCGGTATAGAAAAATTGGAAGTCGTGGGAGACTCAAACTTGGTTGTCTCTCAAGCAAACGGTGATTGGAAGGTCAAGGAAGAGAAGTTAAAGCCATACCATCAAGACCTCGAAGATCTCATTCCCCATTTCAATAAAGTAACTTTCACTCATGTCCCGAGACTCAGAAATCAATTCGCTGATGCCTTGGCAACATTGGCCTCTATGGTTGAAATCCCTGTCAGTGTAAAGCTGAGGCCAATTGTGATCGAGCAAAGGGACACCCCGGTATACCAGCATGTCATGGTCATCAACGAGCCCGAAGATGGTCACCCTTGGTTTTACGATATCTGGAGATTCGTGGAAAGGGGAGAATACCCCGCTGAGGCTAGCAAGAAAGATAGGATCGCTCTTCGGAGAATGGCAGCTCAATACATCATTTGTGGAGGAAACCTATACCGAAGATCTCACTGTGGTACCCACAAGCTGTGTATTCATGGTGAGGAGACAAAAAGAGTGATGGAGGAAGTCCACGAGGGCGTATGCGGTCCTCACATGAATGGTATGATGCTTGCCAAAAGCTTAAGTCTGTTCCATTTCAAACAGGCATCAACGAAAAAGAACTCTCATAGTCCCGAAGGTATTGGGACTCCTCGTGAAAGTATTGCGTCAATTTCTCTCCGTTCTTTTCAAATTGTATATGCTTGCAAAACTTTCTCCTCCTATATCCATCCACTAATAATCAATGTTCTAAATGGTGGCCTGGACGGCCGCCTAGGCGCTTGGAGGTACCCCGCCGCCACGCCAATACCCCTTGGCGTTTGATTTGGCACCCAGGGAGGTTTGGTGGTGTTTGGCGGCCGCCTAAGCGGCCTTGGCGGTCTTGGCGGCGGCGGCGGCGTCTTTGGAGGCCTAATGTGTATAGTATTACACTAAAAGGGCTTATTATGTAATTTTGACAAAATCATATATATATAATTACATAATTACATCCCACACCATTCTCACTCACTCCAGTCGATCGAAAGCCCTAGCCCCAACCTAGTGAACTCCAATCTCCAGGCGAGGTCCCATCGTCGATCGTCCATTGTCGTCGGCATCGGTCTGTCGCCAACTCGCGGTATCTCTCTCTCTCTCTCTTCTGTGACTCTGTCTCGTCTCGTCTCTCTCTCTCGCGTCTATGGTAGCATGGCTGTTGAGTGCTGTCTGGTGACTCTGGTCCAAAAATTGCTCTAATTGTGTTTGCTTATCTTCATACTGGTTTATTGTAAATGATACCAAAAACATGCCACCGAATCACCGATGCACCTATGAATTATTGGTACTTAGTTGTTAATTTCCAGTTAAAGTTTCTGAATGTATCTCGAAAGAAGTATTAACTTGTATAGTTGTATTATGCATAAAAAATGGAAATTTTGAACAGACTGTCTGTATGCGAGTGTGACTGTGACTTTGTGTTGTATAACTTGTACAATTATTTCTTATGGGTGGCATGTTGCTCATTTGTTTTATGCAATTTTCTGAGTTTAAACAAACCCATTGTTTTTAATGTGTAGGCTTATTGTAAATGTGACGCAGCGGAATTCACAAGAGACTAGTTAGTGTACTAGTCCAAACGAGATAAACAACTCTTCGCAACGAGCAAATCTTGCGCACTAGAAAGAAAGAGAGAATCTCTGCAATATTATTGATAAAAAGCTACATAATCTCTAGGTTACAAACCCTTATATAGGCCGAAACCCTAGAAACCCTAAAAAATAAACTTGGAAAATAAAAAGTTCCAGAATTTGGGGCTTTTCCTAAAACTGAAAATGGGAAAGAAAAACAAGACTTTCCCAAAAAGAATCAACTTAAAAGGAATTACGGTCTAAGAGTTATTAACGAAACAAATCTTTCCTAAAACGGCAAAATAATGCAATTGAAGGCCTAAACGAAGGAATTAGACCGAAAAGCACCATTGATCATCAACCTAGGGTTTATGAGTATTGCCCGCAGCGCAAAAAAAAAGTCAGCCCACCAAGTTTGGGCCTATTCCGAGCTCGTCCAAATTTTGCCAAATTGAATAATCTAAAATTAAACACCATTTGGGCTTCCGGGCTTGGCTTGGTCCAACTGATCATGAAATTGGGCCTCCACATGTTCTACATCAGTCCCCTCTTCTTCGAAAGAACTCGACCTCGAGTTCAAGTCTGGATACAGTGGCTCCTCACCATGATACTCAAATAAATCAGCAACATTGAAAACCTTTGAAATCTTCATAGAATCAGGAAGATCAATCACATAAGCATTGTCGCCAATCTTCTTCAGAACTTCATACGGACCATACTTCCCGGGCTTCAGCTTATTATAGGTCCCCACTGGAAACCGTTCCTTGTGCAAGAACACCATCACAAAATCCCCTTCCTTGAACAATTTCTCACGCATGCGCTTGTCTACAACCCTCTTGTATTTCGCATTAGTCTCAACTAGCTTCTGTTTTACTTGCTCATGCACCTCTTGAGCCTGCTTAGCCATTGCCTCAGCTCCAACACTAACTCCGGGACCCCGCGAGAGATGAACCAAATCCACTGTATGCTTTGGAGATGTCACATATACCAAGGAAAAAGGTGATTTTCCCGTGGCACTATGAACTGCACTATTCAAAGCAAACTCAGCCTGCGGTAAGGCGTAATCCCACTGCTTCGGCTTGTCACCACAGATACTGCAAATCAAATTCCCCGAACTCCGATTAGTCACCTCAGTCTGTCCGTCAGTTTGCGGATGTGCAGTAGAACTCCTCTTCAATGAAGTTCCAAGCATCCTCCACAAAGTCACCCAAAAATGGCTAAGGAACTTCACATCCCGATCAGAGGTAATAGAATGTGGCACCCCATGCAACCGAACTACCTCTCAAAAGAGCAACCGAACCACATGTGAGGCATTCGATGTCTTTCGACAAGCAATAAAGTGCACCATCTTAGAAAACTTGTCAACCACCACAAATACAGAATCTACACCTCGTTGGGTACGAGGCAACAAAATCCATAGACAGATCCTCCCAAATATTATTAGGCACAGGCAAAGGAGTATATAGACCAGTATTTTGAGATTGGCCCTTAAATACCTGACAAGTGTAGCACCTCCGCACAAAATTTCCAGCATCCTTCTTCAGTTGTGGCCAGAAATAGCGCTCCTCTAAACTCGCAATAGTCTTGTCCCTCCCTAAGTGTCCACCTAACCCTCCACCATGAAGGTCTCGGATTAAGCTTTCCCTCAAAGAAGATTGAGGAATATAAAGACGATTGCCGCGAAACAAGTACCCATCAGTAACATGAAAGTCACTAACAGGCCAGTTCTGAACGCATACTGCCCAAATTTCTTTGAAGTCCTCATCCTCTAGATAAAGCTCCTTTAAGAACTCAAAGCCCACAACTTCATGGACCAAAGTCACCAACAAATCAGCCCGACGACTCAACGCATCAGCCACCCAATTTGACACCCCAGACTTGTACCGAATAGTGAACGAAAATTTCTGCAAGAACGTAGCCCAGCGCACATGCATACTGTCCAACTTCTTCTTACTATTGATGAACTTCAGCGCTTGATGATCAGTGTACAGCACAAACTCCTTCTGAATCAGATAATGCTCCCAATGTTTGAGAGTGCGAATCACCGAATAGAACTCCTGATCATAAGTGCTCCACTTTTGTCTAGCTTCACTCAGCTTTTCACTAAAGAAAGCCACCGGTCTCTTCTCTTGGGACAGAAGAGCCCCAATACCAACTCCACTAGCATCACACTCAACCTCAAAAATCTTCTCAAAGCTAGGCAGAGCTAATACCAGTGCAGTACAAAGCCGTTCTTTAACTAGCACGAAACTTTGCTCCGCTTCACCTCCCCACAGAAACTTGCCCTTTTTCAAGCACTCTGTGATAGGTGCTACGATAGTACTAAAATTTCGAATGAATCGCCTATAGAAAGTGGCCAATCCATGGAAACTTCTCACTTCCGTAATAGATTTAGGCGTTGGCCAATCACGAATAGCTCGAACCTTCTCTTCATCTACATGAATACCTTCATAACTACATAGCCCAAGAATAATAAGCTGCGAGTCAATAAACTGCACTTCTTGAGTTGAATATACAGCTTATTTTCTTGCAGCACCATCAGCACTTGGCGCACATGCCCCACATGCTCCTCCTTGGACTTGCTATAGATCAGTATGTCGTCGAAATAAACGACGACAAACTTTCCAATGAAAGGCCGCAGAACCTGATTCATCACCCTCATAAAAGTACTCGGCGCATTAGAAAGGCCGAATGGCATAACCAACCATTCGTACATGCCATCCTTAGTTTAGAACGTCGTCTTCCATTCGCCCCCAGGTCGAATACGAATCTGATGGTACCCGTTTCGCAAATCAATCTTCGAAAACCACTTCAACCCATCCAACAAAGCATATCATCTAGGCGATGAATTGGAAATCTATACTTGATGGTTCTTTTGTTGATGGCCCGACTGTCCACGCACATACGCCAACTCCCATATTTCTTTGGCGTCAACAAAGCTGGAACACCACATGGACTCAGACTCTCCCGAATGTGCCCCTTCTACAGCAACTCCTCTACTTTCTCCCTTAAAATCTCATTCTCCTTCGGAATCATCCAATAATGTGGTAAATTGGGCAGACTTGCCCTAGGCACCAGATCAATAGCATGTTGAATATCCCTCATTGGAGGGAGCTCATTAGGCACGTCATCAGTAAGAAGCTCCTCAAATTCCTCCAATAATGGCTTAATCTTTTTAGGTACAGGAACTATCAGAATCTTTGCTTTGTCCCTTTCCTCCACAACCAGAGACTTCACCACCATAGCATAAACCTGTCACGACTCCTTGAAATCTGTCACAAACTTAGCTTCGAAACTAGCAATTGTTAGAAACGAATACCCCTCTGTTTTAGGTGGTTTGACAGGCTCCTTATGACTGGAAGGAGCCATAACAACCTTACGTGACTCCCAATTAAAATTATAAGTATTGTCACGACCCTTATAAACAATATCAACATCAAACTGCTAGGGTCTACCTAATAGTACATGGCTAGCAACCATCTCAATTACATCACAGATAACTTCAGATCTATAAATTTTCCCAATTGAAAGAGGAAGTTTACAGATTTCAGTTACCTTCACCGTAGGGCCTTTCTTTATCCAACCAATGCTGTATGGAGAGGGATGAGGTTCAGTTGGCAACTTCAGATGGTCCACCAGTCTTTTTGCCACAAAATTCTCACAACTCCCACTGTCCACGATCAAGTCACATTCTTTCTGATTGATGGAACAGCTTGACCGAAAGATGTTATGAAGCTGACTGGAATCTTTTGCTCTCAGCGCGAACAACACGCGTTGCACCACACAATTCACTCGTTCCCCGTCCTCCTCTGCATAATCTACATCATAAGAATTTTCTTCTGGCCAATCCTCATCAGGCCCATCTTCTCCGCTGCCCTCTTCTATTAGGCCCACCTTCCGATCTGGACACTCATTGGAGCAGTGTCTAGGCTTGCTACACCAGAAGCACTTATCCCCAAAGTGCTTGGCATATGGATTAGGGGCTTTAGCCACGTTTATGTTATTGGAGCTACCTGCCTGATTAGCTCCTCCAAATTTAGGTTGAAAAATAGGCACTGCTGGCTAATTCTCTTTCCCCTTATCAGCAGCAGGAACAAATGACTCCCGACGGTACCCTGAATTGGCTAGTTTACGCTCCATCTGTTCGGCCTTAATCGCCAAGTTAAGGGCTTCTTCAACTTCCCAAACAGGCTGCAATCCTATCTTCTCCTGAATTGAAGGCTTCAACCCATTCATGTACCTCGCTACCCGCTGACCTTCAGTCTCACTCAGATTATTACGATCTGAGAGTCGATTGAATTCAATTGTGTAATAAAAAATAGACCTAGATCCCTGCGAACAGTTCTGGTATGACAAGAACAGATGTTGGTCATAGTCAGACGGCAAAAACCTCTCCATCATAAGCTGTTTCAGGAACCTCCATCATAGTAAGGAACCTCTCAACCTCTGAAATCCAGTCAAGAAACTTCTCCATCTGCAAATTACCATTGAAAGTGGGAAGGTTTACCTTCATGCGGTAATCATCGAACCAATGTTGTTGTCGCCCGATGGGACAGTCTTCTTGTTCTTCATTATCCTCAGGTTCGGATTCTTCACTCTCAGCACGTATTACCATCTAACGATGACCGGTTGCGCCTCGGGCAAATCCTCCGGCACGATTTCGATCCTGGTTACAAGGTTGGCGATGGGCAAATCCCAACGCACGATCCTTTGCAACCCTTTCTGGCCTTTGGCGGATTGTAGAGTCAACCACTGCAGCATCTCACGGATCTCAGCGAACTGAGTGTGGGTATCCTGACGGATTTCGGTCAACTGTGCTTGTTGCTCCTCCACCATCCTCCTTAGGTCAGTAAGCCCACGACCAACGTCAATGGGTATGTCTTCTTCTGTGTTTGGTGCCATCGAACCAGGAAAAGCGTGGCTTTGATACCACTTGACGCAGCGGAATTCACAAGAGACTAGTTAGCATACTAGTCCAAACGAGATAAACAACTCGTCGCAACAAGCAAATCTTGAGCACAAGAAAGAAAGAGAGAATCTCTGCAATATTATTGATAAAAAGCTACATAATCTCTAGGTTACAAACCCTTATATAGGCCGAAACCTAGAAACCCTAAAAAATAAACTTGGAAAATAAAAAGTTCCAGAATTTGGGGCTTTTCCTAAAACTGAAAACGGGAAAGAAAAACAAGACTTTCCTAAAACGAATCAACTTAAAAGGAATTACGGTCTAAGAGTTATTAACGAAACAAATCTTCAATGGCCATGCCGCCACCGATAATTCAGCAGCCCTTAAAAGAGCATTAAATGATATGGGATGGGAGTATGGAATTGAAATACTAGTGGATCCTACGAATTTGGATAAAATACAATGCAAATTGTGTGGTAAGGTTATGAGTTCAGGGATTAGTAGGCTGAAAAAACACAGCTCAAATTAAGGGGTCTGTTTCCTCTTGCCCTAATGCAAGCAAGGAAGATATAGCCAAGTGTAAAGCGGCAGTTGAAGAGGGAAGTAAGAAGAAAAAAGACAAGCTTCAAGCGGCCAAGGAGATTAGGAAGGAAGTGACTATCATAAAAGAAGAAGAAGATGATGAGGAAGTTGAAATTGTAGGGACAAGAAAGAGGCCCCATACTCTAGATCCCATAGATAAATATGTATCGGATACCAATCCCGAGAAGAAGATGACGGGACAACAAAACATAAGTGCTTCACTTTGGACGGCTAGAAGTGAGAAAGTGGATAGTTACTTGGCTCGATGGGTGTATGAAGCTAGTATCCCATTTCATGCTATTGACAATAATAGCTTCGCACAATTTTGTGAAGCAGTTAGTCAATTTGGCGTGGGCTACCAACCTCCAAGCCAATACAAATTAAGGGAGCCATTGTTGAAGGCGGAAGTGGAGAGAACCAAAAAATGTCTCTAGAAGCAAGAAGAAGAGTGGGCTTCAACGGGTTGTTCTATTATGACCGACGCTTGGAGCGATCGAAAGAGGAGAAGCATCATGAATTTGTGTGTCAATTGCAAGGAAGGGACTACTTTTCTTTCTTCTAAGGAAACTTCGGATGAGTCGCACACGGGGGAATACATCTTCAACTATGTTGACAAGTGTATTGAAGAGGTTGGGCCAAAAAATGTAGTTCAAGTGGTGACGGACAATGCATCAAATAACATGGCCGCGGCGGAGTTATTTAAGGTCAAGAGGCCTAACATCTTTTGGAGCTCATGTGCCACCCACACCATAAACCTTATGTTTGAAGGAATTGGTAAGATACCAAAATTCAAAGCAGTAATAGAGAAGGCAATGGCCTTTACTATATTTATTTATGCTCACCATATGACTTTGGCATTGATGAGAAAAGCTACCAAAAAGAGAGATATAGTGAGGCCGGGTGTGACTAGATTTGCAACATCTTTCTTGACTTTGCAAAGTTTGACGGAGAAGAAAGGAGCCTTGAAGGTAATGGTTACTAGCAATGAATGGGGAAAGAGTAAATGGGGTCCTTGTAGCACAAAAGGGAAAACACCATATGCTACCATGCTTAGTATATCATTTTGGAATGGTGTAAGTCTATGCTTGAAAGTGTTTGCTCCGCTTGTGAAAGTGCTTCGACTTGTTGATGGGGACCGTCCCTCAATGGGCTTTGTATATGGAGAACTACAAAAGGCAAAACAAGAGATCATAGAGGCATGCAAATCTAAAGAGGCTCAATACAAGCCGATATTAGATATCATTGATACAAAATCTCAAGGTCGGCTAGATAGTCCATTACATTTGACGGCTTATTTGTTGAATCCTTTTTACTTCTATAAGGATCAAAACAATCAAAATGATTCAAGCATCATGGAGGCGGTTGTTGAATGTGTTGAAAGATTCTATCCGGAAGATGTGGATGCCCAAGATTATGTCATCAATAAAGAGTTGTTGATGTACAATAACAAAGCGGATATGTTTGGAAAAATTGTGGCCCTTCGCGGATGTGAATCAAACAATGACAATTATGATCCGGGTAAATTATGGCTTTTTTTACGCTTCTTAGTTCTTCATTTAATTTACTAATTACTAGTAATGTTAGTAGTAAGTTAGTAACTTAGTGCAAATGAAATTTTAAGTTGTGTTTTTTTTTCATGACTAGTTGGTTGGTGGTCTAATTATGGCAACTCTACACCCAAATTGCAAAGAATAGCTATGAGAAATCTCGCTTTGACTTCAAGTTCATCCGGGTGTGAGAGAAATTGGAGCACCTTTGAGGGGGTAAGTCCATATACTCTTCTCTCCCTCTCTTGCTCTTATAGTAATTTAGTAAATTAGTAGTTTGAAATTATTTAATAAGGAGAAATGGCATTAGATACATACAAAGAAAAGGAATAGACTAGATGCAACAAGGATGAGCAATCTAATGTACGTCCAATTCAATGCCAAACTCATCAACAAGAAAGGAAGGAAGAAGGAGAAAGATGTCTTACTTGCTAGCGAAGCAACCAATGCACAAGGATGGATTGTTGAAGGAGGTGGTGATGATGAAGTTGAGCCGGGTTCGGGAATTACATATGAGTTGCTTGCCACCACTATGGGAGTGGATGAAGTCTTTATGCCTAGAAGAAGGGGTAGAAATGTTGGAGTACGTGAGCCGCGAGGGCTACATGAAGAAGATTTTATATCGGAAGATGACTCCGAAGAGGAGGGAAATGAGGAGATTGACTTTGAGTCCGATGGAGATCAAGTTTTGGAGGGGTATGGAGGAGAAGAGTTAGAGGAAGAAGATGAACTTTGAACTTGGCATTAGGGATCTCCGATCTCGTTTATTTCTACTTATTGTCTTATTCAACTTTTTTGCTAGTTGCTACTACTTAATTTCATTTGGGTTTGTACTTTGAAGTTTGAACATTAAACTTTGCATTATGGTTATTTCTAATTATTGTCTTATTCAACTTATTTGCGAGTTGCTACTACTTAATTTCATTTGGATTTGTACTTTGAAGTTTGAACTTGCATTATGGATACATGGAATATAGTTTGATTGGATAATAGTTTGTTAAAAAAAATAAAAAATCCGCCGAATTGCTTGGCGCCGCCTAGGCGGCTTGGCGCTTGGAGGTGGGTCTCCGCCCGACTACCGCCAAGCGCCATTTAGAACATTGCTAATAATGCATAGCGCTTAAGGATTTAAGGTCAAATAGTTTTTATTTCCCTTTAGTCTTTTGGAATAATTGTTAACATAACGTGATATCAAAGTTTTGGTTTATGATACCATGTTACATTCTTTCTCATTCTATGTTGGTAACTTAACATGATAAAGAATCCATGCCGGGCACCCAACCCGACAGTGGCGTAACAAAATGGATTTATTCGGCAAGCATATTTCCATACTCCCCGCAAGAACCTTTAATACTTTAGGTTCTGCATGAAGCTTCCCTATCATGCATGAAATATGTTATGGCACCTTGTACACACCTTTATCCTTCATAATAACAGGACAGTAAAAATCTTGGGTCCACAGGTCCTTTGCTATGTTACATGGATCTTTCATTTTGGCTCAAGTACCCGTGTCAATGTGTCCGACACCCGTATCCTTTTGGACACTCAGAATCCTCTAATTGTTGTGATATTTACAGAAAACGAATATCAAATAAGCTAGAAAAACGATATTACTAGTATTTCACATGCACATGAAATAGCGAAACATATTTTTCTTAACCCCTTCTTGTTTAAATACATTTCTATATATAATTTACGGTACATAATATGAAAAATCATGCAATAATACTACAAACAAGTGTTAAGGACATGTCCCGTATCCGTACCTAATTTGGGGACACATCCCAGTATCCTAAGATTTTAGGTTTAGGAAAGGTTCTGCTTGGACTTGCACCCCCACCCAATACTCGCATCTGAGTCCATGTACGTAGGTACTTGGGTATAAGAATATTAGATGAATTCAACATGTAGACGCATAGATGAATTCAACATGTAGACGCATATCCGTATACCACATAATATACCGGATCCCCTTTAGCGAAAGTTGTTTAAAGCGAGAGGATTAAGGCACAATGCAAGATAGAGGCTTCATCTAAGTGAGGTGTGTTATGTATATCGCATAATAATTCACGAGCCTGATTATCTTATCGCATATGTAATCCACCGTGATGATAAAGACGACCCAACAAGTTACATTGTGTTTCATATCATTGCAAAATCAGCAATTGCAAAATCAGCCAACAAGTTAACTGTTCAAAAAGCATCAAACAATAACACAGTCAAGAAAAATAATGCAAGCAAATAAGGAGATTAAGTCATTGAACAACAAACACTTTACCTGAAAGTACAATCCACTCTTGTCACTATCCCAGAGGGGAGAAAATTAAAAGAAAAGAAAATGACATGGAATCCAAAATATAAGAGTTTATATTTTTTTTGATAAGTAATAAGGTTTCTAGATAACAGTATATGTATTTCCAATTTTCCTGGTATGGTTGACTCTTTCATGTCTAGGGGCATTTGATAGGACACGCAATCACATAAAATTGTAATTGTCATCTTCATATCAAGGGGTAACACATTTTCAACAAGTTAGGGGCAAATGACAAAAGGCGCGTCTATCTGCATCTTACGCCTTGCACCTCGCATGCCTCATCGCGCTTCAGTTAGTTGTCTCACCTTATAATGTTACGACGCCTAAAGTTTGTTTCATTGCCAGTCATACCAAGGCATCCCTTATTGTGCCTAAGTTAACTACTTACAGATTTTTTTTGTTTATTGAACCTAAAAGATCCCGACTTTTCCAGGAATTACAGTGATGAAGTTACTGTTGAGCAAACTTCAAGCACTGCTTCGCAAAGCTACAATATGTTATTAAACTCTTCAAGTGAACCCCAGGCCCCAACTAAAGGCTATCAGAAAGACATTGAGAAGTTGCTTTTTGGTGCACTTAACTCCAAGAAATTGCCCTTAAAACAATCAAATTCCAACCTTGTTCATAAAAACATTGCAACCTAGTTCTAAGACTTAGATCAAATAGTTAAAGTTGTGGCTTCAATTCCGTGGAGCACCTACAACGCAAGTTATTGGTTGCTCATACCATAATATAGAAAAACCGGGAATATATAACTTAACCACAAAAATAGCACCAAATTTGGAAACATATAAACCTCCACTAGACAACCAAAGCAAACTACTCTTTGACGCCGAGAGGCCAAATATTTCACACCAGAAACCACACCAGATCAAGATTCAAAAATGGTCGAAATGGATATGACACAATCCACAATGAAAGCAATAAATAAAGTTATAAAACCCTAAATAGAATGAAGCTAACTCAAATGAAAGACGATCCAACAAACACCTGAACAAGATATGGAAACTGAAAGATTAAAAATAAAAATCATCAGTATCTATATATTTGATCGCAAAAGATAACAGAAATTTCACCTCCAGCTTTTGTACGGGAACTTGAAACCCCGCCAAGAGTCAAGCTATTATGCCGTGCGCTTCTCTACAGTATGCCGTGCGGCACACCTTTCTTCAAACCCGGTCCATTTAAACTCTAGACGAACCGGTTCAGAAGATATATATATATATATATATATACACGGGGCGTACACAGTACGCCCCCGTTCGAAAATTCCCTCCTCTCTCTCCCGTCTCTCTCTAGTCTCTCTCTCTCTCGCTCATCTCTCTCTCTGCCCTCTTTCTCGCTCATATCTCTCTCTCTCTGCCCTCTCTCTCGCTCATCTCTCTCTCTCTGCCCTCTCTCTCTCTCTCGGTGCTCTCTCTCTCTCGGCTCTCTCTCTCTCTCGGTCTCTTTTGCTCTCTCTTACACCATGGATAGCACGGATATACCCGGGGATGATCACACCCCGCGAGTTGAGGTTGTTCCGGCCGCGGAGGCCCCGGAGAGCGGCGTGGCAGCCGAGGTGGGGCCGGAGACCATGGGGGTCTCGGCCCAGGCGGCATTGGCCGAGGAGGCAGCCGTGGTGGTTGGTGTGGACGGCGGTGACAGCGGTGGTAGGGTACTGGCCGGCTTTGGCCAGGAGACGGAGACTCCGGGTGCAGTGGAGTCCAGGGGTGAGGAGGAGACTACAGGCCGAGCGGAGGGTGTAGTTGGTTTGGAGGAGAGGGTCACGGAGACTCACGGTGGTGACGGGCTTGACGGAGTGGAGGTGGAGACAGAGGCTTCTCCTGTGAGAGAGCCCCGGACTGACCTGGGGAAGGGCCCTGTTGTTGAGGAGGAGTTGGTAGAGGAGAGGGAGACACCAGCTATGTTTGTCAGTAGCGGCAAGGGTGCGGGGTCGTCACGGCCCATAGGTTTAGGTGACTACCTAGAGGAGGCGTCTCTCGAGGACCTGGTTGAGACCCTACGGGGGGTGCTTGGACTGGCGGCAGCCTTGCTTGAGGCTCGGGAGAGAGCGCTCCAGGCCGAGCTTGAGACGGGGGCCGCTGGAGGGCCGCAGGGAGTAGAGGAGGAGGCTGCTGGAGGTGAGACAGCCCCTCGGAGGAGTGTTGTGGAGGAGGCGACGGTGGCCCTAAAAGGGCGCGGAGCTTACGTGGCAGAGTCCTACGTGCCCTTTCAGCACGTGGTGGTCCCTACTCTTTTGGACGCCTACAGACCGGAGCGGCCCACGTACGACGAGGCTCTGGTTCTGAGGGACCCACAGCAGCACCTCTCCTTGCGCCGAGACGAGGTATACCTTAAACACTTGCATTTCAAATTTCAATGTATCGTACTTTCATTTCCTTATTTGAATGTCGCATTTGCCTTGAATAGTATACCTATTTGCTGAATGTTATCAATTTATTGCAACAGGCGATCACCATCTCGTGCTACAGTGGCGCGGCCGACGTGCCAACGTTCTGGGAGAGACTCCCCGAGGCTGTGAGGGTGATAGTGAGGCAGGCGGGTTTCGGGGAGTTTGTGAGCGTACTGACGAGGGCGAGCAACGATCGCCAGGTGGTGAGGGCACTAGCCGAGAGGTGGTGGGACACGACGAATACGTTCCACTTCCTCTTTGGCGAGCTGATAGTGACGCCACTGGACTTCGCGGCGATCACCGGTCTGAGGGTTGGAGGCGACCCTATCCCCTACGACGCTGTTACAGGGAGGAGTGCAGTGTTCCAGCGGGAGATGCTGGGGTACGTGCTGAGGGCAGAGAGCGAGGACGCCCAGTACGCCCAGCTCCTGGCGTTTTGGACAGAGGAGCTCCCGACTGACAGGGTGCAGGAGGAGCAGATGGCGCGGTGCTTTCTGTTGTACTTGCTTGGTGCGTCCCTGTTTCCCAACATGCGCAACCGTGTACACCTTTCGCTCCTACCGGCCTTGAGGGATGTCGGGGAGATAGCCCGCTTTGACTGGGGCGGCGCAGCTTTGGGGGCATGCTACGCCTTCATGGGGTCTCTTTCCCGAGGAGCGGGGAAGAGCCTCGGCGGTTACTGGAGAGTCTGGGAGGTACATTTCAAACTTTTCTTGCATTTTATTTGTCTTTCTATTCACTTATTGCATATCCTGTGCTAATCCTTGATGTTTGATTCTGCAGCTGTGGACGTACGAGGTACTGAACATGTACCCTCCCGAGACCTCCTGCCCTAGTGACACAGTGCTTCCCCGGGCCCTACGTTGGTCCAAGGAGTTCCGGGGAGTGAAGAAGGGGAAGGGCGACTTGAACGCCTACCGCCTCTTCCTAGACGAGCTTCGTCCTGACAGGGTATGATTACATCTCGCATGCTTTCATTTATTGATATCTTTTATTCGAATATCATGCTGATGTGGTTCATCTTTGATTGCAGATTCGCTGGTGTGTATGGGACCGCTGCGAGCTTCCTTACCTGGTTCGGAGTAGGGAGGTGACGAGGGGGAGAGTGCTTCTCGAGTCCCCTTACGGCTGGCAGTGGTACCTGGGTGACCGGGTGTCACGTCAGTCGTTGAGGCTGGACGCTTTTCGAGTCCCTGGTCCCCTTCCTGCTCTGGTGCAGAGGACGAGTTTGTACACCAGGGGGGAGGTTGAGCGGTTCGTACGACTGGACCCTGAGCTGGAGCCGCTTTTCCAGGCAGGCGCGGACTACTCTGAGTACCGGGCTCGGTACTTGATGCCGAGTTTCGGGGTGCGAGCTGCTGCCTGGGAGGCGACGCTTCGAGCGCCAGGTGGTACAGGCGGTAGAGGCGGACGAGGACGGAGAGGAGGGAGAGGAAGAGGAAGAGGGCGCGAGGGTGGCGATGGTGGTCGAGGTGACGGTGCAGGTCCGAGCGGGGCCAGCTTGCCTCGACTCTCCTGGACCGTGGACGTGGCGACTGCCCAGGGGGTTTCTGGTGTAGTGGTGGTGCCACGTCCTACAGTTGCAGTTCTGGAGTTCCTTGCTCAGGTATAATCTGCACTATTTCGCCCTTTTGCATGCACTTGTTATTATCATCGTACATTCTAACTAATTGACCTATTGTGCAGGCGACTCCGGAGTACGTGAGAGAGATGGCCAGGGCCATGATGGGCCTAGAGCAGCTGGTGAGGCAGTACGCCATGGGCCACGCCCCATAGGTGCTTCTTCGTGCTGGTGGGACTATGGTAAGGCTTTCGAACCCTTTGCTTTTATTTCCTATTGCTTATACTATGATTACAATGCAAATGATGAATACCATGTTATTGCAGGCTGGAGGAGGGGCTTCTCGCGGGTTGCGTAGGAAGTCTGTGCGCATGCAAGCGCCACAGGCTTCCTCTGCCGGCTCTCGGGAAGAGCCTCCGTCGAAGAGGCCACGGCATTTCGGAGGGACAGAGGACGAGCCGGTCGACATTTCTGACGAGACTGAGGAGCCGACGGACGTCGACCTCGCGGACACTTCGGGGAGTACGGTGCCTAAGGCGACAGGCACCCAGGAGGCAGCTAGCCCCGAGACGGAGGAGGTCTCTGGGGAGGACGGCGAGGAGGGTGAGGATGAGGACGAGGATGAGGACGAGGGTTGAGCTTCTCCTTTTGTTTGTTTTGCTTTTGCCTTCTAGCGGGGCCTGCGTGCTTCTTTTGGAAGGGTGTCTGTTTACCCTCAGTAGGTAGGATTTTGGGCTTGCACGCCTTTTTGTACTTCGGCTCATGGATATTTTGGAGATTATATATATAGAAAAGCTTATTCTTTCAATGTTTATGCCATTCAATTTCTCTTATTGTCATTTGTCTAAGAAAGATTGAATAACAGAAACACTAACCAATGCATGCAACTAGTCCCTTTGGCCATAATCTGAAGCGAACTCGAGCTTTACGATGAGCAGTATGTTGGGGCAAAGATCTATTGACGTTGGAATAGAAATCAAAGAAGATAAATGAATAGTTCTGAAAAGCGGACACTTTGTACAAGAATTTACAAAAATACCCCTATCGTGGACAACAACCCTTGATATTTGACACGTGACTAAAATACTCAAGCTCTCATTTGAAAACTGGAAACTGCTTGAAAACATGCCTGAAAAGCAAGAAAACTTTGACTTTGGAGGGTGATATTATCAAATTTTGACTTTGACCACGAAACGGAACTTGGACTAAGTCACTTTTGATCATTATGACCTATAGGACGCGAAGGATCAGCTTGAAACGTCTTGAAACGGACTCCGATATTTTGACATGACTTAAGAAATGGGTTTTATTGATTTTTTTGGTATTCTTACGTCGAATTTTGAGAGTTGACTCGAGGCGGGAGTTCCCCAAAGTTCCAAATATCTATCGAAATGTGCTCTGGGGGTTGACGATGTCTGCGGGTGCCTCGAATTGGTTTCAAAGCCCTGCTGTCAAAGTCTGCAAAAATGCAGACTTTATATGCCGTGCGGGGCTACAAAGTGCCATGCGTGGTTTCCTCTGATCCCACGGCGTATCCGTGTTGTGCCGTGGTTTTCTCTTGGATATATTATGCCGCGCGTCCCTCCAGTATGCCGTGCGGCACTATTTTCCTAACACTCTGCCATTTGTTGCTTCCCAAGACAGATTGCGCGAGGGTTGAGGTTTGACCTATTCTATATCATTTCCGAACCAGTGCATGTCTGCTTTGTTCTTTTAAGGGCATGACCAAACTTTTCCCCATGCAAGACTCATGGAAAATCTACACTTTTGGGAACCCAAGGCTCTTTTGAAATTTTGAAGTTGTCTCCTCTATCCCTCTATAAATTCAGGCCTTTAGGCCTCATACTAACCTTATCTTTCTTCTTCAAACCTTCACCTCCTCTCAATGGCTCTTTCTCTCACCGGTTCACTACGGCCGTGGTTGATTTCCATGGAGGGGTCGATTGGCTCAACTTTCGGGCGCACGGTCTCTACTCCATGAGATATCTTCGTAACATCCGCTTTCATCCCGAACTCTTGAGGGCTGCCACAAGTCTTTGGGACCCGGCGGTGCACGTATTCCGCTTTGGTGAACAAGAGCTTTGCCCTACAATTGAAGAGTTTCGCGCCTATCTTGGCGGCTTCGGCTCTGGAGATGTCATTGTTCCTCCCGTTCGTGAGAACATATCCAAGGTTCTTGCTGCCTCTCTAGGTTTGAATGACGGTGTTGCTTGGTCTGAGGCAGGAGGCTCCTGCAGAGGTCTTGGTGGATGTAGTTCTGCCTTTCTTCCGCCATTCAGTTCTTTGTAACTACCAGCGATTCTGGAGGTCTCGCGAGGTGACCGATGCTCATCCTTACCCGTCTGTTGCAGTGCGTGGGAGTTACAGGAAATGGCTCAAGAGGGACATTGTTGCGAGGGCAGATGCCCAAGGAAACTGACTCGATCTCACTACCCTGATCATTGAATAAATCATGGACCTCCTTTTATTGTATTGCACTTTTATTTTCGAAGATCATGCTCAGCCTTATGTATTAGAAGCAGTTATTTTAATAAAGTGAATTACAGATGGTCTCCCCCTCTCTGATTTTGCCTTTCCGAATTCTGTCAACCTGGATTTTTGCTTTGATTGATTGTGACCGAGTCCCACAGCGAGACTGCCTACGTATCCTTTTCGGTGAAGGAATCAGGTCATGACGTAGTTCAAGGATAGGGTTCACTCTGATTTTGACACTCTCCTTTTGCGCTCTGATTTTTGCCTAGTACCGCCCTTTCGGGTTTTCGGCCTAGCGAGCTCATTCATTGTATGCCTTAATTTTTGCCTAAGATGCCCTTGCGGGTTTTCATCCTAGCAAGCCTTTTTGCTCTAATTTTTGCCTGGACTGGCTGCCCTTGCAGTTTTCAGTCCAACGAGCTTCTCTCAGGGGTAGTAGCGCTTGAGTTGATACAGATTGACTAGCGTTGAGAATTCGTTTCCGTCCAGGTCGATGAGTTGCGTAGGTCCTCCGGATAGGATAATCTTGATGATATAAGGCCCGGACCATTTTGGTCGGAACTTTCCTCGGGGATCATAGACTGGTGCTCGGATCTCTTTCAAAACCATGTCGCCTTCCGCCAAGTCCCTGGGCTTCACCTTTTTATTGAATGCGCGCGCAATTCTCCTTTGATATCCTTGGATGTGGTAAAGTGCCCTTAAACGGCGTTCATCGAACAACATAAGTTCTTCAAACCAGTTGCTCAGCTAATCTGCCTCTTGGACATTGCATTCGATCATAGTTCGGAGGGATGGAACCTCCAATTCTATGGGGAGTACGGCCTCCATGCCATAAACCATGGAGTACGGAGTTGCCCCTGTTGGTGTACGTACAGACGTGCGATATCCCCACAATGCCAAAGGTAGTCGTTCGTGCCAATCCCTTGCAGATTGAATGGTCTTTTCCAGGATGGTTTTGATTGTTTTGTTGGCCGCTTCCACAGCCCCATTGGTCTGTGGTCGGTAGGTTGTTGACTTGTGTATTTGGACCTGAAATTCCTCCAAGACTTCCCTTGCTCGACCTTTGAAATGAACCCCATTATCGGACACGAATGCCTGTGGGACCCCATACCGATAAATGACGTTTTGCTTGATAAAGTGCGCGACTTGAACTGCGGTCAGGGTTGCATACGAGGCTGCTTCCACCCATTTCGTGAAGTAATCGATAGCCACCAGGATGAACTTATGACCATTAGAGGCTGCTGGCACAATCCTTCCGATGACATCAATTCCCCAGGTCGAGAAAGGCCATGGCGAGGTCGTTTGCTGCAACTCATGCGGTGGGACATGGTGAGGTTAGCATGAATCTGGCATTTATGACAACGTCGTACCTATTCCACACACTCCGTCTCCATAGTGGACCAGAAATAGCCCTGTCTCAAAATCTTCTTGGCCAGCATCATACCAATCATGTGAGGACCGCATACTCCTTTGTGGACTTCCTCCATTACCCTTTTTGCCTCCTCACTATGAATACACAGCTTGTGGGTTCCATAATGAGATCTTCGGTATAAATTTCCTCCACAAATGATGTATTGGGCTGACATTCTTCGAAGGGCGATCCTGTCTTTCATGCTTGCTTCAAAGGGGTACTCTACTCTTTCTATGAATCTCCAAATATCGTAGAACCAAGGGTGGCCGTCTTCGGGTTCGTTGACGGCCATGACATGTTGGTATACCCGGATGTCCCTTTGCTCGATCACGATTGGCCTTAGCTTCATACCGACAGGGATTTCGACCATGGAGGCCAATGTTGCCAAGGCATCAGCGAATTGATTCCTGAGTCTTGGGACATGAGTGAAAGTTACTTTGTTAAAATGAGAAATGAGGTCTTCGAGGTCTTGATGTTACGGTTTTAACTTCTCTTCCTTGACCTTCCAATCGCCATTTGCTTGAGAAACGACCAAGTTTGAATCTCCCACAACCTCCAATTTTTCTATGCCGATTTCAATGGCTGCTTCCATGCCGACAATGCAAGCTTCGTACTCCGCTTGATTGTTGGTAACTTCGAAGTTAAGCTTGAATGCAAGCGGTATGTTGAACTTTCTGGTTATGGCTCTCAATTCCCCAGCAGAGTTGCCAAAAACTGTAGACACCTCCCAAACGGGGCATCGCCATACAGATTGATCACGTTTGTTTGCTCGATTGGTTGCTCGCTTCATAAACCAAAATCATGGACATTCCCATGGCTAGGAACATCGCCACATGATAACGGTTATCATCAAATAGAGTCGCCACCCAGTTTATTAAAACTGGGAAAACAGATAGAGATTCTGGATACGGGAGCCAAAAGTACAATAAGGGGAAGGTGTTAGGCACCCCTCTTTGCCCAGTCGTGAGACTGGCCCATACTCATTCAACATAAGACGTATAGATGCTTTGTTTAATTCCAACACGTAGTCTGTTTATTTATTCCTTTAAACAGTAAGTAAGGTGAGCCAGTGCGATAAATAAGCATGCATCCAGAAAGCAGAAAAGCAAACAACTGTCCCAGGAGATCGATTACTCGGCCGGTGAATGGATGTCACGGCCGAGTAATCACACTGGTTTAATGTACCGGCCGAGGGATCGAAGCCCCGGTCGGTGTTCTTCCTCACACCAGACAGAAAGATTAACGGTTAATCTAAATGCTACGGTTAGTCAAAAATACAGTAAATTAAGACAAACCAGAGGCCGTTGGGCCTCACCACCTTGATCCCTCAGTTGCTTGATTGCTTTGAATTTGATTGTGATTGACTGATCGCTTGATTGAAAACCCTAGAGTTAGGGTTTGAACTTCGGGGTTTGATCACCGGATTGACGGCTTCCTTCGGGAGGTTAGGGCTTTTGAAGTATGGGATTGAGGGATTATTTGTGCAGAGCTTTGAGGCTTGAGAGAATGTGTAGGTATATCAATTTCGTGTGTTTATTTCGGAGCCCAAAGGCCCCTTTATATAGGCATAGGGATGACTCACTCCGGCCAATCAAATCACGAGATGGCAATTGCAATTGCAATGCATCTCTAACTCTACGTCGTAATCTCTAAGCGTAGCCCGAACGCATCGGGAAGGTAGTGTAGTTGGATCAAACCAAACGTCTGACAGAACGTTCGAGAGTCTGGAAAAAGGTCGATCTGGCGGCCGAGTAAAGGATTTCACGGCCGAGGAATGGATGTCTCGGCCGAAGGATAGATCTTGCGGCCGAGGAATTGATCTCTCAGGGAGATTTTGCTGGCAACAGGTTGCTCGGGTGAGGGATTGATGTTATGGCCGTGGGATCGATGTCACGGCCGACAGATGGATTCTCCTAGGCTTCCGTATTTCTGTCTGAAAGGCTGTATGGCTTTGAATTGGGTCCTCTAAGTGGTCAAAGTTCTCACCGAAAGTCCTAAGGTTCTCAAGGAAGCAATCAGCAATCACTGTATCCATTTCATCATCGAGATTGTCCCAAGGTGGGACTTGAAATAATCGTTAGGCCAAATTGGGGTGTCTACACCGCCACACGTCTTCGGCTATGGCCATTATGCCTTCATCCGGAAACTCGAATTCAGCATCTTCCTTTCCTTCAACTGGGTAGTCGACCAAGAACTCAACGACGGCTCTTCCTTTTACTGACTTTCTGCTGACATACTTTAACTCGAATTCTGCTAGCATTAATAACCATCGTGCCATTCTTCCCGTAAGTGCCGGCTTCTCGAATAAATACTTCAAAGGATCCATTCGGGATATTAATTTCACCGAGTAGGCCAGCATGTAATGTCTTAACTTTCTGGAAGCCCAAACGAGTGCCCAACACGTCTTTTCTAAGGGAGTATAGCGTTCCTCGGATCCGATCATCTTTTTACTGAGGTAGTAGACAGCCCTTTCAACCCCATCGTCTCCTTCCTGTGCCAGCATACACCCCATGGAAGACGGAGTGACTGACAAGTATAGGATCAAAGGTTTTCCTGGTTCAGGTGGCATCAAGACTGGCGGGTTCCTGAGATAGGCTTTAATGGCCTCGAAGGCTTGGTGACACCTGTCGTCCCACGCAAATGGTGTTCCTTTCTTGAGCAGACGAAATATGGGCTCACACGTCGAAGTCAGTTTTGCAATAAACCGGCTGATGAACTGTATTTTACCAAGAAAACTCCTTACGTCTTTCTCCGTCCGTGGTGGTTCCATTTCCAGAATGGCCTTAATTTTTGATGGATCGATTTCGATGCCGCGAGTGGTGATCATGAATCCAAGCATTTTCCCTGTAGTGACTCCAAACGTGCATTTAGCCGGATTGAGGCTCATCCTATACTTCCTTATCCTTTCGAAAAACTTTCTGAGCGCGGGTAAGTGGCCTTCTCGCTCTTTTGCCTTAACGATCATGTCGTCAACGTAAACTTCCACCTCTCTATGAATTATATCATGCAACAAGGTTATGGCAGCTCGCTGATAGGTGGAGCCAGCGTTCTTTAGCCCAAAAGGCATGACCCGATAGCAATAAGTTCCCCATTCAGTAATGAACGTGGTCTTCTCTCGGTCTTCTGGGGCCATGAGAATCTGGTTATACCCCGAGAAACCATCCGTGAAAGAAAGTAAGGCATGTCCCGCGGTGTTATCAACTAGCACGTCAATGTGCGGCAGAGGAAAGTCATCCTTGGGGCTAGCTTTGTTTAAATCCCTGAAGTCCACACAGACCCTGATTTTGCCATCCTTCTTCGGAACGGGAACAATGTTTGCAACCCACTGAGGGTATTTAGTTACCATTAAGAACCCAGCATTGATCTGTTTAGTTACTTCCTCTTTTATTTTAAGCACCCAGTCAGGCCTCATGCGTCTCAGTTTCTGTTTTACTGGTTTTGCGTCAGGATGAAGGGGAATCCGATGTTCCACGATTCCGGGATCGATTCCGGGCATGTCAGCCTGTGACCAGGCAAAAACATCTTCGAATTCTTTTAGTAAATTTACAAGAGCCTGACGCTCTTCTTCTGACAGCGCGGAACCGATCTGAACCATTCGGGGATTCCCTTCGTCCCTCAAATTTATTGAAAACAACTTCTTCTTTTATAGGCTGAGCATGCCTTTCGTCTTCCCTTTCGATTAGGGACCGAATTTCTTCGGGGATTTCCTCCTCGAAATCGATCTCTTCATCATTGGGGTCGACACAATTTATTTCAAAGTCAGGGAAGTAAGCGGAATCAGATTCATTTATTTCATCATAAGCAGAGGCCTCGGGGGCACCATACACGCGGGTAGACTCAAACTCAAAACACAGACTCTGAGGAGTTGGGCCAAGAGGCACCAACTCGGACTCAACAGACTCAGAAGACTCAGGAGTCCTAGGGGACCCGGAGGACTTAAATGACTCAGTTTCAGACTCAGGCTCATGACTAATTGCACTTGGTATGAAAGTCCAGTTCTTATAATCTCCAGCGGCATCCATGATGAGTGAAGTCGGGTCTTCGAGGGCCTCCTGCCCTAGCATCTGCACTTCTGCTTCCACGGCTATACCCAATGGTTTGTCTTCTTCGAATAAGGTTGCTAGGCTACCCATGGCGAGAGTTTCAACCCAGTCGGCCATCCTTGCTGTTTTGATTACTGCTTCCAATTCTTCATCACTTTCAGGCCAGACATCATTAGCGAATATCTCAAATCCTGGCAGGAAGGTGTTGGTTTCTTTGTCCCAGAATGGTTCTGGCTGTCCTCGATAAATCTGCTTTGCCTCCTCTTTGACAAAATAATCCTCCAATCTATCTCCCTTCTTTTCTTTCTTATCCTCTGGTTCTTCAAATTGTGCTGGCCCCTGAAGATTCTTTCCCAGTCCCAAACCTGGCATGTAGGACATTTTCTTCATTATTTTTATGGCAACATTACTAATGACGAAATCGTCATCAATCTTGACAGTGAAAACAGAATTAGAGGTGTCTAGAGAGAAGCCTCCTAGGGCAACATCCTCTTCCCCATGTTGTATTTCTAAAAGTAGGGCATTGTCTTCCATAGGAGCACGTATCCCAGAGTCACCATGAATGGTGAGCATCCCAGTCTCCAGTCCCAGTCTAACTTTCTGATGGAGCGTTGAAGGGACTGCCATGATATCAGGCCAATGCATCCAGGGTCTACCCAGCAGTAGGTTGAAGGACGCGGGAATGTTTACCACGTGGAATTCCACATCCGTTTGATAAGGTCCGAAAGTCATAGGAAGCATGAGGGTCCCAATCACATCCCGACGGGTGTTGTCATATGCCCGGACTTTGACTTCTGATGGAAAGAAATCATTATTCTTGTATCCCATGCAATAAGCAACACGGAGTGGACAGACATTGATTGCTGACCCGTTATCAATCAAAATTACCGGTACCCATTTCCCGTGGCATTTCAGGGTGATATGGAGTGGTCGATTATGATCAGTTCCTTCAGCGGGCAAATCTCGATCAGTGAAGGTGATAGCATGTTTGACGGGTATGGTTTTGATGAGTGCTACAAGCTCGTCAGGGGTTATGGCGGAAGGAACTTTTAGGTGGGAGAGGGCTTGGATGAGTCATTCGCGATGGCGGGTGGAGTGAACAAGTATGTCCCAAACAGACATTTTGGCTTGAGTCTGTTCAAGTTGGTGCTTGATCACCCCTTCAGGGTTTTTCTCAAGGCGTGAAGGCTCTTTAATTGGTGGGGCAAAAGGTTGGAAAGTATCCTTGATTGGGGTGACGAACGGGTTGGAAGGTTCTTTGGTTAGCGGAGCTGGAAGGTTGGAGGATTCTCCAATTTGAAGATTAAGGGGCTGATAAATTCGACCACTCCTGGTTAGCTGACCAATCTGTTAGTACTTAGACTCCTCATTCCACAAATCAGCTAGGGCCTTGCGCTTGTTTCCAATAGAGGTATCTTGGAGGTTGGCAGCCAAGTCGGCGATAACCAGGTCTTCCCATAGATCCTCAGGCTTCCATTTTTCAGTTTCAACTACTGCCCTGTTTACGGTCCATTCTTCATTTCCTACCTTTATGTTAATGATCTCCGTGTTTTCCCACAGACTTGTCTTAGCTCCTGGTTCATCTTCTCACAAATTCATCATGGCAACATCAGCATCCTTCGGGAAAGTAACAGATGATTCTGACTTGACTTCGTCGGCTAGGTAGTCCATTGGGTTGAACTCGTTACTAGCCACATCTTCTTCGGGACCCGGCGGTTCTGGATATGGAGCAAGACCCACATTGTTGTACGGGTCGTTTGCTATGAGGTCGTGGAGGTAGGAGAGATTCGGTTGGAACGGAGCAGGTTCAGGCCAGTTGTAGGTCACCGTCTGTGGTTGGTGTTCTTCTGTAAACAGCATGGGTATAGAGAAAGTATCCAAAGGATCATTCCAGGCCAAGAGTTGGTATTCATCCGGGATTGGATTCCATTCCCATTCGGGCACCCTTGACAAGTTCTCATTCTGGTTTTTGAACATCATATACAAGGAAAATCCATCAAGAGGGTCAGCATAAATGTTTTGCCAATCAACTTGCCATCCTGGTTCAAAGAACGGATTTACGTCTTCTTGGAAATTAGCGACTTCAAACTCCTCCCAATCAGCAATCAGATCTCCCCAATCCCAAAGGTAACAGAGGGCAGTGTGGGCAGCATGCCCTGGAAATTCCGGTTTCCAAATTGCAAGGGCCCGGATCGAGGGAGCGCGAGCGCAGGTGGCAAGCGCTCAAAAATACAGAGTCGCCACTCGGGTTTTGAATGCCCGACACCCAAGGAACTGTATTTCGAAGCACCTGCCGCGCTGTTTGATTTGAAAAAGTTAAGGAACCAGTCCGTCATAACCATATCTGGGTTCGGGAGCCAGGTTACGAGAGGGGAAGGGTTTTATGGCACCCCTCTCGCCCAATCCGGAGATCGGTCTCTACTTAGGCATTTTGAAAACATTGCGATTCTTCTTTTATTAATCAATTTTAGCCAATTAGGGCGGGGGAACAGTTAATCGGGGATTAAACTGTGACATATTTGCAGGATGTGATAGAAAGCATGTTTTCTCTATTGAAACAGTTAGTATAGGATGAAAAAAGACTGCTGTGGGAGTTTAAACAGACTGGAAAGCTCCTGTCTTGGAGTGTCGTGCACAGGAAGAAACCAGTATGCACTGATCAAGTCAATGCATGCTGACCAAACCTGCGCACGCTACTACAAGACCTGCGCACGCCAGTAAGCCTAAGCCCACAGCTCTTATTCTCAAACCCTCTGGGCTCTGGAAGGACCAGTGCACACCCAGGACAAACCAAGCAGTTTAAACTCTCTGGGCTCTGGAAGGACCAGTGCACACCCAGGACAAACCAAGCAGTTTATGCAGTCATAATATACAGTTTAAAGGCTGAAAAGCCTAATAAATAAACAAAAACACCCCATAAACAGTGTGGGGACAAAATAATAGCCTAAAACCAAGTTAAACATGCAAGGCCAGCCACTGATCGGGAACAGAATGGAACCGTCGCGCGAGGGTTCCGAACAGTCGCGCGACGGTGCGCCCGGGCGCGCGATGGTTGCGCCCTGGCGCGCGACGATTGCGCCCTGGCGCACTGGTCAAATGGAGCGTTGACCATCGCGCGATGGTTTGGGTGCAACGCGCGCGGGTTCGAGCCAACTTTCCAGTGTCTGGTTTTGCACGTCCTGGGTTCTGAGACAAGTCCAGAATGATCCCAGGGGTACTCCAACAGAACAGAACTAAATATTGAAATGCAAGCTAACAATTTAAGCTCTAAGAAAAGCAGTAAACTGGTTTTTTGCATGCTTAACAGTGAGATATATGTAAGTAAAGTGTAAAACAGTAGGACACCAATCCCCACGCGGTCCATCGTGCACAACAACGAAGTGTCGCGCGTGTATATGGGACCCTCGCGCGCTGGTTCCTACCAGAACAATTTTTGAAACCTTGCTAGCTTTAGGGCCAGGACTGGTATTGATTACCAGCCTTGACCCTACCAGCCCCCCTCAGGGATCAGAACAGTGAGCAGAACAAAGGTGTTATACCTTTGGCTTTTTTTTTGAGTTTGAACGGTGTTTGAGCTTTGATGCTTGAGGTTGAACAAGGTGATAGATGGCTAGAGTGATGAAGTATCAAGTGTGTTTGGGTATGTGTAACCTTTTGTGTTTGATTTTTTGTAACCCTTTGAAAGAGAACAAATGGGGGGTATTTATAGGCATGGAGGGTGAATCTGGTTGGTGCCAGGAGAGGAATTCAACCAGCCACGAGGCCTGGCTGAGGTTGCATTGGTGGCCAATTTTCTGCCTCTGAAAAAGTAGGTGGGGAACTGACCATCGCGCGAGGGTTCCAAACTGTCGCGCGAGGGTGCGCCCTGGCGCGACCATCGCGCGAGGGTTCCAAACTGTCGCGCGACGGTGCGCCCTGGCGCGAGATGATTGCGCCCTGGCGCGCGATGGTTGCGCCCTGGCGCACAATGGTTGTGCCCTGGCGCACGTCAGTAGGGTTTTTGGCTTTTGGAAGTAGCTTAGGCTAGGTTAGGTTCAAGGGTTTTTCAAACACTCAAAACTCAAACACTCGACATTCCCGGGGTGTTCTTGATCCGGTTCATCATTGGGGAATCAAAAACCGTAAGTAAACTAATCTGGAAGCCCAGATTGGGGTGTCTACAGTAGCCCCCCTTTGACGGCACTTAGAGCACCATTGACTTGGTACAAGTAACGTCAAAGGTTTCTAGACACCCCTCAAGGCAATCCAGAGCAGAACATACTAGCAAAGTAGACAAGCATACTTACAGAACCTGATTGGTTGAATGGACAGACGGACCGTCGCTTGAGATGGAAGTAGAAGTGGACGATTGCATCACCGCTTGTTGATCGAATTTGGACAGGATAGGCTGTCGCTGCAGATGTTGACGGGACCGGCCATCGTTGCTGGGGATCAAGCTATCCTTGGCACAAAGTATTCCAACAAACACGGGTAGGTCGTGTCAGGCAGGTTGAATTCCATCTGTAGGGAATTAGAGCCAATCTCCTTATCAAAGACCATCCGAGACAGAGCAATAAGCCTACTGGAAGATGCACTTTCGGCTAGACTGAGGGTGATTGTCGTTCGGGACAGGCCAAGAAGGACTCTCTTGGGGAACAATCAGTTGCGGATGAACGGACCATCGAACAATGTTCTGGTCGTTGTTTGTGGATTTGACAGGACCGGCTGTCGTGAGGGCGGACAGAGAGATCATTGTGCCGAGTGATCAAGCCGTTGGGAATTTGGACGGGAGGATCATCAGTATAAATGATCGAGCCGTTGGGGGAATTGACAGGATCAGCTGTCGGTGAAAGCGGACGGGGAGATCATTGTGCCGAGTGATCAAGCCGTTGGGAACTTGGATGGGAGGATCATCAGTATAAATGATCGAGCCGTTGGGGGAATTGACAGGATCAGCTGTCGGTGAAAGCGGACGGGGAGATCATTGTGCCGAGTGATCAAGCCGTTGGGAACTTGGACGGGAGGATCATCAGTATAAATGATCGAACCATTGAAGACAGGATGGGCGGTGAAAGCGGACGGGGAGATCATTGTGCCGAGTGATCAAGCCGTTGGGAACTTGGACGGGAGGATCATCAGTATAAATGATCGAACCATTGAAGACAGGATATGGCTGACCGTCATGGAATTGGAAGGGCGGATCACTATACAAAGTGATCGAGCCATTGAGGTTGGACAAGACCGGCTGTCGTTGATAGAGACGGTGGATCACTATAAAAAGTGATCGAGCCATTGAGGTTGGACAGGACCGGCTGTCGTTGATTAGAAATGGGCAGATCAGTGTGCAGAACGATCAGGCCACTGAAGATTGGACAGGACCGGCTGTCGTTGTGTTGATCCAAGTAGCACAAACAGTGGATAACATGGATAGAAGCAAGGCGGACTGCAGCTGGGGAGAAATTGGTGACAACTGCTGAGCTGTTTACTTGCTGCCTTCGATACCGGGCAGGCTTGCTTTGTCGTTTTGATGGATTTTTCCTGCGTTCAACATTTGATATACACACAATATGCAATGATATGTATAACATATTGAAAATGCATATGCAAACTTAGGGCGGCTCCTAGGAGGACAACGACGCCTAAGGACTACCACTGAGCCTTATTACTGAACTGTCTGCTTCTGAGACGCGCACCCAGATAGAAAGACGCTGAACGGGCTGGCGTGCCCCAATTGACGTTTGAGCAATGACATTGGGCCTGCGTGCCCCCTCTTCGATGCTTGGGTGGATGTGCCCCAGAGATGCCTTGCTTGGCCTTGGGCTGACGTGCCCTTTCTGCTTTACGAGATTCCACTGCTTGCGGATTACAGATACTAGGGTAGCAATGTAACAATTGCGTTTTTCAGTTTATTGACTCTCTTTTACAAGTGTTGAAGAGAATGCAAAAACTAACCACTAATATCTAATTTGCATTGACAAGTGCTTTGAATCGACACACAGACATGCGCACATATGTACAGACTCACCTAGCTCGAACGGAAAAGGGGGAGAGAGTCCCGGGGTACAATGCAAACCCTTAGACACAGAGAATATAATGAAATTAATGTGCCAAAACTCACAATATTCCTGAACAGGTGAAACTGACACTTATGAAAAGTGGAAAAGGTACAAAGACCTGTACAAACAAAATCGAGAAAAGCATCCCGACATGACAGTTGAAAAACTGGAAAAATGTCGCAAAGACGGACATAAGACGCAAATGATGACCTGTATAGGCCCGGACTGAAACCGACACCCCCGTGCAGTCACATTAAGTCCATATGACTTGCATGGTATGACAAGACTTGGCAAAAGCCCCTGGAACGACATTCGAGGGTAGTAGCCAACTGCTACTGCCTGCTGCAAGAAGAGTGCGCAGGTTTGAGACCAATGCGTATTGCTTTGAACAAATGCGCTGCGGTTGCTTACACCAGACTTTGCTGAACTTAGAATAAACTGTGAGCCTGTTAAGGCCTCTAGCATTTCGTTCTGTTTTTTATGCTTCAATTATTTTTAAGACTTATGCTCAGCCTGTAAATTGAAGAAGCAGTTTGGTAATAAAATTGAAAGACGAAGGTTTTCCCCCTTCTGGTTCCTCCAATGAAGCTTGTCTTGATCTTCGATCCTCTTCGACCTTTGATGTGTACCAAAATGTCAACCATGGATCCAATTGATAGATTGTGACCGAGTCTCAAAGAAAGACTGCCTACGTATCCCAAGCTAGGGAATCAGGTCAAAACGTAGTTCAGGCCAAGGGTTAACTCTCGAGTATTTACCTCTCTTTTTACGCTCTAACTTTTGCCTAGTACCGCCCATTTGGGTCTTCGGTCTAGCGAGCTTTTGAATATTACCTATTCATTTTTGCCTAAACCTCCTTCATAGGTTTTGGTCTAGCAGGCTGCTCTAACTTTTGCTTGGAACTGCCCACCCTTGGGGTTTTCAGCCCAACGAGCTTCTCTCAGGGAAAAGTTCTTTTGAATTGATCCAGATCGACCATGGTATTGAATTTGTTGCCGCCGAGGTCGACGATCTTTGGCTGTAGCCCCAGATACGATGGCTTTGATGGCGCAGGGCCAAGAGTGCTTTAGTTGGAAATGCCTTGCTCCGGGCCGTTGTGTACATTTTCTCATTTGTGCTTGGCGGAACGCCGCTGTTGTTGCTTTTGAACACGGTACAAGGCCCGGAGCCTCATGTGCTTCTGCTTTCTGGATTGGCACCCGATAACAAGGGATTTGATGCTCCTTTATCTCAGGATCAACGCGGGGCGTGACTTGATGATACCATGCCAAGACGTCGATGAATTTTTCGAACTTGTCTGACCGGGCACAATGCTCCTCTGGGGGCGGCTTTGAACCAATTTTGAACCATTGGGAGGTTATACTTGTCTTTCAAGTTTATTTGAAATTACTTCTTCTTTTAATAGGCTGAGCATGCCTTTCGTCTTCCCTTTCGGCGAGGGAACACATTTCCTTGGGAATGATCCCATCGAAATCTATCCCTTCGTCATTAGGGTTGACACAGTTTATATAAAAGCCAGCGAAGTACTTAGAAGCAAGATGATGCATATCATAAAAACCCTCGGGGTTTGCCAAGTACAACAGACTCAAAACTTGAAACAAAAGCTACGACGTGGAGGGCCAAGAGGCACAACCTCCGACTCAGAGCTAGACTTAGACAAGCGCAAAAGACTCTGTGTCAGACTCAGACAAGACGCCAATGCAAACTAGATGCGGTTTTGAAAATGCAATTGTTAAAAAGCTACCCATAGCTTCCATAAAAAGAGGTAGGATCCAGCGGGTGTCAGGCCCAAGCAACAGCACTTTGGCCTCCTCAGCTTCTTTGACCAAACCTACTTGGTGCTCTTTTGATCAATGGAACTTAGCTGGTCAGTCCACTCCTGTGCAAGCCCCTCATCACTGTCAAACCAGATGTCGGCAGAGAAAGTCCCAATCGCACAAACAACAGCCGGCAGGCTGTCCTCGGGCTCGGACGGGATGGGTACAGTCGGCTTGGAGCTCGGGTTGATTTGAGTAGAGTTGATTGATATTTGACCAACCAGAGGGTCAGACTCGTGCTGAGGCAAGGAGTCGGAAATGACATCGGGCTTTGGTGGAACTTGAATCGTGCCATCGTCAATAAGATCTTGAATCTCGTGTTTGAGACGCAAGCAGCTATCAGTGAGATGGCCAGGCATTTGGTGGAAGGCACAGAAATGGTTGGCACTGTAGTTGGCTGGAAAGACTTTGGGTGGAGAAGTTGGGGTCAAAAGTTTGAGGTGCCCAGACTTGACGAGTTTCTCCATTACTGCAGATAGAGATACCTCTAAGACAGAGAAACTCCGGGGTTGTGTTCGAGATCGGAGGCTTTGAGCGCTTCGAATTTGGTTGATATCGGCTGTTGATGGAGGTGGAGTTGTGATGACACCACAATCGACAAGATCTTGAACGGCATGTCGAAGCCGAAAACAGGCATTGGTAGAATGGCCAGGCATTTGATGGTAGGTGCAATAAAGGTTATGCTTGAAATTGGGTGATGGATTTTTGGGTAGAGGAGTTGGATCGAGGGGCTTGATGGAACCAGCATCGAGCAGTTTCTCATAAATTGAGACCAAAGGCGCAGAGAAGCATGAGAAAGTCCTCGGTGGGTTCCGGCGAGTGGATTGAGAGTTCAACACAGGACTCTTGTTTGCTTGGCTGTTGCAACACATTGCCCCATCAACTGGATGCATTCTTTTGCCTTCGGGGTTGAATTCATCATTAAGCATGTCCTTCCCCTTGGCAGTGGTTGTGAATAAGGATCGAGCATCCTCCTTTGGGTAGGTCCTGGCCTCATGAAACTCAGCCAGGTCTTTGAATATGTCCTTTGTGCACAGCTTGATTCCGACTGTAGGAGTGTGGCAGGCTTGAGAAGGTTCTGTGACTAGCCCCATATCTGGCTGCGGGGCTGTGGGGGTAAAAAGGCCAACCAATCCCTGGATCATAATCATTTGTTTGTCCATCTTGTGACTCAATTCCTCTACAGCTTTCCTGAGCTCAGCCAGCTCCATTTGTACTGCCATTCTGAATTGATGAACAGGGTAGGTGATATAACCTTGAAAGCGAAGGTGTAACAGCCCCGGCAGACTCTCCCAAGCAGGTTTGGCTCTTCTTTTCGGTATTCTCTGACGATGCAAAGGCCCGAAGTTTTGACAGTGAAGTAATGAAAGCTCAGTGACGCCCTTTCATCAGTTTATTGAAAGAATTGAAAGAACGAAAATACAGAGATCATCGTTGTCAGTGTCCTCTTAGACTCTAGAACTAGAGACAAGTCTGTCTCATAATGTTCGGATGCTGCCAGAATCCTCGGATTTCTTTTCGAGGGTATATCCTTTGAATAGATCAAACTGATCCTAAGAGATGCCAAAACAGACTAAGTCTTCGACTAGTCCCTTTTGAAGATTCGACTTTGAACTTGGAACAACTCGGTATTGATGGCGTGACACCTTTACCGGGGTGGCGTGAGCGACAACGCGCTTTAGCCGGGGCGGTGTACGTGCGAAGCACGATAACCAAAATGACATCAATATCACGACATCAATACTTTGTGGTTCCTTATTGTCGGTTGAATCCGCAATCAGGCATGAGCCAAGGACTTAATAAGGTTTGATTTCTCAAAGTCTCGCTGATCTAAGGACTTTGAAAAATTAACAATGCGCACCATCGAGATGCACGACTCTTCATCTGGTTATAGCAGTGTCCTAATAAGCATAAGACAGACTCGAAAGCGAGACAACCTAGAAGCCACCCTAAACATGCTCCTACGCAGAACAGAATGTATGCATGCACAGTTCCAGAGACAAGTTTGCCTCACAAGTTTCAGACGTTGTCGGAATCCTCAGAATTCTTTTCGGCGATGTGTCCCTGAGTATATCGACAGATCCTAAAAGATGTCAAAATAGACTAAATCTTTGGCTAGTCCCTTTTGAAGATTCGACTTTGAATTTGGAACAACTCGATGTTGATGTCATGGCACCTTAACCTTGAAACGGCGGTGTATAGTGACAACGCACTTCAACCTGGGTGGCGCCAGCGACACGACATCACCACTTTGTTGTTCCACATTGTCGGTTGAATCCTTAAACGGGCATGAGCCAAGGATGTAGTAAATTTTGATTTCTCAAAATCTCATTGAACTAAGGATTTTGCGATTGATAACGAACATTCAACAGAATGAACGACTCCTCATCGGGTCCAACAATGTCTTAGACAGCGCAAGACAAACTCGAAAGACAAAAATAGCCTTAAGCATGCTCCTATGCAAAACAGTGCATGCGATAGGGAAAGCAATAACACATAGGCAATTACGGGGTTAGATGCAAATAGATCTTACCCTGTGGGTACCTGTCCTAGTTTGGAGAGTTCTAGTGCTTTGTATATGCAAAGGCTGGTTTTGGCTTGTAACAGGTTCCTCGGACTAGGGCCACAGATATACCTCCCGTTACCCGCGTATTCGCAGAGTAACAGTCGAACGGTAGCATGACCCATCATCGTCGAAGGTTGTTGGTCATTCGGGGTCCCCGGGCTCCGGTAAACCGTGCCGGATTGCCAAAACGATCCAACGAGGCTTATCCCACATCGATGCAAATGAGAATGCTAGAAATTGATTAAGAGAAGAAGAATCGCAAAATCGCAAAATGCCTTTTCAAATTTGGCTTACTTTATTTAGTCCATCTTTAGAGGAAACTACGCAAGCGAACAATCGAAAAAGCCCCAGATTAGAATGGCCGGACACGAGGTCCTGTTAAATCACCATTCCAACCTTCGGCAGCGCGAAGCTAACCGTTTTGACAGACTTTTAAGGGATTGTTCACAAGTGTATTAAACTCTAAGTGTGGATTAATATCGGTTTGATCATCCCCAGCAGAGTCGCCACTGTGGGCAGCATGCCCTGGAAATTTCGGTTTCCAAAATGCAAGGGCCCGGATCGAGGGAGCGCGAGTGCAGGTGGCAAGCACTCAAAAATACAGAGTCGCCACTCGGGTTTTGAATGTCCGACACCTAAGGAACCGTATTTCGAAGCACCTGCCGCGCTGTTTGATTTGAAAAAGTTAAAGAACCAGTCCGTCATAACCATATCTGGGTTCAGGAGCCAGGTTACGAGAGATGAAGGGTTTTATGGCACCCCTCTCGCCCAATCCGGAGATCGGTCTCTACTTAGGCATTTTGAAAACATTGCGATTCTTCTTTTATTAATCAATTTTAGCCAATTAGGGCGGGGGAACAATTAATCGGGGATTAAAACTGTAACAATTTGCAGGATGTGATAGAAAGCATGTTTGCTCTATCGAAACAGTTAGTATAGGATGAGAACAGACTCCTGTGGGAGTTTAAACAGACTAGAAAGCCCCTGTCTTGGAGTGTCGTGCACATGAAGAAACCAGTATGCACTGATCAAGTCAATGCATACTGACCAAACCTGCGCACGCTACTACAAGACCTGCGCACGCCAGTAAGCCTAAGCCCACAGCTCTTATTCTCAAACCCTCTGGGCTCTGGAAGGACCAGTACACACCCAGGACAAACCAAGCAGTTTAAACTCTCTGGGCTCTGGAAGGACCAATGCACACCCAGGACAAACCAAGCAGTTTATGCAGTCATAATATACAGTTTAAAGGCTGAAAAGCCTAATAAATAAACAAAAACACCCCATAAACACTATGGGGACAAAATAATAGCCTAAAACCAAGTTAAACATGCAAGGCCAGCCACTGATCGGGAAGCGCGACGGTGCGCACGGGCGCGCGATGGTTGCGCCCGGCGCGCGACGATTGCGCCCGGGCACACTGGTCACGCTCCATTTGACCATCGCGCGAGGTTTGGGCGGCGCGCGATGGTTCGAGCCAACTTTCCAAAGTGTCGGTTTTGCACGCTTCGGGCTCGGGACAGTCCGTAATGATCCTGTGGGTACTCCAACGAATGTAACTAAATATTGAAATGCAAGCTAACAATTTAAGCTCTAAGAAAAGCAGTAAACTGGTTTTTTGCATGCTTAACAGTGAGATATATGTAAGTAAAGTGTAAAACAGTAGGACACCAATCCCCACGCGGTCCATCGTGCACAACAACGAAGTGTCGCGCGTGTATATGGGACCCTCGCGCGCTGGTTCCTACCAGAACGGTTTTTGAAACCTTGCTAGCTTTAGGGCCAGGACTGGTATTGATTACCAGCCTTGACCCTGCCAGCCCCCTTCAGGGATCAGAACAGTGAGCAGAACAAAGGTGTTATACCTTTGGCTTTTTTTTTGAGTTTGAACGGTGTTTGAGCTTTGATGCTTGAGGTTGAACAAGGTGATAGATGGCTAGAGTGATGAAGTATCAAGTGTGTTTGGGTATGTGTAACCTTTTGTGTTTGATTTTTTGTAACCCTTTGAAAGAGAACAAATGGGGGGTATTTATAGGCATGGAGGGTGAATCTGGTTGGTGCCAGGAGAGGAATTCAACCAGCCACGAGGCCTGGCTGAGGTTGCATTGGTGGCCAATTTTCTGCCTCTGAAAAAGTAGGTGGGGAACTGACCATCGCGCGAGGGTTCCAAACTGGCATGGAGGGTGAATCTGATTGGTGCCAGGAGAGGAATTCAGCCAGCCACGAGGCCTGGCTGAAGTTGCATTGGTGGCCAATTTTCTGCCTCTGAAAAAGTAGGTGGGGACCCAACCATCGCGCGAGGGTTCTAGTCTGGCGCGCGATGGTTTTGCCCTGGCGCACGTCAGTAGGGTTTTTGGCTTTTGGAAGTGGCTTAGGCTAGGTTAGGTTCAAGGGTTTTTCAAACACTCAAAACTCAAACACTCGACATTCCCGGGGTGTTCTTGATCCGGTTCATCATTGGGGAATCAAAAATCGTAAGTAAACTAATCTGGAAGCCCAGATTGGGGTGTCTACAGGCAGTTTCTTCAGGAATTTCCACAACAGGCTTTGGTTCGGTATCAAGGATGATGAAAGAGGTAGGAGCAAAGTCTTGGTTTTGGCTTGGGTGATTTGGTTGATATGGAATGGGGTATTATGCTGGGGTAAGGGACTTGTCATGGTGTTTGGTTTATCTGAAGGAGGGGTATCAATGACTTTATTGTCAATGAGGTTTTGAATCTCGTGACGGAGGCGGATACAGTTGTCAGTGGTATGGCCATGCATTTGGTGGAATTCACAGTAGACATTCTGGTTTAGGTTTGGTGGAACGGTTTGTGGTGGCTAAAGAGGATTCAGTACTCCTGCCTCGGTAAGCTTTTTGAGTAAGGCGGATCTAGGAGTGCTAAATTGGGTAAATATTCTTTGCTGGGATTTTGGTTTCTCAGAAATTTGGTTTACTTCTGCCGGCTTGGTGGATGAGGTTCCAGCCTGATTGGAATTCCCGAAGAGGACATTGCTGTTTCATGAATACACTCTTTTGGGCTTTGCTCCTGATTCCTTCTTTTCCAGTGTACCGTCTCGCAGAGCCTCCTCTACAGCCAAGCTTGAGTCATAGAAAGTTTCGAAATTTGGGGCTGCCTGGGAGAGGACCATGTATGGGGCAAAAGAGTTTGGTAGGTTCTTGATGATGATCCTTATCTGTTCTTTTAAGTCCGGTTTGCTTTGCATTTGAGCGGCTTTAGCCCTCCAACGTTTTACAAAGTCAGCGAAACCCTTTTTCTCACCCATCTTAGTGCTTTCTAGCTCCCTCGTGGTCATTTTTAGATCGACATTGAAATCGTATTGAGCTACAAACGCCGTCCCAATGTCTTCCCAAGTCCTTTTCTTGGAAGGTTCCAGGGTAAGAAACCATTGCAAGGCTGGCCCCGATAGGGATTCATGGAATAGTTGGGCCATGGCTTCCTTTTCGATCCCCCTCATGGTGAGTGAACCAACGTACCCTTGAAGGTGAGCCTTTGGATCTCCCGTACCGTCAAACTTTGCAAAATCCACGCCCTTAAACTTCTCTGGCAACTTAGCGTTAAGGAACAAGCACAATTTGTTCATGTCAATTTCTCCCATTCCTAATTGCTTGTTTTCTTGCACGGATTCTTCCAACTTACCAATCTTAGCCATAAGGGCGGCTAAATTGGGATCAACAGCTGGTGTATCTTTGGTTGGTGTCTCACCCTTGGGCGTGTCAGTCTTGATTAAGAGTTTGTCGCAAACCTCCTGCATGGACTCCATTATCATGTTCATGTCATTTTTCATGGATGCGACCGAGACTTTGAGTTGTGTATCCATGCCAGCGAGGGATTGCTTAAACTGGGCGTCCATGGTGGCCATATTCTGCCTAAGCTCTTCTACCCCATTTCCTTGGTCAGCCATTGGTAAGGGATTTTCAGGTGACAGAGACTCCTGTATTACTGGGCTTGGTGAAACTGCTAATGACGACCGCCCTTCTTGTTCTATGTGGACCTCAAACAGTTGGGTTTCTTCTAAGGTATCTACGCGAACCAGTCTCCGAGACGGACGAAACCAATTGGGTAAAGCCTCTTCTTTTTGCAGGTGTCCAATGTTTCTGAACTGGCAACAAGGCTATAGGGAGCAACTCAGAACCCATCCTGTATGTCCGTCCTACCCCCTACGCGTCTCCTAGGTCCTAAAACCTATCGTGACTTGAGTTACCCTTGAGACATTTGTACAGAAGATTTTTGGCGGTCCGGGTAGGTACTATCAGGCAGGTTAAATTCCGATTGTTTCGGAACCAGAGCCAATCTCCTTATCTTGACCATCCGAGACAAAGCAATGTGACCGTCAGAATCCAGATACGCACACCTTCAAGGTTAATCCCATGTCAAAGGAGCCGTTCGGGCACGGCGAACACCAGAGGTATCACATCCTCCATGGATTTATAGTCTCCTAGACTGACCGGCAAATCCTAAAGAATTCTAGGGAAGCCTAATCCTCTAGCCTGCAGGATGCAATGATGCGTGAATGATATGTATGTACAGAAAAGAAATACATAAACAGGATATATCACATAAGTCCTAGCCATGGGTTCCTGTCCTAGTTGGGAAAGTTCTATGGTTATGTACAAGTGCAAAGGCCGGTTTTGGTTTGAGAGGGGTTCCCTGGACTAGAGCCAAGATGTACTACCCCATGTCAAGTGTATTGCAAGACAATGGTCGAACAACTCGATGGCCCATCATAGTCGAGGGTTGCTAGGCGGCCCGGGAGAGCTTGTCACCGGTAAACCGGGCAAGATAGCCAGAACACGCTAGCGCGGCTTGTGCGGTGCAAAGTGTAAACGAAAGTTAAGTTCTCCAAATTGCTTTAAGTCCCCCAAGTAAAATGCCTTTCAAGTTTGGCCCTCTTGATTATTCAATACTCTTTATTCCTTTTTTTTTTTTAAAAAAGCATAAGTAAAGTATTGAATAAAATTCCCCAGCAGAGTCGCCACTGTGGGCTCCCACACCCGAAGCGCGATCGACAGAGTCGCCACCCGAATTTTTGAGATGGATGATCCGAGAAACCGAGAGTCCATTTTGAAAAGGAAGGCTTTTTGATCTAGCGAAACCGTTGAGATTTTGGATCCGGGAGCCAGGTTACGAGCGGGAAAGGTTTTGATGAAAAGCACCCCACTCGCCCGGTGAAAATCGGTCTTTACTAAACATTTTAAATGGGGGGATTAATACCATTCGGAAAACTTTAAAAAAAAACACATAGAGGGAAAGAGGAACAAGATGAAAAATGTCACGTTGTCGTGCTAGTGGTGCTTGCTGTACAGAAATGATAAAGATGTCATGACGATAATATAAACAAGAAAGACATACGAACGGACTGTCTGAATCACCATCTCTCGTCAGACGGCATATCGCTTTACAACGCACGGCTTAATAATATGCCGTGCGTGGTTCTGATCTTGATACCAAACTTTTATCATTTTCCAGAGCCTCGCACGGTATACCCATTACGACGCACGGTACTGTTTTTAAAACTTCAGAAAGCTCGCAGCAGTCAGATCATCTCAGATCTGCACCATTCTTTCAAGCCATGAGTAGAAAACCATTTTTGATGCGTTTGTTCGTTTTGAAAAGATCTAGGGAGTTCAAAACATGGCTTGTAGATATGGTCTCGTTTTGGGACTGCTTTTGGTATACAGGAAAAGATCCAACAACAGGCGATCGTGATCCAGACAGTTTGAACAAGAAGACAATAGTGTTTTGAAATGCCGTGCGTGTGAGTCTACTACGCCGTGCGACGCTTCAAAGCGCCGCGCGGCGTAGAACACCCTGCACAAAACA
Source organism: Rhododendron griersonianum (assembly GCA_018127125.1). Taxonomy (NCBI): domain Eukaryota; kingdom Viridiplantae; phylum Streptophyta; class Magnoliopsida; order Ericales; family Ericaceae; genus Rhododendron; species Rhododendron griersonianum. Next base: position 29,261,382 of record CM030793.1, read on the forward strand.
CTGGTTTTGTTTTGCAAAAGAGGTTTTGGGTCAGATCCTAACCAAAAGGGTTAAGCCTGAAGACGGAAAAGTCCCCTCAGGGCTAGGACAGAGCTTAGCCCAAGGAAACTTGGTTTTTACCTTTGATCTTGAGCTTGAATGAGTATTGATGAAGGCGGATGGATGTCGGAAGGTTGGAAAAGAGAATAGAAGTGTGGATGTGTGTAGTGGATGAATGTATTGGGTGATTGAGGTCTCAAAGTTAGTAAGGAACTAACTTCAATGGTGGAGAGAAAAATGGAGTAAAAGGGCCTAGAGAATGTCTTTTGGGAACAACATTCTCAAGGCTTGGAAATGGGAAAGTGGGTGTGAAAGCAAGAAGAGAGAGAAAGGGTATAATAGTGATCAATGGCCCTTTTCCCTTGAGTGGAGGGGTGTATTTATAGGCAAGAGCCTTGGATTTTGAATTTCAAATGTTGGAGGTATTTTCTGGGCGGGCCAGAAGTGTGCTTTCGGCTGAGCCGTATTGCAGCTGTGGCTCAAATAGGCGTGGCCGACAGCTTTCTGAGCCAGTCAGAACTTTACCCAAAATGCCGTGCGGCTAACCTCATGACCGCGCGCGGCGTATTAACTTTCGATACGCCATGCGGTGTAGAAGTGTCACGCGCGGTATTACAGGTTCACTCCAGGGCTTTTGGGCTTTCTCTGGGCTTTTGGTTTAGTTTGGGTTTGATGGTTCATTTGGGCTGAGGATCTGTTTGGGGCTGTGGGAATCCTTCATTCATGCTCGCAAAGGTTCCGTTTCCTTTTATTTCATCATCGGGGTGAACAAAGACCCTTCGAGGTCCGGATTGGGGTGTTTACAACTACTATTATATGTAAAAAAGAAAAAATCCTAAGAAAGTATATAGGCTCACCCCTGTGTAGAATTTTGAAAAAATATATATAATAGTAACATTTGAAATACGAGGATACCAACATTAATTACTAAAGGCCAAGGGCTAAAATATAACAAAAAATAAAACTATATGGTTAATATTCTGAATATTCAAGTATAATAAACTTCCACCTTTTATTAGATGGGTTTAGTGTTTTACAGTTTTATTTTATTTTTTACCTTAAAATCTCAATGGCACGGCAAATCCCATCTCTCTCTCTCTCGGCACAAACATCCCCAATTGTTGAGACTTCAAAGGCAATTTCGAGAAAATAGCAACGGAGGAGAAGAGATTTTGAAAACCCTAAGTAATTTGGTGAAATTTAAGTTGTAGGTTTGTCTTTTCCCAATTGTTGTTCTAGACTTCTACTAATTCTTTATTTTTTGACTGGTAAAATTAAGTAACATGAAAGCCCATGTACTGAATTTGGCCAGTTGTGATGAATGAAAAAGAAGAAGAAGAACAATGAAGAAAAACAAGACACATACATGATACATCAAGATTGTTCTCATTAGTTAAACCGATTTATGTATTTACTATATTTTGAGTTTTAATGTATTTACGTGATTATACATGTGAATTTATATTTTATTCTCGCATGCACGGTCATCCCTGCGTGGTGAAATTCTTGGCTCCATCCAAGATTTTACGGTGTCGCGAGTAATGGTTTGGTTAGGTTGGATTATGACTAACATAATTTTCTTGCTTAATACGGGTTAACCAACAACGAACGTGTTTAGAAAATGGGCTTTTGTGTAGGAAAATAGTGCGGAAAGCAATAATGAAATTCACTAATTTCTGGAAATTACAAGCGATTTACAACTTGAACATAAAATACAGTAAATAGAACATGAACTGTAAATGATCAAGAATTTGCAAACCGAGACCCGTTTTGTACAACGGTGCCCTTAAGACAAATTCGCCGCCTCACCGGTGTTGGAGGTTGTGTCGGTATTTGTCTCCCAGGATTGACTCGGTTACCACTCAGCCGCCGGAGCACCGCCGTAGACTGCCCGTCGAACCAACTTGTGTCTGTACTCTCTCTCTCAAAAAGAACAATAGTATTGCAGAAGTAGTAGAGATGATTGTTTTTGGTGTGTTGAAACCAAAGGTAGAGGTCCCCTTTTATAGCTGAAGGAGGAGCCTCTACCATCAATACAATATTCATGGAGGAGCCTATACAATCAATAGGGGAATTGATTTCGCGATTCAATTCTGGAATAAAACTGATACAGTTATTATTCCCGAAATTGAATATACAATCATGGGTAATAACTCTGGTAATCAACTAGCTTTGACCATCCAACCGTGCACTGTTGTCGGTCCAAACCCACTTTGAGAGACAATTTCTCATTCATCTCTCAATGGAATTTGTTCATTTTTCCAACGGTTTAAACTCCTTAGCAAGGAGTATCTAAAACCCACTTGGGCCCACCTCGCGCGGTGTGGGTCCCACCAAATTCTCTTTGGTTAAAATTCTATTTTTTCAACAATCCCCCACATGAATGAAATTGGCTGTATCCGACTCGGGAGACAAAGCTGACACGAGAAAGAGTACAATGGAAAAGTTCTGCATAGGATAGGTAGCTTTTGGCCTTGAACCTTCCCTTGTGAATACCTATCAGATTTACTGGCTGACCAGTGAACATGTTGTCTTGAACTGTTCTGCCGTTTGTGTAAACTGAGACAACATGTATCACACGGAACTCCTCCTAACACAGTTTAGTTCTCACTGTTGGATTCGTTTTGGCCATGACACCCCTTCCTGGTTCTGCAAGTATTTTCTCGAGAATTTCACCTTCCTAAATTCTCAAAGAAGCGGCCCCACTTCATACTTACATAGGTGACCTTCTTATAAAGGGTATCCTGCTATACCCCGCCTGGCATTCTAGCGCATAAGAGTCATTAAAAGCCAACGCTTAACCTATTTCCATTTGCAGGTATCACTGTTTCGCACCATAGGAATGAGCAAGAGAGCATGTCTCCACAGTGATCGTTCTCCATTACTCGCAAGTAGGTTGTCCCATTGAACCTAGATCTTGGGATCTCCAGTCAGCTAGGTTGGGTTTCCTTCACGGTAACACGAGCGTAGTAGGCTTTAGCCCCATTCCCTTCGATGCTTTCTCAACTAGCTCTTTGTTTAACCCTTTGGTTAGCGGATCCGCAATGTTGTCCTTTGACTTCACATAGTCAACAGTAACAACCCCAGTTGAGAGTAATTGTCTAATGGTATTGTGTCTACGACGGATATGCCTAGACTTACCATTATACATATTACTTTGTGCCCTTCCTATTGCTGATTGACTATCTCAATGGACGCAAATTGCTGGCACAGGTTTCGACCATCTTGGAATATCTTCTAAAAAATGGCGTAGCCATTCCGCCTCTTCAGTTGCTTTATCTAAAGCAATGAATTCAGATTCCATCGTACAACGTGCTATACACGTCTGTTTTGAAGATTTCCAAAAGACAGCTGCACCACCAAATGTAAAGACATATCCACTCGTGGATTTCGAGTCTTTCATATCTGATATCCAGTTTGCATCACAGTACCCTTCTAGCACTGCTGGATATCTAGTGTAGTGCAGTCACAAATCACAAGTATGCCTTAAATAGCATAGTACTCTCACTATCGCCTTCCAGTGGTCATGCCCTGGATTACTCGTTGTGGGCTACCAGCCCGAAAAACACAAAAAGGGTTTTGGCTTTTAATATTTTCCCGCCGCTTTGAAGAGAGAAATACGCCGTTTGAAGAGTCGCCACCCGGATTTGCGGTATATCACCCGAGAAACCGTTTTGTTTGGAAAACCAATTGATTTGAATTGAAGACCAGAGATCAGTTTCAAGGGTTCGGAAGCCATGTTACGAGGGGGGAAGGGTTTTACGGCACCCCCCTCGCCCGATTCGAAATCGGTCTCTACTAAACGTTTGTGGGATTTTTCAAAGGGATTTTGTTTCATTAGACCATTTAGCAAGTATCCACAGTTATAACAGGTAAGAATTGCATGCATGTGCTGGTGTACAATGGATGATTAAATGGGAGTGAGCAAAATGCATGATCATAGAAACTGAGGATCTGTCACTGACTTCACTCTCGAGCGCTCGAGAGAGGTCCCGAGCGCTTGGGAGTTCTGATACCCAACCTGCAAGCTTTGTTAGCACAGACAGAATGCAATGCTAAAATAGGAACTAAAATGATATTAATTATACTACTGGCTCAGCAGAGGACTTGGAAGACTGAGCTAAGCCCTCAATCTTTCAAATCTTGCGTCCCTGCCTTAACAAAGCTAAATCTATGAATTTAAAAGGGCAACAGGCCACACTAAAGCATGCAGAGACCAGATAACACAGCAGACTGGGAAATGGGAAGCAATGGCATGCATGCACTCCCGAGCGCTCTGGAATGGTTCGGAGCGCTTGGGAGTGAGCCGCATACCAGCTTACTCTCAAACAGGAAACGGTACTGATTTTGACATGCAAAGGCCCTTGTTTTGGCATTTCCCAAGAGGAGAACCTCTTTTAACTTTGAAAGAGAGAAGCCTTGTTCCACATGAAAACTTGTGAGAAAATGTTTATGTTTTTAGGGGGAAAACCATTTTCTGGGCATGCATGCCAATACAAAACCAATCCTTTTAATACCTCACATCATTCCCAACCTACTGCGTCACAAAGGGGGCATGCGTGAAACTGGGAACCGTCCCGAGCGCTTGGGAGTGGTTCCAGTGAGGGTTTTGTGAAAACATTTTCTTGTGCCCCATTGCTCTTGTTTTTACACTAGGGTCTCCCAACCATGCACCCAGTATTGAAGACTGGGTCAGGCTGAGAGACCCCCCTCAGAAGGGATGAATAGCCCTTTAGTTGTGACCAAAGGTAAAGTTTTATACCTTTTCCTTGAACCTTGCTCCTTGGTGTGCCTTTGAAGTGTGGATGAAGAGAGGAGAGTGCAAGAAATCAGAAGGGTATTCTGGATTTCTTGCCCTTTTCCTTGGTGATTTGCAAAACTTTTGGAGTTTTGAAAGAGAGTTTGGAGATTTTTGGTTTTTGGCTAGAGAGAGAGAGCAGAGAGTAAGGGGGCTCTTCAGGGATGGATTTTCGTGGTCCTTTTTCTGCTGCAAAACCAGTTATATTTATAGGCCAAGACCTCAAATGGTTTTTGAAAATCAAATGGTTTTGATAAAACATTTTTTAATAGGAAAATCTTTGGCCTGAATATCTTCCACCAGAGGTTGAGTGTGGACCGAGCCATCGGCGGGCTCAAGGTGATTATAATCATGAGTTGCAAGGTGAGTGGGTGATACTGCCATTCATTGGGCAACAGAATAGTCTCGAGCGCTTGGGATCACTCCCGAGCGCTTGGGACCTCACTCTCGAGAACTCTAGAAAGAGCCAGGCCAGAGGTTTTGTGAAACAGTTTTGAGCGCTTGGGATTGCTCCCAAGCGCTTGGAAATGTTTTTAACCATTTTTAATCCCTCTTCAAATCTTTCAAGGAGCAAAGTTCCGATCGGTACCAGGCTTGTTTCAATCCAAAGTCATCATCGGGGAGCTTCCGGGCCACAAATCAAGGAATTTTGAAAAGTCCAAATTGGGGTGTCTACACTCGTGTATCTACTCAGTTTGCTAACTGAATAGGCTATGTCGAGCCTTGTACAACTCATCAGGTACATTAGACTCCCAATTATCCGAGAATACTCCAATTGGGATACCCCTACCCCCACATTCTTGGATAAGTGGAGATTCACGTCCACAGGAGTCCTTGCTATACTCGTATCAGACTTGCTGAACTTCTCAAGAATCTTATCGACATAATGAGACTGAGATAGTGCAAGTCCATCAGATGTTCTAGTGATTTTAACACCTAATATTACATCTGCAAGACCCATATCTTTCATGTCAAACTTCGAGTTCAACATCTACTTGGTAGATTTGATAATCTTATCGTTACTACCAACAATGAGCATGTCATTAACGTAGAGACACAAAATGACGTACCCTTCGTCTGTGTCTTTGACATATACACATTTGTCACACTCGTTAATTGTGAAACCACTTGATATCATAGCATTGTCAAATTTCTCATACCATTGTTTCGGTGCTTGTTTTAGACCATATAAAGATCTAACAAGTCTACAGACTTTCCCTTCTTGACTTGGCGCGAAAAAACCCTCGGGTTGTTCCATGTAGATTTCCTCATCTGAATCGCCATTTAGGAAAGCTGTCTTCACATCCATTTGATGTATCTCAAGATTTCGCAGAGCTGCAATTGCGATTATCATTCGAATAGATGTGATCCTGGTGACAGGAGAGTAAGTATCAAAGTAGTCTAGGCCTTCCTTTTGTCTATACCTTTTAATGACAAGCCTAGCTTTGTACTTATCTATTGATCCATCTGCCTTCATCTTCCTCTCAAAAATCCACTTGTAGCCCAAAGGCTTACTACCAGGAGGAAGATCCACCAATTCCCACGTATGATTTTGCAGAATGAAATCAATTTCACTCTTAATAGCCTCTTTCCATAAAGGACCCTCAGGAGAGCTCACAGCTTCCTTGAATGTTTGAGGCTCACTTTCTAACAGATATGTTAGGAAGTCTGGACCAAAGGATGTTGATGTTCTAGCCCGTTTGCTACATCTTGGCTCAACCTCAACTTCTTCCTCTTGGTCTTGACTGCTTTCATATGCAGTCTCCAAAGTCCGCTTCACGGAACTTGACTCTTTTATGGATCTATAAGGAAGTATGTGTTCAAAGAACGTCACATTCCTAGATTTCATGATAGTGTTCTTGTGAATATCCAATATCTCAGATTCATACACAAGAAACCGATAGGCAATACTGTTTTGTGCATAACCAATAAACACACAATCAACAGTCATTGGCCCTATCTTCTCCTTTTTAGCTGGAGGTACAGTTACCTTTGCGAGACACCCCCACATTCGAAGGTAACTGTAAATCACACACCTCAGTGTGGATTAAATCCAATGGCTTAGTACTTCTTTCAACTCATTGATTAGAAGTCTTTGTCACTTGGACCCTCACAACGCAATCACTTGCCTATCCTGCTCATTCCCTAAAGGAGAGGAACTTGTTCCCGCAGGAATCACTGCTGGCGCGCCAAACAGTTATGGTCAAACAACTTAGAAAAATATCAACACAAGTATTCCCTTATTTAGACATCTTTCCAAAAACACTTGGCCCAACAGAGCCGAGTACATAAAATGTCTACACCGAGCAGATCAAACACAAGACCGAGGCCAACCAGTGTCAAGACCGAAGCCAAGTAGACTACTCCAAAGACCGTACGATCCAATGATCTGAAGCCGAGTCGCTCACGACTGACTCAGGCCGTAGCCCAATAGTTTATCACAAAACTGATTCGAGGCCCAGTCGCGCACACTGACCAAGGCCAAAGCCAAGCAGTTTACCCATCCAAAATCAAGTCGTGCACTACCGACCATTGCCGAAGCCAAATAGTTTCTCCTTTTGTTCCGAGCAATCCCACCCATGACCACCCATGAGCTGCAAAATAACCATGCTCCAAAAGGCTATGGCCCATTATTTGGCATAAACACTCTGGACACTATCCTGTGGAAACAATCATGAAAAAACTTCCACCCAAAAGGTAAGTCCGTATATGCTCGAAATGAATTTACTCATGCTAATGATTAAAATCAACACTGCCTTAAAACCCAAACGGCAGAACTAAAATTGGTTTTTTCCAACCAGAACCTGTTTTATTCCAAGAATTCAATAGACATAACGAGAGCAACACAACAGTACAACACAATAGCTCACTGTATTCTCAAAAACCGAGTCTTAAATGTTGGTAAAATGCAAACCAATTATAACATATAAATCTGGCAAAACAGTTGCATGAGGAACCCAATAACTAGTATGCCAATAAAATAAGAAACGTGTTCTTATTGATAAAACCTGTAGGTAATAATGACAAAAGGAAAATTACTAGAGACTTTCCTCCAAATAAAACCGTAACAGTTTTATTTTCCTTTCCTTGCTATCAAAACACTAAACCAATTAAGAGAGTAGTGCTATATTCCAAACAAGGAGTTACCAAATGTCAATCATTACTCTACTGCCTTTAATCACCAAATTTTCCCAAAAAGTAGAGCACTAATTTTTCCAATTGCTTGAAACGGTACAAACTCACACCCAATTAGCAAGTCAATAGGAAATTTGTTTCAACACAGTGAAAGAAGATGTTTACGTTACCCAAAAGTATCATCTGCTAATTCAATTCACTGTAACGTGCCGGGGAATAAAGGGTTAGTCCATAGTCAATTACAAATCAACTATCAAAACCAACTTGGTCAAAACCTGATGGAAACATGTACTGCTATAATCACAGTAGTGGACAAAAACCTTTATTCTGCTGCAAGAGTTACCCTTTCAAAACAATCCACTTCCTCGTTAAAAAATGTAAACCGCTTTGTAAACCGATCACAATCAAAACAGTTTTAATATCCCAAAATATTAAGTACTGTCTTCGATAAGAATAAGTAACGGTTATTTATTTATTTTTTTCGCAAACCCAAACTGGATTTCTTTCAAACCCAAACACGGATTATCCCTTTCCGGACTGAAACTCCAACAGCACATTCTATGAGAGCAAAAAACAATTTCACAAGGGAAAGGAACTAATCATCCAAAGTTCAAACAAAATGTCACAAAAACTGACTTAGTAGAACTAATACGGGAACAGATCTATATTCCATGTAATCTCATACTACATCAGTAGAGTTTATTTGCAAACCCACATAAGCAAATAGCAAGATCCCTTCCACCGATTCAAAATTTTATAACAAGTCAGTAATTAAAATTATAACAATACCCCAAGTACTGATTATGCAAAAACCATAGTACTCCACTGAGATTAGTAAAAACAATAACGGAGAAAACTTTTCCAAATTCAGAGGGAGAACACTTTTCCTGATTCAGAGGTATGCAAAACTCTCAAGCTCGTGAAATTCACGATCGTATAGCTTATGAAATTCACTAGATAGTTCTGACGTTCTACAACAATTGTTTTGAGATCCAGTGAAATTTGCGAAATTTAAAGCTAGTGTAATTAACGAGCTCAGAATTAGTGAATTTCACTGCTACTAATAGCCCCTTTGGCTGCCTAGGTGAGAAAAGGAAAGAAAGGGGAGGGGTCTCCCTTATTAGTGAGAGAAGAAAAGAAAGGGGTGTGGTTTCTCAACAACCCATCCAAATACACATGAGAATCAAACTCTCACTCCCATCTCCGGCGACTGGCCTCTTCTCCGGCGACCTGGAACTCTCCTCTCTCTTCTCCGACGACCTGGAACTCTCCCCTCTCTTCTTCGGTGACCGCACAGCCATTGGTACCTCCAACGACGAAAAGACGCCGTCGTAGCCCGCATGCGCTGCCGGAAGTTGAGCGAGTAAGATCTACTATCACCCATGCTCCCTACTCGCCTCTCTCTTCTCCTTTCTCACGGAATCGCGCTAAAAGTGGCGAGAAACAAAAACGGGCTTTGAGGGGGCTCTCGTCTCCCGCCCTTCCTCACCCTCTCTTGCCTTGTGGATCATCCAAATGGAGGAGAGATTGAGTTCTCCCTCCTTCCCCTTTCTTTTCTCCCGAAATCGCTCAATCCAACGAGACCTAAGTGATGAATAATTGGGTTGTGCGGCCTCAATTCGTGAGCTTCAAGCTCGTGAAATTTATGAGCTCAAAGCTAGTGAAATTCATGAGTTTGAAAACTAGTGAAATTCAAAAGCTCCAAGTTAATGAAATTCACGAGTTTGAAAGCTAATGAAAAATCACGAGCGTGTAGCTCATAAAATTCATGAGCTCGAAGCAAGTAAAAATCACGAGCATGTAGCTCGTGAAATTCATGAGCTCGAAACTAGTAAAAATCACGAGTGTGTAGCTCGTAAAATTCATGAGCTTGAAGCCAATAAAAATCATGAGCGTGTAGCTTGTGAAATTCATGAGCTCAAAGCTAGTAAAAATCAAACTACTGTAGATAAATCACCGGAAAAAGTCACCAGCCGGAGTGAATTTTTTGAAGTAGTGAAATTTCGCCGAAAAAAGTCACCGGCCGAAGTGGTCGCTGAAATTAGTGAAATTTGAGAAATAGTGAATTTCACTAGTTTTTTGAAGTAGTGAAATTTCGCCGGAAAAAGTCACCGGCCGAAGTGATTGCCGGTCGGAAGTAGTTGTGGGATGGAGGTGGGAGGAGGTGACGAAAACTTAATTGTACGGAGTTGTAGTTAAGGATAGTTAAAGCTTTTAAATTATATAAATTGGAATTAAGTCTTGGTTTTTTAGACCCACATGTAATTTGCTGAAAAATTGGTCTTAGGTCCATAATGTGAATTTCATAAGCTCACAAGTCCACTTATTAGTTTTGAAAGATGTTGTTTACATCCTAAAATATACCACCCAATAAGAAAATTACACGTGGCAATAAACATTGCATGATCCAATCAAAACACGTTGTAATTAGGCCTAAGATACAGAGAATCGATGGGTTTAATTACGATGTTATTTTAGTACTACACGGTATCATTTAGATTGGAAACGACCACATTTGGTCATCGAATAATAGGTATTAAGATGATAATTAAGCATAACCGTTGAATAACTCTTAAAACCATCGAACGGTGTCATTAGAGGCCTGTTTCATAAGGGAAATCGATTATGCTTACTGTGAATCATCTGGGTAAATTATTTCGAAGCACTAATTCATGTTGCACAAAAGCAGGAGCCCATTATCCAGAAGTTAACCACGATCTACATCAACAAACGTAGAAGGAGAAGAGTTTTCTGAGAAGACCAAGTCAAGCAGCAATTCGAAGGCCTTTGCAACCATTTTTTGAGGGAATTGAGGGCAGTCTGAATCAAATTTGAATGAAGACTCTAAAAGAAAACGAGGAGAATACAAGTTGAAGACAGACCCATCGTCTATAAATAGAAGACGCAATCGAAGAGAGAACCCCGGACAAAAATTCATCATCTGACATTTCATACAAAAATGGTTGTTCAGAGATCTAGAGTAGTTTAGGACTTAGAATAATTTAGTTATAGTTTAATATTTTGCAAGTATGAAGACTTATTTGAATGTAAGTCTACTTTCGATTAAATTCAAGTTATCTTATATCTTTCTGTCTTTTTCTTGCCAAAGAGTAGTCGCATATAGGCTCGTTTTCGGTTCAATTCAAGTGTGCCTATTTTCCTGTCTTATTTTTGTCGAAATCTTAAGAGTAATCGTATATAAACTTGCTTTTGATTGAATTCAAGCTTATTTATATTCAATTATCTTTTCTGATTGAAGAGCGTCAATCTATTATTGATTGATACTTTTAGAAAAATCCTCTTAGTTGAGGTAATCGAATGGATAATCGCAACTGCCTGATTAAACTAGCTATTTTTGAGTTAATCTGAAAAGGATAAAATCTATTCTTTTCTGGCACGCCCGCACACAATCATTTTGCCAAAAGTTGAGCTAATTTAGCCCTAACAGGTGTCAAGTCCAATTTAAAAAGTTCATAGTAGGGTACTATAGAGTTTATGCACTTTTATAGGATTTTAGGGTGTACTTTCCTATTATAGAGTAGGTACTCTAGGGTAGGGTACCTTAGGGTTTAGGCACTTTTATATGATTTTAGAGTGCACTTTTCTATTATAAGATTTTAGTGATTTAAACCTTTTTATAGGATTTAGAATTTTAGACACTTTCATATGTTATCCTACCGTGTGGACTTGTAGTTTTATAAAATTAATAGGTGTACTTGTGGTTTTGAAATAGCAAAAATAGTACTCTTTTTTTTTTTTTTTTTTGATCCGCAAAAATAGTACTCCTAGATAAATTAGGATACGGGTGTTTGACTTTTCAAAAAAAAAAGAAAAAGATACGGGTACTAACTGCAGAAATTTTAGGCAATGGCGGTAATTTCTCTTCACAGTCTAAACCCTCCCCACGTAGTTATTGTACTAGAGAAGACATGCAGAAAGAAGACGACTCTCCGCGGCGCGCACCACGTATTTCTCAATATATATATATTTAGCAGATAAGTCTAGTTTTTTCCTGGGCATTACTCGACATCTTGAGATTTTCCGCTTTTCTCCGGCGGGAGTGGGCGGAGCTCCATCCTACTGATTCACATTGTCATGGGTACGCCCCGCTTCTCGTATTTCTCAAATCTCATATTTGTTTTTCAACAAATTGTCGATGTTCCGATAACTATGTATCGACTTCGACCGTAATCTGAATTCGATTTTGGTTCTTTCATGTTGTAGATTTAGCGGGTAATTTTCAATTCACGTTGGGTTATCCGAATTAAATTTTCAGTTTACATTGTGTTGTCATGGGTACACCCCACTTCTCATGTTTCTTCAACCCCATATTTGTTTTTCAATCAATTTTAGGTTTCTGATAATCTATGAATTGAATTGGACCCTGAATTCACTTGTGTAAGGTCGTTCGTTGGGAACCCGAATAGATTACTGTAATAGATTACGAGTATCTGGTGCGTGTATGTGTCCAACATTCATACATTACTAAGCTAAACTTGAATCTCAGATACGAGTTTACTGATTTTGTACAAATATCTCACACCCGCCGTGCCTGAGTACTGAGTGTCCGACATGAGTACTTCCATGCATTTAGAAGCGTCACTGTAACAAAGGTTATAATTCCCTCTGCAGACTACTGCAATTCGTAACACATCTCTAATTAACACATTAATTCCCCTGAGTTTCCAACTTGGATTTAAGGAGCACCGTCAGATTATTATTCAGGTCTATAACACCCATGAAGTAACTTCCCTTCTCTTTAGTATTTTATCGAAACAGAATTAGTTTTTCAGGAGTTTAGTTCTATCAAGTTACAAGATTACATGGACTTGGTTGAGATTATTTGGCTCCATTTTAGAGACTAATAGTTTCCCACAAGCAAAATGATTGAAATTGAGGGTTCTACAGGTTAAGGGGAAAGATCAAGAGTCGTGGTTGTTTCCGGCATTATAGTTCATCAGTCAAGAAAATCAGTGTTCTAAAACAAGGAATTAATCGCCGATTAATCACTGGCGAGGCCCATCCGATTTGGTCCGACTAACGATTAATCGCCGATTACTGATTAATATGCACCGATTAATCGCTCGAAAGAGGCCGACCGCCCGACTAGCGCCTAGCAACTTTTAGAACATTGACGAAAATACATATTTTAGATAGAGCAGTCACATGGCTGACGTACGACCGAAAAGTACAAATACGAAAAACAAAAAACTATTCAGCGGACCCTAAAGTTGGTGCAAGGTTTTAACTTCATTTAGGATTCACGACACTTCTAGGTTTCTTTGGTCTTTGCTTGTTAGGGATCAAGGTAGTTTTTCTATACCCTAAATCTCAACCGAGGGGTGAATTGAGGTCCCAGACCAAACAAACATGCATAACCAAAGGCACCTCATCTTAGAGGAAGCAAAGCTCTATTATGGCACTTCCCTTTACTGAAGTGGTAAAGCAACCACCTACAGTGCGTTACAAGAAAGTTACCCTTTCATAGTCTTGGTTAGGCTCCTGTTTATGTTACCTTGGGGAATTTTTGTTTGTTTGCAATGAAATCTGGTTTCCACTTTCCATATAAATATCGAAGGATTAAGGTTTTATTGTATGATATATCATCTGCTATGTTGTGTTGCTAATGCGTGAGTTCTATTGTTTTGGCCCAGCTGTGATAACCATGACGATACATAATGATGAAGGTTTTTGGCCTGCCTGAAACGGGTAGAGGGACAAAATGTGTTTTAACTTGCGATCATTTTTTGTTTCTTAATATGTGCCGTGCTGTGAGGTTTTCCAGTCTTCAAGGCGGAGTTGTTACTAACTTTGAAGATTGCAAAGAACTAAAAACTAAAAAGAGCAATTTCAGTATTGAATTTACTTTTCCCTGTTTGCCTTTGATAGACGGGTAGACACTTGTACTTCTTGTTTTATTTTGTGTTCTTGACTATCCAATTTTTTCCTTTGGACTTCTAAATATCTATTTAGTCCTAGGATATTTCTATGATATTTTGTAACCATCATTTCATGCTTTTTCTTCGCTTGGTTTGTCATGAAGAACTCTCTTGATATCTTGGTTGTAAAAACACATTCACTTTTGATTTTCGAGCTTCCAGCCTGCTAATTGAAGATCCCTCGGAAGTATTTACTTGGTTTGGTGTGGTGAAAAAACAACATGAGTAGTAGGGCCTTGGGTGATGGCAATTCAGCTCCCATAAGTAACAATCCCAAGAAACAAGGGAATCGCCTACAGCAATCAAATTCAGACGTCATTCTGGGTGGTGAGTTGTGGACTGATGGACTTATTTGTGCTTTCGAATTTGTTCGAGTTCGTAAGAAGACAATATGGCCAAAATCTGGTTCCATTGAGGTGGCAAAGAAGCAAACGCCTGGATCTATACCAGGAAATTCTTTACCCACACAAGTTTATGAAAATAACTTTCTAGATTCATCACCCACAAAAGAACCAGGAGCCAGTGAGATGGATACATTGGATGGCAATAGTTATAAGCAGGATTATCATTTATGGTGTTCCCAAGTCAGGGAAAGGTCTCCTGGAAGTTATTGGGTACCAATTGGTTGGGCTAGAATAACTGAACTTGTCCAGATAGTGCAAGTTGATGCAGGCTGGGCCTCACAGCCCGCTGAGTTAACAGAAGAGGAAGATGATGTTACTGTTGCAGATGTTGCAGCACCATATTGGGAACGGCCTAAAGGGCCAACGTGGTGGTGTCATGTAATGGCAGGCCATCCATTTGTCGACACATGGTTAAGTAATGCTCAGTGGTTACATCCTGCTATTAGCGTTGCTTTACGAGATGAAAGTAAACTGATAAGTGAGCGTATGAAGCACCTTCTTTATGAGGTACTTTATTGTCCTTCTCAATTGGACGACTTCTAGTGCATTTCATGTAGGCATTTCAAAGAATAAGATGTCCTTTGGTTAGCTTTTATGTTTGGTCTATCTTAGAAGTTGCAAGCATAATGTGGAAAGAACAGGTGAAAAGAAACCAAATAGACAGCAGAGTAAAATAAAAAAAGGATGAGGTACAAGGATGAATTAAGTAGTGGCATAAAAATGTTATATGCTTGGGCCAATTTTAGAGCAATTGGAGATAGACATTATTTAACCTCTGACTAATTGATTGCCATGGCTGTGCATATGTTTGTTAATTTGTATGGTACATTAACCAACAGAATTCAGTTTCCTTCTGATTACCACCTCTGACAGTTAATGCGTTTTGGTTATCAAATACCATTAACTGACAGAATTCAGTTTCCTTCTCATATTTTCCTAAGAGGGGTACCAAAAACTACATCATATGGACAATGATATAGAAAAATTACATGAGCAAGTGTGTGGAGACTTTTAGCAAGAATAAATAAATTGAAAGATGAATAAAGAAAATGGCAGTGCATACACCAGTTCCTCGTCTTTTGTTCTTTTTTTAATCCTCTGCTTTACACTCATTCTGCACACTAATTAGTGTTAGTTTCTTAGATAATGACCTAGTGTCTTCAATATGGAAGTTCCTATATTTTCCCTTAAGGATGAGACCTTTTGTGTTCCAGCTGTTAACAATCTTTCTGTGTGACTTGTTGGCAACATATCATGCACATTCTGCGACCATAACATGATTTTGCGTTGATTTCAAGAGTTGTTACGGGTCAAGAAATTTATCTTTGGCATGATTTTGTAAAAGGAGATGACCCCTTCAGAAGTTCTGTTGTACTTAGCTTATCGGGATAGCTACTCCTTTCTTAAAAAGTTCTATCGTGTTGCGAGTAACAAACCTTGTAGCTGCTAAAATGCAAACTTTCACAAAGTTCCGCATACCAAGAATGGTGCTCTAGCTGCTTGTTGATTTTTTCTCACTCAATTCATTTGGTTATTGGCGGTAGTGTATTCTCAATGAAAAATCCTCTATGGTTCCCAAATATTATGTACCTTAGTGGGGATGGTTCATCTATACTGCCAAATTATGGTTATTATCTATGCAGGTTCCTGTAAGGGTTTCTGGTGGATTATTATTTGAGCTCTTAGGGCAGTCAGCAGGTGATCCTTTTGTTGGTGAAGATGACGTCCCTGTAGTTCTACGATCATGGCAAGCACAAAACTTCTTAGTATCTGCATTGCATGTTAAAGGGTCTGCATCAAATATTAATGTATTAGGCATTGCAGAAGTCCAGGTTCGTACATGCTCAGCCACATGCCTATTTTTTGTGCCTTTGTTTCTGTCAACAGCCAATTCTGTCTCAGTTTTCATGCTGAGGTTGTTCTCTTCATCTTGTCATTTCCTGTTTGCCTCTGATCAGGAAATGCTTGCTGCTGGAGGTTATAATGTACCGCAAACAATCCATGAGGTCATTGCCCTTCTGGCTTGCCGCCTTGCTAAATGGGATGATAGGTGCTAATTGATTTATCATTTCTGCATATGTCATTTTTAAACAAATAGTTTCTGGCCCAGCTGTTCATTAGATTTAGAGTTTTTTTCGTTTATATCCCTCAAACTATACACCATTTTTCTACTTCATCCTCAAACTATCAAAATCATTTATTTCGTCCTCCAACTATTGCATTGCAATCTATGTTGTCCTCATGCTAACTTCCGTTAACATTTCAAACGGTAGTAAACCACCAAATTAGGGCCTTGTTTGGTATGTGCAAGAAGTTGATTTATTTAATTTGTTTTTTTGCAGGGCCCATTACGGTTCCTACAAAAATGATTCAAACTACAAGTCGTTCTTAAAATATCATTTTATGGGTTCCTGAAAAAAATTAGCTCAATCTAGTATCAGTAATGGCTGTTTCAGAATTTATAGGGCGCAAAATTCGTAGGGCGCCCTACGAATTCTAAAACACCCTGCGAATTTTGAAACAACCCTTATCAATATCGGATTGAGCTAATTATTTTCAGGAACCCATAAAAAAATATTTTAAGAATAACTTGCTGTCTGAATCGTCTTTGTAGGACATGTAATGGGCTTCACAAAAATAAAAAAAAATCAAGCTTTTCTGGAAGAGAAATGGATCCAAACAGGGAGGCTAAGGGCTTGTTTGGTACCGGGCAAGAAAAACTTGTTACGGGTCCTACAAAGATAATTCAAATCGCAAGTCATTCCTAAATGTTTTTTTTTATGGGTTCCTGAAAAAAATTAGCTCAATCCAATATCGGTAAGGGCTGTTTCAGAATTCGTAGGGCGCCCTACGAATTCTGAAACAGCCCTTACCGATATTGGATTGAGCTAATTTTTTTCAGGAACCCATAAAAAAATTTTAAGAATAAGTTGCAGTTTGAATCATCTTTGTAGGACCTGTAATGGGCCCCGCAAAATAAAAAATATCAATTTCTTGCACATACCAAACAGGGCCCTAATTTGGCGGTGTACTCCCGTTTGAAATGTTAACGGAAGTTAGCAGGAGGACAACATAGATTGCAATGCAATAGTTGGAGGCCAAAATAAACAATTTTGATAGTTTGAGGACGAAGTAGAAAAATGGTGTATAGCTTGAGGGATATAAACGAAAAAAACTCTTAGATTTATTATTTTCAAGCATTTAACTTATTTATCAAATTATAGTCATCTATAGAAGTCAAATATGAGCTAAAGTTTGTTTAGTGGAACTTGAGTCCACTTTCACTATGACCCCACAAACTAGGGGGGCATGGCTGACCATGGTCCACTGGTTGGCTCATAACCACGAAATTATAAACATGTGATCATGCTAACCACACAGATAGATAAGTGATATCAATTCTAATAAATCACAATTGCGAAATGAATGCAAAATTTGTCTAGGTCTGTAGACTCTGAACAAGGGGTTTACCTGTCTCTCTAAGATTCCCTCAGTATATTTTGTGAATGGCATGTTTTGTGCGGGCTTTAGTTACTCATTTTGTGATTGTTATGATTATTTGGGTTTTCTTTTGTGTTCTGATAGATTTCTTGCACATTTATGTCCACAAACTTCTACCCCTAGCTGCCGCTCCACATCTCCTCAACCTGCAATTCTCTCTCTAAATTTGCACATCTATAATTTGGAAGCCATGAAGTCAAATACTCTTCTATCCTTATTTGGTTACCAAGCTTCCCTAAGCCCCACAGGCCACAGCTATCCCACCATTCACCCCCACAACCCACATTCACTTCACCAGAAATAGTCAGCCATTTAAATTAAGAGATTAGTGAAAATTTTCTGATTGTCACGAAAAGAGAACATATTATGGATTATTTCGGGAGCCTTTGTTTATAAAAGTTTTAAATTGTGAAAAGATCGAATTTGGACAAGTCAGGTTATTACATTCACTGTTCACTTTCATGCAAATGCTCGTTCTTTGTAGTGCAAAGTTGCTACTCCTGTGTGATCACAGTTTAGATGAACTTCTTTTCACTTTTGAAATCATTATGTTTTGAATGAAAGGTTTTGCTTATATTACTTTATGTAGGTTATTTCGCAAATCCATATTCGGGGAAGCAGATGAAGTTGAGTTGAAGTTTATGAATAGGTGGTTTCCTGCACTGTGGTGACATTTGTGTTGGCTTTAGAAATTTCACTCGATGTGACTTAAATATGTTTCGTATATAATTTACAGAAACGAAACGATTTTACTTTGATAGGAGAACTCATGAAGACATGCAACTATTCAGCGTAATTTTAAACCAAGAAATTAGAAGGCTATCCACCCAGGTATCTTACTTCCCTTCTTGCTTTGAGGGGAAGTCATTTGTTTTTTGTGTGTGGAAAGTGCAACTGATATCATATTTTCATGAATGAAGCTAATAATTTTCTCTTCTTTGAAAAGCAATAGTTTGTTTCTTAAGTATGTTTAATCCCTTAGATTTGTAGATTTTCTCGAGTAGCGGAAGCTTGGTTTGATTCCATTTTCTTTTGTTTTTTGTTAAGCCAGGGCATTCTATAAACCGACCATCAAGTGTGTAATTGCTTTGCTTCAATTTCGACTAATAGAAGACTGATCTTAAGCATCTTTCCTTCATCCTCAAGTGCGTCATTGTTACATCAAACTCTTAAACTTTATTCAACAAAATCGAACAGCAATTTTTATTCAAAATCATTGCCTATACAAAATTCCCAGCTGTTGTGGGCATTGCCCTGTACTTTGTGAAAAATCTTTATTTTGCCTGCTCTTGTAGATTGTTAATCATAATATGTGGAAGTGTTCGCTGTTTTTATTGAGGAAAGCTGGGCCTCAAGTTAATTGATTCAAGTTACCCTTCTATCTTACAACTTGAGCTTTTAAGTGAGTTGGTGGTCAATCTTTCAACATGCCTTTTATTCCACACTCGGGCTAACTTGGGGCTAATTTGATTCTTGGGTGGACTTCTTCGTATTAACATTTATCTTAGAAGTCGGGGCTAAACCAATTTTGGACCTTGGTTATGGTGGTGATTTATGGGACATTCAGGTTTGTTACTTTCTTTGTATGTTGTCTTTACTAGGTCTACCATTGTTGTGATATCATGTGTTCTGAATGCCTACTTATGGAGCCCAAACACTACTTGAAATTGGAAAGGTTCAGCAGCCTGTGAATTTTTGCCCTCTGTTTCAGTTCATTTTAGTTGAGTTTTTAAGAGACGAACACCAACTGTGTACTACTGCCTAAACTGATCAAACCCGTGGTTTTTTATACACGGGGTGTTGAAGATTTCTTTCCACCTCTTTTCCTTTCTTCTTTACTTGAAGGCTCATTGGTTGGAATGTAGGATTTAGATATGCTAGTTGAAACCTACTCAGACTGTTAGATCACCAATTGTTATAGCATCTTAAATTATTTTTCGATTGACCCACCCATGTATCGATCAAGCTATAAGGTATCAACATCCTCCATCACTTGCAACCCTGTCTTGTACCTAAAGAATGAAGGTGCTAAGAAGAATACAAATAGAGAGGAAGAAACCCGACGGTGCAGCCAAAGATATGCAGACACAAGACCTCTCATAAACCGAAGCTCTCATGCATGTTGTGTTGACAACTGCCCCAAAAGCTTGAGCTATTGGGAACGAGCCCAAGAATGTATACCTATCTATCCAACAAAGATGTATTGGATTCCCTCCTTTGAAATTAGAACCAAATCTAGTAAATGCTACTTGGCCTTGACTTGAAAATTGGGAACCCTTCCTTGTTATCTATGCAAAGTTTCTAGTGTCTAGTTTTCTGTAATCGATTGAACGGTCTTTTGTCTTGAGAAACATTAACATCTGAGCTTTCCATAACCTTTACGCAGGCTGCAGGAGCCAGTAGATAAGTTTAGGTTTCTATTGGGACTTACATTACTTACAATGATGCAGTAGATTTAGGTTCCCATTACAGCTTGGATGCTAATTATTTGTAAGTTCTTCTCCATCTTTCATCTTATTCCAGGTTATCAGAGTAAAATGGTCTCTACATGCAAGAGAGGAGATTGTATTTGAGCTTGTCCAGCATTTGAGGGGAAATGCAGCTAGGAATTTGCTAGAAGGAATAAGAAAGAGTACTAGGGAAATGATTGATGAGCAAGAGGCAGTTCGTGGTCGCTTGTTCACAATTCAAGATGTCATACAGAGCACTGTTCGTGCATGGTTGCAGGTATTACACTACCATGATGCTCAAAAGCTTTTGTTTCCAAATACTCTTTTTCCTCATGATAATGACTGTTTACATACTTGGTTTAACTGGTAGCATTTTTGTTGTAACACTGCTAAGGTAATTTGTTGATGCTTTCTAGATTGCTTTTGGTTGTCGACTTGTCGTATAATATCTCGCCTAATTAACAAGAGGATATTCCACTCATTTTATTTCAGTGTTATGGTTCAGTTGGGATGCTGAGAATTCGGATCTTAGCTATTAAGAATATTCGTGATATTTTGCTTTTCTTATTTTACAGCTGAAACTTCTCTCTATAAACACCCATGTATCTGTGTAGCTGTATAATTTGTCTAGCCACATATCTTCATATGGATCAATATTATTATCATTCACTTTAGATTATACTAATAACACATGCTACAAACTGATTTTGTTTGGGAAACGATGGTCTTTCAGAAAATTTAGTAATTATGAATGAACCAAATGAAGGCAATGCAAAATCACTGCTGTTTATTATTAGGAAGATTGATTAGGGAAGCTAGTTTTCTACATCAGCAAGTGATTAAGTAGTTTGGACTTTGGAGAGAATTAGAAGGCCCTGCATGTTTATTTTATGACCTACAAAGGCTTGATAAGCTCTTTGGGGTCATAGGATAATTTGTGGCAAGGGGTGATGTTTCAGAAAAGGAGGTTGCATCATATTTGAAGGAGCAGTATCTATCATGATATTGGACGGAATGAGAAATTTTTTACATCACAGGCTCGCATCAATGCTTGGCATTGAAGTTGTTCTATCGTCCATTAGTCGTTTATTTAGCTGTAGAGTACAAAACTGGGAAGCTGCCCCATGGTCTATGATGATGCAGATGGTTTACAGGACAGTTGATGTTGACCAAAGTAGGTGCCTGTGGGGTTCTAGTTGATCAGTTGGGGCTAGGTTGATCCTCTGATCCGAGCTCAGGTCTTGTTCTCTCCGCTCTCAGGTGTTCCTGCACAGGTGACACCCACCGTTAGTGTCCACACCGGCCGGAGTTGACCGGGAAGGCACTCTGATGGTTAAGTATGTCTTCTGTGGGAGGAGAAAGCCAATGGACAAAGCTTAGGGAAGGAATAGTGGCATACCTTTCTAGGGTTTAAGCTCTTCCTTTATATAGAACCTCCAGACTTGCTCTCCAAGCAAGCGCGTGTTCGACACGTCCTGTAACCGCTCTTCGGATGATGTCACGTTTGACGTATCGGATAAGACGGTTACGGAGAACATGACACGAGCTGGCCCTTATGAGTGCGCTTGCCATGTGTCGTAACCTCTTCGGCCTACGTCATCATGACGTACGTGACCAGGCGGTTAGGTGCACATGAGCAAGATGCCTTCCACAGTACGCCAGTTGCACTGGTCGGATCCGGGTCGGTTATCCACGACTTGTATAAGTCTGAGCACGACGATCCGGTTGCACCGGAGAGAGCCCAGGCGTAATGACCGAGCGATCAAGTAAAATCCGAACAATCCGCCTTGACCTAACGGACCTTGTCTGCCAGATCAGACCCACGGACCACCTCAAGCCATATGGCTCGGTCATGGTCCGAGCTGATTATTCAGGCCACTACAATGCCAGTTAATGTAGAATTATGAAGAGATGATAAGAAATAAGACATTCGAATGTTAACTAACTTGTCTTTGTTTTTGTTTTTGTTTTTGTTTTTGGAGGCGGTTATTCGTTTATTGGTTTCAAAGTGACGTTTTATATCACCAATTTCTATTATGACAACATTGTTTACTCACCAAACCAAATCAAACCCAATTGAACCTTAAGTCCCAATCAATTAGGTTCAGCTACATGAATCTATTTTTTCAGTTGAGTTAATTGGTGGGTGGGTAGGACTACGTAGTTCGTCTTCCTGTAGGGTAAGGGCATCGTGTTCCATGATATCCAAGGAACCTAGGTCTTTTTGAACTATCGCCACTGAAGTCAATTTTGGTTTACCCTTCCTCTTAGTGCTACCATCTATTGTAACCATATCACTCCATGTAATAGTGCATCGATTGGTCTATAATAGACGACACCTTAATCCTTCCTCAGATTTTATCTTTTATTGGTGCTGCCCCTACCATCCTGCGAAGGTTTTCGTTTGTAATTCTATCTCGCAAAGTCTTACCATACACACATCTCAATATTCTCATTTCAAATACACTCATCTTATACACATGTTGTTTCTTAAGACGTCCAACACTCCGTGCGATTTAACATGGCTGGTCTTGTAGCGGAATGGTGGAATTTCCCCTTTAATTTTGTGGGTATGCTGTGGACATAAATTGCGTTGTAGATTTTAAGGGGAATTTCCCCTTCAATTTTGGAATTTCCCACTTACGAAATACAACGTAGTAATTTGCGTTGTAGATTGAAATAGCCATTATGATTCTCTTCTTCTTTGGTATGCTTATGAACACTATTAAATTAAGAAATTGTATGCTCATGTTACTCCTTTTTTCTTTCTTTATTTCTCTGTTTTGGAAGAGTTAGTTATTTGAAGTCAATTTATGTAAAAGCAATTTCACTGCAAAGTTCGGGAAGCATGAATCGTGCTTTGATGGTAGAGAGCTGGAAGCAGTAGGTTTCAAGAACGAAACATCCCAAAAAGTAGTGGGCTTTTGGTTAAACTGCAAACAACAATACACTTTTTTTACAGTAGCTGGTCTATTTTACTTTTTCCTTTGGACTGTTATTTGTAAGGGCAGAGATATTGATAAAGGTTCTGTGCAGTGTGCAGTAATGTTTTATGAGCAAGTCTACTAACACAACGTGTTTAACAATTTACACAACATGTGAATGTGGCACCTCATGATTGGTCATTGCAAAGCAGTTATTTTTCAATTATCAATCATGCAATGCCATGTCAACATGTGTAAATTGTGTACACATTGTTGTGTTAGTTGACTTTCTAATGTTTTATTACTTGCGTTTAAGGTAAACTTTATGCTATGATTTCCATTTCCCTATTATTGTTGAAGATTTCTGATTCTGAGTGATGATTTCAGGATCAAAGCCTGAGGGTCAGTCATAATCTCGGAGTCTTTGGTGGCTGTGGTCTTGTTCTCTCTATCGTAACTGGACTCTTTGGAATAAATGTGGATGGAATTCCGGGGACTGAAAATTCACCTTATGCATTTGCCCTTTTTTCGGGCCTCCTCATCTTTTTGGGCATTGTGCTAATTGCCATCGGGTTGCTCTATCTTGGATTAAGAAAACCAGTCACTGAAGACCTGGTTGAAGTAAGAAAATTAGAGCTCCAAGAGCTTGTCAAAATGTTTCAACAAGAGGCTGAGGCACATGCACAAGTCCGAAAAACAACCCAAACCAAGATGCCTTCTGCTGCAGCAGGGATACTCCCTGATGGATCAGGTTATGTTCTCATCGGCTGAGTAAATCAAATGCAAGTATGCTATGAGTCCTCATTGAGGTAACTGCTCTTTGCTTAATACCTTGTTTGTGTTCAAGGCTTGCCAGTTGAGTCCTTCAAGAGCCAGTGGGGCTTTGCTTGGTCGTTAGCATCAAGGCCCTCAGATTTGTCTCTTGGATTCAATAAGGCTGGGCTGGGATGCTGACCTAGCAAAGAAACCATAGTTGGATTAAATTATCAATTCTCACTTTGGCCCTTGAACATAAGATTTTCTTGAGTTGGTCCATCCACTATATAATTTTGTCAATGGAACTAATTCATAACTGACGTCCACTTTTCTACCAGAAAACGCCATGTGACATTGTTATGAAAGGCCAATATTGGTACACCTAAAGGGCGAAAGATGGAAACTTTCAGTGCCACGTGGTGTTTCCAGTGGTACACGTAAAGGGCCAAATGGATGGCAATAAGTAATTGGGACAAATAAATGCTCCACATGCGGAAAGATTTGTATATTTCAAGGGCCAAACTGAGAATTGGAAGTACTTCAAGGTTCAAACTCTATTTCACCCATTTTACGATGCCAATTACAGATCTTCGTGATAAAATTCTCATTCTGTAACTGTTGGGCACTATCCTTTCACCTTAAAATAATATCCATGATTTAGGCAACAGAAATAAGTATTTTCAGGAATAGTTTATCTCCAACAAGAATACCATAGCTTTTTCAGATTGGACAAACACATTGTCTATCTAATTTTTCATATTTCGCACATTTTTAGGGAGAAATATATTGAAATGTTTCATTTTGCACAGTGGCATATACTAGACATATTATTGTCCAAAGTTTTCTGTTGCCCAGCATACAGTGAAACCACAGTGGCTTGCTCATCCGTGTAGCATAAATGTTCTCAATGGACTAGCAATACTGACCAAGCATAAATGTTCTCAATGGATTAGCAATACTGACCAAGCGCGTGCTTTCAAGGAGGGAAATTTGTCTTCTGATTTTCGGACATTGAAGATTATCTCTCGTCATTTATCATGATCTTTGGATAGCAATCTACTGCAGTCAACTTTCTTGTCTAGACTGAAGAGGCTTTGTTGATAGTACTGGAGAAATCTGTTCGAGAAATTTCCATTCACTGTTAAAAGACTATGAAAAGGGTTATGTTCTGATAAGGATTTGTTTCTCGGGCTTTATACATTGCAGCTAATGTCTATTTTTTCTTTCCAAATCAAATGACTGTTCAACTTAATTTTTTACCTTGATGTTTGTTCAGAATGAACGGTTCGAATTACTGTATTGACCCAAAGTGGATCTCGTTTGGGCAAGAGTAATTATTCAGCACTTCTAGAGTACTACGTGGCATTGCCTACGTGGTGCCCCCAACCATTTACGTAGCAACAAATTTCACGGTAGGGATATTATCATTCACTTTTGGTGGGTGATTGGAAGACAATGAGTGACCCACATTGTGTGGTGACTATCTTGTATTCGCGGGGAGTAGTACCACATGGCAATGGCACATGACACTTTGGGAGTACCCAATAATTGGCCTTTCGACAGGGCACTGCAGCTACCCAGCGATCTCCAATCTGTTTCCCTTTCGAAAAACCAACGCTACTCCCTGCTTGCTAGAAATAGTAACCGAGGAAATGCCCAGAGCAGTTATGAGCTGATGAGAAAACCTTTGTCAGTAGTTCATAAATTCCAATAAATCA
Organism: Rhododendron griersonianum; assembly: GCA_018127125.1. NCBI lineage: Eukaryota > Viridiplantae > Streptophyta > Magnoliopsida > Ericales > Ericaceae > Rhododendron > Rhododendron griersonianum. The sequence goes on from CM030793.1 coordinate 29,287,046, forward strand.
AAAACCCAGGTCATCTTCTTACGATATTCGAAAATGTGACAAAACCAACTTCAACAAATTGCCCAGAATTCCAGTAACGCTCACGAGAACATTACTACTATTTCCATTCCTCCGAGCCAAAAATGCTTTTCTAAGACTAGGAAATGATTCACTCGGCTTGCCTGCCAGACCGATACATACCTCACTCATGTGCTATATATATATATCTTTAAAACCTTGTCTGAGTACATGTGATCTGGCTAATTATTACTGCAAAATGGTGAAGAGTGGTGCAATAGCTTTGGTCGTTTCAGTGGTTGTCATGGCACATGTGGTGGCAGCCCTCGGGTGCATTGATCTCGGCCCATCCATGTTCCCATGTTCCCTATATGCTACAGGCGTGGTGCGTGAGCCGTCTCTCGCATGCTGCAACGAGCTGAAACGGCTCAATGGTAGGGCGCAAACCACGATTGACCGGAGACGAATATGCTTTTGCTACAAGCAGCTTGTCCCTCAATACCCTAATATGAGGGATGCTGCACTTGCTGCACTTCCTAGGTTATGTGGTGTTTCCATGCCTTTCTTAGTCTCTAGGAACATTGACTGCAGCAAGTAAGTTCTTCTTTCTTCTTCCTTTTGTATTCAATTCTTTGACTTGAACATCTTTACCCCTCTACTGCTCATGTACCGATTAGGATAATAACGTTTGGTGGGCGCTATTCGCAGCGTAGTTTGTGCTACTCGCAGCCGATTAATTTTTTTTTCAATTATGGACAAAAATGCCCTCATGCAATTTGACCATTATACCCTTAAGACATCATGTTATTTGACCATTTTACCCTTTAAGAATAATACATAACCCCTTACATACAACCCCCAAAAATCATCACCTGAGATTTCCCTCCCTCCAGCCCAGAACGTGTCCTTCGTCCCCCATTCAAACTCCTCCATTTTCATCCCTACCCAGCTGCCATCACCCACCACCAAGCCCTCCCACCAGCAGCCAAGTCTACCTATCTTCCTCCTCTCCTCTTCCTCCTACATTGTGAATGGAAACCTCGATTGCTTCATCTCCCTCCATTGATAAACAAGAAATAGGTGACCCATCAATACACCATGATTTGGAGTCGGAAGATTGTGCAATGGAAGTTGAGAAACAAGTCACAAATGTTGTAGTGACGGAGCAAAAATCGCAGCAAGAGGTAAGCCCGCTCTCCATTTTCAATTTCAGAAGCCCTCCATTTTCAATTTCAATTCTGGCCCGATACAATTGGACACACAGTGCCAAAACTTTACTAATTTTTTGGATTCTAATGTCTGAATTATGTACAACCATTCGGATATTAATATCTGAATATTGTCAACATTGTTGGACTCTTATATCCGAATTTAGTGCCAGTTTTCAGATATTAATATCTAAATGAAACTGCAGAGAATCTGCACTTACAGTTGGACACACAGTGCCAAAATTTTACTAACCTTTCGGACTCTAATGTCTGATTTATGTACAACTATTTGGATATTAATATCCGAATATTGTCAACATTGTTGGACTCTTATATCCGAATTTAGTGCCAGTTTTCAGATATTAATATCTGAATGAAATTGCAGAGAATCCTCCACTTACCTGGTTTGTCTTTGGGTGTTACAGGGTGATATTTCAACACTTGGTAGTTATGTAGGGCCATTGACTATACCTACTTCCACTCGTCCTCCATATGATTGTACGGAGCATTTTACAACGGAGACGGTGAGTGTTTTTTTGATAGAGTATTTATCATGTGCAATCTTATATTACGGGCTATAATTTTTTGTTATGTGTGTGTAGGTTTTTCCGTCCGATGAAGCGTTGGTAGATTGGATAAGATGCACTGGTAAACAACACGGGTTTATCATTGTCATTATGGGTTTTGAGAAATGTATTAAGAATCGCACACCTAGGATGAGGTTTTCATGTGAAAGGAGCGGTAAGTATAGGCCGTTTGTGAAGAAGGTTGATGGGAAGGAGGTAGCTGTGAAGAAGAGAGTGCGGTCCACGGGCACCAAAAAATGTGAATGCCCATTTGAATTGAAAGCTGTAAAGGGCAATGATGGTTGGACTGTCTCTGTCCATAATGGCACTCACAACCATCCTCCAGCGGTGTACTTGGAGGGCCATTCGTATGCCGGGAGGTTGTCGGCAGAGCAGACTACCACAGTGGTTGATTTGTCAGTCGCTTTGGTCAAACCCAAAGAAATCCTAACCCATTTGAAGGTTCAAGATCCTGAGAACGTAACGTGTATCAAAACCGTGTACAATGTACGACACAAGTACCGAGTGACAGAGAAAGCTGGAAAATCGCAAATGCAACATTTGTTGGATCGGCTAGAAAAGTACCAGTACGTTCACTGGACCCGTGGGAACGAGACTGAGAATGTCACAGAGTTGTTCTGGTCTCCCCCATCTGCCGGGGAGATGTTACGTGCTTTTCCCCGAGTGTTAATGATGGATTGCACATACAAGACAAATAAGTACAGGTTTCCTTTGCTTCAAATTGTTGGTGTAACATCGACGGAGATGACTTTTTGTGCAGCGTTTGCTTTCATGGAGTGTGAAAAAACGGAAAACTACACTTGGGTCTTGGAGAAGTTAAAAGGCATGATGGATCCCAACGCGCTTCCGTCCGTTATTGTCACGGATAGGGAGTTGGCACTTATGAATGCCATCACAAAAGTTTTCCCTCATGCTACCCACCTCCTATGTAGGTGGCATATTGGCAAGAACGTATTAGCCAAGTGTAGAAAGATGTTTGATGACAAGATGTGGGAGGAGTTTATTTGCAGTTGGGGCCTAGTTGTCCTTTCAGCGAGTGTTGCACAGTACGAGGAGCGCCTTTGTGTTTTGAAGCGTGATTTTGAAATGGTTCCTGCAGCACTTCAGTACGTTGAGAAAAATTGGTTGGTACCCTACAAAGAGAGGTTTGTAGGAGCTTGGACGGACAAAGTCATGCATTTCGGAAACCTAACAAGCAACAGGTAAACGCTTCGTTCGCAACTCTTGCATTTTCCTTAATATTCATGTTATTCACGTGTTTTTGGAAATTTCTCATATATTCACGTTATTTGCTACGGCTAATATCTTGCCATATTTATTGATAGGGCGGAGAGTTCACATTCGAAGCTAAAAAATCATCTTGAAAACTCGCAATGCAATTTTGATACTATATGGGAGAAGATTCACAGATTGATGCTATTGCAAGTTACTGAAGTCAAAGCTTCTTTTGAGAAGAGCCTAAATACTGTGCAACATGATTTTAGGACAACTCTATTTGATAGGCTAAGGGGAGTTGTTTCGTCGAATGCCATGACACTTGTTTTAGCGGCATCCCATCAAGTCGAATGGTTTGTGGAATCAAAGCGTCAGTGCGAGTGTTCTTTGAGGCATACTCATGGTTTACCTTGCGCTCATGAGATTGCTCCTTACAAGATGGGAAATATCCCCCTACCGATTGAGTTAATCCATGACCATTGGAAGAGGCTTTCTTTGCTTGCACCCCAAAATGAGGGTTCGATGGAGGAGACGCTTTTGGCTCACTTTGATTGTTTTTACAACAAGTTCTTGAATGAAGAAAATTATGATGTAAAGGTCAATTATGTTAAGAAGATGCAAGAGCTTGCGCATCCGAAAAGCAGTTCTCTCCTTGAACCCAAAGTGAATGCACAACCACGCGGTCGGAAGTCAACGAAAGAAAAAAATGCAGCCAAAGAACAAAATTCGACGCGTAGGGATCCCTCGGAGTTTGAGCACGTTCTGGCCTCCCTTGAAACCCCTAAGCCTGTGAAAGAGAAACCGCGGCGCAATCTGAAAGGGAAAGCAAAAGTTCCAGCACAACTTTATATATGCCCCTTCATCAATCAGTTCCCGGAAGCAATAAGACCTTACATAGAATCAGTCAAGGATGTTGACGATGATGGGAATTGTGGGTTTCGGGCAGTGTCGGGCTTTATGAAAGGCGATGTTCATGACTGGTTAATGGTAAGAAGTGATTTGCTGAAAGAGTTGGAAACACATTTACACCTTTACGAACAAGTGGTAGGGGGAACCCAGAGGGCTATGGAATTACTTCACATCTTGTCATGGTATGAAAGTCCGGCGCCACAGGAACGTTGGATGACAATGCCAGACATGGGTCACATCATAGCATCTGCTTATAATTGTGTCCTTGTCCATTTATCAAATGTTCAATGTCTTACATTCCTCCCCCTCCAATCGAAGCCTTTACCCTCCATGAAACGAAAGGTTATTGCTATCGGGTTTGTTGATGGCGGACACTTTGTACAGGTATTATTTTGGTAAATGATTTGCTGTCTTCTATATAATGAATTATGCTCCTTAAGTCCAACTTAATTTATCTTTTTTGACTACCTAATGCATTTTGACAGGTATTCCTAAAAAAAGGTTCCCCTATGCCGCCAATAGCTTGCAATTGGAAAAGACATCGTCTTTCTATCGCTCAAAATTGGGATGCAGCACATGTTGCGGCCATTCAAAAGTTCAACGACATCATCGGCGTTGATGTAGCAACAAAGGAGGTCATCCATGTCAAGTAGCCATTTTTAGAATGAGAAACGATTTAATGTGTTGTAATATATACTGTGTTCTAATGTTATCAAAATTGGATGATTACGTCTGCGTGTAGTTTTCGGATCGTCAAGGAAAATCTTATATTGTATTTTTTTTTTGAAAACTCATAGTTGTCAAGTCTGTGACATTCTGTTCAGAAACTAGAATGGTGTCATGCTATCTCATAGTTTTCATTCTGTTAGGAAATTATAATCCAATTGAAGGTATACAAATCAGATATTAAAGTCCGAACATTGGTATAAATATCGGATATTTGTTTCCGAAATTATTGATCCAATTCGAACATTAGTATCCGAATGGTGTCATGCTACCTCATAGTTTTCATTCTGTTTGGAAATTAGAATCCAATTGAAGGTGTATAAATCATATATTAAAGTCCGAACATGTGTATAAATTTCGGATATTGTTTTCCGAAATTATTGATCCAATTCGAACATTAGTATCCGAATGGTGTCATGCCATAGTTTTCATTCTGTTCGGAAATTAGAATCCAATTAAAGGTGTAAAAATCAGATATTAAACTCTGAAAATGGGTACAACTTTCAGATATTTGTTTCCGAACTTATTGATCCACTTCGAACATTAGTATCCGATTGGTGTTATTCTATTTGCTAGTTTTGTTTCTGTTCGGAAATTACAATCCGAACAGAAATATAAATCAGAAAGTAAAGTCCAAAACTTGTTATATATTTCGGATATTTATTTCCGAATTTAATTCTCTCTGAATGAATGGGCTATGGACGAAAAAAGTGCGAATGGGATGTAATTCTTCATCGTATAACGTGCCCACATTAAAATATATATTTGTAGGAATTTTAGTCATTGTAAAACGTGTTCGTATCCAAAAATCCAATGATGCTGGCATTTTTTGAAGCAAGAGTATTCAATGACACTTTAGATTCTTTCATTCGCGACCAAATTCCCCCATCCCACCTATTGCAAGGAATTGGTATATGCATCACTACTCATTCGCGGATGGATGTGATACACAATATTCAAACAAGATCGAAGAGTTTAAAAACATAGTGGGGAACGATGTGGCAACGACGGACATAATCGAACTAGATTAGGTTGGCCTGAAGGACTTTTATGTAAAATTGTAGTTCATAGAATCTTATTGTAAAATATGAAATTTATGCAAACCCTTTTTTTTTTTTGGTAGTGTTCTATGTTTGTGTAGAGCATTGTCGGTTCGTACGACACTCATCATTTAAATCTAAATTTTCACATACGAGTATTGTGTAGCGAATTATTTGTGCCTAGGAAAGTATCAAGAATGATTCAAACCATAAAATTTACGTTTTGGTGCCCTACGTAGCATTCATATTGTCACGGTATCCAATTATCACAAATATCCTAATAGTTATCCGCAATAAAACAAAAGTCATTCCACCACGGAAAGTAGTCCATAAACCATGGCCATAAAGTGTCCAAAATAAATAGAAGGCCATAAAGTCCATCAAAACAAGTCGTGGAACACCAAATCTCAAGTACGGTCACGGCGCCGGCACCTAGTGTAACCACTCGAGTAACGATCCGAACTAGGGCCTGCTATGCTCACTTCAGCAGCCTCTGGTCCCCTCAAAGTCCTCTGCACTTCAACAAGTGCTTGTCGTAGTTCATACGGACAAGTTGAAGTTGTAGCCCTAGTCCCACCCAAAACACTGTCCAAAATGGCCAAAGCCGCTGCATTGCGCTCTTCCGCACTCTCGGTATACGGCACCTCTACGGGATGGGGTGAGACCCTGAAGTGGGAGACCGTCAAAAACCAAGGAAGGTAGTCGGGGTGTGACTCCCACGGGACTCCATGCTGAATCGGAACTCGTTTGTCCGCATTCATGACATGATCGCGCCAATTTTCCCATTGACCATCTGTGTATGCATAGACCACATTGTACGAATGACTAGTAGCGCCTCTACTACCTCGCAACGGGACTAACGGAGGCCCAGGGACCAACTGCACCATGTCGAACTGCCTCAATACTCTATCAGGCAGGTACGGCTCAAGAACGGCCATGGCACGGATGCAGCCCGTGTAAAAAACAACATCTGCGACTACTTGCCTGCGATCTGTGTATGGGTCAAAAATCACCTGCCAAAACAAAAACACGTTACAAAACATAATTTCGTATTTGAAGATAACTATCCAACTCAAAACATACTTAAGCTTTCCACTAACCTGACTAGGACGTAGATCGTCTAACATCCCACGGTAGTGGTAAGTGGTCTCCATGGTAGTCTCCCGACGCGACAACCAACGTGCTGCCAGTGGTAGGTCCTCCGTGTAGGCTGGGTCCCTAGCGTGTCGAAACATAGGAAAATGCTCCCGAATCCATGCCTGCATTTTATTACACATAATACATATAATTACTAATGATTAAATGGAATAAGAATACGTCACAGTTATAAATGTGTTCGAGTTCGTATCCAAGTCTCGCTCATAATTGTTAATGTCCCGTATCCGTGTTGGACACGATGTCGTGTCTGTATCCGTGTCCGTATCCAATTCTAACTCATAGTTGTCAATGTCCCGTGTCCGTGTCGGACACGATGTCATGTCCGTGTCCGTATCCAAGTCTCACTCATAGTTATCAATGTCCCGTGTCCATGTTGGACACGGTGTCGTGTCCGTGTCCGTATCCAAGTCTCATTTATAGTTATCAATGTCCCGTGTCCATGTCGGACACGGTGTCTGTATCCGTATCCAAGTCTCACTCATAGTTATCAATGTCCAGTCTCCTTGTCGGACACGGTGTCGTGTCCGTGTCCGTATCCAAGTCTCACTCATAATTATCAATGTCCAGTCTCCTTGTCGGACACGGTGTCGTGTCCGTGTCCGTATCCAAGTCTCACTCATAGTTATCAATGTCCCGTGCCCATGTTGGACACGGTGTTGTGTCCGTGTCCGTATCCAAGTCTCACTCATAGTTATCAATGTCCCGTGTCCGTGTCCAAATTAATGTAAAAAATATAATTGATGAACAAAATATACTTGAATATAACTATGTACCTCCAACAAAGACGTGTAGCCACTCAGCTGCTTGCAATTACGTCTGCTTGCTTGTCCAAGTTGTCTGTACAAATGGCCCAACCCTCCTACACCCCAAGCATAGTCGCGAACCCGTCCCAAGTCCTCCAAAAGCGTGAGGAACTGAACAGAAACCGTCGTCCCAGTCTTGTCAGCAAAGAGAGTGCTGCCAAGGAGATAGAGCAAGTAAGCCCGTGCGCAACAATCAACCCTTTCCTCCGAGTCCCCATCTGCCACCTCACTAAAAGTTTTGATCAACCATTCAAACTCAACACGATTGTTTGTTGTAACTTTATTGTCCGCAACATCCGCCTCCACACCAAGACACCTCTGTACCATTGCCAAACACTCCTCCCTCGTCTTCTCCACTGCATGCACCGCTAACCCCTCCACTGGAAGACCAACAAGCTGCGGCACGTCATCCAGTGTAATAGTCATCTCCCCAAATCGAAAGTGAAAGCTATTTGTCTCCGGATGCCATCTCTCCACAAAGCCAGACAGTAATACTTTGTTGCAGTATGAAGAAATAATCTGAGAAAGTGGAAACAACCCTGAACTTTTGACCTTCATAAGTAACCTCTCATTTGCCTCCGCTATTGACCACTTCTTTAAATTACGTCCGTGCGAGTGCAGTTTCAACAACGGTCGCTCCCTACCGTTCCAAATATCAATAGCAACATGGTTCTTAAAATCCACTAACAAACTCCGATCTTGTGGACCAACTGCCTCATCGTCTACCTCATCTTGCCTCGCTTGACGCCCTCTCCCCCGTCCTTGTCCTCTCCCCCGTCCTCGTCCTCTCCCCCGTCCTCGTCCTCTCCCCCGTCCTCTGGCTTGTGTCGTTTCCTGTATATATTGCAAACAATAGTTTGGTCTAATAAATGAATTATAAATGAAACATAAACAAAAAATTCTAGACTAGTAGTAGTAGTAGTTCAGTGAAATATATCTATCCAATTCAAAGCTATAAACACAGAATCGTATTCTAACTTTCATGTACCTCGTCCTCCTGTTGATCAGACTCACGCTCATTCTCCCGTACATCACCATGTAGCTCATCCTCACAAATTTCAGCATGTGCCTCATCCTCCCCTACATTAGCATGTGGCTCATCCTCGCGTAGAACAACATGTGGCTCATCCTCCTGTACCTCCGAATGTATCTCAACCTCCACATCCTTCTCTACCTGAGCATGTTGCTCAACCTCCACATCCTTCTCTACCTGAGCATGTTGCTCAACCTCGACATCCTCCTCTACCTCCGAATGTACCTCAACCTCTTCTTGCCTCTGCCCTTGTCCTCGTCTTTTGCCTCGTTTCCTTTTCAAAGTTAAAGTTTGCGCAGCCTTCCTCTTCCTTGCAGAAACGGTAGGAGGAACTCGTTTCATTTCCTGTACATTGCAAACAATATGTTAGAACTGTAGTTGTCAAAATCGTATGATTTACGAACAAACGTACGAATCTATACATGAATCAAGGTTTTTCACATTATTGCATTTGACTAATATGAAACCACATGCAAAAATATAGTATTTATTTTCCTACTAGGTACTAGAGTCTACCTCACGATGTTGCTCAACCACCACATCCTCCTCACCCCCAACCTCTTGCCTCTGCCCTCTTCCTCGTGTTTTGGCTCGTTTACTTTCCAAAGTTAAAGCTTGCTCAGCCTTCCTCTTCCTTGCAGAAATGGTAGGAGGAACTCGTGTCATTGTATTTCCTGTACATTGCAAACAATACATTAGTCTAACGCTTGAATTAAAGGTAGGTGAATCGGATACTAATTTCTGAATAAAGATACATAAATCGGTATCACACCCCGCTCCTAGAAACACCCAAAACGAAGTTTAACAAATAAGAAACTACCGTGTCAAGTAATAACAACGACAGGCCACATAAACCTTGGCTATAGAATTATATCAGAGTTAAGAACCACGAATTTATAAGATCAACGACAGGCCACATACACCAGCAGTGTCACACCAACTTGTAAACTCTGCCAAGATTAAAGTACACACCCAAATGACTTGGAATTTGGTATAACTCATAATAACACATCAAAGTTCATCCTTGATTTTTCCCGGAATTTTATAAGCAAGAGAACCAAGTCAAATTCAATCTCAAAGTCTGAAATTCTGTGCATGAAACATAGTTTTTCAGCAGAGCAGTCTGTGATCGAATATTCATTATAAATCGTGTACTTCATATTTTTCGATGATTCCATCGCCAAAACAACACCAACTTAACAATCTTTAAGACTCGAAAGGACCCATAACCAATAAACTTGTCTAAGTATAACAAATTTGATGAAAAACGCAGCTTTGGATGTTGCCCAGATTTTTCAAAATTTGTCAACATCAATAGTAGTAAGCAACTTCAAAATTCTACAAGTTCATGCTCATAATCCATCTATATACCAACTAACATGCATCAATCTTGGGTTTCCATGATCAAAATCATATTATCCATACCAATAAACAATATTTGAGAATTTAAGATGAATTAGGTATAAAATCACCATGTAAGCACTATAGAACCCTAATTCTTAAATCTCTTCCACGTAGGTTGATTCTATATGCAAATATTCATCAATACTCATAGTTTAAGGAAGATTTCTTACCACAAGAAGAGAAATTTTCCGATTACATATCAAACTCCAATAGATTACTTCAAGTTCTTCAAGCCAAACTAGGGTTTTCCTATTCTTTTTCAATGGAGAAGAAAGAACTCCGAGTGGGGTAATGTTATGAATGTTTATGGGTTCTCACAATCGGATTCTAATGATTGAAATTGAGGGGACAAATCGGACTCTAATGTCCGAATGGGGTAAAATACTTTGGATATTAAAATCCGAATGAGGCAAAACATTTTAGATATTAAATTCCGAATGACCTTACCTTGCAAATTCAGCTACATATTAAAATCCGAAAATTTTGTCAATCATTCCTGGACAATGTCAATGGTTCGTGTCATTGTCTAATCGGTTCACATTATATGATGAAAACGTCTAAAGTCAAAAGCTTACGGAGACCGATTACAGAATTGGAGTAAAATACATACACGACTCGGGTAAAATTTAAAGTCCGAATGGGGTCAAATATTTCGGATATTAAAATCCGACTGAGGCAAAAAAATTCAGATATTACATTCCGAATGAGCTATGCTAATAAATTCAGCTGCTGCTGTAATACATAGGGGCCAATCGGCCAATTGGATACTAAAATCCGAATGAGGCAATAAATTTCAGATCTTCAAATCCGAATAGGGGGCAAACAATCAGACTTTAATATCCGAAACTGTGGAAAACAATCGGACTCTAATGTTCGATCAAATCTGAAATATACGAAATAGCAACGTATTTACTGTGGGGTTTCTCAAAAAAATTCAAACAAATCGAACAACAAAAAAAAACCCGCGAAATAACAAGATTCAAAATTTTACCGATGTTCAACTTCTAAATAGTTGGTGATGCCGGCGTGTTGTGCTTTCTTCTCACACCTCCTTCGCCTCAAAGTTGTACTGCTATTATGGTGTGGTGTTGTGGTGGTTGTTGTGACAGATGGAGGAGAACAAGAAACGGGGCAAGAGAAGAAGAAGAAACGTGGGGGAGAGAGAGAGAGAGAGAGAGACGGGAGGTGGGGGTTGGTGGTGGCGGTAATGGTGGGTAGGTAGGTGGTGGCGGTACAGGAGCTGTGGACTGGTGTGAGAGAGAGAGACGGGAGCTGTGGACTGGACTGGAACGGACTGAAGTCGTAGAAGAAAACCTAGGTTAGAAAAGAGAAGGAACGAACGGACTGGCTGTGAATTGGGTGGGTTGTATGTTTTATTGTATAAAAGGGCAAAAAGGGAAATTCAGGGATAATTTGTTGGCTGTAAGTAGCAGATTCTTATAAGGTGGTGGTTTGTAGGTAGCAATCGACTGCGAGTAGCACAAACTGGGCTGCGAATAGCGGCCACCTAACGTTTTAAGAAGTAGCAATTACGGAACCTGGTTTTTAATGCCTATATATCGCTTGAATATTCCCGATAAGCAGATTCAATCAAGCATGCATCCGAGTCTCATGTGATGATCTTGTCACGTAACTTTTATGTGATGCAAAATAGGATAGATCGTAGTTCAACTTGATGAAAGGCCTCGATGTGTTTGTTATCCGCGCCAAAAAAAAAGAGATTGATATGATATCAATATCTACCTGAACGAAGCATACTTGGCACAAGAGCCAAGTGATGGTTAGTGTCTGGCAACCCATTTGTCTTGTGACCATTACAATGGGATCAAGCATGTACAAATGTCTGATCAATTTAATTTCTTTCATGGACCCATAAACGAAAATAGATTTACCAAATAGACCTACCGGATTGTCAAGTGGGATCGTGATGAGTCTTGTTTTAAATTATAGGAGGATCACAAGAGATGATATTACATGAGAGCATATTGATTCGGTTCGATAACCACGGTTAGGTAGGAGGTAAATGGACTCAACTCGAGTTCTCATTTTTTCTCTAATTTGATAGTTTCATGAAATTGTTCCATCAGTATTTGGTTTTTATGCTTGTTTCATTTACTATTTTTTTTTTATCTTGGTTTTATTAAAATATGTGCAGGATTCCATAGAGAGGTGCAGTACTGAAGATAGTATCTATGAAGGGAACACGAAGGACAGAATGTTCGTGTGGACTGGATATCAATAACGGGGCCCCATTTTGTATGGATGGACCGGACCCCCTCATGCTTTGGTAGCCTTTTGAATAAATGCTCATTTACAGCCCTATGTTTGAATAGTTTTTTACTACAAACCATATTTATATGCAAATAAAGCCTTGTGTCAAATAAATATGAGGTGATATTTCCGTTTGACAAAAATATATATATATATATGAGGTCGACAACAAGCACCATCAACATGTATTTTTTCTTCTTCTTCTTCTTCTTTTTTTGTATTTATGTTAAGTGAAAGGAGGCTGCAACAAAATCAAGTTCATTACACAAAATAGTTTCAATGGGAAAATAAATGAACTTATTTACGGTGGGAAACTCCTTCGGAAAAATAATCATTCTCTTGATAGAGAATATAGGAGGGTGACTAACTAAACTAGTCATAATTGATGATTACAGCATATTTTACAAATGTTAATTCTTTCATGATTTCCTATTCTGAACCTCTGGATCTTGTTGGATTGTATATATATACTCCTTCAGAGACAACAGTATTTTCCAATTTTGAAGGTCAAAAAAATATTTGAGGTAACATATATAAGTGAGATCACTCAATTATTCACCATGCCATTGCAAATCTCACCTATAATGGTAAGCAATCAATTATTCAGATGGGTTAACTTTTAGTAAAATAGAGGGTTATAATCAATACATATGTAAAATGTGAACTTATGGCCACTATTGGAAAGTCAAAAACCATATTTTCTAAATTGAGGATTCACATATATAACACATCTCGGGTTCCTGTAGTATTATGCCAATGAACTACAAGGGTATATGGTGCCTCGATATTCTTTATCGAGATTTTGTCACCGTGATCTGAATTGTTCAATTTGTAGAGTACGTTGAGTAGATCATTCAAAATTTTTTTTTTTTTACAAATTGATCGGATGTCATTAGTCCCTTGTTCAAACAACATTAATTATAAAAAAATGGATGATGATATGTATAATTTCAAAAATGTACTGGGAAACAAATCTATAATCCACCAATATCGATAGGTTAAGACAACTTGAGGCCACTAATTAGCATATCATTAGCGAATTAAATTAAATACAAGTTAGAAATTACGAGAGTCTTGTGTCTTAACACAAATTACTCCTACAATTATTAAAACTACTTTAGAAACACCAAACTAAAAAGATGCCAATTTTTCCACCGCTTCTCACGACGCTGGTGAGGTCCACATGAAAATACCTGATGTGGGACCCATTACGATCGTGAATGAGAGGGTGTAAAACATGGTGTGTTACGAAGAATCTATGACTGAACAGAAAATCTATCGAAGTTGCGCCAAGAATTGACGAGAAGGCAAGCTATATGCAACTGGAGGGGATTTGCGGACCAAAAGATTGACCTCGGACATTAGAACAAGAAGAAGTAGAAGGAGGTCCTTGAGGGCCATTGTAGGACAAATTGATGTTCGCAAGCTTGATGTTTTGGCAAGGAACAATCCCACTGCATTGTAGGGAAACTGCAACTTTTGAGCTTGAACTCCCCCATATGTTTCTGAATGTAACATTGCTTATCTCAACTTTTGAATCCTGCACATAACAAATGCAATAGATAAATCTCGATTGTTACGACGTGTTTCAAGTACTTAGTATGCAATTTTGGAGCATCAAACCTGAATGTTCGTATGGTGCTCTACGACCAAAAAGAGTAACACTCGCAGGATCGATGGAGTTAACCGACAGACTCAAATGGACGTGGGAGAAATTGAATACAGAAATAATAGATGGATGATTGATAATTTGCTTGTGTATTTTGAAAAATGTTTTTAGTAGTAGTATTCTACATGAGTGTATCATGTTCATTTTGAAATAGTCTATGACTTCAGAAAAATATTTAATCCTACTAATTAGTTAAAAATCATGGCTCTGCCAATCAATCTCTTCTTTTGCCCCTCATTAGTCAAGAGCAAGACGTGCACGTGCCAACTTGAGAACTATTGAATAGTTCTTCGATGACTCTTTCAAGTGAAATAAGGAATAATCTAGAAAAGAACAAGTTAGAGCACAACATACATCGTCATTGCAATAAGGCTTCGGGCAATACTGTTGATCGATGATAATAGGGTTGTTCACGTTATCCATGAAGATATTCTGAAACATAAAGTTCGAAGCAACGCTAGCCAGAGAAGGGGCCCACGTCTTGATCCTGACGCCGTTCTGGGTCCCACGGAAAGTACAGTTTCTCACTGTGATCCCCGTCACAAACTCCTTCGGTGACTTTCCTAGGCTCCCGATGCTGATCCCGTGGCCAGGGCCGCACGAGACACCGGAGATGTGGATGTCTTGGCTGCCCGAGACCATGGAAATGCAGTCGTCGCCGGTGCCGATGATCGATCGGGTGATCCGTATGTTGGTTGAGCTTCCGATGTGGATTCCGTCGGTGTTGGGACTGCCTTCCGGGGCTGAGATTCGAATGTGGCTCATGTTCACGTTGTTGCATGCGAATAAGTTGAAGTGGGAGTTTTTGCTGTTGATTGACCTCAAGTGGTGCACCCTTGAGTTGGTCACGAAATCGAACCTCATTGACTGCTCCAACCAAATGTGAGATTAGCACAACGACATAAATAGTTTTTTTTTTTTTCCAAGTATTTTCCTAACAGGAAAAATTGGTCATGCACACATTTTTTTTATATGATATGCACCCCGTAACATTAACCACCAAGAAGCAGCATAACATTCAGTCATTCACCACAGAGAAGAGTTACATTTTACTGCAAAGAGGCATAAAATTTTCAACACGAGAGTACATTTCACCCCAAAAGGCTTGACATTTTACCACAATAGACGCAACACCTATAAAGGTGCATACCATGGCACCTCTAACCATAAAGAGGTATAATATTTACCGAAAAAGTCATAACATTTCACCCAAAGAGGTGTAACGTTAACAAAACATAAGCACAACACTTTTCAAAAATAGGAGTGTGTATTGAAGCATTTTTGAAAACGAAAATTGAACTTGACCATAGTCTTTGTTCTTTTATGGTGCATAAACCCAATATGGACAGTAATTTCTGACTTATTAACATAGCATGTTTGATCAAAATGACTTGCACACGTATCGCATGTACCACAGCCTCTAGTTTAGTTAAAATACATGTAAAATACTAAGAAAAATATGTGTGTTTGTTTCTAAAACTTCCATTCACATTAAAATGAGTGGCCTTTTATAATAACCGATGTCATGGCATACGCAATGCGTGTGCACAATTTGTTGACTTATTAGATTCAAAGTACAGACAGGTTTATTCTTTAGATGAAGATCATGAGATATATGAAACTAACAAAAAAAATATTTATAAGCATATAATCTTTCAAGTATAAACGCCTACACAAATTTGTATCACATGTATATAGAAATCTGGACCTTGTACGAAAACTGCCAAAGCGCGCAGTTACTTATTGGAGGAGTAGTTACTAGTTACTACTAAAACGGAATTTGGAGGAGCAGTTACTAATGGGACGATGAATTACATGTTTATCCTTACATTAAGGAATTCAAGAAGCCAATTATTCATTGTAAAAAACAGGGATTTTTAAGAAAACGGAAAAATGTGAGCCAGTCTCAAAGGGAAGTCCCCACCAAATGGTGCTCCCGGCCCCTTCACATATTGGAATAGATATATTCTTACAATCTCCAAAAATAATTTCCGGTAAACATGACAGCATTATATAGTAAATCTTCCAATTGGACCAAGTAGTAGTAAAAGTGCTAGTAGTATTAATAAGTGATGTGGGTCAACTTGACATCTTCATAATACTATATACTAATACTAGTCCACAAGACTAAACTTAATTACAGCAAAAGGAACAAAGGAAATCCAGGAGACCTAAATGAAATAAACCGTTTTGTAAAGATAAATTATGCATTTGATCCCTATGGTTGTAATAAATGTACATTTTGTTCCCCATAGTTTTGCTTTCATCAACTAAATCCCAGTCATTTTTTCGTTTCTGTTTCAGTGTAGTGTCTTACTCACTCTCCTTTCATTAGAGAGCAACTCACGTAACCAAATTTTTAGGTAATTTAGACATGCATGTCACAATACCAGCAAGAAAAACTAGTCACCTAACCTAAGACCTCGCAAAAGGTCATCCATGTTGTTTAAACTATTTTGTTCTATTAAATGGAACAAATTTTTTTTTTTAATGATTCAAGACATTTACTTGGTAGGCATTATGTGCAAGTGATTACGAAAATTAGTACTCCAATGAGCATTGTCGGCTGGTAAAATAATTTTGTTTATCGAGTAGATTCAAGATATAAATGTCCCATGTTATCTTTACCAAGACCCGCCTTTCTTAGTTTTTCTCTATACAATTTTTATCTTCTACTCCGTATCTATTATGTTTTAAGCGCTGAGTAAATTACTAAACTAATATTGTTGTCTTATACTATTTTTTTCCTATTTCAATTTGGTGCCTAAAGTTTCAAATATGTCGTCCACTTCAAAAATCAATTGAAAATGATGGAGGGGTTAACTTGAATAGAAAATGAAAGTTAAAAGTTCACATTGATGAGATTAAAATTACAAGAAAAAATTCAAAAATTAAATTGAGTAGGATAGATGCCTATGAAAAAAAATACTCCCTCCGTCCCGATTTGTTTGTCTTTTTCACTATTTGGAACCTCCTACAAAATTGTCTATATGTTTCGGTATATATTGTTTTGTATATGCAATATGGATTTTGTTTGATAGATCTCGATTAGGTCTATAATACTATATTTTTGAAATTATATAAAATATTATGGATTATGAGATAATAGATAATTTTTTGAAGAGCACGTATTTCGAAATTGAACAAATAAATTGGGATGGAGGGAGTAGAACTTACAACGGGGAGAGGCTTGCAGTTAGGGTTGGAGTAGCAATCATTGTAAGGCCAGCCAGAAGGACCTTGGCCATCCAAAGACCCTCCACCTTTAACCACCAATCCGTTGATGTATTGGAACCCAATCCAATGGTCAATAAAGAACATATGAGGATCGGTGGAGGCCGTAAGTATTCCTTTTATGATAAACATTATTGGGCCATTGAAGAATGTTCCTTTGGGATCACAATCCTGCTCTTCCCTTCCCACATGCATGCTTCCTTCCAAGCTCTTAAAAAGGCCTATGAATATAGTATATCAAAATTTATGTGTTAGAACATTAACCCAAAAAAGAAAAGAAAATGTATTAGAACTTAAAAAAATAGTATCGCGACCCGATTTTATTTGACTAGGTAGTGGTGGGGCAAAATCGGGTGTCACCAATATGGACTATTCATTTATATTCTAATGAAAGCGCGGTAGATGAGACTCCTGTAGTGCGGTGGTTTGAGCAATTTTGTGAGAAATTATGGACATAATGAAAAGAGGAACTCATTTTATATTCAATAATTAGGCAAAAAGGGTACGAAATGTTATCTTATTTTGCTAGTTTTGTATCTAACAAATGATACACAGACTTGTGTTAATATTGTGAGATCCTCGATCACGATGGCTTTAGAAACTACGAATGTAAAAAGAAAAATAATTAAACAGCACAATCACAAGAATATAGTGGTTAGAACTAACAGACCTAAAAAAAATAGAGTTTCATAAATAAATAAAAAACAATGTTTTTTTAATAAGTATTATTACGTTCCACCCTTATAAACAAATCGAATGTTTATTTTTTTGATACAGAGTTGGATTGTTCATCCAAATATATAAAGAAGAAAAAGATTGACATCTACATTCTTGTTTCCCATATTTTTTACTCACAAGTCACAGCCATGGAAACTAAATACTATTAAGAAAGCTCAATCTAAGTACCAATTAAGAGAGATAGATAGAGAGAGAGATAAAGAATAAAAATGGTGCAGATCTGTGAGGATTCAGGAACAAATATTACATGATGCAAATAACCGCAAAAATTAGCCCGTAGGAGACAAAAAACAATTAAGCCATAAATAAGATTGCGAATACAGTAGGAAAAAAAAAAATCTCTTACGATGGTATTATCAGTCTTGCCATCTGCAATCACACCATAACTTGTTACATCAAAAAACGCAGGTGCCCGACCTCCATGGACATGGGTGGTACTGCACTCCAAAGCTAACACTAAGAAGAAAATCGTGAGAAAACTCCATCCCAAAGCCATTTTCTTCTTCTTCATCATCGTCTTGTTCTTCCTGTTCTCCTCTCTCTCTCTCTCTCTCTCTCTCTCTCTCTCTCTCCTGCGTCTGTTCACCTCTCTGTGTCTTCTTATACACACAAAATACAAGCTTGCACAATTATGATGGTACGTACGGTACTTGATTGGGAATGGAATGTGAAAGGACAAAAAAGGCTTTTCAATTGTTGCAAAGATTCAGTAGTAGGAGTGTATATTAATCTTTGGTGTGATTATTGACGCAGCGGAATTAACAAAGACTAGTTGCGTACTAATCAAACGAATGATAGGTACTCGTAGCCACGAGCAGTTCTTGAATCCACAAGAAAAAGAGATAAACTCAGAGATTTTATTAATGAAAAGTTGAATAATTGAATAGGTTACAGCCCTTTTTATAAGACCCTAACTCTAGAAATCCTACTGAAAAAGAAATAATAAATCATGCCAAAACAAGCGGCATTAAATAAAAGATATTTCCTAATTAATTAAAATAAAATCCTAATTCTTGTAGACCAAAAAATCCTAATAAAGGTGGAAATCAAAATCAAACCGAATATGGAAAGATAATAATTCTAACCTAAATGAAAATATTCCTAGTCAAAATCTTATTCTAAAACAATAAAAATAAAATACAAAAATTGTCCATTTTTGTCCTACATCAATATCCAATCACCAAAAGAACTCGCCCTCGAGTTCTCATTAGAAACTTGCCACCTTCCATTCCAAAGAAATAGATATTTGGAATACTTCAACCTCTCACTAGTCTTCCAAAAATCATTCAAAGAAAAGTGTTTATGCAATGATTTTTTCTCTTCATGCCTCAACTTGTTGATAGTATCCACTAGATGGGAATTGAAAATCAAATCAAACTTCTCAACACCAAGAAAATCAACAACGTAAATTTTATGCTGACTTTGTGGGTTCTCTCGATGTTGTCCCATCTTAAAATTGCTTGACCCCTCAAGAATTGGCGCCGTACTATTAAGGGCAGTTCCAAATAGTTTCTTCACAATTGCTGTTGCATGGTGTAATTCTACGGCCACTTCATCTTCAACAGTATTGTTAGCAACCTTTGTGTCTAGAAAATTATTGCCAGCCATAAGAATGTCCTTTTCTAGTGGCACATGTACTCCAATTGTAGATAATTGAATGGCCTCCAACGAGTGTTCGTCCACTGTAGTAGTAGTAATGAACTCAATGCTTTTTTCTTCCTTTGGTTTATCTATGTCGTCATCTACCCGCTCAACTGTAGCAACTTGAAGGGCCACTTTATAACAATCATCCATCTTGCTATTGTGCAGTTCACTTATATTAGTATCAACCACCTCCAATGTACAATTATTTTGGTCCTCAACAACTTGATCACCAACATCCGTTACGATTTTCGTATCATCAACTTGAATCGCAACCTCTTTAACAATTTCTTCAGCAACTTCTTTGTCGGCATCAAGTTCGACCCGATCTCCTTCTTCCTTTTTTATCTCATATCCATTCCATTTATCAAGAATTGAAATTATATTTGAGCTTGAAAATTCTTGGAAGGATTGTTTTGACTCAAGCTTCCTTCGATACTCTTGATATAACATTTGTGCGTGATTTGTCTGAAGAAATCTATCACTCATCAATCGTCTCATCCTAGGCCATGTCCTAATGGGTTGTTTATATTGCCGTAGTCTATTGGACTGCAATCGTTCCCACCACGTAGAAACATAGCCATATAATTTACGAGACGCATATTTGACCTCCTTCTCTTCAGGAATATCCGTGTAGAACTCAAAGAATTTATCTACTTTACGAAACCAGTAAATAAAATTCTCAGGATGGCAATACCCATGAAAAGTAGGAATTATTGGTTCTACCTGAAAAGTTGAAAAGTCGACATCTGTGCGATAAAATCCTTCGGACCTTGAATGTCGCTTCTTCGACTGATATCCATAATAATCCTCAAATAACTCGTCTTCAGATTCATCCTCACTATCAAGTTGATAATAAGAATATCTTCCGGAGACGTTTTGATTAATAGGTTGGTTGCGGGCAAATCCCTCAACGCGGTTCCTATCAACTTTGTGTTTAACAGGTTGACCATGGGCAAATCCCTTGGCGTGAGTCCTGTTAAATCCTTCACCACGACCAACGTCAATGGGTGTGTCTTCAACTTTGTTTGGTGCCATCGAACCAGGAAAAGCGTGGCTCTGATACCACTTGACGCAGCGGAATTAACAAAGACTAGTTGCGTACTAATCAAACGAATGATAGGTACTCGTAGCCACGAGCAGTTCTTGAATCCACAAGAAAAAGAGATAAACTCAGAGATTTTATTAATGAAAAGTTGAATAATTGAATAGGTTACAGCCCTTTTTATAAGACCCTAACCCTAGAAATCCTACTGAAAAAGAAATAATAAATCATGCCAAAACAAGCGGCATTAAATAAAAGATATTTCCTAATTAATTAAAATAAAATCCTAATTCTTGTAGACCAAAAAATCCTAATAAAGGTGGAAATCAAAATCAAACCGAATATGGAAAGATAATAATTCTAACCTAAATGAAAATATTCCTAGTCAAAATCTTATTCTAAAACAATAAAAATAAAATACAAAAATTGTCCATTTTTGTCCTACATCATTATTGTAATTGATATTGTTTCTGTTCCAACCTAACTGAAGTTCCCATTTATACAATGGGCAATAATTTTAAATAGGAAATAAATATACAAACAATAATGTGGCTCTGGCCGGGTTTTAGTTGAACGTACGGCTGAACTGAAGGCATACATGGGTTTATAGTTAATAGACTTTATTATTCTTCTCAAAAGAGTCTATAACTGTTAAATACATTTATGGGTCCACATATTTAATTAATGGATTAAAATAGGATGGTAAATTTGAGAAATTAATAGAATAGCATTTGGTGTAAATTCATCCATTGTCATCTCACATCTGTCCGACCTCTTAAAAGTAAATCGGATTTCTGGTAATTAACTAAATTGGAGGGAAGGAATATTAAATTCATTTGTTTTGGTGTTTTCGTAACTCTCAAAATCAAATTAGGGAAATCACTAAATATTACTTGTGTGGTGATTCTGCCAGCAGGGGACCTGTTGGGCATGTCAGAGTTTCTTTTAAGAGAGAGAAAACTTATTCACGGAGCCTCCGTGAACATCGTGTTCGCGAAGCCGTTCAATCTCGCGCGTCCGTTCCGGCTCTGGATGGTCCAGATTTTAATAAACTTTTCTGGAGAAGAGTTAACATCCAGATCACCCAAAGCCGAAACAGAGATAACGTTCCGTAAAAACTTATTCACGGAGGCCCATGACTAAGTTTTAATTCTCTTCTTTTAAATTTACATGATTTGTACTTTTTCATCAAAATGTGACCCGGCCCTTTGTTAACCACACATGTTTCACTTGGTATAGATTTATCAGGACCTTCATTAGTAGCCGATGAGATTAGTCTTCTAAAAATTAAATAATGTGCCGGTGAGATTGTCTCATGCGTAGCAGTGCGAATCGGAGAAGTTCCTTCATCCTTTCCCTTTGGAGCTAGGAAAGACATGAAATTTCTTAAAGCCCTCTTTTGACGGCCCTTAATTCAATGTAAATAAGAACTAGTGGGACTTCAGATTTCAACTATATGTTGAAAATTACATACTATCGCATTTTTGTTATCAACTACACAAGTTTGTAGACGGGTTTAGAACGAAAAGTTGAAATCCACAGTATCTATTACTTCCGCCGTCCCCAAAAAAAATTGTGTGGCCTGCAAAATGAAAACTTCAAAAATTACATTTCTGTCCTGAACAAATTTTACAATTTTTTCCTGATAAATGAAAAGAAGTCTTTCACTTGTAGTAATTAGTGGCACAAAGTTTAAACTTTTATTGACAAAAATATATAAACTATTTTTAATTCTTATTTTGCGGACCGGACAATCTTTTTGGGATGGAGATAGTATTTATTTTACTGTATCCTATACTTGCATAAGCATGGGTGGGGAAGGGTCCAGCCAGAGCTGGCCTAGGGGTAAGCCTCGTAAGCTTGCGGGCTTGGGCAACCCCCACCATGGGCAACCAAAAATAAATTTGTAAGCACAAAAAAAAAAAATGTAAAGACCCGTAAATTCGAAAATGGGTTTTAAAAGGTTTTAAAGGAAATAAGAAGGATGAGATTGATTTTGAAATTGAGAACTTGGGGTTATTGTGTTAGAATTCTTTTCTTGAGGGAGGATTGTGTGATGTGTGCATATATGTGTGTGGGGTGAGAGGCAGGGAAATTATTTCCCACTCTCTCCACCTCTCGGTCTCTCACTCTCCCGACTCCTCTCTCTCTCGGCTCCCATCTCTCACTCTCACTCCCTCCCTTGCTCTCACCAAATATCACCCAAAACCCACACAAAGCTACCTTCAATCTTCCATCTCTTCGCGTATTTCAGTCCGTATTGCTTGGGTTTGAGCTCGGTGGAGGCGTATTTCGTTCGAACTCAAAGATTGGAGCTAGGGCTTGAGAATTCTTCCCAAATTCGTTTTGAATCTTGAGGTAGGAGGTTCTAACTATCAAAATATGTTTATGAAGTGTTTCTTGAAGCTTGATTTGTGCCTTAGATCGTGGTAGTTGTTGTTGGTGTTGTTGTTGTTGAAAAACCCATCTCTGTCTGTCAAAAATCTGCTCGAAAGCTATTGTTATCGATAACATTTTAATTGTTATCGATAACACTTTGTCCAAAGACCCAGAAATTCTATTGTTATCGATACTTTTGGTCATTGTTATCGCTACCCTTGCGGCTGGAATTATTTTAACCCCAATGTTATCGATACCTCTCCAATCGTTATCGATAACGTTTCGTTTCGGACAGATCATTACCTTGAGTTATCGATACCCTCTCATTTATTATCGATAACATTGTGTTTTTTTTCTTTCTCTTATTTTATTGACCCGACCCCGAGTCATCGATACCTCACTCCGTTCGTCATCGATAACGATTTGTAACCGCATTGCTTTATCATTTTGGATTTGTATACCTTTGTTTGGAGTTCCGATCGTTCCTAATTCATCCCAAATACCTCCCACGTGAATTTTTTTTAAATTGATTACTTGCCACTATCAAGACTGTTGGACATTTCCATGAGTTTTAATTTCCTTCGGGCATGATTTCTCTTACAAAAAAAAAGGGTACTTTATGATATAAAGTTGCGTTTGAAATGGTATCATCATGACGGTTAAAGGATTTGGAACATTACGAACACGACGAGAACACCTCAGGACTCATCGACGGGTGAGTGCCTGGCAGAGGACATCGGGGTCCTTTAATTGGCCCGGCAGGAGCTATATGCTCATATTTGATACTTCAGGACCTCCCTACGGGTAAGGTGCCTGGCAGAGGACATCGGGGTCCTTTAACTGGCCCGGCAGGAGCTACGGCTCACGACACCTATCCGAGACACGCTATGACACTTGGTGCATAGATTGATAATTCATTGAAGCTTATGGCTGACTTTGAAAACGGATTGTTGGAATAGAAATCACTATTATTGTTCATTCATTGGATCTTGCTACCTTTGTTCATCCCGTAATCGTACCGACATTTCATATGCATATATTGTTAGATTAGAGTTTTCTACTGGGCTAGTGTAGCTCAGACCTTCCTTCATTTTCAGGTGCTAACTCAGGGCTGTAGCTGCATGTTGGGGATGTCTTGAAGTGGAAAATTATTTTGAAAGCTAACATTGTGGAGTTACCGAGTCATCTTTATAGTTTCTTTTGAAAGATGTATTTGTAACTCTATTGGTAAATCCTTGATTATGAAAGGGTGTAATTCATTGACTCTATCGATACTTTTACTTTTGTTAATTTGGGCCATGGAGCCGAAGTTGTACTATTTTGAAAACTCTTGGTGGATACTGTGAAATTGCGGAACGGTATTATTAAACTCTTTTGGGGTATCGTATGGAATATTGCGAGGTTTTATTTATGAATATTCTCTATATTTATGTTGAAAATCGAGGGTGTGACAACTTGGTATCAGAGCTATAGGTTTAGAACACCTAGAAACCGTGGGGAGACGTTTCGTCTCATGGGTTCAAAATGTTGCGCCCTCTGACATGATTTGTGCATGCTTGTGTGACTAACGTTTATGTGACTACGTGACATTGCATTTTCATTATCGTAGAGTGGTATAGAGTTGTTTACCCGTGTTGGGACCTTATAGTTATGATATTGTGGTTAATAGTCTTTCCTCTCTTATATTGTGTAGCTAGATGCCTCCGAGGTCGCGTGTTAGGCGAGGTGGGGTTGGAAACCGGGGTGGTCGAGGCCGTGGTCGCGGCCGTGGGGCGCCTCTAGAGGATGAGGTTAGTCAGCACGGGGAGAACCCTGGTGGGAATCTGGGGGCTGGGGCCGGTCGAGGTGCAGGGGTATCTCCTAATCAAACCCAATTCGCTAGAGACCTCGTTGCGGCACTTGTGGCTGCAAATCTTTTGAACCAAGCTCCTAGGGAGAACGTTGAGGATCGTGCCATGGTGGCAATGAGGGAGTTTAGCCGTAGAAACCCTCCGGTGTTCGATGGGACTAGTACCGACCCTTTGGTAGCTGACCATTGGTTGACTCAAATTCGCAAGCTCTTTCGAGCTCTAAACATCACCGAGGACAATATTCGAGTGGGTATCGTGGCCGTTCAACTAGTTGGGGAGGCTGGCGAATGGTGGGAATCGGTCCTAGAGATTAGGAAGGATGCTAGGAGAGCGGCAAAGACCGCAGCTCAAGTGAACGAACCGGATGTGGAGGATTTGACATGGGCTGAGTTTGAAGCGCTCTTTGAGGAACAGTACATTCCGGAGACTTCTCGTGATAACTTGAGGGAACAATTTGAGAAATTGGAGCAGGGCAATATGACCATCTCGGAGTATGTACAGAAATTTCAAACCTTGTCTCGTTTTGCTCCGGAGTTGGTGTCGACGGAGGAAAGGAGGTGTCGACGGTTTGAAAAGGGTTTGCACAGCACTGTAAGGACGATGGTGATGGTACAACGTAGGACTAAGTTTTCTGAAGTTGTAGAGTGTGCAAGAAGCATTGAGGTTCCGAAGGATGCTCAAAGGAATGTGAAGGCTTGGGAGCCAAGACCACAAGTGGGAAGTTTTAGTTCGTCTTCAGGCAGTTTCGGGAGTCAGGGGCGGAAAAGGCAAAGGGAACCATCTCAGCAACCATCTAACCAATCGGGCTTTAAGGTGCCTTTTTCTTTGGGAAATCGGGGTGCTTTGTCGAGACCTCCGACCGTATGCTACAAGTGTAATCAACCCGGGCACGTTCGTACTCAGTGTCCACAGCTTCTAAAGGCGTGCTATAATTGTGGTAAGACGGATCATCTCGCTTGGGGTTGCCCTCAAGGGGCGGGAGCTCGTAGTGAGTTGGGCTCGGTGCAGCAGCCAGGGGTAGGGCGTGGTTCTGGTCGGCAGTCTTTCAGGGGTTCTCAGAGGCAGCAGCAGCCTCATTTTCGCCAGACATTGTCAGTTCAGAGTTCCGGGGGTGACCGGGGAGCGAGTTCGTCCGCACCTTCTCACGGTTCCGGTCAGAGGGGAGGCTTTGTGCAGGGTCAGGGTACCCAGGGTCGTGTTTTCAACATCAACACCAATGCTTCACCTTCTGTTTCTCAGGCTCCAGAGGCATCGGTTGTAAGGGGTACCTTTCTTTTATTCAATTCCTTCGCTAGAGTACTCTTTGATTCTGGAGCATCGCATTCTTTTATTGCTGCATCTTTCGTGTGTGCATTGGAGTTGGACACCGAGAATCTTGATACGCCGTTATTTGTCGAGACACCATTAGGAGGAAAATCATCTCTGAGTCGCATCTGTAAAGATTGTGAACTTGTTATTTGCGACCATCGTTTTGTCTTTGATTTCATCGTGCTAGACATGTCGGGTTTTGACCTCATTCTTGGGATGGATTGGTTGTCTACGTTTCACGCTACTATCGATTGTTTCAAGCGTCGTGTTCGCATATGTCCGCCTGGGGGTGTTTGTTTCGAGTTTCATGGGGAGCGTCGAGAACCGTTAGCACCGTATCTGTGTGGGCCTCGGGAAAGAGAGTCGGTTTATGCTATGTTGGCGAGCTTGACGTTAGATGAGGATTTGTCTACACGTGGGGAGTTGCCCTTAGTGGCTCGCGAGTTTCCTGATGTATTTCCTGAAGAGTTACCGGGTTTGCCTCCCGAGAGAGAAGTTGAGTTCACGATAGACTTACTTCCAGGCACCGCTCCTATATCGATTCCTCCTTATCGTTTTGCACCCGCCGAACTTAGAGAGTTAAAAGTTCAGCTTCAAGAGTTAGAGAATTTGGGATTCATTCGTCCTAGCACATCACCGTGGGGAGCACCGGCTTTGTTCGCTCAGAAGAAAGATGGTTCGCTTTGTTTGTGTATTGATTATCGTAAGCTCAACCGTGTGACCATTAAGAATAAATATCCCATGCCTAGAATCGACGACTTGTTTGATCAACTCCGAGGTGCCACTTGCTTTTCCAAAATCGATTTGAGGTCCGGTTATCACCAATTGAGAGTTCGTAGAGAGGATATCCCTAAAACCGCTTTCCGTACTCGCTATGGCCATTATGAATTCGTCGTGATGCCATTCGGTTTAACAAACGCTCCAGCTACTTTCATGGATTTGATGAACCGTATCTTTCGTGCTTACCTCGATCAATTCGTAGTTGTATTCGTCGACGACATTCTTATCTATTCACCCACGGAGGAAGAACACCAAACTCATCTTGCCATTGTTCTTGAACTCCTGAGGGAACACCGTTTGTACGCCAAGCTTAGTAAGTGTGAGTTTTGGTTACCCAAGGTTAAATTCCTAGGTCACGTGGTTTCGAAAGGAGGTGTGTCCGTTGATCCGGAGAAGATAGAATCCGTTCTGGACTGGCAGCGACCGAAAAACGTGTTTGAGATTCGGAGCTTTTTGGGGTTGGCCGGTTACTACCGTCGTTTCGTTCTTGACTTTTCTCGTTTAGCGGCACCGATGACTAGACTAACTCGTAAGGGGACTCGTTTTGTTTGGAGTGACTCATGTGAGACGGCATTTGAGGAATTGAAGAGGCGATTGACCACCGCACCGGTCTTGATTGTGCCCGAGCGTGGAGTTGGCTACTCCGTGTATTGTGATGCGTCTAAGGAAGGGTTGGGATGCGTATTGATGCAAGCGGGACGAGTAGTAGCGTATGGATCGAGACAATTAAAGATTCACGAGCGAAACTATCCTACACATGACTGAGAACTCGCGGCCGTCGTCTTCGCTTTGAAGAGTTGGCGTCACTACCTTTACGGTGAGAAATTTGAAGTATTTTCCGATCATAAGAGCCTAAAGTATCTCTTTTCTCAAAAGGAGCTTAACCTACGTCAACGTCGTTGGATGGAACACTTAGAAGATTATGATTTCGAATTGCATTATCATCCGGGGAAAGCGAATGTTGTTGCGGACGCGTTGAGTAGAAAACCGACGTACTTAGCGAGCGTAGCCGTACGTGAGTGGAAGATGGTGAGCGATTTGGGGCACTATGCCTCGCACTTCGAGGAAGTTCAAGAAGGGGTTACGTTGTGCAATCTTACCGTACAATCGACCTTATTGGCACAAGTGGTGGAAGCTCAACAAAATGACAAAGAAGCGGAAGAACTCCGTACTAAATTCCTTAGCGGAAATGCTCGAGAAGGGTGGATGATTCACGCCGACCGGAGTTTACGTTATCAAGGGAAGTTGTTCGTACCCGTTTCGTGTCGGGAAGAAATCCTACGAGAGTTTCACCATTCACCGTTAGCCGTTCATCCGGGAGGAACGAAGATGTATCATGACTTGCGTAGGCAATTTTGGTGGCCGGGGATGAAGAGAGATGTGGTGATCTTTGTGTCCAAGTGTTTGACGTGTCAACAAGTGAAGGCCGAACATCAACGACCCGCGGGAGAACTACAACCGTTACCGGTAGCCGAGTGGAAATGGGAGAATGTGACGATGGATTTTGTGACGGGTTTGCCGAGATCGCCGAGGGGCCATGATGCTATTTGGGTTATCGTGGACCGTTTTACCAAAACCGCTCACTTCCTACCTATCCATGTTACCGATTCCATAGAGACGCTTAGCCGTTTGTATATTCGGGAGATCGTTCGACTTCATGGGATTCCTGTATCTATCGTATCTGATCGAGATCCGAGGTTCACCGCACGTTTTTGGCAGAGTCTGCAGGCCGCTCTGGGCACGAATCTCTTGTTTAGTACCGCTTATCACCCACAGACCGATGGTCAATCCGAGCGAACGATTCAGACTTTGGAGGATATGCTTCGGGCTTGCGTTATGGATTTCCGGGGTAGTTGGGAGGAACATTTGCCGTTGGTAGAATTTGCGTACAACAATAGTTATCAATCGAGTATCGAGATGGCGCCGTATGAAGCCTTGTATGGGAGACCGTCTCGATCACCCGTATGTTGGACCGAATTGGGAGAGGCGACGTTAGTGGGACCGGATATGGTTAGAGAAACTACCGAGAGTATGAGATCGATTCGTCAACGACTTTTAGAGGCTCAAGAGAGGACAACCGAACAAGTTAAGACAATTCGCCGAAGGTTGCTAACCGCTCAAAGTCGACAAAAGAACTATGCCGATCGTCGTCGTCGTCCATTATCGTTCGAAGTGGGAGATCACGTGTTTCTTAAAGTATCGCCACGTCGAGGCTTGTCACGTTTTGGAAGGAAGGGAAAGCTTTCACCGCGTTACGTCGGTCCGTTCGACATTATTGAGAAAATCGGAGAGGTTGCGTACCGTTTGGCTTTGCCGCCGAGATTATCGAATGTGCACGACGTGTTTCATGTATCCATGTTGAGGAAGTATGAACCGGATCCGTCACATGTGTTAGAGTGGTCCGAACTAGAACTTGAAGCCGATGCATCTTACGGGGAAGAGCCGATACGTATCCTAGATTCGCGCGATCAAGTGTTGAGGGGTAAGACGATACCGTTGGTCCGAGTCTTATAGAGTAATCAAGGTAGCGAGGAATCCACGTGGGAAAGAGAGGATGAAGTTAGAACGAAATATCCGCACCTTTTTCCGGAATGACTCAATGTGAGTGTTTAAATTCGAGTTTCATGCTTTTGACTAGTTGCATGAAGTTGATGGCTATACTTGTTGCATATTAATGTGGAGTATGTCTTAGTTGAGCATAATCATTTAAATTTCGAGGACGAAATTTTTCTAAGGAGGGTAGAGTGTAAAGACCCGTAAATTCGAAAATGGGTTTTAAAAGGTTTTAAAGGAAATAAGAAGGATGAGATTGATTTTGAAATTGAGAACTTGGGGTTATTGTGTTAGAATTCTTTTCTTGAGGGAGGATTGTGTGATGTGTGCATATATGTGTGTGGGGTGAGAGGCAGGGAAATTATTTCCCACTCTCTCCACCTCTCGGTCTCTCACTCTCCCTACTCCTCTCTCTCTCGGCTCCCATCTCTCACTCTCACTCCCTCCCTTGCTCTCACCAAATATCACCCAAAACCCACACAAAGCTACCTTCAATCTTCCATCTCTTCGCGTATTTCAGTCCGTATTGCTTGGGTTTGAGCTCGGTGGAGGCGTATTTCGTTCGAACTCAAAGATTGGAGCTAGGGCTTGAGAATTCTTCCCAAATTCGTTTTGAATCTTGAGGTAGGAGGTTCTAACTATCAAAATATGTTTATGAAGTGTTTCTTGAAGCTTGATTTGTGCCTTAGATCGTGGTAGTTGTTGTTGGTGTTGTTGTTGTTGAAAAACCCATCTCTGTCTGTCAAAAATCTGCTCGAAAGCTATTGTTATCGATAACATTTTAATTGTTATCGATAACACTTTGTCCAAAGACCCAGAAATTCTATTGTTATCGATACTTTTGGTCATTGTTATCGCTACCCTTGCGGCTGGAATTATTTTAACCCCAATGTTATCGATACCTCTCCAATCGTTATCGATAACGTTTCGTTTCGGACAGATCATTACCTTGAGTTATCGATACCCTCTCATTTATTATCGATAACATTGTGTTTTTTTTCTTTCTCTTATTTTATTGACCCGACCCCGAGTCATCGATACCTCACTCCGTTCGTCATCGATAACGATTTGTAACCGCATTGCTTTATCATTTTGGATTTGTATACCTTTGTTTGGAGTTCCGATCGTTCCTAATTCATCCCAAATACCTCCCACGTGAATTTTTTTAAATTGATTACTTGCCACTATCAAGACTGTTGGACATTTCCATGAGTTTTAATTTCCTTCGGGCATGATTTCTCTTACAAAAAAAAAGGGTACTTTATGATATAAAGTTGCGTTTGAAATGGTATCATCATGACGGTTAAAGGATTTGGAACATTACGAACACGACGAGAACACCTCAGGACTCATCGACGGGTGAGTGCCTGGCAGAGGACATCGGGGTCCTTTAATTGGCCCGGCAGGAGCTATATGCTCATATTTGATACTTCAGGACCTCCCTACGGGTAAGGTGCCTGGCAGAGGACATCGGGGTCCTTTAACTGGCCCGGCAGGAGCTACGGCTCACGACACCTATCCGAGACACGCTATGACACTTGGTGCATAGATTGATAATTCATTGAAGCTTATGGCTGACTTTGAAAACGGATTGTTGGAATAGAAATCACTATTATTGTTCATTCATTGGATCTTGCTACCTTTGTTCATCCCGTAATCGTACCGACATTTCATATGCATATATTGTTAGATTAGAGTTTTCTACTGGGCTAGTGTAGCTCAGACCTTCCTTCATTTTCAGGTGCTAACTCAGGGCTGTAGCTGCATGTTGGGGATGTCTTGAAGTGGAAAATTATTTTGAAAGCTAACATTGTGGAGTTACCGAGTCATCTTTATAGTTTCTTTTGAAAGATGTATTTGTAACTCTATTGGTAAATCCTTGATTATGAAAGGGTGTAATTCATTGACTCTATCGATACTTTTACTTTTGTTAATTTGGGCCATGGAGCCGAAGTTGTACTATTTTGAAAACTCTTGGTGGATACTGTGAAATTGCGGAACGGTATTATTAAACTCTTTTGGGGTATCGTATGGAATATTGCGAGGTTTTATTTATGAATATTCTCTATATTTATGTTGAAAATCGAGGGTGTGACAAAAAATATTGCTTCAAAAAATGCAGCCATAGGTTGTTTTCTTTGAGTCGGATTGTGCTAATCATAAAGTACTATAACCGAGGCTACATGTTGATTTTGATTTTTTTGATGTAATTCAAACTAAAAGCACAGTATAACCTTGATTTTTTTATTTTTATTACTTGTATGTCTTTGTATTTTATAACTTAACTATTGCTAGCCCGTGCCTACGGCACTACGCATCCCGGTTAGAAAGGGATGACAGTTGTGTGATTTAGGTGAAAACCATGGGCACTTAACCAGGAAATGAGAAGATGCACTACAGCTTTTGGATCAAATGAATCTAAGCCGTTCCAACAACTTGTCCCCACACCCTTCTGTTTTATAATAGAGATAATAGTAAGTAAGAAACCAAGTTGCGGATCAAAGAAAGAAGAAGTAAGAAACCAAGTTTAGGTCAGGATTGGGCAACCCAAACATCGGGGCCAGCATTGGGTCCAAGCCAATCTCACTATAATTCAGCCACCGATCACCATGTATGTTGCTATTCAAACTCGTCAAAAAACTAATTCAAGTGGAGCCAATTAACTCCTTGAATTGACAACCACTTCCCAGTGTAGTTGGTATGTCATCTCTCCCCTAAGGGGGAGGTCCTGGGTTCGACTCCTGCTGGAGCAACACCCTTAGGGTCCCAAGCTATGGATAGCTTCTGGACTCCGTGCTAATTCTAACACCCCCCACTAACCCCCGCTGATGTATGACGATTGAAAAAAAAATAAAAATTAACTCCTTGAATATAGTGTCTCCATGCCAATATTGCAATTCTGAAAGATCTCCGGATAAAGTAACGACGGAGCAAATAGAGACCATATCGAAGAGCGATAGAAATTTTGCTCGCCCAATATTGAATATTAAGTAACCATCCCTCTCCCTAAGTTTCCTAACTAGACTAGAGTAGATTAGAATTAATAAGGCAAAAATATATATATATATTTAGTCAATATTAATAACATATATTCGATTGGCCCTTCAAGATCCAGGTCGATTTCACTGCATTCAGAGAGCCCATAACAAAATGGGTAATGTTCAAAAATTTGATTCCAAATGCGGCTCGAACTTACCTAACCTCTGTTGAAGGCGTTTTCCTTGCAGAAAGTCTACTGGTACAGCAATTTGTGTACAGATTGTGCACAGATTTTTTTATGGGGTCCACTACGGGTCCCACACAAGTGATCCAAACTGTTAATTATGTTTAAAATATTTTTTCAACTGCCCTCGTGAAAAATCAGCTCAATCCGACACCTATAAATACTTGATCTAATCGTCTAACTTTTCATTCTCTAAAAACCCGAATGAAAAGTTAGATGATTTGATCAAGCACTTATAGGTATCGGATTGAGCTAATTTTTCGCGGAGGCCTTTGAAAAAATGTTTTAAACATAATTAATGGTTTGGATCACTTGTGTGGGACCCACAAAAAAATCTGTGCACAAATTGCTGTACCAGTAGCAAGGTTGTTTTCCTTGAGTATGTATTTGTTCAATTGATCGGCTATGGTGGTGTTCCGGTTTCTCAAAAAAGTAACTTTTAGAAAAAGAAGGTAATTTCAAGCTCAAAAATCATATATTTACGCAAATAATTTTCCTACCAATATGGATCTTGTTTGATAGATTTCATTGAAATCTTTTATTCGGTGCAAAAAAAATTAAAAAATTATTTTTCATTTTCATTATATTTGAGTTTGAAAATTGAAGAAAAAGTACTTTTTAAAAAAGAAGGGAAAGTGGAACACCCCCTATACTACACTAGATCATCGCCAAAAGACCAAGAAGTGACAGATACTAAACTTGAACCTTTTTTGGATCAGCGCAACATTTTAGCTAAAAGTTTGAGAACAGAATTTCACTTGATCTTTTTTTGGATCGGCAATACTATAATTGATATTTTTTTCTGAATCGATGATACTACGGTTGATCTACGCCAAAAGGCCAAGAACAGATGGTACACTTGATCTTTTGTGTGATCAACGATACTATAGTTGATCTTAGCCAAAATGTCAAGAACGGATCCAAGACTTCATATTTTTTTTGAATGGTGATGCTATACTTGATGTTGGCAAAAAAGCCGATAACGTACAAATGCTACACTTGTTTTTTTTTTTCCCTCCGAATTGCAATACTATGCTTAATCTTAGCCAAAAGTCCGAGAACAGATGCTGCACTTAATCCTTTTCTAGAACGGCGATATTACACTTGTAATTAGCCGAAAGGCCGAGAATACATACTACACTAGATATTTGTTTTGATTAGCAATACTACACTTGATCTTTTTTTTATTGGAGACACTACACTTGATATTTGCCAAAAGGTCGGGAACAAATGTTGCACTTGATCTTTTTTTTTATTGGCGGAACTACTCTTGATTTTAGCCAAAAAGCTGATAACAGATACGATACCTAATATATATTTTTAATTAGCGATACTAAACTTGCCCTTTTTTTTTATCGGCGATATTACATTTCATCTTAGCCAAGAGGTCGAGAACTGATACTACACTTCGTTTTTTTGGATCAGCGATATTGCACTTGATACTTGATCTTTTTTCTTATCGGCGACACAACACTTGATCTTATCCAAATGGAGGAGAACTGATACTTCGCTTGATTTTTTTCTTTTGATCAGAAATACTACACTTGATCTTAGCCAAAAGATCAAGACCAGATAATACACTATCCTTTTTTTTTATCGGCGATACTACCCTTGATCTTATCTTAGACAAAAGGCAGATACTCCACTTGATCTTATTTTTTTTTATCGGCCATACTACACTTGATCTTAGCCAAAAGGCCAATAACACATATGACACGAACTGATACTGCACTTGATCTTTTTCTTTTGATTGACGATACTACACTTGATCCTTGCCAAAAGTTCGAGAATAGATCTACGTTTGATCCTTTTTTGATTAGCGACACTACACTTGCCCCTCCAAAAAAAAAAGTTGATCGAATTTTTGTAGACATATAATTAGACAACAAAATGTTTAAAAGAAATAGATAGTTCGTTCTTTGACAAATCTCTCCTAAGTATGTAGTCATAAACCTTCAATTAATCAAATTCCATGTACAAGTAAAGTACTAGGCAAGCTCTATAAAGATGAGCGTTCCGATGGTAATAATGATATCTCAATGGATGGCACTGCAGCACACTACAATTCAATAGTCCATGGTGCACTATAGGGACCCTGAATTCATTTGATTAGGTTGGGTTAACGTGTGATTAAATGTCCACCATACAAGCTTTTATGTATGGTTTGGCTTATGTGCAAATACATCCCCAACATTCAATTTCGTTGCACATAATCACTCTGAATTTTGTGAAAGATTGCATCTGCACCAAATTACATCTAATTTGATTTGACAAATGTAAAAAATTTAGCGTAAATGTCCTCATCTTTTTCCTTGAATTTAACCAAAATATAACAAATTCAATCCGAGCAGTTCAGAATGTATTAATCAAATAATTTGCATCTCTATAAAAAAAAATCAAGTCGATCGGACATTGATAACCTGGTTCATATTTAATTTCTTTGGTTTCGGGTAACGTAACCTGGTTCATATGTTCACTATCAGATTTTAGGGCCAAACAGTTCAAGAACCAAGGTTCACTCACCGACACAAGTACTCGATTCGCCATTCCGTTTTCCCTACAGAATTCCAAAGCCCTAGAAAGCAAAATCGAAATAAAATAACAAATCAATACGTACTAGGATTAGAAGGAGTATTAGCTTAAATTTTTAATAAATTCTGATTACGTGTTACTCCTATATAGGGGAAACCCCACCCGCCCGTATCGTTCTAGATTTGTTGTAGGCTCCTCTCTCTCTTCTCTCTCTCTCTGAAGCCTTCGTTTAACCTTCATCTAACGCAAACGGAAAACGTCCCCCGCTCCCCTATTTATGAAGCACAACGGCTATTTCTCTCTCTTATCTCCGCCTGTGCTTTCTCTCTCTTTCTAATTTCAAATCCAGATTCTTCTATCTCTTGTTTCATATCCTCGATCTAGCGTGATCCTCGTTGATGTCGTCTCAGATCGCTCTCGTTCTGGTAATGCCTAGTTTCGTACACGACGACGCTATGCATTGCGTTGGTAATTTGCGCATTATTCTTCTGTATTGAACGCTCGTGATCGATCTCGCTATTCTCCGTTTGGTTCTCGACAAAACTCGAGAAAGGGGGAAAAGCTAGTAACGCGCATTCCACGCTATTCATTGCGCTGGTAATTTCTCCTTGTGTATTAACCGCTCTTGATTTCGTGTGTTGTACGTTTGGTTGTCGAGTAAACTAGAGAAAAAAGGGGAAAATTAAAAGAATGCGTTTGCGGCGTTTTCTTAAATATTCTTCTACTCTCTTCATTGAAATCTTTCGAATGTTGTTCTTTTTTGATCGGCAACATCTTTTCAATGTTTTTACCAGTTACTTCTTTCTATTGCTATAAAACTATAGCATAACTTTGTTCCTTAAACAACTTACAACTTTTTTTTTTTGGATAAGTCAAACAACTTACAACTTGTTCGTATTGGTATCGCGATTCTCTTTGATCTCATCTTGATCACTTCCGTTCTGGTAAGGCGCACTCTGCCCTATTCATTGCGCTGGTAATGAATAACCAGGCACGTATGCTCTTCTATATAACTACTTACAACTTGTTCGTATTGTTATCTTAGGATTCTGTTATTTGTTTTCGAAAATTTTGAAGATCGACGGTGTAAGGTAATTTTGCAAAGATTTCAGATCAACGGGAGAAGGAAGGTGGATGTGTGATCAGATGTGGATATTCTTCCTTTTATCAGGTGCGGATTAATGTTTCCCTTTGTGGTTCTTTACATCAACTGTTTAAAAGTAAAGGTTTAAGTGTGTTATAATAGTTCAGCTTTCCGACAACTTGATGTTTTTTCCTGTTCAAAAGCAATCTTTAGTGTATCAGTTCAGCTTTCCTTCAACTTGATGTTTTTAACTTCTGAACTTTTCACCTTACGTTATGGCTTTACTGGTCCCTTTACTATTTGGCTAGATGATTTATATGTCATTTGCAGATGTCATGATAATGGCTTTTGGTGTGTGATAAGACAATATGTATGCGTACCATAGTTTTAATTTTCTATCTTTAGCATTGAGACAAATAAAGCTGCTGCCTGCTGGTATGAATGTTTATTCAATGCTTTTTGCCTTCTTCTATCCCCTCATCATATGTACAGTATTTACATTTTTCTTTCTTTAGCCTGGAGAAAAATAAGCAGCTGTAACTTGTGTGGCCTTTCCATGGGTAAATACTTAGAATTGCACACATGTATTTTTAAGCTGGCAAAGAGATTGTGTATTGCTCCTTGCTTATTTGCTACTACCTTCTAGCTTTGTTTTGTGCTAATGTATTGGGAATATGGTTTGTAGCGTGGGTATTACTATATTGTTTTCCTTTTCCCTTTCTGTTCTTCATAAACTGATTTGCCTCCTTGTTTAGATGCATTTTCCCATTGATTGCAACAAAATTCCATTGGTAACTCTTTTTATTCCATCTTTTGTTTGCTTGTTTCTGGTGGTGATGAATTTAGATATTTTAGGTACTATTACTGCATTACTTTATCATAAGTACTGCTTCGTAATATTTCAAGATCTTGGCAGAAATGCATTCCCAGAAATAGAATTTTTGGATGGTGTATTTAGAAGCATCCTGTTGTATCTCTGGGATTGCATGTTAATTGACACGTATGAGGTAGTTCATTTTTCCTTCTAAGATGGTGCGAGCGCATGCATGCGCTCTAATCATCAGATCTTACATTTAAAAAAATCCCCTATTACATACTAAATTACATGTAAACTTGTTTATCACTTCATGACAGTGAGAAAACATAATGCTTACTTGATTCTTGTAGGATGTTAAATCCCCTATTACATACTAAATTTACTAAATTACATGTAAACTTGTTTATCACTTTATGACAGCGAGAGAACATAATGCTTACTTGATCCTTGTAGGATGTTACTATTTTTTAAGTTGGGCAATTGAAAATTATTATTCAAAGTTTTTTTTACTCCACTTTTTTGCTGGTTTCGATGTTTTTCTAGCACTGTAATTTATTTCTTCTTCTACTCTGTGGTTTGGGTATAGATATAGCCGGGGGAAATCTGATCCCCATCTGGAGGTGGGTTTGGTGATTTATTCAATATCCCCATTGAGGATGGGGGTGGGGATGGTAAAATATTTCTCCAATTGAGGAACGGGGGTGGGGTCCCCCGATCCATACCCTACTCGTTATTGCTAAATTGCATTCGCTCGAGGTTCTTGTTGGTAAAGGTTATCTTCTATAGTGATGTCTTATCAATACGAACTTTTCAACTTGACGTTTTTAACTTCTGAACTTTTCACCTTCGTTATGGCTTTACCGGTCCCTTTACTCTTTGGCTGGATGATTTGTATGTCATTTGCAGATGTTATGATAATGGCTTTTGGTGTGTGATAAGACAATATGAATGGTAGTTTTAATTTTCTGTCTTTAGCATAGAGACAAATAAAGCTGCTGCCTGTTGGTGTGACTGTTTATTCAATGCTTCTTCTTCTATGGACTCATCATGTGTACAATGTTTACATTTCTCTTTCTTTAGCCTGGAAAAAAATAAGTAGTTGTAACTTGTATGGCCTTTCCTTACTATATGATAATAATTCCTTACTATATAAATTTCATAACTTCCTTATCAGTTATGTATTATACGATAGTTCTTATTATAAAAAGAATCATCAGATCTTACATTTAAAAAATCCCCTATTACATACTAAAATACATGTAAACTTCTTTATCACTTCATGACAACAAGAAAACATAATGCTTACTTGATTCTTGTAGGATGTTACTGTTTTTTTAAGTTGGGCAATTGAAAATTCTTATTCAAAGTTTTTTTTCCTCCATGTTTTTGCTGGTTTCGATGTTTTTCTAGCACTGTAACTTATTTTTTGGGTATAGATATAGCAGGCGGAAATCCGATCCCCATCCGGAAGTGGGTTTGGTGATTTGTTCAATATCCCCATTGAGGATGGGGGCGGGGATGGTAAAAGATTCTCCAATTGAGGAACGGGAGTGGAATAAGGTCCCCTGATCCATACCCTACTTGTTATTCCTAAATTGCATTCACTCGAGGTTCTTGTTGGTTAAGTTTTTCTTCTATAGTGATGTCTTATCTACTCGGCCCCTTTTGGCTGTCGGTTCAAACGACATCATGAGCTGTTCCTACTGGGATTAGCAGAGTTTAGCTATTAGCCTCCGCTCCCTCATTCACCATGCCATTTCTGGTTTTGATCGCATCGATATCTTTGGGTTTGTCTTGGTTCTTTGGTGACGTGACTTTGGTCTTCTCTTCATTAATGAACTCCTTCAAGTGGCTGACCGCCGCCAATCCTCCAACTGGTTGTCATATGTCCTCTTTCCTAACTTCTAGTCCCTAAATTTGGGATCCGTCATAAACTTCTGGGTTTGTCCGAAGAATGGCATGTTGTAAATTTTTTGAAGTACCACGCGTAGGAAAACACTGGCCATTTTAAAGAATTTATTTGTAAGTTGTTTGCTTTCTTTTAGGTCTCCTTCCCTCCCTCCTTGTTGGATGAGTTCT
This sequence comes from Rhododendron griersonianum, assembly GCA_018127125.1. Lineage (NCBI taxonomy): Eukaryota > Viridiplantae > Streptophyta > Magnoliopsida > Ericales > Ericaceae > Rhododendron > Rhododendron griersonianum. The sequence goes on from CM030793.1 coordinate 29,326,329, forward strand.
CCTCGACCACTTATTATTGTTCCTTTGCTTCTTCTAGCCTAGCTTGTAGTTCGATGCGGCTCATTAGCTCGTTCATGTTAGCTGAGGGAACCAGAAAGAGGATTTTGAAGTTTGGACCCTTAGAATCACATCTGAGTTTAAATGATGTCACGATGATCTTGGGGTCATAACCTTCGATTTCATTGAATAGTTTCTTATGTCAGGAATGTTTCATTCTTGCTTTTCTGTAGGCTCGAGTAAAGCATCAACCTCTTTCTTCTGCTTAGTGTTGGTCACGATTCGAGCCAATTGATTGCTCCTTTCCTATCAGTGGTACACCTGTTCAAGATGTTTGTTGAACCAAAGTAGCCAATGTTCACCCAGGCTAAAAGGGAACAGTTTACACACGAAAGCATCAATCAATAAATATAAGGACATCATTGGTCAGTAGTGAACAAAAAAAGTTCATGACAGTCTTTAGTACATATAGTTGTTGAACATAAGGTGAGTGGATTCCATTGGCAGCCTTTCCGACTCTATTTTCAGGCTGAAAGGGGCGGATGTTAGCTGAACATGGATTAGCTCAAACTCAGGCTCGGTTTCAAGTCCTCTTCCCGTTTCTTCTTGTTGAGCATTACTTTGCTGCCTCAACTTTTTCTCTCAACTTTTCCATTTTTTGCTTCGTGGGTGGGCGAGTTTCTGAACCGCGGGGCCTCTGACCTATCCCATTCTCTTGGCTTATGTCATTTGAGTTTAGAGACATGGCTAACCATCCGCCCGAGGGAACTTTCCCTTACTACCGTCTTGCAAAAAAATTGAGAAAAGATAAGACGTTTTCGTTTGAGCGTCAGACATGTTCGGAGAGTGTATGTGTCCGGGGAGTATGTGATGTTAGTAAATGACCTCCAATAAGTGTCTGTGCTTCATCGATATTATGAGGAGGCTTTTTGGAACTTGGGTGGGACAGTCATCTTTGTCCAACCTCCTCTATCCATCCTGACCGCAACACCACAAAATTTGTGGACCACTACTACTGTTAAGTTACTATTAGTCCCAAAAGCTTAAGTTTTTAGGAAATGGTCCCTAGTCCCTACAATGTATATCAAGCTGTTTAAGTTACTTGTAGTCCCAAAAGCTATTAAGAAATGGGCCCAACAATGTATATCAAGCTATTCAACAACTACAAACACTAATGATCAAATCTAAAGTAAAAGACTCGAGAGCAAGGCTAGGAAACTTGACAGATTAGCCGGCAGTCCCAAGGGTGAATGTAACAATAGAGAACATCTATTGGAAAATATGAATATTGGGATTCAAATTAGAGAGTGAGGATGCAATCCTGAAATCTTCCCAATTACACTTTCGTTGCTCTAAGTAGGCAGTGAAGTGATGATATGGTAATATTTGATCGAAAACTCTTAAGCTTATTTTAATACTCAATCAAGGGTTTCTTAGACATCTTGGTCATTACGGGGTGCACAAGTGTCTCAAATATGCTTGGGAGCATCATGAAACTTCATGATTGTCCTGATATGAGGTTCCAAACTATGCCATAATGAGCCATAACATTTGAATCTATAGCTTCCCATTCAAGAAGAGTGGCGTTAGCTTTTGAGTGGAGGAAGATCTGTTATGTATCTCAGTTTTGTTTTACCCCTGAGAAAGACTTTAAAAACATGTACCGAGGAGAGGTAATTGACACTATTTAGTAGCTTAGATACACTAAGCATATTAGAAAACACAATAAAATAAGTCGTCGAGATTAAAAAAAAAAAGGGGTGCAAAATTGAGGTTTCGGACATTGTACATGAGCCCGAACAAATACACTCACGAAAGCATGTTAAAATCTCACCAAATGAGTAAAAGTGTAAAACTATGTAGATCTGTCCTTGACAAGTTATAACGGCTCCTTATGATGGATTTCAACCACCATACTTTTTGGGTAAAGCTCCAAATTGCAAATCGAACAGCTATGGTATTTGATTCAAAATTAACTAGAAAATCGCAAGACTCTCCCAATGACTTCAAATTATTCCACCAAAATCACCATCCTTACTTGCAGATCGCTAATTGAAATTGCTGGGCATTGATATCGTACAAATTCCAACGTCATTAAACGTATGAAGATATTAGTCCGTCCTAATCACCTCACAACGGTTTGTAGAGTTGTTACGTCTATTAGGGTTGGACAAGATGGCTTTGATACCTAGATCTCCTCAAGGTAAGTACATAGGCTATAGTATTAGCCATATAGAGATAATGATTAAGGTTGCATAATCTTCCCCTTCTCCTAACCTGTATTTATATATTATGCCACAGCAATGACAATAATACCTCGGTTACTATTCATAAAGAAACAAGACATGAAAATAACGAAAATAACATTCTCTCTAGTAGTGACGTGATCCAATACCTATGTTGCAAGTTAACTCGGTTTCGTCTTAGTTAAGTAGGTATTAGAAAAAACTTAGTAAAATGCAATCACCTTCCTTTCTACCCATGGGAAATAAGAAGTTCCAAGTACCAACAAAGCTTATAAATGAATAATGAGAAAAACTAACGCGAATTTAAGCAACCTTCCAAGTTGGTTGAAGCCCTTGAAGTTTGTCTCTTTTGTTTCATTATGTGTAGAAGCTTTTGTCTATCTATTGGATTTCCTCTTACTTGAGCATCTCGGTCAATGCATTTGCTAATGTTGAACCTTTAGTTTTTCTTATCCCTAATGTAACTTGAGGGAAGAAATTGACAAAAGTCAAGCAAAAATAGTTTCACAAAACTTCAAAAATGAAGTAACATCAATTGACCACCTTCAATCCTTCCCTTCTAGCTAAATGGGTTGTTAAACTTGTACATTGTGGTACTATTTTTCAAGAAGCCTCCATGTGCTAATATCTTGAATATAGCTTAAGTCATGTCATATTCTTGTCATTTTCTCTTACAGCCCCATATGATTTGGTCAACGGTCACATAAATGGCTGGCTCCCCTTTTTCTTAGTCTTGCATTGGATATAGCTTAAGTCAAGTCATTTTCTTGTCATTTTCTCTTACAGCCCTATATGATTTGGACAAGGGTCACATAAATGTCTGGCGCCCCTTTTTCTTAGTCTTGCACTGCTTGCTAATGTCGATGATAGCTTTGAAAATGCTCTGGAATCTATATTGCTAGGTGAAAAAGCGGTATGTTGTTTCTAGAGTAGTCATGTTACGGATGTTAGGGATCCACTGAATTTTTGTGGTAGTTTTGACTTGTTTTGCCTCCTTCCTATTCCATATCTTGTGAATGAATCCCTTTCCAATCGACTAGGATTTTGTGGTTACGGGATGGCAAATAAACTTTCCACATTGAAGTGATTTTTTTTTGATCGGCCACATTGAAGTAATTCATACAGTTAGTAATGCATTTCAGCTAGCTTATCATTTGCTAACCTTTGACCAAGCAAGTTGAAGAAGCCTTCCTCAATAACTCCACGTTTTAACTATCTGTCTTTCTGGATAATAGTTCCTGTAATTCTTTGGTGCTGCTGCAGCCCTCCACCTATATGACAACCACTTGCAACCCTCGGCACAATGTTTGGGACCCCTACGGTATGCGAAGAAAATCTTTTGAGAATCTTCTGTTTAATCGGTTTTGCATCTGTAGCGGAAACAATATGGTGGATATTAGTTAAAATACTCTTGTTGATTGTAGTTCATTGTTTGGCAATATTATTTTTCAAGCTAGTGTTGCATGTCACTTTCTACTTGGGGCACTTTCAGGTTAAGATATTTCATCTAGTTCTGAAGATTGTAAAGTCACTTAGGTTTTCAACCGAGGTTACATTACTAGCCTGTTACTTTTATTTTGTTATCTTGTCCCTTCTAAAATCAAGTTTGATCTGTAGTCCGGGCTTTTGTTCCTATAAATTACCCGAATTTGTTAAGTTCATCAAAATGTCTCTTATCTTCATGATGTAAAGATAATATTTTTCTTGCTAAATTTCAAACAGCATTTGCTTTCCAACTACCTGGTAAGAGTTTTTATCTGTCTTGTAGCTCTCCTCTATGAAAAGGTTCTTCATTAATTACTCTTACTAAGACATCCATGTCCTCTCAATTATAAAGAGGATGTGTACTTTTGCTTCTCAATTAAAACCAATGCATCCATTTCCCTCTCAACTAAAGAGAACTTGTCCTTTTGCTTTGTGCAGCAGCTCAATTTCAAACTTGAGGACTAACTTATCAGAACACCTCTTGTTCGGCCGTTTGTTATCAGATTTGTTGCCCTTGGTCCACCATATGATTTTTTTCCTAGTACTGTGTATTTGAAATATTTGGGTCTTTTTCTGATTTCTGTTCTCTATCATCTTGGTACTGATTAAGTTTCCCTGAAATTTATCAGATTATCACATTTATATACATGTATGCATGTCTATGATGGTTGGGAGTATGCCTCTCAATCAGAGAGTAGTGTGTTGTAAGTGGACTGTACAATCATACCTGTGCATTACTTGTGTACTTGGGCAAGCTAGGAATGTGTTTTGTTTCTTCTGGTAGGCTCCACTGCTTATCTCATAGGTCAAGAATTGTTGGAGGTTGCCAACTATTTTGAGCTGTGGAAGGGAGCTGTAAAATGTGCTCCCCTTCTTCTCATCTTTGCATGGGACTTGTTTCATCGCTCTCCATCAGCAGCAAGAAAGGAGTCCGCTTGGTCATGCCCTGTTTGGAGAATGACGTCTTATGGCATCACTATTCATTTTTAGCTGGTCCATTCTTATTGAACTTTATGGCAGCTTGCTGCAAGTTTGACAGATTATCTGTTGATTTACAGTTTCAGTTACAGTTCAGTACATTCTTATCATAAGATTGGTAGGGTAAGATCGCACTTACAACCGTATCTATCAAATTGTATCCATTGGCACATACTGAAAATCAGCTTGTCTTGTACCTGCATCTTTTATCTATAACTTGTTTGCAGCTTTCGTTCTGTATATTTATTTTACTATAGTAATCCGTATTGGTGTCACTGCTTATATGTGTGCAGGCACTTATTATCACAATGTAGAACATGTGACGACAGAACTGCTTTTGTTCGAACACTATGAAGTCAATGATAAATAAGAAGGTACATATGACTTTTTCCCTTTTCATGAGTAACTGAATGAAAAATGCATCTATTTTTGACATGGCTCTTTTTTTGGTTGAATGAAGGGAAATATAATAATCTTTTGGCTTCTAAACATCTTGTGTTTTTGGGTTGCACTGATTTAGACTAGATGAAATGCTTCTTGATTTATGTTGATTATAATGTTGGGAGCATATATTCGTCCCCCCCCCCCCCCCGCCCCCGGATTTTTAATGACATGAAGTTTCTTAAATATATTAGCAAGCGTGACGGGCTGGACTGACCCAACATGTATTTCTTTCTCGGCAACGGAACATGCACGAACAATACCACTGGTTTCAGTAGCACTACCGAGTTGGCATCAGCTATTTTATCACCAATGGGATCAATTGGCGGCGGTATTATGTTCAACCAAATCAATATGTACTTCTTACCACAATTTTCACAAAACAGTGAACAAAATAGTTATAATCAGTTGTCCATCTCAGGTGATAAATATAGTAAGAAGCTAAAAATCACCTGTCACATGCTGTGCTTTTAGCCTTTCCTTATTGTTAGTCGTCTCAACTTTACTTACATAGCTGTTTTCTTTTCTTACCTCACACAATCTAGTACTGATTTCATTGATAACGTTGAATCAAGTTTTCCTGCGTACTGATTTGTGGTTTTTATACCACTTCTCCCTAATGGAAGAATAAGTTGTAGCCATTGCAGCCTTTTGCTGATAAGTGATCAACTACATGCATCCAATGGTCGATCCATCTTCTCTAATGCAGTTGTAACCTGCCACATTTTCGCAAAGAGAAATTGGGATCAAAATAATGTGAATTCATTTATAATAATTTGCAGAGATACTGAATTGCTACCCCAGTTTTATAGCTCTTGCTGTTTCATAGTTTTGTTGCTTTGGCTGGCGAAGCTGAAGATGGACTGGTACATGCAAGTCCTCTCCAAAGCTTAAACTGCTTGTGAGTAGAGAATTTCTATTTCCTCCATTTATCTCCCTTGTTCCATAGACCTGGGGGAATGTGCGAAACGCTTGCTCTAAGGGTAACATTTCAACCCTTTTTGCTTCTTAAGATAAGTTCGAGGATGGAAAGAGAGTAGTCTATATTACACTTAAGCTTCTATTAGTTGTCTATCTGATTACCTTTCCTACATAACTCCTTTTTTTTTTTTTTGTGATGAAGTAGGTTTACCTTCTTATACAGCTCCACATTTTCATGGTGAATGAGGTTTCCTGCAATAAATTCCATCAAATTAAGCTAGTAAAGGTGAAACTGTACGAGAATAAAGTACCTTTAGTGGCCAAGTTATTATAATAGACCTTTCGGTTAAGTTCTTGAATTTTATCAATCAGTATTTTGTCCTACAAAATTAGAAGTGTTAGGATAATCCAGCTGTGGATGTATGTAACAGATCATCAGATAACTATTTGCACAGGGTATGGAAGTTTCAGACCTTTCTTGAACGAACACCTTTAAGACTCATTTCCAGTTGGTTTTCCAAATTCTATAATTCGTTAACATTTAAACCAGACAGCTCTTCTCCCATCAGTTGCCTATAACAGTCAAGAGCAAATATAGTATGAGTTTGCATACCCTGCCATTGTTTATTATCCACGACAGAGGCGCATCTATGAGATAATAGTGGCTTCTTATTATTTCAAGTTTTAGTAGGTTAAATCTTCAATGCCTGTAAGAAGTTTGTCTCTATCTTTAGGCCAAAATCTGGTCTACTTCAGGATGAATTCTAGATATCAAGGCGAGCCAATTTTTGGCTAGCTCATATTGGTCAATTTCCCATTTTTTGTTCCTCGCATAGGTGGGTTTGACTGGAAATGTGATGTGGTACTTACTCCCAATGCATTTGTACGGCATGTAAATTACAGTTATGACTATTTTTGTTGTAATTGTCATGTTTCACCACTTTTTGACTCACGTAATTATTGTTGGTCTATGTTGAAGCCAAAAGACCGTCCACATGGCTTACTCACGTAATTCATGCTCACGTTTGGTCTAGTTTCTGTTTAATTGATGTCATGTAATAAAAGGCAGTTAGAAGCTTTTTGCATTGACTATCTTTCAATGATATTTTTCTCCCTCTTAACGACTTCCTTTTAATCAGTAGGGTTCTTGTTTTGCAGTTTTTTTGGTTGTTGTAAGAACTTCAGTATTACGTGAGAAGGAATGGTTCAGGATGTCAGGATTGAGATCCCACTATGAACGTGGAAATTGGAGACCCGACCACTCTTGGCCCTATTTTTGAACTAAAGTTGCAAACTATTTAACTCAGATATCTCAAACTAGGCAAGATGCGATAAGGTTTTGCTGGTAATTGAGAATTTATGCTGTGGAGTTGGGCTTCAGTGTTTGATAGGCTTTGGTATTCAGCATGGCCGTTTAGTCATAACTTAGGTGCAATGTTGCCGTTTCAGATGTCTGATGTGTTAGTATGACTCTGTTGATCAAGAAAAATACATACTGGATGAGTCTAAAGTTACCTTTCAGATGTTTGACTATGACTCTGTTGATCAAGAAAAATACACACAGGATGAGAATTAGGTCTAAAGTTGCCGCTACATGATGAACAAAGAAACGTAGGCCCTTCAGCGTGCTTGTCAATCACATGAAAACATTACGAGCAAATAACACATTTTGACACATTTTTTCTTCTCATTTAATTACTATAGAAGTTTTGACACATTTTTTCTCGATAAGAATTCGTTATTTGAGATGGTGACTTGAGTGCCCTTTCCCACGATTGCTTGATATATCCAAAATGCCCCTCGCTTTAGTGCGTTTGTCTTCCTAGCTGCGAGGATTGTTTAGTAATTTTGGTACGTGCAACTATTTATGACACTGTGTACTTTTTTCTTACTCAAGAAGCAAAAGCACACTTTTCTTTCTTTTCTACCTACTCTTGTACGTTTTCCTGAGCAAAAGCTGCCATATAGAGCTCTTTTCTTTCTCTCGTCTCCTCTCTGCCCTAACCCTAGCTCTGTAAATCCACAAAACCGAGTCATTCCTTCCTTCACCCGTGCTTCTCTCAACAATGAAGCTTGTTGGGTCCATCCTCTCGTCCCTGTCTTTATTTTCGTCTTGTATTTTCCCTGTCTTTATTGAAACCAAGTGTTGCAGGGAGAAATAGCTCTGGATCTTCCCAGGGGTCGTGCGAAGTGGGTTCGGAAGTGCTCCTCGAGAATGGTTATGACAACAATGGCAGCGGCGTATTTCAGGGTGGACCGCTGGAAGAGTTTGAGGTTTCAAATTTAAGTTATTTTTCCCCTCCACCTTCTGCAGTTTATTATTTGTTTTTTTGTATGTCCAGATTATTTAGGGCTAATGATTTTGCCACTCCCCTATTTGTTAACACCACTCCCCTTTTGTTTTTATTAGGGTGAATTTACTAAAACACCCTTGCAATTTATGATGCTAGCTTTTTCTCACTTTCTAAATGCATGGGTGTTTTAGTAAATTCACCATAATAAAAACAAATAGGGGAGTGGCAAAATCAGCTGCCATATTTAGTTATTTTTTTTGGGGTAAATTAAACCACTTTATAAAGCAAACAGCCACAAGCCAACAGAGAATACAATACAGACTCTGAAAAAGGTGTTCAAACAGTGAACACCATAAAAGGAAAAAACGTCAAAGCCACCTAGTCCTACTTACAAAAGCAAGACAAAACAGATACCCATCAAGGAAAACAGGCTGGAAACAACTAGGAACTGAAAATCCTAGAACTTAAGCCCAAACAACATACATCAATCTGGCTTCATCAGCACGCTGAAGGCCTCGCCAAGAGCAGAGACAAGCTCGAACTTCTGCTACGATGTGAGAACTCAACAAAGGAGCAGGAAGAGATTTACCTTGAAATACTCTATTATTCCTTTCATGCCAAATCCAATAGATCGAAGCTGCCAACGAAAGCTTGTAAACTCTATAGCGGATTGAGGCTCCACTCATCCGAGAGCATACCCAGTCAATTTCCCCTGACAACCCCAAAGCTGATCGAGTAATATGATTCTTAGAGAGAACCACCTGCTAAACCTCCTTAGAATACGGGCATGAGAAAAATAAATGTTCATCAGTCTCTACGCCATTTAGGCACAAGCTACAACCTGCAATAGTCCCCAGCCCCCAACTACACAATCTGTCCATAGTCGAAAGTCTGCCCAAAAAAGCAATCCACACAATGAACACCCACCGAGGAACATGGTGAGGAAACCAAACACAGCCCACGGGACAGTAGGATACGACACCCTCAAAGCCTGCCAAGCAGATATGGCAGAGAACTGACCATCTCTAGTAAGTGACCAATGCACCGAATCAGAAGTAGTGGTATTAGGAACCAAAGTAGAAGGGGTTTGAGCTACTATCTCCCTTGTAACCACACTCCGTGGCCTAGGCCACTTCCAGGAACCATGGTGAATAATAGAGGATACCTTAGCAAGCAATGATCTCCCCAGATTGACATCACCAAATTTCAGATACAGAGGGCCCAATGAATGCCAATTATCAATCCAGAGAAAGGTAGAGGAACCATCACCAATAGTATATTTAATCCAAGGTTAGACTAAATCCCTAAGGTGAAAAAGCTTCCTAATGGTCCAAGAAGCCTCAATAGGAATTCTAACTCTCCACAAACTTTGATTTTTAATAATGTATGTGTGAATCCATATTATCCAAAGAGTGTCAAACTTGAGACATAAGGCCCATAAATGCCTTAACATAGATGCTCTATTCCAATCTTTGAGAAGTCTGAACCCCAAACCTCCTTCCTCCTTAGGGGCACACACAAACTGCCAGGCATCCTTAGCATTAGAAGTTTTAAGCTCAGAGCCAGACCAAAGGAAAGATCTCAGCATCCTTTCGATGTCAGCTAGAACCCGCTGGGGAAGTATGAAAATTGAAGACCAGTAGACTTGTATACTGAAAAGAACAGACTGCACCAACTGGGCTCTACCCCTGTAAGAAAGGGTTTTTATTAGACCAAGACTGGATTCTACTGAGAATCCTTTCTTTCAACTGTGCACAATCTGCAGCTTTGAGACGAGTTGAGATAAGAGGAACCCCTAAATACTTCACAGGTAAAGTGCCCATAGGGATTGGTAAAATAACATTCAAACCAGCTTTAGTTATCTCATCAACACCTGAGAAAAAGATGGTACTCTTCTGCATATTAGGACTAAGACCAGAGAGCACATGAAAATCAGCCAAAGCATCTGCCACTAACTGAAAAGTATTAGCTTCAGCCCCACAAAGAACAAAAAGGTCATCTGCAAAAATTAGATGGGTAATGTTTAAGGCCCTGCACCTTGGATGAAAAGCAAATTCAGGACACTGGCTAATACGATACTGAAGAAGAGCAGTAAATCCTTCCATGACAATCAGAAAAAGGTAAGGAGATAATGGATCCCCCTGTCGTAACCCTCTCTTTCCAGGGAAGAACCCCTCCAATTCTCCATTTATCACAACTGAATACATGGGTGAAGTTATACAGACTTGAACCCAATGAATGAATTGACTAGGAAACTCCATTGTCTTCATAATATTCAGCACAAACTCCCAGTCCACTGAATCGTAGGCTTTCATTAAGTCCATTTTTATGGCACACCTAGGCTTGCCACTCTCTCTTTGATAATTCTTGACAATCTCCTGCATAAGCAAAATGTTGTCCAATATCGATCTTCCTTTTACAAAAGTGGATTGATTTGGACTGATAATGGAAGGAAGTAGAGGTTGCAACCTATTGGCAAGAACTTTTGTCACACATTTATAGACCACATTGCAACAAGCAATGGGTCTATAATCCCTGATAGTATTAGGAGACTGGATTTTAGGAACCAAAGTCAAAGCTGTGCAATTCCATTGTCTAGCCATTATCCCACTTTGAAAAAATAGTTGAATAGCATGAACCACTTCCTCACCCACCACATCCCAATTCTTCTGAAAGAAATCAGAACTAAAACCATCTGGACCAGGGGCTTTCTCCCCTTTAATTGACCACATAGCAGCCTTGATTTCCATGCTAGAGACAGGCTTAGAAAGAGCTTCTTTCATATCACTAGGAAGCCGCTGGCCTACAGCAATACTTACCACATGAGAGGCATCAACCTTTTGAGCGAAAGAGGTGCCCAATAAACCCATATAATACCCCAGTATCTCACCCTTCACTTCAATAGGATCAGTTAACCTTGTACCAGAAGCATCTGTCAAACTTAAAATTTTACTTCTTAAAGAATGAGACTTCATCTTGTGGTGGAAGAACCTGGTGTTGTGGTCTCCTAAAGCAAGCCATTGAATTCTAGATTTCTGTTTTTTGAATGACTCCTCTGCCAAACTCAACTCCACAAACCTTGTATGCAAAATCCTTTCTTCTTCAATAAGGGCAGTATCATGAGGACGTTGAAAACATTGCTCTTGAATAGAAGCCAACTCCTGTCTAGCTTGGTCAACCCTGCCCCCAATATGAGAGAAAAACTTTTTATTGAAAGCCCTGAGAACTGGTTTCAATCTCACAAGTTTCCCATATAACTGAGAGTGTCTAGAGCCTCTAAAACGCTCTCTGCAATTCATCCTTGAAGTTGGCATGTTTCATCCAAAAGCTAAAGAACTTAAAAGGAATCTTTCTGGGAGTTTCAGGCAGAACATCCACTAAAATGAAGCAATGGTCAGAAATACCAGGAGGCAAAAAAATTGTTTCAGATTCTGAGAACTTATCCAACCAAGTAGGGGAGATGAAACCCTATCCAGCTTACTCTTCCTATCTCCAAGGCCCCCCCTTTTATTGGACCAAGTGAACCACATCCCTTTGAAAGGCATATCGTCCATACATATACTATCAAGACAATCATTAAATTCCATAGCAGCACCCCCATCAAAACCAACTAGACGTTCAGAAAGCCTTCGAACTACATTGAAATCACCTAGTTGAATCCAAGGTACATCACCAATAGAAGAATACAAAAATCTCATTTCCATCCAAAGCTGTCTTCTAACAGACATCAAATTATGGCCATACATATAAGAAACATAGAACATACGCTGATCAATAGTAAGTACCTTAACCACCAACAGCTGAGAAGAAGAATGAATCATATCTACTGTAAAAAGTTGGGGATCCCATCCCAAAATAATTCTTGCAACTGAATCATTATAAGCATTATGGAGAAAAGACCAACTATGAGGAAAACAACGCTTGACTACATGGTCAATGTTTTCAGGCCTTACCTTGGCCTCAACAACACCCATCATACCCAACCTATGAACTTTGATCATGGAGTGAACTTCCTTCTGCTTCAGGGGATCATTTAAGCCCCTAACGTTCCAGGCCCCCAAGCTAATTTTGGACATAAAATCGATTGTTTAGTACCACCCCCACCCCCCTTTTTTGGAATAGGGGGATCAACTTTCCCTTTGGCTCTACCCCGAGCTCTTTTAAGAGGCATAACAACTTCAGGGAGATCAGGGGAATCAAGGGGCACACTTCCTACTAGGATAGAGTCAACCCCATCAAGTTCCTCTTTACCAGCTATATGATCAAGCTCAGCAAGGACAGAGAAAGAGTTGCCACTCCTAGCAATAGAACACTGACCCATATTCAAACCACTTCCACGACAGGAGGAGATACACACTCAGAAACAGTAGCTGCAGTAACCACAGCGCGCTTCCCTTGAGATTTCTCTGAGACAGTCATAGATAAATCAGGAGCCAATTGTGTTATAACGACCTCTTCTGTAGGCGGAGAACCTTCTTCAATAGAGGTCAGAGCACCTTTCCTAACCCATTCAGTTTTAGGCTTTGTCACCTTTGCTTTAACAACACACTGATCGTCAGAGTGGCCAAAAACATGGCACTCCAAACACTTCACAGGCCGCCAAGGATACTTAACCCCCACAGTTGCAGTGAGGCCACAATATTCCACATCAACAGTTTCTGGTAAGACAGATCCCACTTCAACCTCCACACACAGTCGAGCATAACTAAGCCGTTCACAGCTCTCTGTTAACGCATCAGCATAGAGGGGAATTCCTATAGCACTCGCTATATAGCTCAACCCAGCTGCATTCCATAAAACCAAAGGAACTTGATACAAGTGAACCCAGATAGGGACTTTGGCAAACTGCTCCTTCCGAAGCTCCATCTGAGGAGTCCATGGTTTAAGGACTAGGAGTTTATCCCCAAAAAGCCAAGGACCAGCAGCAATGACCCTCTTATGAGCATCAACTTGCGAAAATTTGAAAAAGAAAAAGCCCTGCTCATTAGACATAACCTTTTGGATACCAAATTTCTTCCAAATCCGGAAAGCAATATTCGAAATAGCACCAAATGGTAACTTCTTGTCCAAAAAATACCCCACTACACAGTTATTCCATTTAGCGATACCTGCCTCAACTACGTCCTCAGGAGGGCACACAACGACCCTGGCTTCCTTAACCTGTGGGGGATGGAAAGATAATTTCATACGAGGACCACTAGGATCCTGTGTTACTACATCAGTCCAAGTAGGTTTAGGACTAACAACACCAGTTGAGAGCACGGCTTCAATTGGCGTTTTAGACTCCAATTCCTTGCGCAGATACTGAATTTCAGCATTAAGAGACTTAATCTGCTTAGCGGTTGGACCATCCGTATCATCTATACACAAGTGATCTGTATTTTCCACAGTAACACGTTCAAGATGATCGATAATGTTGCCATGATCACCAGAACCAAAGACCAAACCCTTAGATGAAACAGGGCTCAAACTAGGGTTACGACCTAACGGAGAAGAGCGAAGAACAGGAAAATGAGTTGCAAAATCCATAAGCCAGAAAACAAGAGCCTTACTAGAACAATCAGAGAGAGAACGAGGAAGAATCAAGCAGAGAACCAGTAGAGGAACACTCGAACTGGAATCGCCCAAATCGCCCTCCATAGCTCTTCTCTATGGTTTAGTGTTTACGGAGTAAGGACATATTTAGTTATTTATCTGTTCTTAAGTTGGAATTTGCACCATATGCATTCTTTATTGTTCGGGAGATTTAATTCGTAAATAGCAAGTTAGAGTTTGGACCATATGCATTCTGAATCTTCGGTTTTCGATTCATGTGATTCACCGTTTGATTTTTTAGAATTATCTTCTTTGCGTGATCTTTAATTTTGTGGTATAAGCAGGGTCTTGATGAAATTGAAGAATGAGACATGATTGAGCTCAAGAATGGCACCATTGTTCACGGCACCATCACATGTCTCTCTCTCTCAAAGAAACAATAAACGAAGAAATTAACACCGACTATGTTTAGTTACCAAGACCAAGGTGACAAGGTCCAACTTTTTTCACTATTACTGACTTCTTCTCCCCTTCCAGTGAAAGAATTGAAATTCAACTCCTTCAAGCTGAATAGTTATATGAGGATCTGAAGTTCAATTTGATATCCGTTTTCAAGTAGTGTTACTGTTTGCTCACTTTCTCAGTATTGAAACGATGATTAGGGTGTTGAATAGACCACGGTTTCGATTTTTTGTGGCCGATTCAATTTCTTTTTCCCTGGCGAATTTTCGGTGTTTATAGCCAATTCAATTGTGAAACACCCCCAACCTCCTACCATAGCCACCAACACACGCAAACACATCAATCTGAGTTCTTTTGTAGGGTACATGTTTCTTTTATCATGCTTCGTGATTATTGTCCTTCAAATATGTTATATGCCCCATTTTCAACTAATTGTTCGGCTATTGTCCTTCAACTACTTGTTTGTGTTTTTTTCTTGGTATCTTTTGATTTGGCAGAAACTGGTTCCTGTCAAAGTGGATGGAGCAGTCATCGTTGCCGATGGAGGGGGGAAAGGAGCTACGGCTGTGGCTGTACCAAAAGTGGCTCAGAAAAAAGTGGCTGTGAAACTAGATTCCAAAACTGTGATTGAGATAAGCCCTGATACATTAGAAGAGATTAAGATCAAGAAGCCGGTAGTGAACGATAAAAAAAACCCAGCGATGGGTCGTCGAGAAAGAAGTCCCAAACAACCCTCACTTCAATCCTCACTGCTAGAAGCAAGGTAGCATTTTTGATATCCATTTGTTTGATAATTCCTTTTTTGTAAAGTTGCTGTTGTTTCTGACCTTTCATATGCATTTTGTTTGGGGTATTGTTATGTAAGGATGTTCAATCCAGGTTGTCTATGTTTTCTTATGTATGAAAACATATTGAAGTGACTGAGGACTTCAGTGCCAAACACGGTGTTGGTGAAGGAGGATATGGTTATGTTTATAGAGCTTCTTTGCCCAATGGTCAAGTAGTTTCTGTGAAGAAACTTCATACATCATTTGATGGTGAATTGGTTGATCCCAAAAGCTTCACGAGTGAGATCAATGCGTACACCGCAACATCGTAAAGCTTTATGGGTGGTAGATGGTTTATGAATTTTTGCAAGGGGGAAGCTTGGGAAATGTACTGTGCTCAGAGGAACAAGCAGTAGAGTTTGATTGGATTAAGCGAGTGAATGTCGTTAAAGTGGTGGTAGATGCTCTCTCTTATGTGCACCACGGTTCTTCGCCTCCAATCATCCATCGGGACATATCAAACGAAGAAATTAACACCGACTATGTTCAGTTACCAAAGAACAAGGTCCAACTTTTTTCACTATTACTGACTTCTTCTCCCCTTCCGGTGAAAGAATTGAAATTCAACTCCTTCATGCTGAATAGTTATATGAGGATCTGACGTTCAATTTGATATTCGTTTTCAAGTGGTGTTTCTGTTTGCTTACTTTCTCAGTATTGAAACGATGATTAGGGTGTTGTTAAACCACAGTTTCGGTTTCTGTTTGTTTGCGGCCGATTCAATTTCTTTTTCCCTGGCGAATTTTCGATGTTTATAGCCAATTCAATTGTGAAACTCCCCCAACCTCCTACCATAGCCACCAACACACGCAAACACATCAATCTGAGTTCTTTTGTAGGGTACATGTTTCTTTTATCGTGTTTTGTGACTATTGTCCTTCAAATATGTTATCTGCCCCATTTTCAACTAATTGTTTGTCTATTGTCCTTCAACTACTTGTTTGTGTTTTTTTCTTGGTTTCTTTTGATTTGGCAGAAACTGGTTCCAGTTAATATGGATGGAGCAGTCATCGTTGCCGATGGAGGAGGGAAAGGAGCTACGGCTGTGGCTGTACCAAATTTGGACTGCAGTTTGATTTGTCAGTGTCTCTTTGTCATTTCACGCTCTTACTGGAAAACTGTAGTGAATCCCCTATTAGTTAAGAACCGAAGGTGAGTTATATATCTTTGTGCCTTCCTTTTTGTAACTTTTTCACATCTTGGAAATATGGGCTCAGAGATTCTCTAGCTAACAATTTCGTCTATGTAAGCTTGTGCTGTATAGCAAACCAATAGTTCTGTTACAAAATCGGGAATTTCTCAGTTTGTAGACCTTTAATTTAACGATAAAATAATAATTAAAGAATTTCTCCGTTCAGAGCACATCCAAAACCAAATTTGAAAATTAAGAGACCATGACATTGTTCGATCATGCGGAGTTTCCGATATTTAGAATTAGAATTTTGGCAAATGGATTTGCGAACCTCATATTTGTGGATATGCAATCTATGGAAGTTTTTAAGTCCATCTTTTTGAAGCACATAAACAGTTTTTATTTATTTATTTGGGTTTAGTCCTCTTTCTCTTTAGGTTTCATCTAATGAGGTTGCTTCTCTTAGGCCAAATGACTGCAATGAATAAGATGCCCATAGAATTAGAATTTTGGCAAATGGATTTGCGAACCTCATATTTGTGGATATGCAATCTGTGGAAGTTAGTCTATCTTTTTGAAGCACATAAACAATTTTTATTTATTTATTTGGGTTTAGTCCTCTTTCTCTTTAGGTTTCATCTAATGAGGTTGCTTCTCTTAGGCCAAATGACTGCAATGAATAAGATGCCCATAGCTTCAGGTGGATAACAGAGATATCGGGATGGAAATGAGAGGCTGTTGCTGCTGTTCTTCTAGAGTAGGAGGGAACCGGTCACCAGATTGAGAAGGTTGCCAGTATTTCCTTTGGACTAGCCTTTTAAAGAGCAGAAGCCAAGGCTCTTGAAGCTCGGTGTGGCGTGTAATTGAAGATTTGGAAGAAAGGAAAGATGAGTGCAAGGAGAGGGTATGGTTTCAGGCTTCATATTTGTTGGTGGTTAGTTATTGTTCAACTGTTATGTTGTGAACCTGTGGTTGTATATTATGCTGCCAGGGTTTTGATGCATCTGTTCCTATTTATATTTCTATTTAGACAAGCATTTAGGAGTGATTAGGACTGCAAATATGGAGGGATTTTGAACTTATGTGATGGATATCATTGTCAAGTTTACTACTATAACTTGCTCGCCGTTCAAACAAAACTTGCTTGCACCTACGAATTTGGTTATTTGTGTTTTATTTGTTAAAAAAGTGTTCATATAAGTTGAGCAGTTGAGACTGGGTAAATCTTTGATAGGGGTATGTTTAGAGTTTCATTGGTGTTCGAAAAACATAGATGTGCACATTTTGCTTCTTTATCTTTCTGATATAGAACAGTTGCGCCATTCGGTTATGGAATTGGAGGAAAGGGAAGTGAAGCTAGATACAGATATAACTGCTCCTTTTTATCGTTCTCATTGCTAGCATTGGTACGATGTTTCTACTAGACATACAAACAAGAGAAACTTGCATTATGACCGGTCGTTTTGTGCACTCTGCATACTTCAGAAACACCATGAGATTGCTCTTTGTGATAACATGCCTACGTTATTGAAAGAATGTTGGTTAGTCCATAGTTAGTGGACACCACCGAGTTTAACTCCTTGGGTTTGAAATTTCAATTATTCAATTGGTGAAAACTTTTACTCTAATCTGCTATTGTTATACATCAGTTTGAGGTGACCATGCACTGGATGTTATACTCATCTCCGTGACTAGTGTACAGGTTTTAGAGGTTGGATGTGGTGACATAGCTTTGCTTTCAGCAGAAAGCAAGGATTTTTGGAAGGAACTGAATTGCTTCAACTTGGACGCTTGTCTTATCTTCAGGTTGTGTTCATTCGATTGTAATTCCTTTATGAAGAATGGCCTCAGTAGTGAATTCACTTTGTGGGGAACGCATACATATATATGTTGGAGGTTTCATTGCGTAGATTATCATAGTTGGTGTTTTCCTGAAATTACGCCGCTTGACAAATACGAATCATTCCCCAAATTTTACCATTAAACTTATGAAATTTAAGTTCCTTTTGGAAGAGTATGGATCAAGTTATTATCGTACGTAACAAGAATATGGCAAGGACTAAAAGATCAGGATTGCAAGGAATATTCTCTTCTTAAGCCTCCTATTCCTGTTTAACAAGGGAAAATATTTTCCATGTATACATAGACTTATCATTTTGTTTCAATCCCAAATAGTTCAAGCTTAATAGATAGGTACCAGAAAAATCAATGCGCCGAAAATTCATGAGCCAACTTTCAACTAAAAACCACAGGAGAATAACCTAAATGAAATGAAATCCGAAGGTAACAGAAACATCATAAATAAATATAAAATAGTCAGATTTTCAGAAAGCTATTTGCCTACGTGGGTATAGTTCATGAAGTAACATGCAAATTATGATCAGGCATGCCTACTTCTATTTGATTTAAGAGGTTTTATGATGTGTTTGACGTGAACTTCACATATGAAATGTCTAACTTGAATGCTTTTCTTTGCAGCCTACTTCTATTTGCTTCAACTTGGATGCTTGTCTGTATAAATCCAGTGTTGCAAGAGATTGGAGCTTTCTTTCCAGCTCAATGCAGATATGGTGTTTGAAAAGGTGAGCACTGTGATACTTCATTTCAATTCCTTCCATATCTCTGGGCGTTTGCCAAAGTTACTAGACAATACTTAAAAGCCTACAATCATGGACATAGATGAGTCGAACAGGGACCATTTGGTGCCTCATATTTCTTTATACAAGATCTATTGTGGAGCTCGAGCTCTGCTTATTTAATACTCAAATGAGCTGAGAAGAGCATAATACCAAGAGGAACACGGTTTGTTCATGAACATGGTATATGCAGTCATATCAATAGCATTTTGGCTACTGCCATAGTAAGGGAGGTCGCTGTAATAGCAAACCTTGGTCTAGAATGGATTGTTGGATATTGCTAGCGATTAGTGCATTGCTTGCCTTGCCAATAGCTGGGCCCTTTTAGATCGATTGGTGCATATTATTTTGCAATTAGATGATTTAATGCAAGTGGTGTTTATTTTCATTCAAGTATTGTAGCAATTTTAATTTGCTTTAGTATGTACATTTTCCCAGGCTATGAACGGCTTGCTTGAATTTTTTACAATTGTTGGTGTTTATTGTTAGCCCATCTCACACCTTAAAGTCCTAAGTGGCTAAATCTTTATTATCCTCCTCCACTTGGTAATGTCAAATGTTTTGTATTTTTTTCCCCTCTCTGTATTGTTAAATAGATTTAGGCTCCATTTGGCTAAACGTGAATTTCAATTTAAGTCTATGTTTAATTAGACAAAATACAGAAGGTATTGTTATAGGTAATTTGTGGACCTATAGAGTGGAGGATGGACAATAATGGAAACAGAGGTAATTTATTTGGACGATTGGACAGCTGTGATCCTTACCATGAAGGATTTGGAACCAATCCTATTAATTTGTTATTTGCATTAGTTATGACTGACATGATCTTCTTTACAGCCACAGGTTTTACGACTTTTGAAAAGTCAGGGGCCAAATCAATTCGAAATGAGACGTGTTAATTCACATTTTGGATTATTTGAAAATCACTTTAAGCCCAGCAGATTGGGTTGCTATGTTTGATGAAGAAGGTTGAGCAATTGATGTTCGCTGTATTTCCACATCTACAACGATATCCAGCGAGGCCATGTCAATGATGAGTTGTGCAATATTGACATTCCCAAATCAAACTATCGAAGCTGCGTCAAAAACTTCACTTGAGATATGCGTAAATCAAGGATAGGCCTACAGCCCTTTACTTAAGCGAGAGGTGTTGTATCAATACAACAACATCAAGTATCCATCTTCTTTCACACCCAAACACAAAGTCTTATCCTCCAATAAGGAAATCCTACTCATATTGTTTGAGTCACACATACTATCAGAATCATGAAACATCCATGCACAAACAAGAAATGCACTATTCGAACCACATAAGTATCATTTGGCACGACATAAGATCCAGAGTGCTCCAAAAAAAGAGAGGGTATCTATACCTTCCGTGCTTAAGGTCAGGTGTATCATTACATCAATAATCTATATCCTCGAAATAATGAGCCTTTGTTCATCTAACTATACTTCTGCGATACGGAACAGGAAGTACAGAATAGGTTCAATTGTCTCAATAGTTCGGATAAAGACGTGGTATTTTACTGATGTGGTATTCAGAATGACTGATATATTTGATGCAGTGCTTGTGTATAGTCTGAATTGTTGTCAAACGTTTATCTTGTACGGTGATGTATTAGTTAAGACTGATATGATCTTCTTATATATGATATTTTCTCCTCTCATTCCTATTGTCTACCAGAAAGCTAAGCGTAGCTATGAGAAGGATATATCAGCTTTCAAAGGCGCCAGAGTTTCTAATGACAATGCATTTGTTCGTCAAGAGGATGATCAAGGGACTGTGAATGCTGAAGAAGGTAAAAATTAAAGTTTTAGTTCTAACTCGTGATAACTTAGACACTCTCTAATCACGCCTAATGCTCAAAGCATGAAGAACTTGTCTTTGAGATTTTCTTTTAAAGATGACTTTCACCAATGAGGTTCAGCTGGGACGTTGGATGTTGGAGTTATCTTGCGGCAGCATCCTGAATCTCTGTTAGGTAGGCATAGTGCTTTTACCTTTTAAACTAAGGGCCATGCTAACAAACGTTCACTGGGCTTGTGGTTAAGGTTCACATAAAGCCAAAAAAATTCTCGTTTGCACTTAATACATTGTAGTACACTTTCACATATTCCAACACAACTTCACCTTAAAACTACCCAAAAGTGCTTGTCCCGTTCTCTTCTCGAGCAAATGAGGTATCCTCAACTAGAATTTTGGCTTTGGTTACCACATAATCCAAGCTTGAGAAATTCTGGTTACTGGAACCAAAGATTGGTTGATTTGATTGATTTTGTTTGACTAATCCATTCTCTGTAACGTGGGGGTTTCAGGTTAAGTAACAGTGCTCTCAATTTTTAAGTAGAAATCACAGATGCATTACTTCCTATTGAGGTTGGAGTCATAAAAACTAGAAAATGAAAACGATACTCTTCGGCAACATATTCCCTGATGCTGGTGCAAGGAACTAATGTGTTAATCTGACCTCTTAATTACTTTACGTGAACATCACCTCTAAATAGAAGCCACATGGAGAATGATATACATCTTCGGTAGTGGTACTGTAACTACTGTTAGAATAAAACGTAAATGGTTGTAGGAAAAGGGAAAAACAGAGGCACGGCAAAGAAAAATTATACTATCCAAGACCACATAGTTTAAAGTTTGTGTTCTCAAATGTGAATGAAAGCTTTCAGTTGTCATGTTTTTATTACCCCACTTTGTCACATCACTTGAGAGATTATACAAGAGGCTCTTCGATCTTTTTTCTTTTGATCGGTGATACTACACTTGATCGTAGCCAAAACACCAAGAACAGATACTGCACTTGATTTTTTTTATTGGCGATACTAAACTTGATCTTTTTTTTTCGACGATACTAAACTTGATCTTAGACAATAGGCCGAGTGCAGATTCTATACTTGATCTTAGACAATAGGCCGAGTGCAGATTCTATACTTGATCTTTTTGTAGAATCAGTGATACTACACTCGATCATCGCCAAAAGGCCAAGAACAGATATTGAACTTGATCTTTTTTATCGTCGATACTACACTTGATCTTAGCCAAATGATAGAGCACATATGCTACACTTGATCATTTTTTTTATCAGCTATACTACAAGTGATCTTTGTTTGATCGGCGATAGTGCACTTGATCTTAGCCAATAGGCACTACACTTGATCTTAGCGAATAGGCCGAGAACAGATACTGCACTTGATCTTTTTTTCATCGGCAATACTACACTTGATCTTAGCCAAAGGACCGGGCACTGATGCTACACCTGACCTCTCTTTTTTTCGTCCGCAATACTACACTTTATCTTAGCCTTGTCATTAGACAAAAGGCCGAGAACATATACTACACTTGATCTTTTTTTAGAATCGGCCATGCTGGACTTAATGTTAGCCGAAAGGTCGAGAACTGATACGACACTTTATCCTTTTTTTTTTATCGGCGATACCACACTTGATCTTAGCCAAAACACCGAAAACAGATACTGCACTTGATTTTTTTTTTGTCGGCGATACTACACTCGATCATCGCTAAAAGGCAGAGCGCAGAAACTACAATTGATCTTTGCCAAATGACCGAGCGCAGATGCTACACTTGATCATTTTTTTTTATCAACTATACTACACTTGATCTTTTTTTGATCGGCGATACTACACTTGATCTTAGCCAATAGGCACTACACTTGATCTTTTTTTAGAATCGGCGATACTAAACTCGATCCTAGCCAAAAGGCCGAGAACATATACTGCAATTGATCTCAAGTGCAGTATCTTTGAGAAAATTAATTTTCAAAGATAATCTTCTTCCATATAACTTTGTGGTTAGGGGAAGAGAGGTAGTTGATTGACAAACGATCTCTGTCTCATTTCGACACTCGACTAACTGTGATTAGTCTTCCTTGTCCATTCTCAACTTCTATATGAGTTCTAATTTCAACGCTAAGAAAGCATAATGGAAGTTTTTTAACTGAATAGCGGATTGACCCACCTTCTGTAAGAAAGCCTTCAGTAAAAAAATCGTGTAATCTCTTTATTTTTTAGGTAATTAAAGTAACAATCATATTAAAAGATTAAAACTATAGTTGAGTCCCTTTGCCAGAATATGCTAGGGTCATGGGCTACGCCTAGGCCTAGATATTTTGGCATGGGTAGGCTCGACCAAATTTTGGCGTTATCTCGATGGGCTTGGGCCGGGCTAGAGCCCAATGACTTTTGGGTTAGGTCAGGTCGGGTCAAATTTACATTGCTAGACTTAGCGGTAGGAATAAGGTTGGCGCTTCACAGGTCCATTAATAGCCTTAGTTATCCTTTCTGTAAGAGTAAGAGTTTCCATCGAACTAGGACTGTTAAGTGTTATCTCCATAGAGACATTATGCAATATAAAAGAATCCTTGCCCGCCTAGAACCCCTTTAGGGTGGTAGGTCTGTTACTCGCTGTGATTCCATATGCTCGACAATGTATGGTCCAAACAGGTACGCGCCCCTTGAACTTGGCCTATCACTGGTGATACTGATAATAATAAAATATTGATAATCAACATAAGTAGTACGATAACATATTCTAGACACCTCATTTTGGGACCACCAGATGAATCCCGAAAATGGTATTCTGGACTGAAGACGAAAATTGCCTTTAACAGGCCAATGGATTGATTTTAGACCCTTTAAAGTACAAGGAGATTTGTATTTGTTCGGTCTTATGGCACAAAGTCAACGTAAATGTTCACTAATGATTAGTTGACTCAAGCAAATGTGTTGGATGCAACATTTAACTAATCAATACGCAAGGTTTGACCTTCTGACCCGTACACTGTATACAGTAGAGAGTCTGTCAGATAGGACCAAATTGCATGCTCTTGGATTTACGTATCATAAGCAATATTAATTTGTCGCATACAAAGTTTAATCTATCGTACACAAGGTTTGGCCATAAGATGTCTTGTGACTGACAACATAATCAATGTGTGTAGTTGCAGGGTGTAGATTGTGAAAATCTCTAACCAGCCATTCGAGAGACCCTTGGGCCAATGGGTGAAAACCCCATTTGCTTATATATAAATAGTGTCATTGACCTCTAGGTAAGGGGGGATGGAGTTAGCTAGGGATTGGCTTGAGCCATTATTGTGTAATAATAGTGGCAGATTGGCAGTTAAGGAGAAACTCTTCTCCTGGTGAGTAATAAACACATATGATATACACAAGGCATTTACTCTTCCCATTGAGTCCTTCAAGACATATTCAAGGATTCTTGTGAGTTTATTGGCTATCGTCTAGTAGGAAACACATATAGTGAAAAGTCAACTTGTACTTTGAAGGGCAAGTGGTTTGAGGGGAAAACGTCTGCCTCAGGCATAGTTGTCGATATTGTGTCTTGAGCCCATGTAGCATTTGAAAATAGAACCTCCTGAAGTCGGAGTTGCAAAGTTGCATCTTTTTGTGCGCAACATTATTCCTTGCGGACGTAAGGGTGAACATGGCATCCGCTTTGTCTTTCTAGAGTATGCCACGTTTTGTTGGAAATGCAGTTTTTGGTGTTTATTTGTGGTATTTGTGCTTATTTGTTTATGACACGAATAGCAATATATTTTGTTCATCATTCTACCTATTTTATACAACCAAAGACAAGTTGGTGTACGCAATGTTTTCTTTGTGTACAACGTCTTATTCGTTGCAGATGCTACCTCTTGTCACGTATGCCAAAATGCACCAAGACAAATTATTACGTGATGCAATACTGTTTGACTGCTTTTCTTACTGTTTTTATGCGCTGTTTGGTTATGATTTACGTCATGCATGCACTACAACAAAGATGGCTTTTTATAGCATTTTCTAATAGCGTTCTTTTAAGAATGCTATGAAAGAAAACCAATTATAGTGTTCAGTGATAAGGAGCGGGGGAAAAGCTTGCGCCTAAAATACTATAGCGTTTCATTTAGTATAGCATACAATAGCGTTCCACAAAAATTCCTTTAGTTGGCGCCCTATATCGCACACCCCCTTCTGAAAATTTCAATAATTCCTCCAAAATCAGAGGCGCAAATATAGATCTTCTTCTTGGTCGGCGTTTAAACCCTAGAAAATGGTGAGTTTCGATCAAGCTTCTCCTAGCGACGCAATCTCTAGGCCCAAGTGCGTTGATCAGTTCCACACCATCGAGAAAGGCGTTGGACACAAACAAGGTCTCTCTCTCTCTGAAAAACTTCATCTCCCACTTTACCCCTTCCTCCCACTATCCTCCTTCTCCTCTGTTTGTTTGTGTGTGTGTCGCGACACAGGAAAACAAGGATAGCAGTCTCCACCATTGCGAGCGAGTGAAGTTTCCAGAAATTAAGCCCAATTTCAGAGAACCCACGAATAGCAACAACACACGATAGATACGGCAACCTGGTTGCTTCTCTCTCTCTCTCTCTTGCTATACATATATGGGAAATCTATAACTCCCAATTTCAGAAAACCCTAGATTTTTCTAGAAAAGAAACTAGATTCGAAAATCCTCAATTGTTTCCAAAAATTAAGCCCGAAGTGTAAACCCTAGTTCTCTTATCTAGCCCTAAATAAACTCATGGTTCGTATAAATCTGTATATATGGCTTGGATTTCATTATGTGCTTATGAGTAATTTATGATTTCACGGAGAAGAATTGATACGTTGACCCGTTGAGAGTGTTATGCTCTAGTTCCATTCAATAGAATGTCAAATATCATATATTGGGTTCCTCTTGATCGAGATTTTTGTCACTTTAATGGATATAGGCAACCGATGGCTTCATATTTTTCCGTTGAGAGTGTTTATTGCTTTTGATCCCCTTTACTTGGTTAACTTGTTTCCCTGCCCAAGGTGTTTTTAGCTAATATAACTATAAGTTTAATATCCGGGGTAAGTGCACAATAGTTCCGGGGTAAGTCTAGGGAGCAGGAAACGGGAGCACAACCCAGCCCATGATGCTGACGTGGCAGTGGGCTTCACGTCTACGTCAGCAAAATTAAAAAAAAAACATTTGTGACTCCCTTCTCTCTCTGCAACACGGACCCATTTCATTCTCTCTCCCCAAACACCATTGACGACCACCATCGACACCATTTCTAGCAACCACCATCGACACCGACGACCACCACCGACGCCACCCCTATCACCAAACCGCCCTTCTCTCTGCAACTCCCATCTCTCTCTCTCTAAAATTGAATCATCATGTAGGTTCCACCTAAATCAAAATCCCCATAGATATGAAATCAGAATCATACCAAGAAAGCACTCTAATTGTCGAATCTTTCACTCCCTGATTTTGGATTAAACTAGGATTAAATTTGTTACTGGTACATGAAAAATGGCTTGCGTACCCACATTAAAACCTCGTCGTTTGGCCTGTGCGTGACAGAAGTTTGATGAAAATCTGGAACCAGCTCTATCGCCTTATAGTAACATGATTTCTGGCCCGTCGTCAAATATTGGATTCCCCCATGTGTGAAAAGGGTCTTGTTTGACGCAAACCAATGCCTGTATCCAGACGAATTTCAAGCATGGCAGGTCAATTAATGCTCCTTGTATTTTTTTCCATTCAATTTGAGAGAGAGAAAGAGAGTGTGTGTGTGTGGTGCGCTCTGTGATTGATGGTGGTCGTCAACTGTGTTTGGGGCAAAATTAGGGTTTTGATGGAGGTGGGTCGCATTCGATTGTGGGGAGAGAGAAAGAAATGGGTCCGTGTTGCAGAGGGGGAGAGAAGGGAGTTGCAAATGTTTTTTGTTTTTTTAAATTTTGCCGACGCAGACGGGGGGCCCATTGCCACGTCAATGTAATGGATTGGGTCGTGCTCCCGTTTCCTGCTCCCTTGACTTTTGGGTTGGAATATACTCCCTCCGTCCCATATTGCTTGTCCTTTTTCACTATTTAGGACCTTTCAAAAAATTATCTATATTTTTCAATTTGTAATACTTTTTATATTCGATATTGATCTTGTTTGATAGATCTTAATTAGTATTATAATATGATATTTTTGAAATTATATAAAACACTATAGATTGTGAGATATAGATAATTTTTTTATGTGGCATGACTACTCAAAAAGGACCAGAAATTTGGGACAGGGGGAGTATATTATTTTTGTGGTGGACAAAAGTGCGGTGAGCCTAGCTTTACTGTATTATGTGAACAAAACGAGATTAAATTCTATCCAGATGAACTGGAAACGGAGGGTTTTCTGCCACCCCCATGGGCCCCCTTCGCGTATTTTTTGGGTAATCCAAATCGTGCATATTATAGGGCCTGTAAAATAATGTATCCATGCAAAAAATCAACTTGTTCGGACATTGATAGGTATGTTAAAAGTTGAGTTTTTAGACGAAAAAATGAACAGCTGTGGACAAAAACAGTTGACAGTCCAGGCCGTCCATTTTTTCGTCTAGAACTCAACTTTTGACATACCTATTGATGTCCAGATAAGCTGATTTTTTGCGTAGATACATTATTTTCAGTCATGCTATCCTGAATAAAAAGTTAGATGATTGGATCGAGCACTTATAGGTACCAGATAGTGCTATTTTTTGGCGGGGACCCTTGAAAAAATGTTTTACATTTAATGAACGGGTTGGATCGTTTGTGTGGGACCTGAAGCGGGCCCCACGTCACAAGCTATGCACGATTATTTCACAAAAAATGTGAGTCATTTCTACATTATTTTACTGGCCCTACAAAATGCACGGTTTGGATTACCCAAAAAAATGCGTGAAGGGGGCCCACTTGGGTGCTCGACTCATCAGGACAGAACTCTCTCTCAATTGTGACATATTCTTCTCTTTCTCGCTTTCGCTCTTGTTCTGTTCAAATTCCATGTCTTTGTGATTACCTTGATACCAGTTTTTCAAAAGTGTACCCATTTCCTCCCTTCATTGTTCAGCCGCTGTGTAGACACCCCGTTTGGTAGTCCGTAACACTTAGGCCTCCCGCCAAGCAGCCGCCCAATGATGAGAATGTTGCTTTCAATTATGATTATCCTAGAGAAGTAATCTTGATGCATTGATGTTCGGAGATAACCTTTCGCCGTTTCTTTCAAAATGTTTTTATCAAAATTCCAAACTTTCTTTTAAATAGTGTTGCGTTCCATTTTAAATATTCTTTTGAATAATGTTGAGTGTTTTTAATCCATAAAACAATTCATTTTTAGCCCCTAAAAGTCTTATTTTTAGCTCAAATCGTCGCTGTTTTTTACCTAAAAATCAGTTCGAAACGCATCGGAACGGACCCCCAAGCCTGGACCAAGGGAGGCCTGCCCAGAGCCCATAAACATGGGCCAAGGCCGGGTCGGCCTTCTTGTGGTGCCACGGCACCGTTTTGTTGTTTTTCCTCGGTTTCTGCATTTTTCTGTGTTTTTTGCAGTCCCACATCAAAAACTTAGCGTTTTTCCTCCGCGAATTCACCCTATATAAACCCCTTACCTCCATAGGTTTCAAATCGTTCAGAACCTTTGTTCAAAAAATCATTTTCGCTTGAGAGCAGGCCAAGGTCTATTGGCTAGTACTCAAGTATAGTAAAGTCTTCTCTACAATGTTAGGCTACCGAAGGCATCTTGCATCAAGGTTGCTCCCCCTACGGGCAATCATATTCAATTCCCGCTCAGTTCCTGAGGGTGGTCCACTTGGTCTTGTGGAGTCAAGGTATGTCGTTCTTTTTAATTTTCTTTATTGTTTAATCTAGTTTAGCTGCTAGTTAATTATTGCTTAGTTTAATTAGCTAGTCGCATGTTTAGGGTTTATTTTATGTTCTTGTCTTGCTTAGTTCATGCAAGTTTAGGCTTTTCAATTCGTTTTAATATCGTATGCTAGCGTAGTTTTTGTTCATGCATGATAATCTAGGGTTTAGATAGATCATGTGTAATGACCGTTTTGCCCTTCATACATGTTTAGTCGTAGTACTGCACGTTTAGTTCTTCATACAAATTACATGTTGTTACTCTGTCCGTATGATCACTCGCACATGCATCCACGTAGTCGTTACTCTGCTCGCATGCATATTTACCATTTTACCCTAGTCGTTATGCTATCCGCATGCATATTGATATTTTAGTCTATGCTGTTATGCTGTCCGTATACCCTTGTGCATATCATCTGTTTTACAATCGTTATGCTGCCAGTTTCACCCCAACATGTCAAATTATCGTTTTACTCCTACATGTCGCATATTAGCATGATGTTCGTTTAATTAGCTGTTTTGCCCTCATGGTTCATCCATGAGTAGCCTGTTGATGCATGTGGTTTCCTAATCGGGTAACTTTCCTAATTTGACCCGGTTTCCTAATTTGAAAAGTTTTCTAATCCGGGCAGGTTTCCTAATTTGGAAAGTTTCCTAATCCGGTCAGTTTCCCAGTTTTAGCTAGTTTCCTAATTCGTTCATGTTGCATGTTAGTTCAATTTAGTTCAATCATATCATGCATGTTTCCTATTTCTATTTAGTTGCATGTCTAGTTTAATATCACATGTTGCATGCACCCATTTAATTCAAGCCTTTGCTATGCTCGTTAGCTTTAGGGTAACTTCCCTTGGAAGTAAAGACCCTTCCAGCATTCGCAACGGCAGATTAATCTTTCATGTGTGCTAGTTTAGATCTACGGACCGTATGAGGACCTAAGGATGGCTGGTGATCATCACCTGTGGATACAGGATGATAATGGGCTGTTCATCTCTAGGCCCTCATCCATAAGTTGTATGCTTTTGTTTTCTTTTTTGTGTGCTTCATTCGACAGAGGTAGTTTTTCAAATGATTTTTCCCTCTTGCAAAAGACTCCTTTTTCAAAAACGTGTTTACTAAAACCTACCTATCCGTTTGCTTGAGTCTCGTGCATTTAGGATAGAGATGATTTGAACCAATGGTGATGAGTGGAGGCCAATCGTCAGATTGGGCAGATTGGGTGCCTAACACCTTCCCACTCGGTACCTTAGCCCCCGGACCCGTCTATGGTGATGCTAGGATCAAGCCTTTCCATAAGAGTCATTCATGGTTCTTGGACCTAAACCAAGTGGCGACTCTGAGTTTTGTCGAGTACTTGTTTAATTGCAAGTATTTGACAGTGTTTTGTGCCAGTCATCATGTTTTTAGTAAAGTCTACCCACATGTGCTCGGTCACGCGAGCGCCGGGTGCCCACCCTCCGGGCGGCTGCGCTCACACAGTGTCTGTTGCTAGGCAAAGGTTTTGTGGTCAAATTTGTTGATGCAAAACAACTAAAGATGATGTTCAAATGACGACCCAGTTCTTCAATCTGTGAGTATTCAAGTTAATTGGGGTTTGAAAATTTCTATTTTTTCAATTGGTTTTTTTTTTTTTATATATGTTTAAGGCCAGAATCAAGGCTCATTGATCAACTTACAAATAGTTATTTGTTTGGCAGGTTGGTTTCCATCCCCTGCTTTGCGCAACACATCTTCTCGTTCCGTTGTTCATATGTTTTCAAGGTACATGCTATCTTTAGATGGTGTTCAAAATTTTCTTTTCAAGTGAAGTGACATTATGATGCGAAGAACCCATTTGAAAGTGATGAGAACATGTTTCAGTCAAGTTTTAGGTTGTTTATTAGAGATGAAATTTGAAATTTGGATGGACCATGCTGAATAAAACCACAATTGATGCCATCTCTAGATTGTTCATGGGCATACGATTTTTGTTATGCGTAACCTTTTATGTTCTTTTCACGCAAGATACCTCACTACATGGATGGATTATTTTCTTCTATTTTTATTTTTCACATTGACGAACTCAAATCAGTTCGTACGTATAGCATGTGGAATAACTGAGTACAGATGATACAAGTAGTTTGTATAATGACATTGAAGGCATACTAGCCTAGCCTAGTAAATGTGCCTAATATGACGTATTAAGGCATATAATAACTCATGGAGACATACTCAAAATTAGTTTTAAACATGATAAAATGCCATCGAAGGCATGTTATTTGAGAAAACATGATGAAAGTAAGGTTCGTGGATTACTAGCTAGGACTTATATGTCGTAAATTTGATGACATACAGCTAGCCTGGCAAACATGCTCAAAATACCATAGAAAACATCCTCAAATTAAAACCAGCAGCAATGAGCAACTTGACGTCCCAGTAGTTGACATCATTTTATGAAATCCCAAATTAAGACAATTAGCTCAAAAAAAGAAAGAAGAGCACAAATCTATGGCGAATTGTAGAAACACAAATCCATCCACCACGAAAAGGTTAAGCCAAACTAGTGCAGTTCAAAGCTGACTTTATACTCTGCACGGTAGAGCTAATAAGAGCATGGACACTGGCCACCATCTCCATGCTCACGTGCTTCAGAGAAGAGGCATCACAATCCTGTATCTGGAAAACTATGGTGAGAAGCGAACCTTCAGGGTTTGTAGTGGTGCTAGTAGATGCACCAGCTGTGGTGCCTGGATGGCCATCACTGGATATTACGAACCCTGATGGAACTAGCGGTATGTAGGAAGAGTCTCGTCCATTCACTGCCATGTCTAAGGATGCTATGTCGACAGGGGCATAGGCTACTATTGCTCCCAAATGATCGATACTGCTCTCTTGAAGCACTAGGATATTGTTCCCAGAGGAAATAACAGGCTGCTTGAGACAAGCAATTTCAGTTAACTTCCTTAGACTGATTCTAATTAGGATCAATTTTTTGTTCTTGCACAAGAATAGTGAGGAGCATGAAGCCTAGCATAATTAACCAAGATTTGCATGTTACATGAACTTGGACTATTACTTCTTGCATTCTTGTTGTCGAATACTTGCTTAGAATGATAGATTACAAAAGAATTTTTGAGTCTCGTCTAGAATGTATGACATGAGTAATTTTCACACTATCAGTGATTATGGCGGGTGTTTTAGTTTCGAAGAGAGGACTGCAAAAAAGGCCACGTTATTCTGCATAAGTGATTTTTGGATAAAAATTCTCTTTATATAGCATTACCATTTCTTTTAGTTGAGCATCATGGCTAGAGTTGTTTTCTTCTTGTGTGAAAAGATAGTTTTGGATTTTTTCAAGCAACCAAACAACTCTAGCAGTTGATGTTCCAAGAATCCAAGAAATGTTGTTTCTTAAATCCTTTTGTCATTTCTAACACGACTAAAATCAATGTATATAGAATGTAGAAAATCTCTCTCTCTCTCTCTCTCTCTCTCTCTTGGGGTTTTCCACATACTCCCTTCTGTAACTAAAGGAGAACTCTATAAAAGCTTACCTGGATGATAGATATGCGATTTCATGTATGATCTCCGTATGACATTTTTGCAATCTCTTGGAACGAAATCCCTTTAGCGAGAATGTCCCACTGGTAAACAATGAAAGGAGTCCAACTACTTAATGCTCATCAAGGATGACATTTGTGGCAAGTGGTATATGTAACATTCAATAAAAAAAAATAGTTGGAATGTTTGCATACCTGAGCTCTCATTTTTTCGTCTCTTAAAAATTCAAAGACAGATGGACATGAAAGTGGTAGCCAAATGGAGGTAGCGGCATTGACAATCAAGCCATCAGTTTGGCCTCCTACGGTGCTTGTGAAAACGGAGGATCGGATTTCAATGTTCTTGTTTTCAGGGAGATGAGGTATGTCCAGTTTATTTTTCATCCCTAAGTTTGCACACAAATTCTTGACCATCCTGTGTGAAAGGGTCATTATGCTTCTTCTACCTTCATGCGAATAGATTACTTTTGAAAAAAAACATCATCAGAAACCCCACATGACATATAAAGTAAAAAAAACCCCAGAGAAAATGATATGGATAGAAACAAATCATTGCATGATTAGAAGAAATTAAAAGTTGATGGTAAGATTACCCTCTCCAAGATCATGACTTTCTATCATATTGTAATAAAATCTTTCACACATTCTCTGAAGAGTGAGAAGCCATCTCTTTGCTCCGTATGCCAGACCGCAAGATATGAAATCTCTATAAAGTTGATGAGTTAGGGCCTTGTCATTGACTTCAACATGTTCCACCCAAGTGATCTAGCAAATAAAGGAATGGGGCTCCTATTAAAGTTAATGTAGTAGTACGTAAGGATTTAAATAGCGGTATCGGGACCCGTGACGGTAGCAGTCCTAGTGTGACGGTACCAGGAGTATATTTAAATAGTGGTATCGGGACCCGTGACGGTAGCGGTCCTAGTGTAACGGTACCAGGAGTATCCAACGATACGTCACACGAATCAGTTGTAGCGTTCTTCAATTTTTTAAAATCACTTTTACAAAAGAAATAATTTTAGAGTTCCTAAATCAATTGTATCAGTAAGCTATCAACCGTAATGGCTGTGAACTGGTGAACCGATACATAAGGGGAACCGGCCGATATGCTTGCGATGCATCTCACTGTTATGTCGATGTTTAACGGTATCGGAAAGCGTAAAAACCGATATGCCATGTAACAACTTATATTTAAAACCTTGAGTAATAGGGAAGGTAGCAATATTTTTATTCTTGCAAACTTTTTATTTTGAAACATGTGGAAGTGCATAACGGTGGTTAAATGAGACACATAATATGATAATATTACATTAGTAATGGTGGAATTACTGACACTACCAAAAAAGTTGAATCTGTTAAACACCCTTTGCCTGGTGAATTGCAGATGTTGCCAAAATTACATCCACAACCACGAACACTATTGGTATTATATTGTCGCTAAGGGCCATACTATAACTATCATTGCCAAAGTTGTTAGGCTGTTCATATTAATTAGTGAGCATTGCGCTTGAATTCTATTTTTGGAGTCATATAAAGTATGACATAAACAAGCTTTTGGGTAGATGTTCCTCGCAAAATATGGCAAAAAAAAAAAATGATTCGTATGTTATTTTGCATGACTAAGGACTATGTTAGAAAAGCTCAGCCCATAAAGTCTCCTTAAAACCCAGGTATTAAGAAGAAGGAAGCTAGGGCCTTATAACCAACATAGAGGGGGCATGTCTAGGCGATGTGGGGTACAATCCAACAGACTATGCTAGACGTTGTATTTAAGTTCCTATGGGTTTAGTTCTTCTCTAGTATCATCATATTCAATAAAAACTAGTTGCCCATGATAGTAACACCTCCATTAAAAAATAGGATTTAGGGTACTTCATCTAGTCAACAAAGTATGGTAAGTAGTCATTCTTCTCTACAGCTACTTAAAGAAAGCCCATATATTGATTGATTGTTTAGTTCGTATTTGGTAAATTAAGTTACTAACATCAAGTAAAACCTTCCTTATTGTGTTATAAATATAGCTTGTGAATCGTGATAGTTCTAAATATGATCTCCATAACTTACTTTTCAACAATATAATTTGCAAATGTAACAACATTATTAAATAGAGAAATCCTCACCATTGAGCACCCATTCGACAAGTCTCTTACTATGCACCCAGAAGGTAGCCTCCAAGAGTGGGAATGGCAGTCCCTTTCTCGGCTTCCATGGAAGATGTCATATGATACCTCTACTATCATCCATTCACCTTCACCGATTTGATGACAATAGCGAAGGAAGTAGAAATCTCGAGGTGCCACAAAAGGCGAAAGTATATGCATTTGTTCATATTCCTGCATGAAAATCTTAGAACTAAATTAACTATACTTGAGTGAAGTTCGTTGTATAGGAAATGGATTGAATAATTTTTGGCTATCAACCAGATGGAATGAACCAGTAGGGTTTCCTGGTGTTCGAGCTGTAATTTCTTGAAGTGTCGTTGCCTTTGTGATGATTGTCGGAAAAATATCCTGCCTTTTAGTCTGCAGAATTTGGTTGGCAGTTAATGGGATGTGCTAATAAAGATATGCTAAATAGGGTCATACGTTTAAAGTAGGCACAGTTGGGTAATTATATAGACTAACCGAATCAAGTAACATTTCAACCAACTGTGTTGCATTCATTCTGACAAGACCCTTCACTTTTGACGACTCAAATCTCACACGTGAACTTTTGAGATGATTAATCCTTGTGAAGGTCTTTTCATAGTTCTTGCAGTGAATTACATATCTCTGGTTTGTGGGATCTTTTATCCACAACGATTCACTGACCAAGAGTGTTGACAATTCATTAGCAGCTTTTGCAATAGTCAAAGCCATGTGTGACATGTCAGAGTGTTCGAGCTGCTTTTCTCGGTAGAGTTGTATGTGATCATTATGGTTTGTTGAGTCAAGGTCTTGATGAAGTGAAATACCTCCTATCCTTTGTCCCATAAAATTTTCTTGTGGATCCGATGCTGACCCAGGGGAATGGGGTAGTGAAAAGCGTTTTGAAGCCGAAATACCCATGGAGTTGAGGAGGTTGCTTAGTCGTTCATACTGCAAAATATGCTAGAGTAAAACGTGTTGGCAACATGTGTGAAGGATAGTTCGACATCATAACTAAAGAATTGGCTCAAATAAAATAATGTTCAATAGCAGAGAGGGAGGGAGGGAGAGAGAGAGATTTGACCTTGTCAATTAACTGGGACTTTTCTATCTGTAGTAGTTCTAGAATGTGGTCGCTCACTTCGTTGCTAATACCTTTACATCTAGAGCAAAACTCATCCTTTAGCATCTCTCTAGTCTCAAAGTTCTCCATTTTTAGCCTTTCGTTCTCTTCCCGAAGAGCGTTGCCTTCTTCTCTCTCGTTTTGTGCCTGAAATATACCGAGATCTGTTAGTAAATCTACCTAATAAAACACAAGGGTGTGGGGACCACACAAACACAAGTTGAAAGAATGGCTGAGATTCATTTGATCCAAGGGTTGATGTGTGCTCTCCAACTCTCTTAAGAAAACACCCACACTCTTACAAATATATTACAAAAATGCCATCGGTTCTTTTTACCCACTGCTCGGCTTCTGGCATTGGCATAAAAAAACAAAAATATATTACAAAACTGCCCGTGCCTACGTCACTACCGGGGTGCGTAGTGCCGTAGGCACGGGTAAGCACTAGTAAATTGATAAAACAGCTAACATCTGCCCCAAAGAGGAATGTGGAAACCAAAAAGAAAAAGAACCTTCACTAGAGTCCTCTTATTTTGAAACCAAAACTTGATCTGTGTGGGGGTAAGTCCCAGTTCCTTTCCTAATTGATGCCGATGTCTTTCAGTTGGATGTTGACACTCCTCAAAAAATCTTCAGTATGAACAAGACAAAATCCATGTCAGTGTAGATTGACAAACAAACAGATAGTAGAGTATTCACAAATCAAGATTGATCCAAAAGATTGAAAGAAAGTTGTTACATTGGAGATAGAAAGAGAGAAATGGGACTAATCCATTCAAGCTAGAAATCATACAATCAATGTCTAAATCTAAAACAGTACATATGACTTTAGCATGCACACTCAAAGTCTGATTCAAGATTGTTGGAACAAAGAAGTTACATATGATGATAGGAACGTTAACAACATGCCCTTATTCACTAAGAAATAAAAAAATTCGATTAAAAGTGTTAGGATCAACATGAACAAGTGTTATAACACATTGTCCATTAGGCTGTAATAAGGGAACCAAATTAAGCTTCATTTATACACCAAATTTAAAAAAAAAGAAGGAAAATTGGAACCAATGTTCGCCTTACGCTTCAAGCCTTTGAGTTTGGTAAAATGTATGCCGATTGGGCGCATGCTTTCTTCCCATTGAAGAAATCAAGGATTCCTGCTTTCCTGCAACCATGATTGCAGCCATTTCCAGTCTTCTATAAGGATCTTTGCTCAGGTCCATGTAATCTGTATACAAAATGACTTGAAATAACTCGTATCCCTAATCACACACAATAAAATGCAGCGGAAATGAAAAAGGACTACACAGTCTTAGAGTAATTTCATAACAACTATGCATATACGAATGTATATATATATTTATAGAGAGAGAGAGAGAGGGGAGCCTGGTTTTCTATTCTAATTAAGGGCAACAACCTGGTTTTGTGTGTCAA
Organism: Rhododendron griersonianum; assembly: GCA_018127125.1. NCBI lineage: Eukaryota > Viridiplantae > Streptophyta > Magnoliopsida > Ericales > Ericaceae > Rhododendron > Rhododendron griersonianum. Next base: position 29,363,180 of record CM030793.1, read on the forward strand.
ATATTTTCTGTGTTCTGGTTTATAACACACTCACCTAACCTTAGGAAAATCATAAAGTATATAGAAAAAGATCTAAGGAGTAGACCCATACAAACAGGTAAGATCTTTGCTGAAAAGTAACTAATCCTATGAACTTTGGTGGACGATTCTCTCTTCTTAAATGAGTAGTAATCCACTCTTGGCCTGAATAGAGCCTGCTTGGCCACATCTTCATTGTAAGAAATGACCTGTCAAAAACTTTCATTACCCTTTTGGGATGTTTCGGATGTAAACTTCTCCAACCAAAAAGGGTAATGACTTTAATGAGAGATCACTTCAGGTCCACTTGTTCGCTCTCCTTAAAGATTGTCTTAGTTTCTTTTCTTTTCTTTGTTTTTATTTACTCAATACATTTATTTTGTTGTCAGAGGAAATCTACTTTAATGCTCTAAATCTCCTTTGGATTGTCTAAATAGGAGAGTGAGTTATGAAAAATAAAGTACTTAGAAGGTTTCATTATTTTTAATATGTTGGTGGGGCCAAATTTATAGTTTCTTATTTTGCATTGAATTTTCCTTGTCAAGTAGCTTCAGCTTTATTGGATACTAATATCCATAGTAGCTATAGTTTCCTACCATGGTAGTTTTTTTCATATTCATATTTGGCAAGTGTTAGAATAATCAATTGCATTTAATAAGTGCTTTGATGCATAAGGGAACTTGTGTAAGAATTGCGCACTTCTCCTTGTATGCTAGATCTTCTCGTATTCATTTTTGGCAAGTGTTAGAATAATCAATTGCATTTAATAAGTGCTTTGATGCATAAGGGAACTTATGTAAGAATTTCACACTTCTCCTTGTATGTTTGAAGAAATGTGAGGGCTATTCCATCAAAGTTTCCCATGTGAAAAGAAATTGAAATGCCTAGGGGATTAAGAGTCTATTTGTACAATTGCTTAGCCACAACGCCAAAACTCTCACTACCCTTTCTGCTTTAATTGTTTTATCAAAAAAAAAACCTCCAAAAGTCTCGAGGAAATCAACACCGTCTTCTTGAGGTATCCCTTAGCCACTAACCTAGCTTTCTGTTTAGCTATAGAACCATTTCAATTCCTTTTGAGGTTCAAAACAGACTTGCAACTTATGTCTAGTCTTATGAAGCTGTAACAGCACAAGCGTCCATGTACCTTTGTATTTATCATACTGACTAGAGTCCCAATAAGAGATTGCAGTCGTTTGTTATAATTTGATGGCAAAATAAGTGAGGGAATGGTGACAGCATAAAGACAATATAGATTTTCGGATTTTGAAATCCCAGCTTTAGACCTAGTAAGTATGGACTATGGAATGAGTATATGTTACATGGACTTGTCACTTGGGAAAGCACTCACATCAACACAATGTGGATGTATTGTGGAATATGTCGAGACATGACATTTCAAGAACGGACATGCTTATCACCTGCAGGCTATGTGGACTGTTATAGCAAAGATTTCTTGTTTATTATCATTGCTTGGACAGTTATGACATGCATTAACTGCCGTGATTTCCTATTTTTTGGTTTGCATGTAAGGGAAGTCCAATAAGGCTTATGGGCTGACAACTTATTAAAGAGTTTGGGCTTTGGAGCTTTAAATGACTTATCCTTGTTTTTTGCCCAACAAATTTCATGAAGAAGTACTTATTCACCAACTTCTTAACTCATGTTTATTTGGAAGATATATGGCTAAATATTAGTTAATGTATCCCTGAACCTGTATCATAGTTTGCACCCATAAATGTGTATCCTCAATTTAGAGTTTTTACATTCTGACCCCTAGATAACACCCACACGCGATACACCTCCGAGTCCAGAGGTAATGTAGGAATGATCATTAAGTGGTTGGGTAAAATTGCAGGAAGGGAAGACAAAGGAGGAAGGTGTACTTTAATAGGTTCAATAGGAATAGAATTGGAAGGTGTGGAGGAAACATGAGTAGGAGTTCCAGAAGAAATTCAGGAATGGACCGATTGCTGTGACTTGTGAGGCATTAGGCATTAGGGTATTAAGGAGGATGAGGAGATACAGATAAAGTAGGCACAAAGAGGGAGAAAGTAATGGTGAGTCAGTGGCGGAACCAAGATCTTCATTTGTGAAGTGCTGAATTGACCGTGATTAAAAAAAATTCTGACATTAATACACCATCATTATTACATATCCTTTCCTCTGTATAGCACATCACATAATTGTTATTCTTTTCTTTTATCTACTAGAATACGCATAATTGGTTATGTTAATTACATGAAAATTTTAAGATAAATTTTCAAGGCGCAAGGTAACTTAATCTAAATTGAGGACCAATTTAACATACATAAGCCTTACTAAAACATAGAAATACGGGTGTAGGTGGGCAAAAACTGATGTTGCTTGTAATAGCACGCTGAACGCAACGGCCACTCGTGCCGCTTGACCGGAACCCTAGCTTCTCGTCGGAACCCTAATCTGCAAAATAGATAGGGGTGAGTGCACCTATGCCTCTCGTCAGCACAGGCCCTCTGATGCCTAAGTTAGTATCGTGTACTAGGGAGAACCCTAATTAACAGTAGGAAAAATAATGTGATTGCAACGTATTGCGTACCTTTTGCCTCTAGGTTTACCTCGTTTATATAGACACTTGTTTGCTTGCTGCCCAAGCACCCTCGTTGCCCTAGGTTTCCTTATTTCATATAGGAAACCCAGGCTATGTCGGATTCTTGTTCCCTTATCGAATCGCTTCTAGAGGCTTTTCAGGACTCTTTTCCTTTACTGGCCGAACATCCTTCTTTCACTAGGAGATTCATGCAGATCCTCTGTTCGCGGGATCCTAGTCTTTTTCGGAGTACAACTATACTAGTACCTTCTAGATTATTCGTACCGCCTTATCACTTAAGGCTGCATTTACAAGAGCCCTTCCTCTGTTCGGCCCTCTCACTGCCGAGCAGAATGCTTGGACCAATGACTTCTCCTATCATGGGTCCTTATTACCGATCACCGCTCTCATCGGCGATGCGATCCGTTTCATTTAGCGTGTGGTCCCCGGTACCACGTGCTCAGGTACTAATTGCTCCCCAGCTTTACTCGTTTTCTGTTCAAATGACAAGCAAAGCTCCTTAATGCCGAGCAAAATCTTGTTGCTTCCTCCATTTTATACCGTTCAAACTCAGAATTGGTGCAACCCTCTTAATTGGGCCAAGCCAAATGTTCCAACTTTTCGAGTTATGCAAGCTTTTCCTACAACCGCCTTTACACACGGTGTGATCCATATCGTTCACATTTAATGTGAACGGACATTTACGTGGAACGAGATGCACAAACGGCGTCTGGGGTGACGTTTCGCATATGCCACTCCACTCATTAGGGTATATATGGGATTTCGTCCCATTTTGAACCCCACTTCTTCTCTCTAGACTCCCCCTATAGAAAGGAGAGTGCACTTTCGTCATTGGAGCACTGTTCATCAACCCCAAGCCACTCCTTTCTGCACCAGGTTCATCCAATCTCCAATTTGTAAGTCATCGCTCCCCACTCCACTCTTATTTACAATCGCATTTCGTCGATTTTAGGGCTTTTCATTCCTAGGGTTTCTGCTTTTTTGTAGCTTTCATCCCCCTCTAAATCGCATCTTTTCGTGCTCAGAAAAATGGGGAGGTTTAGGCAATTTTGTAACACCCCTCAAGCTATGGCTGATTTTAGGGCTCGTTATGACATACCAGACAACATAGCTACCGCCCTTGCCCCTGAGAACGCTGTTCGTGAGTGTCTCGATAATGACACTCTTCATATTCCCGTCGTCGCTGTTGTCGAGGGCGGTGTTAGGTTCCTTTGGCCCCGTTGCTTCGCCAGGTCTTAGCCCATTATAGATTGTTCATAATGCAGGTCTATACTAACTTTTTCCGCGTTGTTATGGGTATAAATGCCCTTAACCACATGCTTGGTACATCCCTAGGCTTGTACGACATCCATCACTTGTACAATATTTCTAGGACAAAGGATGCCCTCAAGTATTATCTGAAAAGTAAATATTCTAGGAAAAAACTCGTTCTTGAGCTTCCTGACTCTGCTCGGGGTGACGACGATGATTTCCTCATTGTCACAGGGAACTTCGAGCCCGGATGAGGACGGCAGGGTGGTAGGCTTTCATGCGCCGCACAGATTTGGCACACCACGTTAGTTCTTTACTCCTTATAGAATTTTTCGTTTGCCGAGCAACCTCTGTTTATTGTTTTCTTAATTGACCGTTCTGTCACGTTTCCTTCTTTGCAGCTACAAACATCAACCAGGGGAATGACATCATCACCCCTTTAGTTTACGTGGCTGACATCAGCTGCGCTTTAGCTTTTAATGGGCAGAGGACCCATCTCGCAGGCGGAGCAAGAGCTGTTCAAGTGCTTCTTAGCTACAGAGCTTCATATAGCGGGTTCATCGACCGCTGCACTCATGCAGCTGACGATCAAGGGCCTCCAGCTTCCTCTACTTCGAATCCCGTTCAAGAGAGACACAGCTGGTCACGGACCCCTCCAATTCCCGATGAGCCCGTTCTCCTCGCCGAAGAAACCTCCACTTCATCTTCAAGAGGTTACTCTCCCTTGCCCCATTTTCCCGGACAAGAGATGAACCAGGCGATCAACCTCAGTAGCTTGCTCTCCCTTCTTGGTCATGGTTGGGGTCGCAGCGCTGCTCGTGGCCGAGGCTTCGACCAAGGCTGCGAAGGTTCTCAAGGTCATGGCCGTCTGGCTGCTGCTCACTCCGACGTTCCTCCGGGCTTTTCCCCTGAAGAGATCGCTGCCGGTCATCGTGACAAGCGCCAGCGCCCTGACCCTACTCCCACAGGTACTTGCTTACCAGAGGGAAACCTTACTACTCATGGGCCCACTGCTTCCATTCCGATTTGGGCCCCTCAGCTTTCTCATGGCAATCGCCCCGTTAATGTGAGAGATAATGCTGACGCTGAGGACACCGCTTTGGCCCTATCCCAGGCCTTCCTGTTGCCCGGGGACATGCAAAAGGAGGTTGAGTATTCCCCCGACAAGCTTCTTAGCTCCTTCATGGTCAACAGTGCCAAGGTACACTACCCATCTTCATTGTTTTGCTTAACAGCCCCATTTTCGTTACTGATCCTCTCCTTTATCAGGCAATGCAAAAGATGGTGGCCATGGCCAAGTTGAGCCCCAACGCGCAAAGCTTGCCAGTGAGAACGCAAAACTGCAACGCTCCATCACCAGGCTCAAAAGGGAAAGGAACCAAGCTCGTACTGCTGCGGAGGACCTGAAGACCAAATTGGATGGTACCGAAGATAGCCTCAACCAAGCCCTCACAGAACTCGAGATGAGCAAGGCCGAGTCCAAGTCCGCGTATCAACAGGGTTATAATGAAGGGATCAACACTGCTACAGAGAACTACAAGGCCCAGATGCCCACAATTCAAGATGAAGTTTGGGTTGTTGCTTGGGCTGCGTGTTTGAAGAAGGCTGGTGTTTCGGAGACGTCCCCGCTCTGGGTCGAGAACGATATACCAAGCACCGTGGCTATGCCTGAGGAGGATTTTGCTGAAGAAGAGGACAGCCTGGATGAGGAGCTAAACGCCGAACACCCCGCGCAATCTGCTGATGACGCTGTGCAAGAAGGTGAAAATGTTCCCAACCCTAGCCAAAAGGAAGCCAGTGGTGAAAACAATGCTGACAGCACTGTTGCGGAGGTCAACACTATCCAGGCCACTCCTGCATCTATTCAAGACCTGACCCTGGAGGGATAGGTAAGAAAAAAACATCTCTCATCCTAGAGCATTACTCTACCAACTTGCAAGTCCTGCATGACCATACCCTGCATGGCACTGATACATTCTCAAACACACGTTTTTGAGCCTTTCATGGCATTTAACCCTATTTGGTGGCCCTTTGTGGCTTGGTAAATTCTCCTGCATCCCTACGAGGTCTTAACTTTTGTTTAGGCACTATTCGTTGCTCCAACTTCACAGTTGTATTATGTATCCAAGTGTTTCATATTTGGCAGTATTGATATGTGTGGCATTCGTACCAAAGACATATATTGTAGGCTCATACGGAAATCCCCAAGCCGTGTTCATGCTTAGTCAATTTGAGGTAAATCTGTGCATATGCTCGTACGCTCTTAAGATTTCACAATTAGACAACTTTTGTGTGCCTAAGTAGTTTCAGTCGTTTACAACTTTGTGCATGTGTTCATATGCACCCAAGTTTTTCATACTTGGACCAAAATCTAAGTTTCCCATACTTAGCCGATTTGGTTTGTTCGTATGCTTCTAAGTTTCCTCATACTTAGATAGTTTGTGCTTGTGTTCGTACGCTTCTAAGTTTCCTCATACTTAGATAGTTTGTGCGTTTGTTCGTACGCTTCTAAGTTCTCCGGACTTAGAGATTTTGTGCATGTATTCATATGCACCCAAGTTTTTCACACTTGGACAAATCTAAGTTTCTCATACTTAGCCAATTTGTGCATTTGTTCGTACGTGCCAGGGTATATGTGCCCATTCTCTGCTCCCCAATACGAAGGAAGAAAGAGCATTAGCGTATTCTAGCTTCGTATTTGTATAAACACAAGATAAAATAGAACCACGAAGAAAAAGATCAAAAATTCCTGAAAATTCATAATTCATTGCCAAAGTGGAATTTTATTCATTATTCTGAACTCAAGGGGGCGTTACACGTACCCCTTGCAACTACAAAATATATTTAAAAAAAACAAGGGAATTGTATTCATAATTCCCACACAATCACGATTTCCATCCTAAAATAGAATGAAGATAAACTGAAGTCTTTTAAACAAAGAACTTCCTCAAATTGTGGACATTCCAAGGCCTTGGCACCAGGTTCCCATCCAGGTCCGCCAACCGATAAGCCCCTATGCCCACAATCTCAGTTACTCGATACGGGCCTTCCCAGTTGGCCCCCAACTTGCCCTCGTTCTTCACCTTGGTGTTACCGAGCACCTTTCATAACACCAGGTCCCCAACACCGAACTCTCATGGGTGAACATGTTTATTGTAGCTCTTCATGAGCTGCTCCTGATATGAGGCCAAATGCACCAAGGCTTGCTCTCATCATTCCTCGGCAAGATCCAACTCAATTTCCAAGGCCCTGTCATTGCCCCTGCTTTCAACCAAAATGGTCCTATTTGTCGGCAAACCAACCTCGAGTGGTATAACAGCCTCTGTGCCATATGCCAATGAATAGGGGGTCTCTCCCGTAGACCTCATAGGCGTGGTTCGGTGCTCCCATAGGACCAGTGGTAACTCATCGGGCCACTTGCCCTTTTTCTTGTCCAACCTCTTCTTGATTCCATGAAGAATGGTTTTGTTCGATGCCTCTGCTTGCCCATTGCTTTGAGGATAGGCTGGGGTGGAGTAGTAGTTTCTTATCCCATACTGGGAACAGAAAGCTTTGAACTTCTTCTGGAATTGCGCCCCATTATCAGTGATCAAAGAGTAAGGGACCCCAAACCTTGTGATAATGCCTTTCCAGACAAACCTTTCTACCATAGGTTCCGTAATCTTGGCCAATGGCTCTGCCTCAATCCATTTTGTGAAATAGTCCGTTGCAACCAACATGAACTTTTTGTTCCCAGTTGCCTTGTGGAGTGGACCCACGATGTCCAGTCCCCACTATGCAAATGGCCAAGGACTTGTTAAAGGCACCAGATCCTCGGCTGGTGTTCGGATCATGGGTGAGAACTTTTGGCACTTCTCACAAATATTGACATACACCTTCGCATCCTCTTGCATGTGCGGCTACCAATACCCTTGGGTTATTGCTCGGTGGGCAATGGACTTACCCCCAGCATGGCTTCCGCATGTTCCCTCATGGATCTCGTGGAGGAATTTTTGCACCATCTCGGGGTGTACACAAACCAAATACGGTCCTGTAAAGGACTTCCTATATAGTTTTCTTTCTGGGGACAGCCAAAACCGCTTGGATTTTGTCTTTATCTTATGAGCCTCCTTTTTGTCAGAGGGGAGTGTCCCATCTCGCAGGAACTCTATAATTGGATCCATCCAACTTGGTCCTTGGTTCACGTCCAAGACCAACTCTACGCTTCTTCCAATGCTAGGCTCACTAAGGTAGTCCACTGCTACCCTTCTCTTGAACTCGGTTGGAACAGCTACGGCCAACCAAGCCAATGAATATGCATGGGCATTCTACCCAGAACTTATCTCCTCAACATAAACCTTTTTGAAAGTATCAAGTAGATCCTTGACGGCCTCCACTTAGGCTGTCATCTTTTCATTCCGGGCCTCATATTCCCCGGACAATTGATTCACCACAAGCTGTGAATCACAGTATACCTTTATCCTTCTGACTTTTAGAGTCTTCGCACTCCTTAGGCCCGCTAAGAGTGCTTCATATTCTGCCACATCGTTTGACGTGCTGAAGCCCAGCCGAACAGACAGCTCCAGCATTACTCCTTCAGGAGGAAAGAGCACAACCCCAATCCCTGATCCAATATTACATGCTGAACCGTCCACGAACAACTTCCATTCCAGGGGGTCCTGTTCGGCTTGTGCTTCATTTTTCTCGGTGGGAAGCTAGAGTGCCTGCCCCTTTCTCGTAGGAGGCTAGGGAGCCATTGCAGGAGAGAACTCTACAACAAAGTCAACCAACACTTGTTCTTTAATCGCGGTGCGCAGCTGATAGTCAATATCGTATTGACTCAATTCTACCAACCACATGGATATCCTTCCCAAGAAATCTGCTTTTCGTAGCAGTGACTTCAACGGGTATTCTGTGTATACCACTATCTTATGACTCTGGTAGTAATGCGGCAACTTCCTTACCGCTGTCCTTACTGCCAGGACCAGCTTCTTTAGGGGCAGATATCTCGTTTCCGCGTCCAACAACGTCTTGCTCACGTAGTAGACAGGGATTTGTTTGGGCCCCTTATACCTTAGTAATACTGCACTTACTGCATGTTCAGAGACTGCTAAATGCAAAATCAAGGACTCACCCAGTTCTGGAGTTGACAAAAGTGGTGTCGTTGCCAAGTACTTCTTCAAGTCTTGGAAGGCTTGCTCGCACTCTGCTCCCCATTCATACCCTTCCTTCTTTTTTAGTAACTGGAAAAAGGGCCTGCACTTGTCACTTGACCGACTTATAAATCTGTTCAAGGCTGCCGCCATCCCAGTCAACCTTTGAACTTCTTTCGTGGTCCTTGGGCTTGTCAGAACTTTATCCAAAATGCCGTGCGGTTAACCTCATGACTGCGTGCGGCGTATTAAATTTCGGGTGTGCTACGCCGCGCGGCTCTTTAGAGCGTCGCACGGCGTAGTAGACTAATACGCACGGCACATGCTGGCCTATTCGGTAAGATTGATATCCCGAATGGATCCTCTGAAGTACTTGTTCGAAAAGCCAGCACTCACAGGAAGGATGGCACGATGGCTATTTTAGTGGTTCCTACACTTTTGGACGCCTACAGGCCGGCGCGGCCCACGTACGACGAGGCTCTGGTCCTGAGGGACCCACAGGAGTTACAGGAAATGGCTCAGGAGGGACATTGCTGCGAGGGCGGGTGCCCAAGGAAACTGACTCGATCTTTCTGCCTCTATCCCTCTTATGGTTACGAGGTGGCCCAAGAATTTTCCAAAACTAACTCCAAATGCGCACTTCGAGGCGTTTGAGTTTTAACTTGTAGTTTCTCAGGATCTCAAATGCTTCTTTCAAATTGGCTATGTGGTTCTGTTTCTCTTTGCTTTTGACCACCATGTCGTTTATGTATACCTCCATTGTGTTGTTGAGCAACTTCTTGAGTATAATCATTGCCAACCTCTGGTATGTTGCTCCGGCATTCCTCAAACCAAAGGGCATAACGCTGTAACAATACAGTCCTCTTGATGTAATGAAGGAGGTCTTCTCCTAATCGGGCCCGAACATAGCAATCTGGTGATATCCCCGATATGCATCAAGGAAACTCATCCTTCCATAGCCTGCAGTTACATCAACCAATTGGTCTATCCTTGGTAGTGGAAAGCTGTCTTTAGGGCAAGCTTTGTTTAAGTCCGTGAAATCCACGTAGATACACCACTTCTCATTCTTCTTTTTAACAACTACCGTGTTAGATAACCACTCTGGGTAGTAAACCTCACGTATAGCCTTGGCTTCCAATAAACGATCGACCTCCTCGATGACAGTGTCTACGTGTTGTATGGTCGATCTCCTCTTCTTCTGAATTATGGGTTTATGATGGGGATCCACATTCAAGTGGTGACAAATCACGTTTGCGTCTACCCCGGGCATCTCCTCAGGAACCCATGCGAACACATCTACGTGCTCCTTCAAGAACCCTACCAGTTTGGCTTCCTCGTCCTTTCCCAGTGTTTCTCCAATTAGAAAATACCTTTCTGGATCAGTCTCGTTGATTTGTACTTTCTTTAAACCTTTCACCACTTTCTCGGCAGGGTTACCTCCGACATCCTCGATGGTCGGTTGATTTGGAACCTCCACAGTCTGAACTAGGTGGGCTTTCGGGGCCTTCTTGATAATGGAGATAAGGCACTGCTGTGCCACCTTCTGGTTGCCCCTGATTTTCTCAACTCCATTAGATCCAGGAAATTTCATTTCACCATCTGGTGATAAGTAGAGGAAACCGCCCTTATCTTGTGCAGCCACATTCTTCCTATAATCGTGTTATAGGAGGACGGAACATCTACCACTTGGAAGTCGGTTCATAACACTACTGTTCCCACTCGAACATGCAACGTTACTTTCCCTAATGGCCAAACTGCTTCCGCACCGAATCCGACCAAAGGGGTTATCGATTGTACCAGATCCGTCTGTATCAGTCCTAGCTTTTTAAATGCATCGTAGTATAGAACTTCCGTACAACTTCCTGAGTCTACCAGGATTCTTTCAACGTCATACTCCCCGATTCGTAGGGTTATGACCAAGGCGTCATTGTGTGGCACCTGGACTCCTCCCAGGTCCTCTTCTGTGAAGACTATGCCTTTGTCGCATACTTCGCCTTCATGTCCTCTCTTCTTTCCCAGATGCATGACATGCTGGTCGTGCTTAACTTGCCTCTAGAGTAGCCTCACCTCATTTCTCGTATAAGGTGTGGCCAATCCATGTATCATGTGGATCACACCCTTTGGATTTTGCTCGTAATCCAACTCCATTGCTCTCCTATTCTCTTTGGGTCCTTCCTGGATGAACTCCTTGAGATATCCTTGAGCCACCAGATCGTCAAGGTGTCTCTTGAACATCTCACAGTCCTCTGACACGTGACCCCAATCTTTATGGTAGCTACAGTGTTGACTCGTATCTCGCTTAGCATCCTTGTCTCCCTCCAATCTTAGGGGCCACTTGAAGTAGGGGCGATTCTTTATTCGATAAAGAATTCTATAGATTGGTTCCTTCCAGACCGTGGTTATTGAAAAGAAAGACTTGGGATCAGGAGCTTGTCTATCCCTGTACGGCTCTTTCTTAGCCTGCCCATACTCCTTTCTTTCCCTGTAGGTCTTGGGCAGAGTTTATCCGCCTTCCTCGCGGGCCCCTTTGCCTGTTTGGCTACAACTTTTCCATCCTCCAAGAGTATGTCATCCTCCATTCTGGCATGTTGTTCGATTCGCTCCATCATTTTTGCTAACGTGTCCACCGAACTCATGTTTAATGACCGACGCAACTCTCCCCAAACAGGCAATCCAGTTTTGAACGTTGGTATTGCATACTCCTCACTGCAACTTTCAATCTTGTTGAAAGTTTCCCGGTACTTCTTTGCATAGTCCCTGATTGGCTCATTCTCTCTCTGCTTCATTACAGAGAGGCTCTTAAAGATTATTGGTGCTCTTTGGCGAGCAGTGAATTCTTCGGCTAACTACCTTCATTCCCGTATGGAGTGCAGGCCCAGCTTATGGAACCAAGACAAAGCTACCTTTCCCAGACTCGATGGGAACATCTTGCATATGATGGCGTCATCCCCATCGTGCATGAACATAACTTGCTGGTAATGTTGTACGTGAGCTACGGGATCCGCACTTGTTTCATATAGAACGAATGCGCCGTGCTTCACCCTGCTCTGCAACCTTGCTTCCTGCAACCTCCTTGCGAAGGGAGAGGCAACTATGTTGCTGAGGCAGCTATGTGCTGCTTCCCATGCAGTCATGGTCCTGTCCTCTCGTCTTCTGGTATTGTGAGCTCCGTTCTTCTCCCAATCGGAGTCAAGTCTCTCATACCTATCCCTATGGTGCTTCCTAGTCCCTCCCTCCTCAGGGGTGGGGCTCCTGCTCCTGCTCCTGCTCCTGCTCCTGCTCCTTCGTTTTCGTGAAGAAGCCCTCCTCCGCTCGGGGGTACGGCTTTTGCTCCTCCTTTTTTTGTGAAGAAGCCCTTTTCTGTTTTAGGGTACAACTCCTACTCCTGCTTTTTCTTTCTCGTGAAGAAGCCTTCCTGTACTTCACTAGGGCTCGACTGTTCCCCCCGGAATTTTTTCGTGAAAGTCCAGAGTCTTCGTGTGCTCCCGAATCCGCTCTATTTCCCGAATCTCATGCTCTCTTCGCTTGATTAATCGCACAAACTCCTCGATTTCCTACCTCTTTTTATCGAGGATATCATCCCTGTTGTGAACACTTTTTGAGTGCGCAGCAGATTCTTCCCTATGCTGGGATTTCTCCCTCCGTGTGGACCTTGTAGCCGTCCTTCCATCTTTGTTCTTAGAACTATCGGGAATGGTCAGTGGGTTCCCCTTGCTTGCTGTCTTCTTCTCGTATCCTGCTTCAAGCTTTCTCGGGGTGCCTGACAGGGATTTGTATCCCCCTTCGTCCAGCAGGTTCTTTGGGTCGAGTGGTGTCTTTGGATCTTCTCCCACCATGGTTATTTTTCAAAGGGAACTCTTTCATTTCCCACATACGGCGCTAGTTGTAGGTGGGCAAAAACTGATGGTGCTTGTAATAGCACGCTGAACGCAACGGCCACTCGTGCCGCTTGACCGGAACCCTAGCTTCTCATCGGAACCCTAATCTGCAAAACAGATAGGGGTGAGCGCACCTATGCCTCTCGTCGGCATAGGCCTTCCGATGCCTAAGTTAGTATCACGTACTGGGGAGAACCCTAATTAACAGTAGGAAAAATAATGTGATTGCAACGTATTGCGTACCTTTTGCCTCTAGGTTTACCTCGTTTATATAGACACTTGTTTGCTTGCTGCCAAGCACCCTCGTTGCCCTAGATTTCCTTATTTCGTATAGGAAACCCAGGCTATGTCGGATTTTCGTTCCCTTATCGAATCGCTTCCCGAGGCCTTTTAGGACTCTTTTCCTTTACTGGCCGAACATCCTTCTTTCACTAGGGGATTCACGTAGATCCTCTATTCGCGGGATCCTAGTCTTTTTTGGAGTACAACTGTACTGGTACCTTCTAGATTATTCGTACCGCCTTAATCATTGAAGGCTGCATTTACAGGAGTCCTTCCTCTGTTCGGCCCTCTCACTGCCGAGCAGAATGCTTGGACCAATGACTTCTCATATCATGGGTCCTTATCGCCAATCACCGCTCTCATCGGCGGTGCGATCCGTTTCATTTAGCGTGTGGTCCCCGGTAGCACGTGCTTGGGTACTTATTGTGCTTATTCGGGATTACCTCCCTACAACGGGGGTGGGTGGCCTCGGCTGGCTCCGCCTCGTGGTGGAGTAGTAGATGTAGTCGAAGTCAAAAGGAGAAGATGGGAACATCCCGCATGTCTTTGAGATGTCTTAACCTTTTGACCTTTCTTTATTTATTTTTGTCTTTTGTGAACATTTTTGAGTTTTTGGTTGAACATTTTATGGCCTATTGTTCATCTTGAGAAAGTAAAAACATGAACCAAATGTGAAAAAAGCTTAGAAAAGACAGAGAAGCTGAAACTTTTGACTTATTTCTGTTATTAATGAATTTTTTTTTCCAGATTTGCTCCATTTTTTACTTTTCTGATCCATATCAATTCAGAAAAAGGCGAAAATAACCCCAAAAAAGCTAAAAGTTTAAGACATTGCTCATTGTAAACAAAATGGCTGGACACATAAACCTTTCCCGTGGCAATGTCTAGACATTTATAACCTTTGAGAGCAGAAATATAACACAAAACGATAGAAGACATTGTGTATTCAGTGGCTTGTTTATATTAAGGGTCTAAGCTAGGGAAAACACCCAACCAACCACTCTTACAAATTACTAATCAGGTTGTTGGTGATATAAAACTTCTAAAGGCATTTGTTGAGTGAAAGAGGAGCTTCGCTTTTCATTGATTGGATTAGTAGATGCCAAAACATCAAACCAGTAAGCAAAGGGATAGAGGTTTGTTGTAAAACTGCAATGGTAGCTTTCATGAGGTGCCTATACTTCCTCTCAATTGCTCCATCCTCTCAACTACTCCATTCTGGATTGAGTATGGGGACAGCCAAGTTGATGGAATAGCTTATGTAGTTGAAAAACTTTGAGCTAGTAAATTCACCACCAGCAGCAATCCTTAGAATTTGAGGACAAGATGTGAATTGCTTCTCAATGAAGGACTTAAAAGACAAGAATGTTGGTGGAAACCTCCTTTTGTAGAAGAAGGGATACACAAGTAAATTTACTGTTGGAATTTGTCCCACATTGGTTAATTATCTCGTCCCAAAAGTAGTATATGAGCTTGGGCGGCTTCTCCCTCATTGCCAATTGGTTTTGAGTTGTATGCTTTAACTTGGTATCAGAGCTAGGGTTTCGCCCTTGTTTGTGCCATAAGTGCACCATTGTTTGTTGTGATACAAGTGTTAAGGATCGTTTGTTTACCTCTCCACGTGCAAGTCGAGGGAGTCTTGGAGTTTGTCCCACATCTGTTAATTATCTCCTCCAAAAGTAGTATATGAGCTTAGGCGGCCTCTCCACTCATTCTTAATTGCTTTGAGTTGGATGTTTTAACATTTACTAAAATCATCAATGAAGAAAACGTAAAGCTTGAAGCCATTAACAATTGTTTGAATGGCCCCAAACCAATAGTGCTAGGGGCTTATTTATGTGGAGTAACTGGAGTTAGAAAGCTTGAAGGGCAGCCTATGGCTTGTTGCAGTGCAATGGTGTTTATGAAAAAGAAGATGCACATTTATCTGGGGAAGACAGATTGAAATGTTCTAGAATATGCTTACTTTTCAATGTTGAAGAGGGGCCTTACGGCCGTAACCTCTGATGGCAAGGAGAACCAGAGACACTAAAGAGTGCAACTCTCGAGCGAGGGGTGTGCTCTCGTCCTCCTCACTCTCCTTACCTTACTGAATGGTGAGAAAACTTCTGGTGATGGCATAGAAGAAAACTGGTGGAGACCATGGTCCTTTGTTTATTTCGGTGTGGAAAAATAATAGTATAAAAATGATTAAGAAATAAAAACATACTGGTATTTTGAATTTTAAGTGGATTGTGAGAATACCGTCTCCGAGAAGTAAAGATTCATTTCGTCACCTCTTTTGCATCCGATATAGTGTCATTAGTTTAGGTTGTAAGATGGATTCATACTACTTAAACTAACAGGGCAGCTCAGTTATTATTTAGCAGAAATAGAAAACGGAAACTTTCACATCCTCTTGTTGTTTATTGTGGAGTTAACAAATTAAAACATGCTTGAAAAGAATAGGATAGATTTCTGTTTGTTTAGGTCTTACAATTTGCACAACATTATGCCATGATGTTAATGTGTGAGTGCACTGTATTGTGAGTTGAAACATATTAATCTACCCAATTACCAATGACACATTTTCACATTGGCATGTTATGCATAATGTTGTGCAAATTGTTGAGTTTTTAGACTTTCATGTTCGTTTCCTATCGCATCATCTTCACTTTTGCAGAATCTTCTTACGTTTGAGAAGATGCATCTCTCGAGCCAGATCTTTAGTTACCTTCGCAGCTCTACCCCGACTCCTGAGTACTCAGAGAGTTGAATTACTCATATCCCTTTGATAACAGCTACAACGGACTGAATTGCAGATGACCCATTTTGTACTTCCTGGAAGCCGGTTGCTTCTTATTGTATTTGTGTTGGTTTTTGAAGCAGCTAATGGCCTGGCCATGGTAGCCCTTTTCTGTTTTTTTGGAAAGCATGGAAGCTCATTTGTAATCCTTTATCTTGTGCTTTCCTCAGGTATTCTCTTCTCTTTGCTGAATATTTGGGTCTATTATAAACTTTATCCACAAACGCGAGCACTTGAAAATACTCTGCCAGCAGCTTACTATAGAGAATCAATAATCGTGAACTTTATTCACGTGTCTTACGTCTGCCATATACAAAATATTTGGCCTTTTCTCAATAGGTTTACTGGAGCCCATGTATCCAATGAGTATGAAAACTATTCTTGTTTTGATCTCCATTCCTCAGGCCAAACTAGCACACATGGTAATTGACCTCTAGATTTACTGAAAACCTGTGGTGGCTAGCACAAGGCTGCCTCTGTTTTGGTTTTCCGCATGGTATATTAAAGCTTGGATGCTGTTCCTCCTTTTTTCTTATGGGCAAGTTACTCTACTTAATAGTCTAAAATCGATGGCGAACACTATCATATGTTTTCATTTTCTGTGTATTTGAATTTCTGATGTCCCTGCACCACACCAAACCACCCTAGAATCTGTATCGAAGATGACAGCAATTTGTGCCCAAAACACTTTCGAAAATATTGATTTGTTTCGGTTCAACCAAATAATATTCCTTGTTTGGCATCTACAGTGTGATGGTAGCATCTGCAGAATAGTGTTTTCCCCACTTGCAGATTTTTACTCTTAGGTCTCCTTTGATGAGTCTTGCCAATAATGAGATGACATGATGAGTAGTTTGAAGGAAATAGTTCTGAGGAAATTATCAATACCTCATTTTTCGAAGCCCTTTATCTCACTTTTCGTGCGATTAGTGGTGGGTGTGTACGTAGTCCCTTCGTCCACTTCTTGTTATATTCAACTTTCGGAAATGCGGTCTTAGGTTTTTAATCGTCTCATGTCTAATTCGGTCTGTCAAAACATAGCAGAAAAAAAATGTCCATTGGTTGCTAAAGATGAGCTGAAATTTTGGGAAAAGTTGCCACCAACATTTTATCACAGCTTATTTTATCTACAGCGGTGAAATTCTCTTCATCGCGTTAGAGGGGAACTGGTACGTATGACTTATTTCAAGATATGGAACTAAAAAAAGAAAAGAAGAACAAACACAGATCAAACTACTAGTTAATGTCCATTATCTTTCATAGGAATGAGAAACTAGGAAAGATTCTATTCTTATCCTGAATTCCCAATGCTCTCTCCGTCCCTTTTTACGTGTCGAGCTTCGTAACTTTAACTTATTAAAGAGACATCATCATTTCACATTTCATATCAACTTTTACATCTACTTCCCTATTTACTCTCTATGAAGATATCATTATTATTTTTTTACTCACTAACTTTTCAAAATAGAATCTACTTTTATGTGCAAAATGGAAAATTCACCAATTTTTACCCACTAACTCTACAAAATGAATACTTATTAAGGGACAATCCAAAATGAAATGCTAAACCCTGAACAAAGGACAGAGGGAGTACTTGTTAAGCCTACTTCTGTCGAACTACTTGGATTTTTACACTAATATTTAAAGTAGAGATTTTTAAAAAACAGACGGTTTGGAGCATAAAAACAGTAGTTTCATTTTTATACCATAAGATAAATGAACAAAAAAATTATTCTTTAACAAAAAAAAACAAAGACTGATTTTATACTTAACATTTATCTTAAAGGCTGACTTTATACTTAACATTTATCTTCGGAATCTTACGACACACATGCAACAATGCTAGTGGACTTCCCACTAAACAACACCATTTCTTATCCTAATTGTGACTCCGTCACTCCCCGCTTAATATAAAAAGTCTAGAACCACAAACAAGAACACACAATCACTGGGTATGTGTGTTTGTTTGTAGTTGTAAATCTTGTTAAAAATAACCTCTTTATCACAACGAACAAAAACACTATGAAATGAATTTAGCCCGTTATTGAGTACGTCCACATTTATAAAAAAAAAAAAAGGAGAAAAGAAAAACAAGTCATTTCCAGACGGACAGAGACACCAATACCATCAATAGAAGATATGTGGGTGAAATTAATTCATTATCTATCTATCTATCTATCCCCTTCTTCTATCTGCTTCATTTTTTCAGGACTCCTCCACTGGATATATAGAAAGTCAATAACAAATCTGTGTTCAAGAAACAAAGATGGCTAAGGCTTTTTACTTGTTGCAGCTGGAGAACGACCACTTTGCCGCGAGCACCGCCGGCAGTTGATCATTCGCCGTTCGTTCTGCACGTCGCGTATATTAAAAACCAACAACGGAGAGATTATCAGACGAAGAGTCCATTATTCACGCCTTTTGCTGCCAAGTCCATTACTCATGAAAGACTTATAGTATTTAGTGAATAACAAAATGGAACAAGAAACAAAAGCTACTTATATTTCCATGAATAAAGTGACAAGGTACAAGAATGGAAATGAAAAGAAAAGACTTAGACTTAGTAATATCGGAATTACAAGCTAATCTTGTGTGAAAATGAAAAGTGCTGAAAGTAAATAAGAAGCTGTAAAAAACTGGTAAATGATTGATGAGGCGAGAGCCTTGGGCCTGCTCTTTCCCTACCTCGCTTGTAACCCCACTAAGCACGTTGCAAGTATTTCGGGCATGAAGTCTAAAGCAAATCAAACTCTTTTGAATATTAATTCATTGACCATGATCTGCTTCGTATCGTAGCATCATCTTATGGATAGATATTTTCTAATTCCACCATGCATTTCCCTGATTTTCGATAACATCACGCTAACGGCCTCATCATAAGATATTGGCCGGTTTGGCCCAGAAACTTCTGGCCTATAAACTTGGAAACCCTTCATAAGTGAACTGGGCCCCTAAAGACGGAGCTGGGCCTTGCCCAAAATGACCCAGCTAGTCCAAGATTCAAGGTCTTCTCGTTTTGGTAAAAAATGGGTACAAACACTAATAAGTACTGCCAGAACAAATACCACTTCTACGCAGCTCAATATGAATAATGCATGTCACCAATAAACAAGAAACATGCTTTTCCCCAATTTCGACGAAGGTAGATATTCCTTTTCTTTAGCCACTTAGGTTGCCGTGAACAACAAGGACTATTTCATTGTGCATGAATATATCGAACAAACAACACCAATTAGAACTTAAGAGTCACCATATCCTCCTCTTTTGGCACCCTTTGCGGAACTGTTCTTGTAAAATCAGTGTCGGATCCATAAATTTAATGTAGTACCTACGTAGTTGGCGCGCCATGAGTTAAAGCTGTGGAATTATGTTCTCATGCATCAACCCCAATGCTCAACTTAGAGTAGTTCCATTACTAACCACTACAGTCTCTAATGCATAGTATTTAGAAAGCCGTCTAAAATTGGTAACACACAATAAACAGTACACTTTTTATTGTTCCATAATTCCATCTGTTACTTATCGAAAAGCATTAATCAATGACCAGTGTAGGCGCGGTCAGAACTATTGACATGTCAGCAGGGAAGACTTTTTGACCAACCAATTGCCCGCGGACACGTGGTAATTAGGCCTACGCGGAAAGTCAGTCTTAGTCAAAATTCTATTCTAAAGAAGACGGTTGACCGTCCCAGTAGAAGGAAAGCACGCATAGCACATAAAAATGATGCTCGCGGAGACGACCCGTGGAAGGGAAGGCACCGCGGGACCCCCGCTGGCTCCGCGGATGAACTGAAGATGTACCAAGATGGGTGCGGCGGCGGACGACCACAAGAAGACCCCGGGGTTGCATTTGGGCCTAGAAGGCAGGGCCCGGAGGAAACCCCGCGGGAAGAAAACGATCGCCGCGGGTCGCGACCTTGCTCTTGCGGGAATTGGGGAAGTTCTTGTGGCTTGGTGGCTTGGGATGGAGGTAGCGTCGCGGAAATGCGAAGTCCTCTCGCGGAAAGGACTCCGCGGGAGGGCGAGTCTATCCGCGACCTGGAGGTACGGAAGGGACACATGTTGGGGTCTTATATGAGCGCCGTTCTGGGCCTGACCTAGGCCCAGGTGCCCTATAAATACTCTTGTCATTCCCAATGATTGCCAGAGGCCAGTGGCGGCTCCAGGATTTCTCGGGAAGGTGTTCAAAAAAAAAACCCTTACAATATACTATCCAATATTTTAAATGGCGCTTGCCGCTAGTCGGGCGGTGACCCACCGCCAAACCCGCCTAGGCGCTGCCGAGCAATTCGACATTTTTTTACAAAATTCAAGAGATTATTTTTAATACAATATGGATTGAAATAAAAAAATAAAAGAGACTAACACTGTTTTTATATTAAAAACTATGGTTACAAAATTACGTGATCCAATTTTCAATCCGTTTCAACCGGTGCAAAGATCTTATTTTTATGATCATTTTATCCTAAAGGGTCATAATTAATCTTTGTCTCTAGGGCTCGCAAAATTAAGTATATGCTCTTCATTTGGTTCTATTGCTCTCTTAGGGATCTCATATGACAGCCCTAGAGCCAAAAATTAATTATGATCCTTTAGGATAAAATAATTACGAAAATAATATCTTCGCACTGGTCCAAACAGATTAAAAATTGAAGAACTTAATTTTGTAGACTGTTTATGTATTAAGAAATATGATGGAAAAATATATAAACGGTCTCAAATAAAGAGAATAAAGACCCGTAATTTTATCACTGGTCAGTGGTCATTATGTATGAACTGGGTGTTCAAAATTTTGTGAATTGGGTGTTCATTGATGTATGGATTGGGTGTTCAAACTACTTCAAAGCATGGGTTATCCTAAAATTTCTACATCTATTATAGCAAATTTTTTTTTTTTTTGGGTGGTCATGTGACCATGGTGGTCTCCATGTGGAGCCGCCACTGCCAGAGGCTGACTTTTTTGGAAAAGAAAGGGTGTGAGCACTGATTCTGAGGAAGGAGAACATTTTTCCCCGGAGAGAAGGTGACCTCACCTGTTCAATTCCAGAGAAGGTCGGACATCACCCCGCGGAGAATAGAGGAGACACGTTGCCTTTGTCTTTTTCTGTACATCTTGCTCCTTCCCTCACCCCACAAGATCATCCCCTTTTCCTCCTTGATACTAATCATCAGCCAATCGCACATCTTCAGCTCACATTTCTATACGTAAGCACATCTAGTGGAACCCACCCTCGTTTTCACTCACAACCAGTATTTATCAATGACCACTAAAGATAAACGACGACGATTTGATGCCCCAACTAGACCAACAATCCATAAACTTACGCACGCTGATCATATGGACAAGTTGTTCCTATACATGCACGTCGTAACAAATTTGCTAAATACTAGAAGAGATCCTTTTCTCCATATTTACGAATAGTCTCTCCATCGATCTCTAGTGTTTTATTTACGAGATTAAATTCTTTCCACCGGCGGTAGAAAACCCAACTTTTCCACCACCACTTTTTTTGGTCCTACCGTGTGTTTATTATTGATCTAAACCGTTCATCTTGTAGACTGCGCATAGTAGTGTATCCATGCAAAAAATAAACTTGATCGGACATCGATAGGAGTATCAAAAATTGAATTTTGCTTTGTAAATTGGATAGTTTATCTATATATATTATTATTGACAGAAATCAGATCGTCCATTTTATAAACCAAAATTCAAATTTTGATATATCTATCGACTTCCAATTTTTTGCATGGCAATATTATATTGCGGGTATTAAAATATGAACAGTTCAGATCACAACAATAAACACTCAGTGAGACCCATAGTAGAAGGTGGTGGGAAAATGGAGTTCTACACCGACGGTGGATATAATTTATTCTTTTTAATTATTTACTTGTCCTAAGAGGATAAATATGTTTTGCGTAGATCATAAAAAGGTGCCAAACGTGTGGAGGCCAAGGTGCAGTAGATTGTGCTGGATGTAAGGTTGTCATTTACCCTTTTGTCACTCAATTTCCACTAAAACCTGTATAACCCTGTCCTGTACTATAAATAGTTGAGCGGTGTTCCGGTTTCTTAAAAAAAGAACTTTTAGAAAATGAAGGTAATTTCAAGCTCAAAAATCATGTGTTTACGCAAATAATTTTCTTACCAATAAAAAATTATTTTTCATTTTTATTATATTTGAGCTTGAAATTATCTTCTTTTTGAAAAGGAAGATTGAAAAAGAAAGCGGAACGGGTTCTGAGTAGTCAATTTATGTGTTTAGTTACACTTACACTGAGTTGTACGTATTTGTTGATTCAGGGTACAGGAAAAAATAAGAAGAACGGAAACATCTTTGAGCGTTGGAAGTAAGCGAAAAATTTCGCTTCTTTTAGGGCGAAATCACGTCATCTATTTATGGTTGTAAAAAAAAAAAATTATAGTTAGTTTTCTTCGGTCTGTTCGGTTTTGTGTCGTTATATGAATTGCTGTAGATGCTATGATTGCCAAGGATTTGGGTTAAAGAGTTGTCCAAGTTGCGGACAAGGCCGTGGCTTAACGCCTGAACAAAGAGGAGAAAGATAATCATGGTCAGGCTTATCTACTTACGTGCCAATAGACAGCTTCAGGACATCTCTGTTACTCGACATACTGGTTATATATTTTTTGTGTTTTTTTCCTATGTAAATTTTTTTTGGTGCTTCGGAAAATATGTTTTCTTTGTACATTTGCTTGTTAACATTCAAAATTCCTGCCTTCTATGGACTTCAGTAATCATAATACCTACCGGCTACCGTTTACGTCAAGAGCTCGATCGACAAGTAAATGAACGGTGATTTTTGGGTTGTAGTTTAAAATAAATTTCAATTGGTTATGTAGTTACACATATCCGACCGAAGATTGTATCCGAAAAAATGAACGGTGACACATATCCAATCGACTTTATTTCTGAGAGGAATATCCCACTTGTTGATTTCTACAAAGCGAACAGTTTGGATCGAATTTATGGATTCATTTGCGATAAGGTTGGATCATTATTATAGTGTTAGTGGGGGCTACAAAATGAAATTTGGAAGAATTTGTGGGGATGGGGTACCGAGGGGAGCTCATCCCTCTACTTGTATGGCACCAAGTACGAAACAGGCCCAAAAGAGCACGTGCGCTTGAAAAACTAAATTTTGGCTATTCTTATGGCCATCACACGCATCATAATTTTAATGTTAGTATTTATTTATTCTGATTGTTTAAATGCTATCATACAGCTAGCAGGACGGACTGACTCCCACTATGTATATAAATTTTTGTTGCGCTCGCCAGGCCGTTCATCCAGCCCATTGTCTTACCAAATGGGCGATGACATCGTCCTCTACTACCACAGCTACAAGGGGATATAACGCCTTTTTGGATTGGAGCTACTACGGACTTTCACGTTTTGTTTTAGTAGTTTCTTTTGATGTATATATTAGCTGTTGTATTTCCTTTGTTGTTTTCCCTTGTAAATTGTTCCGTCATATGTGCATTTCTAGCGTTTCCACTAAAAAAAAAAAATTCTCAAAATAATATCGATAAGTTTCTTTCTACAGTTTGTTTGATGATTTTGATAACTCTGCACACAAGAATTACTTGAGATCTCTTGATTTGATTTATTGTTGTAATAGTGATGAGCACCCAATATTGTAGATAATTGGTGCGACTAGTCCCATTTTATCTTGTTTTATCTTTTGTTTATTTAGCTTTTATTTTGATATTGCACGTAAGGTGTGTTTTCATGTGTTTCAGGTAAAACGTGCAAATAAGGCGTAGTTTGACGCCATGAATGACCCAAGTGCTTCCAAGTACCCGAAGACCCTGTCGGCCCCTTAAAATCTGTCTAAGTATGGAAAAATGACTTTCTGAAAAAGTATCGATTTTCGAGATTAAAAATGGCGGTAATTGATCCTTGAATTTTTCTAAGGGTAACTACAAAGTTACAAGGTTTTATTTAAAGAGCAAGGTCATGTTTTGAGCCATTTCCTCTAGAGAAAAATGTGCAGTTTTCCATTTTACACTAAAAGCTGGGGGGTTGACATTTTGATTTAATTGGAATCTTGAAATTCTGGTAATGCCATTGTTTCCAAATGGGGGGTACTTTCTTATTTTCATTAAATAAAATTAAAGTAAAGAAAAGGTAAAAAAAAGGTTTAAAATGTAATCTTTACTTAAATTTAGAGAATGAAAATAAGTGCTGAGGAGCTGGAAGTTGCTGGGAGCTGCCTGCTGAAGCTGAGGCCAGGATGCAGGGATAACACTGTGGTATCGATACAACCATTTTAGCTGTATCGATACCAGTTGGATACAGAGCTTTTGGGAATTCCCCGTAGAGAACTGGTATCGATACGGGCTTTTTAGCCGTATCGATACGGCTTCTTTTCTGCAGATTTTTTGCTACTTTTTGGACTTTCCATTTATGGAATACTTGCCACTTTTGGCAAGTTTCGGGATATTTTGTGGAGAGAGAGGCTGAGTTGTATAAATACCCCCCCTCTCTCCCCCTTAGTCATTATCTACCTTATGTTCTAGCTTTAGTTCTCTCTCTAGGAGAGACCTCCATTGTTGTTCAAGCTTAATTTCTTAAGAACTCAAGTAAGTTTAGTTCGTATGTTAATTTTCCGTTTGTTAATGTTATAGCTACTTGTTGGATCCTTCTAATATCAAGTTTATTTCCGTTTCTATCGGTTAAATATGTTTGTCATTTCTAGCTTTATGCTTTACTCTTGCTTAATGGTTGAGTAGTCTTCTAGGCTTGGTAATGGGGTGATCTCTCTCTCATGGTTTAGTTGTTTTAGTGGTTTTTCTATAACTTGATCATGATTTTAGTAAGGGAAAGGCTTAATCTCTAATTTTCGACCAAACCAAAGGGGCTAATACCTTCGTTGATCATGTGTTGGCTGGGGCTAATACCTTTGTCTTACATACGAGGCTAGGAGCTTTTAACGCTACCGGCGTTTGATTTAAGTGATTTCCAAATGAGATTAAGTCATTGCTGAGCTAATGCCATGGTTATGCTCGACTTTTAGCGTTGAGTGCTTCAAGCTAAGTTTGTCTATGCCTTGACTTGGAGTTGTTAGAAAGAAACGGCTAAATTAGCTAAGTCATCGGGCGGTTTGAGCCTCTAAACCATGCCGCCTGTTTTTACCAAGCACAAACCGTTTTTCTAGTCATTTCACTATCGTTTTCCATTCTCTAAAGCAAAACCGACAGTTGGCCGTCTTAAACGCCGAAAACCTTACAAAAATCCTACAATCCGATTAAGCTATCTCTGAATCCCTGTGGTACGATCCCGGTCTTACCGGTTTATTGCTACCGACGATCAAGCGACCTTATTCCGAAGGCAAGGTTTTACGGGTTAAGCATTTGGCGCCGTTGCCGGGGATCTCTTATTTTAGCTTATTTGGAGGTTTGACAAACCATTGTAAGTATCCCGCTTTATTTTATTTTGTGCAACTTGTACACAGTCTAGCGGATACCTCTAACCGATCTTCATATCAAATTTGAGGTGTAACGAAGCTAGAGTACGTATCAATTGCCTTTTCTTTTATTGTTTGTATAACGTGGTGGTGGCATAACCCCACGGAACTGTTTTGAGAGAGGTGGCGGCATAGCCCCTCTAGCCTGTTTACTTTATGTCTTATTTATCTTATGGAATGGAGGCGGCAAATGGGGAAATAGCCCCCATGCCTATGTGGGAATACTCTTATCCCCACAAGACTTTGCGGGAGTACCTTTGTTCGAATCAAATTTTCACACCCCATTGCATAGCCCCTCATGACGCCAATGTTTTTAAAAGTCGTATGACCATTTCCAATTGGCTTGATCTTAAAAACCAAATTCAAACCTTTGTTGAAAGAGAGAATGAGTCATTTTATGCATGTTGGGGAAGATACAAGGACTTGCTCAATGCGGTCCCGCATCATGGCTATGATAATTTCCAAATTGCTAACTATTTTTATAATGGACTTTCTCAAAAGAGTCATGCTTTCATAGACATGTTGTGCGATGGAAAACTATTTGATAAAGACCCCGCTGAAGCCTTCAATTTCTTTGATCGATTGGCTCAAAATTGCAATCTCGGATTTTTGTTAAACATTGTCTAGAGTCCAATTCAAATGCCATGCATGAGAAAGTGAGTCACCGATTTTTGTTAACGATTTTGCACAAACCAACTTGAATGCCATGGAACAAAAAATTGAGCCACATAGCTCTGTTGAAAATGTTTGTTTAGATTGTGACAGCTCCTCGGAGTCTGGAGGGGGTGTTGAGTTAAATATCCACTGTTCTCCTCTTGCGAAATCTATCTTTATTGAAGAGTCAGATTCGGAATCCGAAAACTCCTTAGAGTTTGGAGGGAATGATGAGCTTCACAGTCAATGTTCCCCCCTTGAGTCCTCCCCTCCCCTTGAATTTTTGCCTATGTGTGAGGCTCCGCAGGAGAAACATCTCATAGGTGAAGATATGGAAGTGGATGAGACCAATAATGGGTCTCCTACGTGTGAGGAACCGGCTCTTGTGATAGGCATGATCGACCAAGTATCCTCTCCTTGTGGTATCTACCCATTGGAGAAAGTACTCACTGTTAAGGAAATGGACGAGGAGGTAGATATTTGTACTCTTTGTTAGAAGAGCAGGACAGAAAGTGTGAGACCAAGAGTTGGTTTCCTACTTATGAGAAGCAGGACTTTGTGGGAGTGGAGCTAATTGAGAAACATGACTTCATTGGAGTGGAACTAAGTGAGGAGCCAGTTTTTGTGGAGGTTGAAGTAATTGATTTTCTAGGTGTTGATGACTTTGAACTTATTTACCATTCTTATCCTGTAAATTTTGTCAACAGTCTGAAAATTGATTTAGTTTGGGCCATGTGCTTAGAGGAGCGTAAATTTTTTGAACAAATTCGGCAAATGCGTTACTCTAAATATCTTTTCTTGTGGAATGGCCGAGTTCAATTTTTGGCCAAGAGTTTCAATTTGAGTGGCATGTTCATTGTAATAATTTTTGTTGGCATGCTAAATGTTCAGAGCCCGCGTTTGGCTGAACGTACATAAGCTCTTTCTTTTTCTTTCTCTTTTCTTTTTCTCTTTTGATGGTCTGGTATAGCCACCCGTTTCTCGCTTGGGAAATGGGAAGAAAAGTATGACTCGTTCAATCACGTGAAGAGTTGGTTGGAAGGTACGTTTACTCCCTCTTTTGTATTTCATTTCAATTGTCTTCGTGCTATGAGGACATAGCATCGTTTAAGTTGGGGGGAGGGATATATATGTTATATATATGTTCATGAGACTTGTCTCATTTTTCTGCTTTTGGTAAAATTTTCAGCTTTTTCTTGCAATCCTCCCTTGTTAGTAGTAATTTCATATGCTAGATACTTTAATTATGCTCAATTGTGTCAATATGGCAAGAGTCGTGTATCCCGTCGAATTCGGTTGTGTGTTTTAATCTATGTCTGTCACGACCTGGATTTTTAACATAGAAATAAATAACTTATTGAAATAAAGAACCATGCTTGCCATCGTATTCCCAAAATAATGTCCCACCTGTTAAACTTTACAAATAAGTCCCAGTTTCAAAAGAGTAAACACTATGGCACTCCGGCCCAAAATAGATTACATTTGCTCATAAAGACAAATCATTAAGTTACAACCTCATCTTTATCAAAAGAAAGTCTATTACAAAGATGACTATGTAACTAGATCAGAGTTAGCTTCCAAAAATCCTTTACACTTCCAGGCACGCAAGTCATGCAAGTCACTGTCCAGCAGTTAATCCTGAAAAGAAAGAATAGGTTGAGCTACGCGAGCCCAGTAGGAAAATCTTTACTAAACTTATGTGCAAGTAACATGCTAAGTGCAAAAGGAAACGAATGAGAAGACATTGTCCAATCGAGCATGATAATGATCAATACACTCACTCTAATCATCCCGACAAGACTCGACAACATCATCCTCCACTAACTGTATTTCCACCCCTTGCGTTACAGTACTACATCCCGTGAGTCACCGTGTTACCACCCCTTGCGTTACGGCGAATCCCAACACTTCGGACCATCGTGGTACCACCCCTTGCGTTACGAGGTCCACTAGAGTCTCCGTATTTCCACCCCTAGCGTTACGAGACTCCCTACACCAATCCCGACTCAACAACTTCCTATTTAACCAACATGTGAACTAAGACTCTTTCATAATCACTCTCATGCATGCGACATCTCACATTATGTCAACGATACCACTGTGATACTACAATTACTTGGAAAATAACCAATCGATCGATAAGTCTCATTTCAACAAGGCTTACTCAAATGAACTCATAGAAAATCCTACTAACAAGAGGTCAATTGAACAAAGATACACCAATCAATCATTGGAAGTCAATTGAATAGCTTGTGATACTGTATGAGGTGTTACAAGGGTGTTAGAAGTGTCCGGGGTTCAAAGCAATCGAAGTAGAAGCAACGAAGGCAAAACTGCCCATAAGGAACTGGTATCGATACGGCCAAAATGGCTGTATCGATACAGGATGCTTATCAGCAAAGTCCATTCTGTGTTAAACGGGTATCGATACGGCAAGAATCCCGTATCGATACGGAGAGGTTTCGAGCAGATTTTTCTGCAGATTACAGAATTTCGACTACACAACAACAACAACAACTTTTAGCACGATTTCACACCACAACAAGCTACTAACACATAAATGTAGCAAAGAAATCCCTACCTCGGTCCAAGGAACGGAACCCAACACCTCGAACGAGCTCGAGCTCCCAACTTTCAAAATTTGCCGCGATCTCCTTCCCGAACCTCACTCAAAGCGATACGAGCCCAGGGTTGCGTAGAGGAGGTGAAATGATGGTGGGTTCTTGAGAGCTTGGAGGAGTTTTGGTGAGTTTTTGTGAGAGAGGAGAGGAGAGAGAGAGAATCGGTGGAGGGAGAGAGAGGAGCCGAGAGTTTTGGTTTTGGGAAAATGATTCCCTACACTCCAATCACTCCTATTTATACCTCTAAAACTTCAAATCACACATTTACCCCTTAACCTTCCGTTCTCTCACTTAAGCCCCCAATTCAAATATTCACAAATAAAACCGTATTTTCTCAATTAGACTTTTAATCGATATCTCAAACATTAAAATTATTCGGGTCTCTACAATCTACCCTCCTTAAAGGAATTTCGTCCCGAAATTTACAACGCATGCCAACTAAAACTTGCAACAATTAATCACGCTCATATAACAACACATATTTCCACTAACAAGTTAACAATCTTTAGGTTAAAAAGTTCAAGACTCACATTGATTAACTCGGAAATAAATGCGGATACTTCTCCCTCACTTCGTCTTCCCTTTCCCACGTCGACTCTTCCCTTCCGAGATGACTCCATAAGACTCGCACTAACGGAATGGTTTTACCCCTCAAAACTTGCTCGCGTGAATCTAGAATGCGTATCGGCTCTTCCTCATACGATGCATCGGCTTCTAACTCAAGTTCGGACCATTCTAGAACGTGTGACGGATCCGGCTCATACTTCCGCAACATCGATACGTGAAATACATCGTGGACACCCGACAACCTCGGCGGTAACGCCAATCGATACGCGACTTCTCCGACCCTCTCGATAATATCAAATGGCCCGATGAAACGTGGCGATAACTTGCCCCTTTGCCCAAAACGAGATAGTCCCCGACGCGGCGATACCTTAAGGAACACGTGATCCCCCACTTCAAACGATAGAGGTCGGCGACGGCGGTTTGCATAACTTTTTTGTCTACTTTGAGCGGTTATTAATCGTTGGCGAATTGTCTTGACTTGTTCGGTGGTTCTCCTTTGTGCTTCAAGAAGACGTAATCGGATCGCTCTCATGCTCTCGGAAGTTTCTTGAACTAATTCTGGCCCAACCAAAGTAGCCTCGCCCAACTCGGTCCAACAAACGGGTGATCGACACGGTCTCCCATACAAAGCTTCATACGGTGCCATCTCGATACTAGATTGGTAACTATTGTTGTACGCAAATTCGACTAACGGTAAATGATCCTCCCAACTACCCCGAAAGTCCATAACACAAGCCCGAAGCATATCTTCCAGAATTTGAATCGTTCTCTCGGATTGTCCATCCGTTTGCGGGTGATACGCGGTACTGAACAAGAGGTTTGTACCAAGAGCGGCCTGTAGACTCTGCCCAAAACGCGCGGTAAATCGTGGATCTCGATCCGACACAATAGAAACGGGAATTCCATGAAGGCGAACAATCTCACGTATATACAAACGACTAAGTGTCTCAATCGAATCCGTAACTTGAATCGGTAAGAAATGCGCGGACTTGGTCAATCGATCGACTATCACCCAAATGGCATCGTGCCCCCTTGGCGATCTCGGTAATCCAGTAACGAAATCCATTGTCACGTTTTCCCACTTCCACTCGGCCACAGGTAATGGTTGCAAATCTCCTGCGGGTCGTTGGTGCTCGGCTTTGACTTGTTGACATGTAAGACATTTGGACACGAAGATAACGACATCTCTCTTCATTCCCGGCCACCAAAACTGTCTACGCAAGTCGTGATACATTTTCGTTCCACCCAGATGCACGGCTAACGGTGAGTGATGGAATTCTCTCAAAATTTCCTCCCGACACGAAACGGGTACGAACAACTTTCCCTTGTATCGCAAACCTTGATCGGCGTGAATCATCCACCCTTCTCGAACATTGCCACTAAGGAACTTGGTACGAAACTCTCCGGCTTCTTCGTCGTGTTGTTGGGCCTCAATAACTCGGGTCGATAAGGTCGATTGGACGGTTAAGTTGCACAATGTGACTCCTTCTCGAACTTCCTCAAAATGCAACGCATACGAGCCTAAGTCATTCATCGTTTTCCACTCACGGACGGCCAAACTCGCAAGTTGGGTCGATTTCCTACTTAGCGCGTCTGCTACCACATTCGCCTTCCCCGGATGATATTGTAACTCAAAGTCGTAGTCCTCTAAATGTTCCATCCATCTACGTTGTCGCAAATTGAGCTCCTTTTGAGAGAACAAGTATTTTAAACTCTTATGATCAGAAAAGACTTCGAATTTCTCACCGTAAAGATAATGGCGCCAACTCTTCAAAGCAAAGACGACGGCCGCGAGTTCTAAGTCATGGGTAGGGTAGTTTCGCTCATGAGTCTTCAACTGTCGCGAGCCGTATGCTACAACACGTCCCAATTGCATCAACACGCACCCCAATCCCTCCTTCGAAGCATCACAATATACGGAATAACCAATTCCTCGTTCGGGTACAACCAAAACCGGCGCGGTAGTCAATCTCTTCTTCAATTCTTGAAAGGCCATCTCACATGCGTCACTCCACACGAAACGAGTCCCCTTACGGGTCAATTTGGTCAACGGAGTTGCTAGGCGAGAGAAATCTAGTACAAACCGGCGATAGTACCCGGCCAACCCCAAAAAGCTACGAATCTCAAATACATTCTTCGGTCGCTGCCAATTCATCACGGACTCTATCTTCCCCGGATCAACGGATACCCCATCTTTCGATACAACGTGACCCAAGAACTTAACTTCGGACAACCAAAACTCACATTTACTAAGCTTGGCATACAAACGGTTTTCTCTCAGAAGTTCAAGAACGATAGAAAGGTGAGATTGATGTTCCTCCTCTGAAGGCGAATAGATAAGGATATCGTCCACGAAGACTACTACAAAACGATCGAGATAAGCACGAAAGATACGGTTCATCAAATCCATGAACGTTGCCGGTGCATTCGTCAATCCAAAGGGCATAACAATGAACTCATAATGGCCATAACGAGTACGAAAGGCAGTCTTAGGAATATCTTCTTTCCGAACTCTCAACTGGTGATAACCGGATCTCAAGTCAATCTTAGAGAAACAAGTGGCACCTCGAAGTTGGTCGAATAGGTCGTCGATTCTAGGCATTGGGTACTTATTCTTTATGGTTACGCGGTTCAACTTACGGTAATCAATACAAAGACGAAGCGTCCCATCTTTCTTTTGAGCAAACAAGGCTGGTGCTCCCCACGGCGAAGTACTCGGACGGATAAACCCCAAGTTCTCCAATTCTTGCAATTGAATCTTCAACTCTCTCAACTCGGCGGGCGCGAAACGGTAAGGAGGTACGGAAATAGGAGCGGTACCGGGAAGTAAGTCAATGGAAAATTCAACTTCTCGCTCGGGTGGTAAACCAGGTAACTCAGTCGGAAACACATCCGGAAAGTCACAAACAACTAGGGGCAACTCCCCACGCGTAGACACGTCCTCATCTAAGGTTAAGCTCGCTAGCATGGCGTACATCGATTCCGGTTCCCGAGACCCACACAAATATGGTTCCATCGGTTCCCGACGCTCCCCGAAGAACTCAAAACAGGCACCCCCAGGCGGACAAATACGGACTCGACGCTTAAAACAATCTATGGTGGCGTGAAACGTAGACAACCAATCCATTCCCAGAATAAGGTCGAATCCCGACATGTTCAGCACGATAAAATCAAAAGTAAAACGACGATCTCGGATAGTGAGCTCACAACCCCGGCAAATACGATCTAACGGCGATCTACCTCCTATAGGTGTGTCAACAAATAACGGAGGTTTGATACTCTCAATTTCCAATTCCAAAGCATGAGCAAAAGATGCGGCAATAAAAGAATGCGATGCTCCCGAATCAAATAATACTCTAGCAAAGGAGTTAAACAAAAGAAATGTACCCCTCACTACCGAAGTCTCTGGAGCCTGAGAAGTAACAGGAGGTGGAATGGCGGATGTGATGGCAAAAGCTCTTCCCTGAGTTGTCTGACCCTGAACGTGTCCACCCCGATAACCGGAGCCCTGGGTAGGTGTCGACGAACTAGCTCCTCTTTCAGCCTGAGATCCCTGAGTTGAAGCGGTCTGACGGAAATGAGACTGCTGCTGTCTCTGAGTACCCCGAAACGACTGCCTACTAGAACCCTGTCCACCCCTCGATTGCTGCACTGATCCTGACTCATTACGAGCCCCATCCCCGCGCGGACAATTCCTAGCGAAGTGACCGGACTTCCCGCAAGTGAAACAAGTCCCCAAGAGCCGCGGACACTGAGCACGGATGTGCCCCACTTGACCACATTCGTGGCAAGTGATCGAAGACCTAGTGGAAACTCCTCTCGTTCCAAATGAAGAAGAAGGCGGGGGTCTAAAGTTTAACGGACCTTGAGAAATAAACATTTGATCCCGTTGTCTCTTCCTCCCTTGAGTACCAAAACTTCCTGACGACGAACTCACACCTCCCACTGATTGTCTCGGTTCCCATGTCTTAGGATTCTTTGGCGCCTCTCTCGGTGTCTCAATACTCCTAGCACACTCCACAACTTCGGAGAACTTTCCTTTTCGTTGCGCCACAACATACTTCTTCACGGCGTCGCTCAAACCCCTCTCAAATCTCCTACACTTTCTCTCCTCGATTGCCACCATCTCCGGCGCAAAACGGGACAAAGATTGAAATTTTACCGCATATTCCGAAACAGTCATGTCCCCTTGCTCAAGCTTCTCGAATTCATTCCTCAATTGATCCCGACTCGTTTCCGGAAAATATTGCTCCTCGAAGAGCATCTCAAACTCCGCCCAAGTCAAGTTCTCAACGTCTGGCTCATCTACTTGAGCCGCGGTCCTCGCCGCTCTCCTTGCGTCTTTCCTCGATTCCAAAACCGACTCCCACCACTCGCCGGCTTCCCCAACCAGTTGAACGGCCACAATTCCCACTCTAATATTGTCTTCGATGATGTTAAGAGCTCTAAAGATCTTCCGGATTTGAGTTAACCAATGGTCGGCTACCAAAGGGTCACTAATGGTTCCATCAAAGGTTGGAGGATTCCTACGGCTAAATTCCCGCATTGCTATCATAGCTCTATCCTCGGCATTCTCCCTCGGAGCTTGGTTCAATAGGTTTGCAGCTGTGAGTGCCGCGACAAGATCCCTAGCAAACTGAGTTTGATTCGGAGGCACACCTGCACCTCGACCGGCCCCAGCCCCCGGATTTTCCCCATGCTGACTAACCTCGTCCTCGGGAGGTACCCCACGGCCACGACCACGGCCACCCCGGTTACCAACCCCACCTCGTCGCACACGCATTCTCGGAGGCATCTTACTACAATCATAGAAAGAGAGAGTTTATCAACAACAACATCATTTAGTGAGGTCAAAACCTCCAACTATCCCAACACGGGTCAAAACAACGCTACACCACTCTGCAGTATTGAAAAGCTATGCCACGTAAGTCAAGCAATATCAATGCACACAAGCACATGCGAGTTATGAAAATTTTTGCGTGACATTTTAAACCCATGAGACTAGAAGTCTCCCCACGGTCTCTAGGTATTCTAAACCTAGACGCTCTGATACCAATTTGTCACGACTGGATTTTTAACATAGAAATAAATAACTTATTGAAATAAAGAACCATGCTTGCCATCGTATTCCCAAAATAATGTCCCACCTGTTAAACTTTACAAATAAGTCCCAGTTTCAAAAGAGTAAACACTATGGCACTCCGGCCCAAAATAGATTACATTTGCTCATAAAGACAAATCATTAAGTTACAACCTCATCTTTATCAAAAGAAAGTCTATTACAAAGATGACTATGTAACTAGATCAGAGTTAGCTTCCAAAAATCCTTTACACTTCCATGCACGCAAGTCATGCAAGTCACTGTCCAGCAGTTAATCCTGAAAAGAAAGAATAGGTTGAGCTACGCGAGCCCAGTAGGAAAATCTTTACTAAACTTATGTGCAAGTAACATGCTAAGTGCAAAAGGAAACGAATGAGAAGACATTGTCCAATCGAGCATGATAATGATCAATACACTCACTCTAATCATCCCGACAAGACTCGACAACATCATCCTCCACTAACTGTATTTCCACCCCTCGCGTTACAGTACTACATCCCGTGAGTCACCGTGTTACCACCCCTTGCGTTACGGCGAATCCCAACACTTCGGACCATCGTGGTACCACCCCTTGCGTTACGAGGTCCACTAGAGTCTCCGTATTTCCACCCCTAGCGTTACGAGACTCCCTACACCAATCCCGACTCAACAACTTCCTATTTAACCAACATGTGAACTAAGACTCTTTCATAATCACTCTCATGCATGCGACATCTCACATTATGTCAACGATACCACTGTGATACTACAATTACTTGGAAAATAACCAATCGATCGATAAGTCTCATTTCAACAAGGCTTACTCAAATGAACTCATAGAAAATCCTACTAACAAGAGGTCAATTGAACAAAGATACACCAATCAATCATTGGAAGTCAATTGAATAGCTTGTGATACTGTATGAGGTGTTACAAGGGTGTTAGAAGTGTCCGGGGTTCAAAGCAATCGAAGTAGAAGCAACGAAGGCAAAACTGCCCATAAGGAACTGGTATCGATACGGCCAAAATGGCTGTATCGATACAGGATGCTTATCAGCAAAGTCCATTCTGTGTTAATCGGGTATCGATACGGCAAGAATCCCGTATCGATACGGAGAGGTTTCGAGCAGATTTTTCTGCAGATTACAGAATTTCGACTACACAACAACAACAACAACTTTTAGCACGATTTCACACCACAACAAGCTACTAACACATAAATGTAGCAAAGAAATCCCTACCTCGGTCCAAGGAACGGAACCCAACACCTCGAACGAGCTCGAGCTCCCAACTTTCAAAATTTGCCGCGATCTCCTTCCCGAACCTCACTCAAAGCGATACGAGCCCAGGGTTGCGTAGAGGAGGTGAAATGATGGTGGGTTCTTGAGAGCTTGGAGGAGTTTTGGTGAGTTTTTGTGAGAGAGGAGAGGAGAGAGAGAGAATCGGTGGAGGGAGAGAGAGGAGCCGAGAGTTTTGGTTTTGGGAAAATGATTCCCTACACTCCAATCACTCCTATTTATACCTCTAAAACTTCAAATCACACATTTACCCCTTAACCTTCCGTTCTCTCACTTAAGCCCCCAATTCAAATATTCACAAATAAAACCGTATTTTCTCAATTAGACTTTTAATCGATATCTCAAACATTAAAATTATTCGGGTCTCTACAATGTCACATGCATATACATGAACTTTGATGAACAAGTTGAGCCTAAAAGTCAAGTCAAGTAGTGTGCATTGCTTAGAGTAGAGATTCACTTTTAAGCATCCCATGCTTCTTGCTTTCATTTCTCGCATTTGCGTAAATAATATCTTTTGTTCATGCTTGAGTAGTGTATATATCTTTCATGCATCTTGTTGGAGTTGCTAGCGTACTTAGGAAATGATTCAAGGCATTTTTGTTTGATTAAACCACATAAGAGTCACCTCGTCCTTATTTTGAACCATAGTCCGAGTCTCTTCCATTGTTCAAACCTAGGTAACCGAATGTTCGGAGGGTTGTGTGGAAATGTGTTTTCAATGTTTCAAGGAGGTTTTGGAGTGGTGTGAATATGATAGAAGTGGTTGGGATTCGAAATGGAAGAGTTGGTACATGATTCCCTATCTCTCCTCTCCCACTACAAAAGCAAAAATCTCAAATTTTCATCTCCCTCTCCAAAATCCTCAACATTGGCCTCTCAATCTCTCTTACTACAAATCTCATCTCAAATGACCCTATTCCTCAAAGAAAATCAAAGAAATGCTATAAAGAACAAAAGCATATTCGAAAGAGGGTTGAATACAATGATGAGAGGATTGGTAGCTCACATTCCGGATGAGAAAGAGTCCGATGGAAAGGGGGAGCTCGATGCTCAATACCATGAGAAGCCGGATGAGGATGTCGATTAGGTGTGGTGGAGTCGGTGGTAGTAGTTTTTCTTTATTTTTCATAACTTTGTTTGGTGTTTGGCCGTTATGTGGTTATGCCTTGGGTAGGTTAGGGTCGGTAGTGGCCAAGGGTAGTTGATCCATGCAAGTATATGGCCACTACATTTTTGTAGTCTCTATCTCTTTGTATCCAAGGTCGTTATAAGCTAATAAAAGTCCTCCGTTGATCTTTAGTACGCTAATTAACTCCGTTTGATGCATGTTTGATATTTACTGCTTTTTGAGTATGATTTATTCCTTTGTCGTGCATACTTGTCAATAATTAACTTTTCTTTCGTTCTAAGCGCCCTTTTGATAGCATGCATAGCTTTTTGTCTCTAGCTATTGCATTTACTCGCTAGCGCTTGTCATGGGATGTATCTTGTATCTCATTGTGTGAAAAGTCGAATAAGAGCGTATCCTTGTAAGTTTTGAAGTCAAAACTCGTTGTGGTGCATGCATGTTTGACTACTCTAATATGGCATAGTTTGTTCATCTTAGTCCATGGCATGTTTGTGCGTGGATTGCATGTACTCGGATTTGAAGGGGTGTTTTTGGACTCTTGCCTAGTTGTAGTAGTTGAGCATAGTTTTTGTGTCTTGAATTTCGGGGAGGTTGCATAGCTTAGTTAAATTCGTTTTGCTTTAGTTTGCTAGGGACTAGCAAAGTTCAAGTTGGGGGGTGTGATGAGCACCCAATATTGTAGATAATTGGTGCGACTAGTCCCATTTTATCTTGTTTTATCTTTTGTTTATTTAGCTTTTATTTTGATATTGCACGTAAGGTGTGTTTTCATGTGTTTCAGGTAAAACGTGCAAATAAGGCGTAGTTTGACGCCATGAATGGCCCAAGTGCTTCCAAGTACCCGAAGACCCTGTCGGCCCCTTAAAATCTGTCTAAGTATGGAAAAATGACTTTCTGAAAAAGTATCGATTTTCGAGATTAAAAATGGCGGTAATTGATCCTTGAATTTTTCTAAGGGTAACTACAAAGTTACAAGGTTTTATTTAAAGAGCAAGGTCATGTTTTGAGCCATTTCCTCTAGAGAAAAATGTGCAGTTTTCCATTTTACACTAAAAGCTGGGGGGTTGACATTTTGATTTAATTGGAATCTTGAAATTCTGGTAATGCCATTGTTTCCAAATGGGGGGTACTTTCTTATTTTCATTAAATAAAATTAAAGTAAAGAAAAGGTAAAAAAAGGTTTAAAATGTAATCTTTACTTAAATTTAGAGAATGAAAATAAGTCCTGAGGTGCTGGGAGCTGCCTGCTGAAGCTGAGGCCAGGATGCAGGGATAACACTGTGGTATCGATACAACCATTTTAGCTGTATCGATACCAGTTGGATACAGAGCTTTTGGGAATTCCCCGTAGAGAACTGGTATCGATACGGGCTTTTTAGCCGTATCGATACGGCTTCTTTTCTGCAGATTTTTTGCTACTTTTTGGACTTTCCATTTATGGAATACTTGCCACTTTTGGCAAGTTTCGGGATATTTTGTGGAGAGAGAGGCTGAGTTGTATAAATACCCCCCCTCTCTCCCCCTTAGTCATTATCTACCTTATGTTCTAGCTTTAGTTCTCTCTCTAGGAGAGACCTCCATTGTTGTTCAAGCTTAATTTCTTAAGAACTCAAGTAAGTTTAGTTCGTATGTTAATTTTCCGTTTGTTAATGTTGTAGCTACTTGTTGGATCCTTCTAATATCAAGTTTATTTCCGTTTCTATCGGTTAAATATGTTTGTCATTTCTAGCTTTATGCTTTACTCTTGCTTAATGGTTGAGTAGTCTTCTAGGCTTGGTAATGGGGTGATCCCTCTCCCATGGTTTAGTTGTTTTAGTGGTTTTTCTATAATTTGATCATGATTTTAGTAAGGGAAAGGCTTAATCTCTAATTTTCGACCAAACCAAAGGGGCTAATACCTTCGTTGATCATGTGTTGGCCGGGGCTAATACCTTCGTCTTACATACGAGGCTAGGAGCTTTTAACGCTACCGGCGTTTGATTTAAGTGATTTCCAAATGAGATTAAGTCATTTCTGAGCTAATGCCATGGTTATGCTCGACTTTTAGCGTTGAGTGCTTCAAGCTAAGTTTGTCTATGCCTTGACTTGGAGTTGTTAGAAAGAAACGGCTAAATTAGCTAAGTCATCGGGCGGTTTGAGCCTCTAAACCATGCCGCCTGTTTTTACCAAGCACAAACCGTTTTTCTAGTCATTTCACTATCGTTTTCCATTCTCTAAAGCAAAACCGACAGTTGGCCGTCTTAAACGCCGAAAACCTTACAAAAATCCTACAATCCGATTAAGCTATCTCTGAATCCCTGTGGTACGATCCCGGTCTTACCGGTTTATTGCTACTGACGATCAAGCCCTACGCTTGGGGTTTCCGACCTTATTCCGAAGGCAAGGTTTTACGGGTTAAGCAAATAGGATTTATCAAGTGATTTGATTAAAAAAGGAAAAAAAAATGTTTGAAAACGGACACCAAATAGAGCGTGTATGAAGGAAAAAATTCCTACAAATTTATTACAAAGAGTCACAAATACTACTAAGAACAGAGAGGAAGCTGAGAAAACAACTAGTCATACTTTCTCAATTGGCAAGAGGTTCTTTTATTTTTACGAAAATAAAAGCAACTGCGCGTACTGGTCTGCCGGGACGTGTCTCCTTCCGTTTTATTTTACTTTTTTGCAAA
This sequence comes from Rhododendron griersonianum, assembly GCA_018127125.1. Taxonomy (NCBI): domain Eukaryota; kingdom Viridiplantae; phylum Streptophyta; class Magnoliopsida; order Ericales; family Ericaceae; genus Rhododendron; species Rhododendron griersonianum. The sequence goes on from CM030793.1 coordinate 29,402,628, forward strand.
CTGTTTTGGTTCCATCGCTGTAGTAAATGGTGCAACCCTTCCCAGCAACAAAACAGCAGTTGCAGGCTGGACTCTGTTTCTTATGTCTGGTTTTCTTGCATCTCATGTACTTTGCCTTTTTGCAAAATTCAGGGCACGCTTTAGCCCTAGCATACGCCGGTGTAGCCGCCGATAGAAATAGAATCATGCCTGTTGTAACAAAAACAAAAAAAAAAACCCCACAAAAGTTAATTTAAATAATTCATAAAGAAGTGTGAGTAAAAGAATTTCAAGCAACTCGTATAAATAGTGGTAGACGCGAGAATCTCATAAATGATATTTTTTGATAAAAACCAAAAAATGCATGGGGTCAAATCAAAATTTATCCACATTCAAGGAGGCGGTAGATAGGGATTCAGTGAGTCGCGACGAGTGCTATATCATATTACACTTTACGAGCGAGTGTAAACACTATGAGAAAGAATAAGGAAGAACAAGGAGAATATATACCGCAAATGAGGAGTAAAAACAGAACACCAATACTCCTGTTAGCTGCCATGCTCGATACTAATGTTGGCACTTTGGGGTTCTTTTTTGATCATCTGGAGGGGGTTGGCTTGGGGCAATTTATCGAGGGAAGGGAGAGGGGGATCGAACACATGTACCCCTGCAATTGAGAATATTTCCATTGTGGCCCATATTGTCATAGTTGTGAAATTTCGTCCTCTAAGGCTCTAACTAACCACATTGAGGTAGTTTTAAACTTTAGTATTTATTACAAAACACAAAATTTGACAATGTGCACTTTTTAAATCAGCTGATCAATTAGTAATTGCTTGAAAATCTTATAAAAAATTAGTTTGACCAGACATAAATAGGTACATAGCTAAGGTACATGAACAGATCGGATTTTATTTACGAAATGTATGGCAAATATATTTTGAACTTAAATCTTGTATTTTAAATGATTCCTTCATGTATCTACTGATCTACGATTGAGCTCAATTTTTAAAGATATGATGCATGTTCTTCGTGAGAGCAATGAGTTCAACAATTCAGATCATTACTAAGAATCTGGCATAAGGACAAAAAATAAAAGTTTGGAGGGTATGGCGGATTAGAGTATGAGTGGAGCTTACCCTGCAACAAGGGCTCTAATAGATGAGAAATTCTTTGAATAAAGAGGGGTACTAGTGTTATTTGAACAATTGAGTGGATCATGTGCTCCCTTGACTCCATTGAGTCCCGAGCTGCATGTGCATTCACTCTATCCAACCAAGCTGTTAAACCAGATGTTGTCAACTCATAACTATTTAATGCTTTGTGCTTTATTTATTTATTCTTCTTTTTTTTGGGGTAATGCATGGTGCATCTACTCTTCCTACTAATCGGATATCGATTGATATAATTTCGAATGACATTTACTTTGAAATAAATAGGCTTTGATTTTTTATTACAGTCTCCCTTTTACAAGATAAACATGGTCAGTGTTACGAAATTATGTCAATTTTTATTCGATCAATGTGAATTTTGGCATAGGTAATATAGTATTCTTGAGCTGTAAAAAGTGAATAATTGCAATCGTGGCGGGTCCCAAGACAGCCACAAATGGCCTAAACTGTATCTTTGAATTGCACCTTGGTAAAGTTGTGATCCACATTTTTTTTTTACCAGTAAAGAAAATTTATTAATAAAACTTGATTGTGTTAATAGTTTTGCGCTAATGACGCCCTAATTAAACTACGAGGGATCAAATCCCCAAACGAAGCTGTCAAAAAGAATGCAAAAATGGACTTTAATTGCATTTGACACGAAGGCTCAAATGTCAAATTTGGTAACACAAAAAAAAAATGATGCCAACATTTTATTTTACTTTATCTTTTGCATTATATCGCATTTTATAACCAACCAACTCAAAAACAAGGGGAATTAACCCACGATACAGGAACATATATGAAGGGAACAAATTAAACCTCACAAGTTGTACTGGGGCATGAGATATTCCATTGGAGCATGAGATTATTTAGAAATAGGAAGGGATGCACATATTACACATTTACACCTCCATGGGTAACAATGCACACGCGTCCGCGCACACAAAGAAGAAGAAGAAGTAGTAGTAGTGATTAGGAAAGAGAGAGTAAATAACATTATTGTATTTATTATAAGCAGTTGCATGCCCTTTTCTTTGATTGTCCATCGATGCTTTTTAAGTTTCCAATATCAGCTGCAAACTGATTTGGTTCCATCGCTGTAGTAAATGGTGCAACCCTTTCCAGCAAAACAGTAGTTGCATGCCGCCTGCTGCTTCTCTCCGCCGCATATCATGCCACTCTGCAATCTTGAGGGCATATTTTAGCACTAGCGTGTTCCGGCTTGGCTGCTAGTAGAAACAACCCTGACGTAGCCGAAGTGCACCAAAAAAAAAGCAAATTAACAAATGCGAGGAAAATAAGTTAGTAGTCAAATTCAGTAGAATCATTTGATAAGGCTTTGTTAAGTTGGGGCTCTCGAAGTTGATGCATTATTTGTTATCACAAGTACGAAATGCATAAGCAAAAAATAGAGCAATCACGCACAAACAGTGGCGGAGCCAGAATTTTGGCCCGAGGGGGGCCGACATAAGAGAAGTATTTTCATGCAAAAATGTACTTAATATATGATGTAGCTTTGTGGTACATTAATATATTGAATATAATATCTTTTGCATTATTGTCGGCAATTGCCACGCACATGTTTGATTATGTTCGTCTATGAAAGAATTTGAGAAAATTTTACCTGACAATGTAAAATAACTTTAATTTTTGGCTACATCAAACCAAAATAAGTCATAATTTTAGAGATTGTTCTACTAATTATATAAATAAAAAAAACATATTACTTCTAATATTAGTAAAATATTTGAAATGTTGGGAGGGGTCTGGGCCACCCCGGGCCCCTATATACCTCCACCAGTGCGCACAAAGAACATAAGAATATATATATATATATATATATATATATATATATATATATATATATATATATATTGTGATTCAACTTGAAAGCCTACATCCACGTGCGCAAGGGTAGAGCAAACATCTCCACCGCGGAGGAGCTGAACTGAGAGGAAAATAATTTCTGGCAAAAATGCCCTTGTCATTTTGTTTTCCTTGCTATCTGATATAATACATTGGATATAACTGTTTTGTTTGGTTATTTGATATTAATTAGAACACTCAGATGCTTATGTTTGATAACATGCCGTGAATAAATCTAGAGAAACTTTCAAAAAGAAAGGTATAATACTATAAATCAGTGCTTAGAATAAAGACTAATAAAATTAGTTTCAATTTTTAGAGATGAGTAATTATCTTTAGAGTGATCTGCTAATTATGCAAAACAAGAGGATGAGACAAGCATACCGCAAACAAGGAGTAAATATAGAACACCAACCCTGTTAGCTGCCATGCTATCTATATTTCTATGGAGTATACCTCTTTTGTGACTCCGGAGGGAGCTGGCTTGGCCTTGGGGCAATTTATAGATTCAATAAACCTATGGGTACATATGAGTTTGTACATACTATGTATATATGAGTTTTGTGAGGCCCGCCTCGGGTCCCACAAAGATGATTTGAACCGTCTATTATTTTTAAAATACTTTTTTATGGAGCCCTGTAAAAAATCAGCTCAACCCGATATCGGTAAGGATTTTTTTTGAATTTGTGGGGGCGAAACTACTTAACTGCTCAGTTTTACTCCTACAAATTCAGAAAAAATCCTTAGCTGTATCGGGTTGAGCTAACTTTTTACAGGGCTCCATAAAAAATTATTTTAAAAATAATGAACAGTTAGAATCATTTTTGAGGGACCCGAGGTGGACCCCACGAAACTTATATGTATATGATATATACATTGCATATGTACACATAGCAATACTCTTATACTCCGTAGATTATACGGGAAAAGATAAATGTACCAATTGTTCATTAAGAGGATGTGAGGTGCTATGCGTGTAGTCATAAAATCAAAGTCAAACTTGTTGTGGGAGCGTTGGTCTCAATTTATTTCAAAAGTCTGCCGTGTGTGTATATATATATCTCTATTATAAAACAGAAGGGTGTGAGGACAAGTTGTTGGAACGGCTTAGATTCATTTGATTCAAAGGCTATAGTGCATCCTCCTACTTTCTGGTTAAGTGCCCATGGTTTTCACCTAAATTACACAATTGCCATCCCCTTCCAACCGGGATGCGTAGTGCCGTAGGCACGGGCTAGCACTAGTATATATATATATATATATATAAGATAAGCTCCAACCGACAGTCTATGATAAGATAATAATCAAATCCACCGACAGTGTTTTTTTTTTTTTGGAATTTTTTTTTATAACCAAATGTTCGGATCAGCTTACGCCGATCTCGATTAATTCCAGGCTCTAAAATTAATGACCAAACAAATCCTCTGATAAGACCTACGTTTGGAATGTTTGGTCTCCGTGTGATTCGAACATGTGACCTCTCAAAGGGTTTGCCCTAAAGGTTTGGAGTTATGGGCTCTATGAGCTCTATGAAATTCGAACATGTGAACGACCTCAGGGAAGAGAAACACTTATTTGCTTTATAATGCCTACTTGGCCTAACCTCTTGGTGATAAATCCATTGACACTCCCCGACTTACAGATTTTGTCAAGCGTTTGGAAACAACGCTGCTACCCCTACCGCACCATTTTACCGCTCCATATAAAACGGTGCCGTTTTGGCCTTAACACCCGTTTCCCTTGGTTTCCTATTTGGTGTCCAATAAATGGGCATGATTATTGATGATTTTGTGGGATTCATTTCGGGTCCCAAAAAAATGATTTAAATCGCATGTTATTCGTAAAATATTTTTTTATTGGATTCTTGTAAAAAATTATCTCAATCCGATATCGGTAAAGACTTTTTCAACATTCGTACGAATTTTGAAAAAGTCCTTACCGATATCGAATTGACTTAAATTTTTGAAGAAACCCATGAAAAATATTTTTAAACTAATGAGCGGTTTAAATCATCTTTGTTGAACCCGAAATAGTCGCTCAATCATCATAGATTAAAGATTGATTTCAATAAAAAAAAATTAACGATTTATTGATGATTTTGTGGAGCCCATTTTAGGTAAAAAAAAATGATTAAAATTAATCTCAAATTATTCTTAAATTTTTTTAAGAATAAACTGTGCATGTCGGTTCTTGTAAACCGTGTGTATCGGTAATGGCGATTCTCACCGGGTGGAGGTGGTCGCCGGAGGTGGAGCCATTGAGTGGTGGTCGGAGGTGGTGGTGGTCGTCTGGTGGTGTTTAGTGGTACCCGTCCCTTCTCTCTCTCTCAAAACCAGAAGAACACGTTTACTACTCGGGAAAGTCTTCAATACACACCCTTTTAAGGTGTGTACTATATGCACCTATTGTGTGGTTCATATTGTGCCATCTCATAAATAATTATTTGTAGGACCGATCATTCATAACATTTTATTTCGTATCGTAACTTATATACTAAAAATTCGTAACTTTTCATCAATATGATTCGTAACGTTTTAGTAATAGATTCATAACATTTTGGGAATTATACCATTTTGGTGTGTTTCAATGATGGTGCATATGATACACACTCAAATAAGAGGTGTGTATTGTAGCACCCCCTTACTACTCATTTGTGTATGTGTGTTTTTTTTTTAAAGTGGGGCCCACTGCCACGTAAGCCAGCAGTAGGCTGAGGGGCAGCAAAAATTCTACAACCACACCCAAATACACACCCTCTCACAAAACACGAAGGTCCCACACACACTATGTGTGCAGTGTGTATGGGACCTTTATGTTTTGTGAGAGGGTGTGTAATTTTGGGTGTAATTGTAGCACATATCGAGGGGTAGTTTGGTGCGGTCTGAGTGGACTCTCTTTAATTGGTTAACTAAACCAAACGTGGCCAACTCATAACTTTAATGCTTTATGCTCTATTTATTTTATTTTTATTTTTTTGGTAATGCATAATATCTCATGTCAATTTACACGCAACTCAAACTAATTCATACAGCCTGTCTCTCCCATAAAAGTTGCTGGTAAGAAAAATTGAACCTATAACCTTCGCAAATAGCAAACTCCAAAATCTCAAGCCAAAATTACTTGACCAACTCCTTGGAGTTAGCACAATGGGCGTGGAGCCTAGTGGAGGAGCTAGAGTGGTCTCAGTTGAGATTCCGCCATCAGTAAGGCCATATATTACCTACGGCTTAAGTTAGTTTAATACTACGTACTTTAATCTATGACTTCCAGATGTACCAAAAAAAAGTCCACACGAAATGTTTTTTCTTATCCCTTTCTCTAATTGCGGTATGACCTTGACTTAGTTTACCAGCCTAGTTCGGTCGTATATCAAAGTGTTCTTTTATATTCTTTTTCTCTAAACACAAAAAAGAAATAGGCAACGAGCTTACCTCTCAGAAAGGAGGCATCCCCGAAGGAAACACCAATTCGTCATCGAGGAAGATTACAGAAGGGACCTGAGCAACGAGCTTACCTCTCAACATGGAGGCATTCCTCGAGTGGAACACCAATGCGTTATCGAGGATGCCCGCTTGACACAGCGAGGTGCCAAGCTTTTCGAAGCAACAATGCCATAGCCAATGGGGATCCATCGGCGGGCGCTCACCACCGAAGCGACAAGCTTACCTCTCTGCAAAGAGGCATCCCCTGAAGGGAGCACCATTGTGTCACCAAGAAAGATTACCGAAGGGACAGTGTCGTAGCCAATGGATGAGATCCATCTGCTGGTGCCCCCCGCCCATGTCAATGACATAGGCAACGAGCTTACCTCTCAACAAGGAGACATCCACCGAAGAAAGCACCAATGCATCATCGAGGAAGATTACCGAAGGGACCCGAGCAACGAGCTTACCTCTCAACAAGGAAGCATCCCTTGAGGGGAACACCAATGCGTCATCGAGGTGCCAAGCTTCCTGAAGCAACAATGCCATAGCCAATGGGAATCCATCAGCCAGTGCTCGCCGCCTAGGCGACAAGCTGACTCCTCAACAAGGAGGCATCCCCTAGGCAGGCTACGCACCGTGGCATTAGGAGTCAAAGACTGTTAGCCAGGTACGCTTTTCCTTGCGGGGATGCCAATCCTTCATCAAAAAGGTGTCATAGCCAAAGGAGATCCATCGGTCAGTGCTCATCACCTAGGCGATGAGCTTACCCTTCAGCAAGGAGGCATCTTGTGAGACCCCAAGGCTTGGCAGAGTCCCACATCGGCTATTAAATGGAAATTGATGTGGAATATAAGTGATCCCGACCAACTACTGTACAACTTGAGGTTAACCTTTTGAGCCACGTGGTTAGGCGAATGGTAAGCAGGTCAGCTGGCGCGGGTCGTGACAAGTGGTATCAGATATTGCACCAACCAAAAGTGTGAGGCGAATCCCGCGAGGAGACATGCTTGGGTGGGCCCAACAAGTGAGGAGTTTAAGGTGCTTGTCGCCCTTGGGCGGGTCCCACATAGGATGAGCCTGAGGTCCTTGTCGAGCATGTGATGAGTCTGAGGTGCTTGTCGTGCTTAAGCGAGTACTCGTCCCACATCGCTTGGTGGGTAGGTGGAAGTGATAGACCTTGGGGCGCAACGAGAACGTTGCGGTCCAAGTGGGGGAGATTGTGAAACCCCAAGGCTTGGCAGAGTCCCACATCGGCTGTTAAATGGAAGTTGATGTGGAATATAAGTGATCCCGGCCAGCTACTGTATAACTTGAGATTAACCTTTTGAGCCACGTGGTTAGGCGAATGGTTAGCAGGTCAGTTGGTGCGGGTCGTGACACATCCCCTGGGCTATGCACCGTGGTATTAGGAATCAAAGACCGTTAGCCAGGTACGCTTTGCCGTGCGGGGGCGCCAATGCATCATCGGGAAGGTGCCATAGCCAACGAAGATTCATCGGCCAACGCTCGCTACCTAAGTGACGAGCTTACCTCTCAGTAAGAAGGCATCCCCTGAAGGGAACATCAATGCATCATCGAGAATGAGAGTGTGCTAGGCTATTCGCCAGTGTAATGGAATTGTTCTAGTGATAAATACTTAAAATAAAAAATTAAGAGTGAAACAATTTATAAATGTATTTAGACTGATACAATTGATAATTTATGAAAGACAACTTACAATGAAAATGAAAAATTTTTAAAAAAAGAAGAAGAAGGAATTCAGTGTTTGTACAAGCCCCCACTAGGCCTACACTATCTCAGTAAAAATGTGGACCCAAAATTAAAGGATGGTGGGTGTGGTTGGTTTGGTTTGTCTCCTCCTTATCTTCCTAGATTTGGTAGTTTGAGGCCGGCAGTGAGATTATAAAGTTGAGGTTGGGTTAGGGTTTTTTATTTTGTTTTGTCCGGATGTTTTGTCCAATTTCTGCCCGGATATTTGGTCTACTTTCTGTCCTAGATAGTTTCCCCAGCCCGAGTTTTGTTCCGGTTTGGGTTTCCCAGATCCGGTGGGTGTGGTTGGTGGTTCAATAAGTGACTAATTTTCATCAATTTTTTATGTTGTCTTTGATATCGAAATCCGCCATCCCGAGGTGATTGGTGTCTGGATACTAGCTCCACGTATACCGATCCATGTTGCGCATGTTGACGGTACGAAGAAGAGTGTTGACTCATGCATAGGCCCTAGACATTAGCTTTGTCTTTTTGTATTCCCTATATATTGTTAGTTTTGGGGCTTGGTTGTGTTTCTTTGTCTCTGTATTCGAATGAAAATCTGTAGATACCGTATGGTTCCTTGGAATGACAATATCTTCTCTTTTAGGGTCCGTTTGGATGCGTTATTATGAAGGGGGATAAGCAATACCCCCCATTGAAACCTGGTCCCACAGCTTAATCCCTCGTTTGGGAAGCCATTTGAGGCCGGGATTATTTTCTCCCGGTCTTCCCTAATACCGGAGAAGGGGTATTCGGGGGTGTTACCGATGGCGAGGGTTTGGGGTGTCCATAGCTTATACCCCCTAATCCCCCTCAAAAATTGACGAGAACACCCTTCCTTATCCCCCTTCCCAACCCCAATTTGCTGGGTGTTTTCAATTAAACAGAGGAAAACGAAAAGGAGAAGAAGAAGAACAGTAGCAAATCGGACAGAGGGAGGACGAACCAGACCAGGTCGTGAACGCACAGAAGATCGTCGTCTTCTTCTTCTTCCATCGTACAGAAGATCTTCTTCTTCTTTGTTTTCATCTGCCACCATTCTCGTTCTCGTTCTCTCTCTCTCTCTCTCTCTGTTAAATTGGGTGTAGCCGATAAGAACGAGGATAAGAACATGGAAAAATTATCCCATGTGTTTTTTACAAGTTACAACCCAACCCATTCACACTTAAAAAAAACACAAAATTATCAGCATAAAAAAAATACACTTTTAAAAAACGAATTTTAAAAAATTAGGTGTCCTAAAAAACACAAAATTAGACAGTTTATATATATACTAAAAAATTTGTTTAATGTAACGCCCCGATTTTCGGAAATAAAATCGAAGACTTTTAAGTAATAAAAGAAAACATTTCCTAAATTTGAAGTTTAAAAACAGTCTAAAACAGAATTCTCAACATCGAGATTCACTTATTACAAGCCACTGAAAAATCCTAATGATAATCTTTAAGAAAAATAATTAAAGTAACAGAGCCCACTCCTAAGTCTGGTACGGATCCCAAGCGTACTCGGGTTCGATTCCCACTGCTGGATCCTCTTCTGCATAGAATTGTTCGCCTTCAGAATTCTGTACCTCTCCTTGAAAGTGTGCCATTGTGGGATCCTCTCCATTGAATCCTGCATCCTCTGGCAAATTGATCGCCGAAGCAACTGATTTACCAGGATACAGACGTATCCGTGAGTGATAAATCACCCAGTAGAATAATCTAACCCAACTACCCCTCTTATTTTACAGTTAGCAATCAAGCAGGATAAACATGGTACGAAAGAATATAACAGAAGTATTTCATATCAATCAGTTTATTACTATTCATTAACCTGACGTGTGATCTAAGATCTCACCGCGAGATCTTTCCTCCCTCAACCTCTAGCCATGCTCGGTCCCATGGGATCACTTTATTTTGCTGTCACGGATTGCACCTAAGTTATGTACCCAGTGTGTATCCCTCTCAATACAACAAAAGAAAGCTTACCATGCCTGAATCACAACTAGGGTTCGCCTATCTTATAAACCACATCGCAACCATTCCACAATCATCACTGGACACCCGCCAGTATATCAATTCATCACTGGACACCCGCCAGTTTCAATCTCATCACAATCTCAAAATCACGCCTGCAGGCAATCTAAAAACAAAAACTTTTTCTAATTCATCCATTACTTACCATCGTCTAGGTGATTTCTATTTCGCATACCACCCCATGTCTCTAGGATCCAATCTAACATATCATTCAGCAGTTGGAAATAATAATTAAGCAAACAGAATAATAATTGAAATAAATAATATGCATTGAATCACATAACTTTTTATGAATGGGCCGTTGCCCTTAGTCTTGTATGATCAACAAGTCATTAATAAGGTAAGGAACTTTTATTAAATAAAAGTTTTAATAAGAAGGATATAATCTAGGCTCGTATAAATTTATATTTAGGAAAATAAATTGATTATCGATCATAATAAATACAATAAGTAATTAATAACACTAGAATAGGTAGCATGGCTCTAAAAGGGGTTCTAGGGTCCTACGTAACCTGTTCGAGTATCAACAAGTGGGTCCGGAGGGTTACAGAATTATTTTTAAAACAAAAATGATTTTTAAAGTTACCAAAGTAATATAAATAGATAATAAATTATTTAATAAATAAAATATGTCGAGATTAACAACATATCATCTTTAGGATGTAAAGAATCTAAAAAAAATATTTCGGGAATTTATAAAATGGTTTATAAGGTCGCAAGAATTTTTCGTTTGAAACTTTTGATTGAAAATAAACAAAAAAATTAATTAAATAGATATTAAAATAAAAAAAATATGATATTAACAAGTTATGATCTTTGAGGTGTTAGGAGTCTAGGAAAAATAGATCGGGCGTCGAAAACGGTGTTCGGGATGTCGAAAAGTCGATTCGGAACGAAACAGAGAAAACCGCCAGTTGACCTTGCGGTGGAGCACGCTGCCGCGACCTCGCGGCTGGTTCTTGCGGCCCGCACCTTGCGGCCGCAAGGTTCGGCCCAGATTTGGTGTTTTTCGTTTTTTGCTACGGTTTTGATGCATGGGACCTTGGGGGACTATGGGTTAGGCTTAAAAACATTAAATATACATAGAGGAGTGATTGGAATGGATTAAAATACCTCGAATCGGATTGAATTGAAAAAAAACAGATCTTGAACTTTTTGAAGAAGATGACTTCGGTTGGAGCGAACGGGGGACCTTGGGCTCGAATTTGACGATGCTTGTGGATGCTTGGGATTGTAGAAGAAGGTTGGAACGAGTAATTCGGATCTCGGGGGTTTCTAGAACTCAAACCCACTTTTCTCTCTCTCACTTTCTCTCTCTAGAACTCCATGGATTGGAGTCCGACTTCTATTGAATTCTCTCTCTTTTCTGGACTGGTGAGGTGTGAATAATTTTGTGGTGAGTTCTAGGGTCGGGGCTATGAGGTATATATAGGAGGATTTCGATGATAAGGATGATGAAATCGTATTGGAATGGGATTCTAATTATTGGCTTAATATGGACGGGAATTATGGACGAAATTATGGCTAGGAGAGTGGTAGAGATTGAGTAGGAGTAGGAGATGGGGAGGTGGAAGAGTTTGCATGCATGCATGCAACTAAAAATAATTAAAAGGGATAATTAAGAATAGGATAATTATTCTTTGTAATTATCAAGTAATTATCTAATAAAGAAATAAATAGGATAATTATAATTATCTAGTATTTATCTACTAAGGAAATAAATAATATTAGAACTAATAACATATTTTAAAATAATTCTTTTTTTAAAGCTATTACTCCCTCCGTCCCATAATATTTGTCCGGTCCGCAAAACGAGGACTAAAAAATAATGCATTTCTTTCAATAAAAAAATCAAACTTTTTTCATAAATTACAAGAACTCATCGATATCTAATGAATTGTTGAAAAAAATTTGAATTTTTCTTGCAAAAAACATATTATTTTTACGTCCTTGTTTTGCGGACCGGACAAATATTATGGGACGGAGGGAGTAATAATTACCGAAATTACGGGTTATTACATTTAATAATTACGGCTTAAATTGTGAAAGAATAATTAAATTTACAATTACATATAAAACGTAATACATAATTAATTTAGGGACGGTAAAGGGCAAAAGGGTAATTTGACAGCTTTTTATATCATTCACCCTTCCTTATACCCCCTATCAATCCTCCATCCAAACCAAGTATTATTTAATCCCCCTTCTCTAATACCTCATCCAAACAACCTACTATTTAATCCCCCTTCATAAACATCACATCAATGTGGGCCATCCCTTATTAACTAATACCCCCTACTATTTTATCCCCCCTTATTAACTAATACCCCCAATTCTTTCCCTGCATCCAAACGGACCCTTAAGGTCAAAAAAAAGTTTGTGGGCGGTGTTCGGGTTGTGCATGGTTCAAACATTTATTTTGTGGAGTTGGCTTGATCTTTGCTAACAACATTGTTTCTGGTTGTTGTTAATTTCTATTTTCTTCTTCTTTTTTGTTGTTAAAAAAAATTCGAGAGGCGGTGGGGTAGGTTGAGAAATTGCAAGTAGCAGTAGTAGAAAGGTATTGTGCACTCTACGAGACTCTCTCAGTGAGGGTATTGTGCACTCTCCGAGACTCTCTCAATGCATTTCTTTTCTTATTATACTGACTTTATTTTATTTTTATCCTTGTAATGAATGAAATTTCTTTTGCCGATAAAAAAAAATGAATTTACAAATTGAATACAAATTCACAAGGGGTACCAAAATTCAAAAGGGCGTGAACTTGTCGATTAAACACAATCTCGCAATGAGGTCCACAACAATTTTTTTTCTCAGCAAAAGAAATTTATTAATCTCTAAAAAGATACAAAGATCCACAACAATTTAGAGGAGTATAAATTTGTGACTCGATCAACATTACATGGGTTAATTAACTAACAATTCACATGGGCGTTTAGGTCTTATTGTTGCATTGAGATCCTTCATTGAGGTACTGGATGGTCCAGTTTTGGTTATTTGTGGGCTTTTTTCGGACCCATTTCGATGTTTAATTGAAACCGCTCATTTCTAAAAATTGTCGATAGAATTAACCATACCAAACTTTAGAATGATTGGATATCGATTGATATAATTTTGAATGACATTTACTTCGAAATAAATAGACTTTGATTTTTTATTACAGTCTCTCTTTTACAAGATAAACATGTACAGTATTTCAAAATCATATATATATATATATATATCAATTATTATTCGATCAATGTGAACTTTGGCGCAAGTAAATATTCTCTAGAACAGCCACAAAATGGCCTAAACTGGCACCTTTGAATTGCACCCTGGTAAATTGTGATCCACAGCTTTTATTACCAGCAACAATATCTCTATTATAAAACAGAAGGGTGTGGGGACAAGTTGTTGGAACGGCTTAGATTCATTTGATTTAAAGGCTGTAGTGCATCCTCCCACTTCTCAGTTAAGTGCCCATGGTTTTCACCTAATTAACACAATTGCCATTCCCTTCTAATCGGGATGCATAGTGCCGTAGGCACGGGGTAGCACTAGTTTATTAATAATGTCTCTATTATAAAACAGAAGGGTGTGGGGACAAGTTGTTGGAACGGCTTAAATTCATTTGATTTAAAGGCTGTAGTGCATCCTCCCACTTCCCAGTTAAGTGCCCATGGTTTTCACCTAATTAACACAATTGCCATTCCCTTCTAATCGGGATGCATAGTACCGTAGGCACGGGGTAGCACTAGTTTATTAATAAAACTCGAGGTGTTAATACTTATGCGCTAAGGACGCCCTAAACAAAGTTGGTGATAAAAAAATAATAATAATTCCCCAGACAAAGCTGTCAAAAAGAGTGCAAAAATGTACTTTTGCGTTTGACACGAAGGCTCAAATGTCAAATTTGGCAACCAACAAAAAATGATGCCAACATCTTATTTTATTTTAAATTTTGGAAAATATCGCATTTTATAAGCAAGAAACTCAAAGACAAGGAGAATTTACCCACGATACCGAAACATATACGGAGGGAACGAAACCTCACAACAAACTACCTCAACAACAAAACTAGGACCCAAGATCTTTACTTGAGAATTGAGATATTCCATCGGGGCATGAGCTTATTTAGAAATTGGAAGGGATGCATATAGAAATGCAACCTACACTACCTCATTCCACAACACCATCCACTACATTTTTTGTGGTGTCTACTCTGAGTCCCACAAAATATGAAAAAATATCCATAAATTTTGAAATAATATTTTATAGGGGCTTGTAAAAAAAAAGCTCCAACGGATATAGGTAAGTATTTTTTCTAGATTTGTAGGGGCGAAACTGTTCAACTGCGCAGTTTCGCCCCTACGAATTTAGAAATAATACTTACCGATATCCGTTAAAACTGATTTTTTACAGGGCCCCATAAAATAATATTCTAAAATTTATGGGCATTTTTTTGTATTTTGTGGGATCCGAAATGATCCCCACAAAAGATGTAGTGGATGGTATAGTGGAATGAGATAGTGTATGTAGCATCTCTCGGGATGCATATTACAACTCCGTGGCTAACAATGCGAGCGCGCGTGCACACATATAAAAAAACTAGTGCATGTATAGGCGGAGGGACATTGAGACAAGTGTAAGAAGCCGACCCCATTGGTTGTCAAATTTTCATAGGGGATAGGTATAATTTTCACCACATTTTTACTCATTTGACCCTACTTTAAAATTCATTTTTGCCTCAACCTATATAAGGGTTTTGTACTTAGGCAAAAAATGGGTCAAAATAGAATCTCCACCCACAAATTCCCAAATGTAACAGCGCTGATTTCGTTCGTTCTTCAAAACAAATCAAAGGTTTTTGTTCGTTTCTCTTCTCCTAACCTCTGCTCTGCACCAAAATCTCCATAGAAGGTAATAACCTCCTTCTCTTCTTCAATTTCGTCTCTCTCTCTCTCTCAACACAAATCAGAACCAAATCTTATATTATTTCTCTCTTTTTTCTTGATTCACGTAATCACATTCTAAGAACCTCCTTCTCTTCTTTACCAACTACTACTGCCATGGTAGAGAGAGCATTTTCCGTTATGGAGATTGTAAAGAGTAGGTTTCGAAATCATATATGTGTGATCAATGGATGCATGATAGTTTGGTTGTGTATATAGAGAAAGGTATTTTTGAAACCATTACAAACGAGACTATCATCCATCATTTCCAAAGTATGAAAAGTCATCGAGGTCAATTGTAAATCGAAACTACATTTTGTTATTAATATATATCTACATTTTGATTAACTTGTTAATCCTAATTGTTTCTTTCAATTAGCAACTAGAAAATGAAATCACACATAGTTCAAATTTCCGACCTCGCTTATCGAAAATCTTGGTTCCGCCACAGAGTGCATAGCAACTACTTACTAGTATCATAGACGATACGTGCTTTTTATTGGTAATTACGACAATCTGAAGAGACAATACAATCTTAAGAAAGAAACCAGCAGCCACAATTGTGATTAGGAAAGAGAGAGTAAATAACATTGTACTCCTATTTATTATAAGCAGTTGCATGCCCTTTTCTTTGATTGTCCACAGTCGATCATTTTTAAGTTTCAAAGATCAGCAAACTGATTTGGTTCCACCGCTGTAGTAAATTGTACAACCCTTTCCAGCAAAACAGCAGTTGCATGCCGCCGGCTTCTTCTCTCCGCCGCATATCATGTACTCTGCCACTCTGCAATATTGAGGGCATATTTTAGCACCAGCGTTTTCCGGCTTGACCGCTAGTAGAAACACCCCTGATGTAGCCAAAGTGCGCAAAAAACAAAAAACAAAAATTAAGCAAATTAACAAATGCGAGAAAAATAAGTTAGTAAGATTCCAGTAGAATCATTCGATAAGGCTCTGTTAAGTTTGAGGCTCTCGAAGTTGATGCATTTGTTATCACAAGTACGACTAAAATTATACAATAGTCCGGGAGCACCGCTATGTGATGTTCCGGACCACTCCACAACCACACAATCTCATGGGGTCCACAATTAGTGTAGAGACCCACAAAAATGTGTGGTTCTGGAATAGTCCGGAATACCACATGACGGGATGCTCCCGAACTACTGAATAATTACTCCAGGTACGAAATCCATAAAATTAATAGAGCAATCATGCACAAAGAGCATAAGAATATTTATTATGATTCAACTTGAAAGCCTACATCCACGCGTGTGCGCAACGGCAGAGCAAACATCTCCACTGGGGAGGAGCCGAACTAAAAGGAAAATAATTTTTGGCAAAAATGCACTTTGTCATTTTGTTTTCCTAATTGCTTCCTTAGATAAAACTGTTTTTTCTGGTTATTAATTTGATAATTAGAACACTCAGATACTTATTTTTGATAACATGTCGTGAATAAATTTAGAAAAACTTTCAAAAAGAAAGGTAGAAGTGCTTAAATTAAAGAGGATGAGTCAAGCATACCGCAAACAAGGAGTAAATATAGAACACCAACCCTGTTAGCTGCCATGCTATATTTCTACGGAGTACTACCTCTTTTGTTGAATCTGGAGGAAGCTTGGCTTGGGGCTATTTATAGGGGTGGGGAAGATGAGAAAAACTTCTTTACAGAGCCTCCGTAAAGAAGATTTTAACGGAGCCGAACAATTTCATCCGTCCAAAAATATTTTAAGCAAGCCAGATTTTAAATAAACTTTCCGCGTGAATAGCTTAACTATTTAAACTATTTGCACGAATAATTTATTTTAAATTCGGACCATCAATTACCGAGACGATTAGTGAGATAGGACGGTGTGAAAACCTCTTTTACGGAGCCTCCGTGAATAAGGCAATCTCGGGGAAGATACATGTACCGGTTGTTAATTAAAGAGGATGCGAGGTGCTATGTGTTTAGTCAAAAAACCAAAGTCAAAGTTGTCGTGTAGTGTTGGTCTCAATTTATTTCTAAGGTCTGCCGTATAAGATAAACTACAGTATTAAACTCCACAACCGACAGTCTAAGATAAGATTGTGATCAAATCCACTGACAGTGTTTTTTTTTGAAAATATTTTTTTTATAATCAAATGTTCGGGTCAGCTTGTGCCGATCTCGACTAATTTCGAGACCCTAAAGATAACAATTGGGCAAATCCTCTAGTAACTCCAAGATCTAGAATATTTGGCCTCCGTGATTTAGAGTACATGGCCTCCGTGAAATTCGAATATACGACTGATCTCATAGTGGAGAAACACTTATTTGCTTTATAATATCTACTTGGCCAAATCCATTGGCACTGTTCCTCGAGTTACGGATTTTATCTTTTTTTTTTTTTTGACCAGCTAGAAAACGCAGATATTATATATAAGGAAACAGTACAATAAAAGGGGATACTACCGGTCCGAAAATACAGAAACAACAAATAAAAACAACAAAACCAAAAAAGAAAAGCCGCCTGGAACCATGACGCCGGAGCCGGACCTGTCGAACACACTCGTGAAGAGGGGTTGGAGAGGCCGAAGTTGAGAGGCCAGGTATGAACACAGAGCAGACCCTCCTGGATAACCCGTCGCACCAACTCGAACTCGTCCCGCCGCAAACTGAAGGCAGAAGCCGCCGCAGACGTCATCTTCGTCGCCGGTGAACTGTTCAAGAAACCAGCCAAAAATAATGGGGAGAGTGGGAGGTCTCAGCTCCTGAAGGAGAGAGTCTCAACCATCTCACAACCATAGGCGTAGAAAGAAACAGGAGTTTGAAATGAGTGTTCTTTCTAAGCGTTCTTTCTACGCACATCATGTGTTTTTGAAATGAGCTGGATTGGGTAGTCCAATTACAGAAATTTGAGGGTTTTTTGGGTCTACTTAATTATTGAAACCTTCAAACTATTAGACGTCGTTAGAAATGTTAGATTTCTTGAAGGGTTCCAATCTAAAATCAATTGACAATAGGTGGAGTAGCCTCAAAAATAAATTAACCAAAGATTGTGTGGCTTAGATTAGCAATGTTGGATACAGCCTAACACTCCCCCTCACGTGCATCGATCCCAGATGCACGTGGAGGTACGAATTGGGGAGACGAGGAGACTTGACTCAGGCGACGAAGACTCGATCACGTGAGGTGAGGCCACCCAATTATCTGACTCTAATACCATGTTAGATTTCTTGGAGTGTGTCAATTCCTAAAACCAACTGGCAATAGGCCGAGTAACATCTAGAATATTTTAACCAAACTTGGGTGGCTTAGATAGCTATGTGGAATAAAGTCTAAGATTTCCCCTCACGTACAGCTCGGATGCACATGGAAGTACGAATTAGGGAAACAAAGATATTTGAATCAGGCGACGGAGACTCGATCACATGAGGTGAGTGTGCGGTGTGGGAGCTTCTCAGCCTAAATTATTAAAGATGAAACATATATATGAGGGGGAATAAAATCTAACATTCCCTCTCACGTGCATCTCAGATAGAGAGATGCTCACATGATGGCACAATTATTTGATTACATAACATACAACAAGCAGGCTCGATGCCTACAAACTAAAAGGGAAAAAACACACACACACACACATTGATGCTCTATCAAGAGCTATACTACCCTTATTGGTTTAGACTCACAAACAAATACATTCCAAGAGATGGAACATGGAGTATATATAATTTCAACAAAACAGAATCGCAGTACCATACAAATATGAGCTAGAGTTACAATAATTGTAGGAGTAGTTCCCATCCCATATATATATATAGGATGGATGGCTTTTAAGTTTCAAGAACAGGTATCAAAGGTTCCATCATTATAGTAAATGGTGCAACCGGGGCCCGCAAAGCAACAGTTGCATGCTGGACTCAGCTTCTGATTTCCTTTGGACTCACAAATCATGAAGACTGCGCCACCCTTACAGATTTCTGGGCAAACTTTGGCACTGGCACGCTCGCCCTTCAATATTCCTAGGAAAAACACACCTGTAATTGACCAATATTTCAAAACAATAATAATAATAATAATCAGGTTTAATGGAGTACGTAAAGATCTTTTAACGAACACTAGTTGAAGAAAAAGAGAACTCTGGTCTATATCTAGCAATTAGTCATTTCTTAGAAAAGTATTTGTGATGCTTTTAGATTGATGACACGCACAATGAGGCTCTGTTTGTTTGGACGTAAAATATTTTTGGATAAAAACGTTTTACCAATTTTTCATTATTTGGCTAGAAAAAGAAGGGGGAAAATATTTTCAAGATAAAACATTTTGAATGTTTTCCTCTAATTTTGGCCGTAAGTCATTTTTGCATTTCACCCTCTATGGTCCGACATTTTCCAAAACTATGTATTCTATTCCCTTCTTCTCCCAAATCATATTAGATCCAAAACGAGAGAGAGAGAGAGAGAGCGCTTACTTGATTAAAATAATTCAGAACCTACAATCTGCCATTGTTTTGAAAAATATTTTTTATGTGCCAACCAGACACCGGAAAATGAAGGTTTATAGTTTGTTTTCTGAAAAAATATTTTACATCGAAACAAACGGATCCAAAAGTGTGCAGAAGGCTCTCGTTTATGGTTGGATCTGAAACGGCAGTAGCAGAGTAGATAGGTAACCTTACGTCTTTCATTATGCATAGGCTAATTGCTATGATTCGAACCTGTAACCAGCAAATCATTGTGTCTTTCTCCAATTTTTGATGAAAATGGAGTATTGAATATTAAGCTAGAAATTAAAAGGAGTTATTAATGCTCACCATGTTCTTTGCGCTTTTATTGTAGGTTAGGTAGTCATTCCCTTGAGTCCTTGACTCGGGTGGATAAATTTTACTCCACAAGAAATTGGAAAAAACTTGACAAATCAGCCTATTTCATATGCGTACCAAACAAAGTTTTTCGTGCTTAAAAACGTGCTACACGATCAATGGGTGCACCAACTTGATAGTGCTTTCCGTCACGATTGGTTTCGAGTTTTGATCACATCACCATACAATAACATAAGTACATAACACCAATTCGTATGAACATTCATCAGTTCAAGTGAAGACCAAAGTCTAGCAGCAACATGAGTGGACAGTTGACATGTACTAATGGTAGTTTTGAAAGGAAAATGATTTATAGACATTTGTATTTTGGTACAAAAAGTTTAATGGACAAAAGTCTATATTAGGTCTCTCTATGAGCTATTAAGCTTAAACTGCTATTAGTTTATATGCTATAGAATGGAAATTAGAAAGCAATATTGGTAGAGTATTACCATACACAAGAAGAAGAACAAGGACACCACCTCTTTTAGATGCCATGATTCCTTCCCTTGGTGTGGAGGTGGCCTAGCTTTCAGTATTTATACCAAAAAAATATCCTAATAGAACGAAATGCAGGCTATTGAAAAAATTGGGGCTACAAGCCTACACCACTTATGAAGGGAAGTAGTATGATGTTTAGTCATACTCTTAACACCAAAACTCCATTCAAATAGCCATAAAGGTCGTGCGAATTATGACATTTGAATTCATGTTGATATTTGCCAGGGCACGACTATTAAAAAAGACAATCAAATCGGTAGAAATTAGTGAGTATAACTCTGTACACTTTTTATACAATATTAATCCGGAATTCCATGAGTAACTACTAGCTCATGAATCTCTTAGGTTGTGTGTGGACCATCAATTTGACAAGAGATTTGAGGAGGAAAAAGAAAATATAAAGTAAATATTGCCATTCTTGAGGGTGGAGCTACATCATGACAAGTGAGATAACTTGAACCTACTCACATGATTAATTGTCCCAAGAAACCCACTAAAATTTCAATATTTGTCATACCGCAAACAGCGCTTCAGCTACCAATTTGTTGCAGTGCACCTATATTTATATGGTGATTCAAATTTTAGGTGACGGCATTGATTAGGTGATGTCAAGTAGTCAGGATGGGAGGCAAAGACGGAGTCAGAATTCCACCTTAATGGTGGCAAATATATAAACTAAAAAATTGAAAAGACAGACTAAAATATGATCAATATTTATCGGCTTAACAAAATCCAAATAAAGTGCTAAAAACTATGATAAACGATATTTGGCGATGCACGTATCACAGCCTGTGGACATCACTTGATATGCTTTCGCTTGGAAGGATCACTTGACATCACACACACACACTTTCAAGTTGGCGTGCCAGTGACTTTCACATCTTGTCAGAAATTAGTAAAATCGATTATTGTTTTCCGCTCTAGTTTTTCCTACAATGGGAACTTAGGACACAAGAGTGCAAATGGTTCTCCTGTCTTTTTCTTTAGACGTGTTTTTGTCATTTCTCATATGCCCCTCAATGTTTTAAGATCAGTTCAAGAATCCAAGTTTAAGGCCTTCTATACGAAAGAGAAAAATAAAAATAAAAATTTAAGGCTTCAGTTTTTGGTTGGCTCTCATTCAATTTTCCCAGAGGATGTGTATTTCGCTTTCTGTGCTGGTCTTGGGTATTTCATTGCCAACCTTGTTGGATCGAACCTCTAGGAAAATTGAATGAGAACAAAGATGAAGAAAAACTAGCTACTATTATTTTAGGGCCTGATTGGATGCGGGACTAGTTTAAGGGGTATTAGTTATGAAGGAGATAAGATAAGGGTATCCATAATGGCATAATCAAAAAAAATATGTTTGTAAAGTTAATAATATTTGTGCAAAATATGGCTTATAATCAAACTGAGAGACCTCCTTAAAAATAATCAAATTTTGAGCTTTGAATAACCAAAATTAACAATCTTTTGAAATAACCAAATTTAGTGAACTCCACATATTGCCGCCCCCCCCCCCCCCAATGTTTAGAAAAAAATATTTTACTAGAAAACTATTTTTCCCCCCAAAATACTTTTTTTTACCGTTTTTCAAAAATAATTCTTATACAAAAAATTTATTGTTTCTTTTTCTTTTTTTTTTGAAAAACTGTTTTGTTTTTAAAACTATTTCACATGTACCTTACTTTTCTCGACAACATATAGCTGACGCAATTTTCTTCCATCGCTAAAAGGTCCTCATTTATCGACAGGTGCGCATGCATATAACTTTTTACCACTAAAACTTTACATTTTTCAAAACATAATATACCCCTTGCGTTGGCAATCTGGTCGCCAATTGTACATTTTCTTGTAGTTTTGTGACTTATAATGAGAGAGAAAAAGCTACACATGTACAAACTTTTAACATGCGGTTTAGGCGATTTACTCGGCAGTTGGTGGTAGAGGTGTCAAATGTGTCTGTCGTGCCGTGCCGTGCCATTTTCTTCCGTGCCAATCGTGCTTCGTGTCGTGCCGTATCGTGCCTGTTTACTTTAGCGTGCCATGGCGTGCCGTGCCCGTACCGTGCCGTGTCGTGCCATGGTGGGTCATTTTGCTTTGTCGGGTCGGATCGGGCCTTGCCTTTTTTAAATCGTGCCACGTCGTGCCGTGCCTTTTTTGTCGGGTCGGGTCGTGCCGTGCCTTTGTTACCATGTCGTGCCGTGTCGTGCCCGATTAATTAATCATGCCGCGTCGTGCCGTGCCTTTTTTTTGTCGGGTCGTGCCGTGCCTTTTTTGTCAAGTCGTGCCGTGCCCTTTTTGTCGGGTCGTGCCGTGCCCTTTTTGTCGGGTCATGCCGTGCCCGTTTACTTAATCGTGTGCCGTGCCGTGTGCCATCGATTTTCGTATACACATCACCAACCGGCAACCGATTTTCGTCTTAAAACAAAATCTTCTCAAAAAGTGAAAAAAACACATTTCCGTGTCTCTAATGTTCTCAAGTTTGTAGACTTGTAGTATTCAATCCTAATTTGAGGCGTGCTAGCAAAAATAACTATCTTTTTTGCTTAAAACTTTATTGAGACTTGTAAATTTCAATTCAAATGGAAAAAAAAAAGATTTAGAGATTTGGTGATGCTCTAATGTTCTTAAGTTTTCGCATGCTCATGAGAGAATTGTCAAATATTGGCACATGCAAATATGCAATGGCAAAAAACCAAACATGAAGCAGTTTCTAAAAGAAACTTTCGATTAACAATTGGACATCTATTTTCGTTGTTTTTCTTTTCCCCCATTTTCCCCCTTGTAATTCATTATGTTAAAGCCGATAGCCAAAGTGCTTTCTTGTTTGCTCCCTATTTTATGTCTAGTCTTTTACAAACTGTTTCTGTAAGAATAAATTTGCGAATGGCAATTGTGAGCATGTCAGTATGCGCCATGGGTTGCTAAAATTCCACCTTATTTTTTGGGTATCTTCAAATTTCTTTCTTATCACACCATTGCCATTCAAGACAAATGTTGGGGACCTATGCAGTCCAAATTTCAAGCTACTTAAGAAAGTTATTTCCCAAAGACGATAAAGCCAAAGAAACAATATCCAAAAAGGGAAAGCATTATGAAGTAGTTATTGGACAATTGGTAACAAACTGTGTGAGCATATACAAATTTCTGCCATAAAATGCAATAATTACACAGAGCCTTGGGGATCTAACAAATCAATTTATACTCAAATGCAGCCTGCAGCTTTCGTTCAATTGTTAGATTCATTCAATTGTTAGAAACATCAGTAGGAAAGACCTGGACCCATACATAATGTACAAAACATGAAGGGTTCTATCAACTCCTCCATTTAAGCTCCCCAATTCCACCTACATATGGAATTTCGGTCATGAGAGCCTCAACAATGCTAAATCTGTCATGAATAACCTGTCAAGATTGGTATACAAAAAGCATAAGATAACCATTTCGGTCTAGAGCTACATGAAAACTTTGGATTCTAAATATGACAAGTGATTGAAACTGAGTACAAAATCAACCTTTGCGCGCCAATGGAGCAAGACAGTTGGTGGTGCAACTTGGAAACAATATCAATATCAGGTTTGTATTCCTTCTCATTGACACCAATAACAAACATGGGAGCATCCTTACTTGGACAAGAACCAACATGCCAGGCATGTACCAACAGCAGCAGAAAATAGGTATATGAAAGCCAATGATCAAGGAAAATGAATAAGAAAATTGAATTCTGAAGATAAATGCACGTCCTAGCTTTGAAAAAAAACACATTTCCGAAGGGACAACATATGCCACAATATGGCTCACATAAATCACCCAACATAGCTGAAAACTGGTCGTAACCCAGTTTTTTTGTGCCTTTTGGCTCAGATTACGCAAATACATCATAGCCAACAATATTTTTTATTCACACCTTGGGTTTCTCTTTCATTTTGTACTATTCAACTCGTTTCAATGGGAATGAATACTAACAATCGGCTCAGATATTTGTTCCATATCATCATAGCCGTTTCAAACTGCATGGTAAACACAGAAAACTACATTTTTGCATGGTAAATGCAGAACTGCACCTAAAGAGCAGGGAACTGCAAAAAACTGAATGGTAAATGCAGAAATATCATCATAGCCACACACACACACAACTGTTGCACAAGTTGGACACATATTTGGACACAGCAGAGGATGGACGCAGGTTGGACACATTTTTGTTGGCATGGCAGAAAACAGCATGCAAACTCAAAAAACAGCTTTC
Source organism: Rhododendron griersonianum (assembly GCA_018127125.1). Lineage (NCBI taxonomy): Eukaryota > Viridiplantae > Streptophyta > Magnoliopsida > Ericales > Ericaceae > Rhododendron > Rhododendron griersonianum. The sequence continues at coordinate 29,427,311 of CM030793.1, forward strand.
TATTGTCTTCTTCCCTCATCCAATGCCATATTCAAAACTAGCATTAAAGTTGGGAAAAACACATTAATTAGCAAGAGATGTACCATAAGTCTTGTTTTCTTTGAACTAGCAATCAAAAAAAAAGTCTTTTACTATTATAAGAGCATCCGCAATGTAATAATCAAAACCAAAATGTTGTTAAAGTTAACAATGTTTGCTCAAAAAAGTGCTTACATTGTAATAACCAACTTAGCAACCCCTTAACAACTCATCAAATTTTGGCCTTTGAATAATCAAAATTAACAATCTTTTGTCAATAATCAAATCTAATGGTCCCCACATTTTCTTAATTAAGTACACCCATCATTAAACAAAATCTTCTCTCTCTTCCCTTCTCTCTCTCTCAAAAATGTTTTCAAAAAATAATTTTTAAAAACTATTTTTTTAGAAATTTAAAAAAAACAGTTTTTTTTTAAAAAAATTGTTTTCTTTTTGAGAAAACTTTTTTTTTTTAATGTTTTTCACTAAACTGTTTTTTTGAAAAATTATGATTTTTCAAAAAAAACTATTCAAATTATTATCACAGTTTTTATTTTTTAGAATTTTGTCGTTTGAAAAGATATGTGGTAAGTTTTAGTTATCCAATTTTGATTATTACATTGTGGACCTCTACATTGCTAACCTTAGCAATGTCTTAAATGGATAACCAAAAGGTGATGTGGCAACTTTTGGTTATTTAATTTTGATTATTACATTGTGGATGCTCTAAGAGAGCTATAAAATTCTTCTTTTGCTGATATAAAAAAAAAAGAGAGAGCTATAAAATTATTGGAGAGAATTTCTAATGGTGTACATTTTTCATGGAATGCAACATATATATGCAATGTGAACTTCGTAAATGTCAAGCCACATATTTCACCATTATGAAACTACCATAACTAGCGCCTCCATTTGTGAAGGAGAAAAACCCTCTTCATTTGTTGACTTGGCCCCTCTCTCTCTCTCTCTCTCTCTCTCTCTCACACACACACACACGATTCATCTAAAAAAGAAAATCTAAGTCTTTAAACTACCTTCTTCGGGGAAATAACTCCCTTGCAATCCCTCCTACACAGGTACTTCACCTTAATTTACAAGGATGAATTCTTTTTTATTATCTTCTTCATTGTTGTTTTTCTGTCTCAAAGCATTCGTAAGATTTATCTTAATTTTATTTATTCTATGATCTATACTTTTGAATTTGTTATCTCGATTGCACGTATGACTTGTTTCACCCTATTATTGAATATGTATATTAGATGAATGGTTCTGGTGCATACGGTGATATGATTATAGCTTAATGAAAATGCCAAGGGAGGGGGACCTCCTTTTTTCTTAAACGCAAAAAATGATTTTTATTAATTTTGAAAACAAATGTGAGAAAGATTGAAAGAACTCTAAGCACGAGGCATCACTACGGAATACGAAACAAGAGCCATGCCCCCAAAGATGGCACCCCCTAACTCTGAAAAAATCATATGCGGCTAGGACCCAAAAGGAAATAACCCCCAAGGTTGACAAATAGCCAACCATATATGACATAGAACCCCCAAATGGAACACCACTCGCAAGACCCACAAAACTCTCATCTGGATATAATATGCCGCTAGGACCCAAAAGGGAAATAGCAACCCGAGGTTAGCAAGTAACCAACCATGACATAGAACCCCAAAATGGAACGCCACTCTCAGACCCACAAAAGCCACCCACAAAACACACCAGCCCGCAATATAACAAATTAAGGATCAAACAACATGTTGCGAAGCCTGAATATTGGCCTTTCATCGTCTCAGCTTCCGTTATCTTAATTTTGTTTATAACTTCCTCATCACCTCCCAAATAATCGACACCCTTGATCTTTGTTATTGACCAAGCAACCTCCGCCAGTTAGGCGAATCCTGTTCCTACTGCCTTCAAATGGAATACTTAAAGTTGTTGCTGTTGATATGAACAGTACTGCACATTTTTTCTTCTTTCTGCCACCCCTCTTCTTGGATATAGGGATGCCCGAAATTTGTTCAATCGACTTCTTCTTCCAGTTTTCTTTTCCAGTATCCTTAGCGTCGTTCCCTGAATTGAGGCCCACAAGCACTAGATTCCCTCAATCTAGGCCACCTCCTCTGGGTATATTAAGTTGTTTCTATTGTTGTCATCCTATGATTCTGTTAAATTTGAAATAGGTGTCAATTAGACAAACTGTTTTCCATTAGGCTCAATCCTTAATCTAGAAGTATTAGAGAGGTCCAAAGACTCCTCCACTTGCGCTTCTAAACCACCCTTGGAATGATTCACCAAACCCAGCATGGCTTCTTTCACCTCTTCTTTTTTCGCTTGCAATCCAATCCGGCATCCACCCCCTCATCTTCCACATTAGACTTTGACACCATGTTTGAAACAACCATTGGGTGTCTTGACTAAATTCGGATGGACTTAAATTCCATCATTATGCTTTGAATGAGAACGAATAGAGTTAGCTATTTGGCTTGAAGACTCCTCAAAAACTCTTAACCAAGTTTACCCTTCTATTGATTTCCAAATTAATCTTCTCTTGTGTTGGGTGGGTCCCTCCTAGTTGGTGGGTCCACAAGGGGGCTTATTAATTAAGTCCAAAATGTTATGGGGTTATCTTGTTATTCTTTGAATGACAAAGGGGGAATCTTGTAATTTCTTCAATGAAACTACAAAAGGAATCTGGAGACTTCGTCTCCCATCACCTGCAGAAAAAGAGAGAACAGAGAGAGCACGACTGAGAAATGAAAAAGGGGCAAGGGTTTTGCTCAAGTTCAAGCCAAGATCGGGTGTTCGTTTCTTCTCCGATTTTGATGGGTTTTTAGTATGTTATTCAGTTCGACAAGCTCTACGTGTTGATCAGAGCCGATTGCGGAGTTTCTCTCGGGTTCTAGGAGTTTGGGAAATCCACTTGGTGAGACCTAAACTTGTATCTTTGTTGATTTTGTTGAAATCCACCTTAGGGTGATGTTTGTATGCCTCTAGTAGCTTGCTAGGGACGAACTCTTGTAACCCCATTATCGTTATAGTGGAAGATTTGGTAGCGATTACGCTCCCGTGGACGTACCTCTAATTTAGGGGGAACCACGTATAAATTCCGGTGTCTCGTGGTTTGCTTGTTTGTTGCTATTTACTTTTCGGCTCCTAGATTTGCTTGTGGTTATTGTTGTTGCGATAATTTAGCCTATTCTCTATCTGCACAAGGAGGGAAAGATATTCGTTGTGTTTCGGGTAGTTTTTCCCAACAAGTGGTATCAGAGCTACTGGTTTGGTGGGTGTGCTCATTTGATCTTGTGTGAATTTAGAATGGAGGAAAATTCGGGGGCTATGATTAAATTGACTTCCGCTAATTACTCGATATGGAAACCACGAATGGAGGATGTCCTTTACACTAAGGACTTGTATTTGCCGATCTATGGTGATACAAAGAAACCGCAGGGTACAAGCGATGAGGATTGGAAGATAACGAATAGAAAAGCCGTTGCCTTAATTCGTACTTGGGTTGATCAAAGCGTGTTCCATCATGTGGCTCAAGAAACTAATGCGTATGAGTTGTGGACAAAACTTGAGGCTATGTATGAGAGGAAAACGGCACAAAATAAAGCTTCTTTGATTCGAAGGCTTGTTAATTTGAAGTACAAAGATGGCCGTAGTGTTGCGGAGCACATGAGTGACTTCCAAGGGTTGATAAACCAGTTGACTACGATGAAACTAGTGCTAGATGAGGAGTTGCAAGCACTGTTGTTGTTGAGCTCTTTGCCTGACAGTTGGGAGACGCTGGTTGTTACAATCAGCAATTCGGCTCCAAGTGGAATGGTAACCATGGACATGGTGAAAGATGGCATGTTCAATGAAGAAGCAAGAAGGAAAGAGCAAGGTACTTCGGTTGACACTGAGGCTCTTGTTGTTCAGAACAGGGGCAGGAGCAAAACTAGAAATTCTAGTGGTGATCGTAACAAGTCCAAAGATAGATCAAGAAGCAAGTCAAGAGGAACATCTAGGCCAAGGAGTGAAATCGAATGCTTCCATTGTCATAAAATGGGGCATATGAGAAAGGAGTGTCGAATACTTCAAAAGGAGCTAAAGAAAGGGAAAGGTGTCGAAAGTAGTGGTACAAAAGATACAGCCGCAGTTGCCTCCGATGGAGAAGTTATCATTGTTTGCGATGATGGTTTTGTTGGGCTCATGGGGCAAGACTTGAGTTGGGTGATTGACTCCGGTGCTTCCTTCCATGTTACTTCACAAAGGGACTTTTTCGCATCCTATACACATGGAGACTTTGGCCATGTCCGGATGGGTAATGAAGGTGTGTCCAAGATTGTGGGGATGGGAGATGTTTGCTTAGAGACCAACACGGGTTGTAAACTTGTGCTCAAGGATGTTCGACATGTTCCCGATATTCGGCTCAATTTGATCTCCGCCGGCAAGCTTGATGATGAGGGGTACAAGAACCAATTTGGTGATGGAAAATGGAAGCTTTCCAAGGGTTCTTTGGTTGTTGCTAGAGGAAAGAAGAGTTCTACTCTTTATTTGATGCAATCTAAGCTAAGCAAAGGGGAGGTGAATGCAATTGGGGATGAAGCCTCCACCGAGCTATGGCACAAGCGGCTCGGTCACATGAGCGAGAAAGGAATGCAAATTCTAGCCCGGAAAGCACTTCTTCCGGAGGTGAAAGGTACGTGTTTAAAGCATTGTGTTCATTGCTTAGCCGGTAAACAACATAGAGTTGCATTTAATAGAACTCCTGCATCTAGAAAGCCTAATGTTCTAGATTTGGTACATTCCGATGTTTGTGGTCCAATGAAAGTTAGAACACATAGTGGTGCACGTTACTTTGTTACTTTCATTGATGATCATTCTAGAAAAGTTTGGGTTTATGCTTTGAAAACTAAAGATGCTGTGTTGGAAGCATTTAAACTTTTTCAGGTGAATGCTGAAAGGGAAACCGGAAGAACTTTGAAATGCATCCGAACTGATAATGGGGGTGAATACAGAGGCCCGTTTTACCGATATTGCATGGAAAATGGCATCAAGCATGAAAGAACCGTTCCCAAGACACCTCGACAAAATGGCGTGGCAGAAAGAATGAATAGAACAATTGTGGAAAGAGTGAGATGTATGCTCTCACATGCGAAGCTGCCTAAATCCTTTTGGGGTGAGGCAATGAGGACAGCAGTTGCTCTAATCAATCTTTCTCCTTCAGCTCCACTGAATGGTGATGTGCCAGAAAAGTTTTGGTCAGGAAAGGAAGTTTCCTATAGGCATTTGAGGGTGTTTGGGTGTAGGGCATTTGTGCATGTTCCGAAAGATGAAAGGTCAAAGCTTGATGGCAAGACAAAGCAATGTATTTTTCTGGGGTATGGTGATGAAGAGTTCGGTTACAGATTGTGGGATCCAGTTGACAGGAAACTTGTGAGAAGCAATGATGTCGTCTTCTTTGAGGATCAAACCATTGAAGATTTGGACAAAAATGAGAAGCCAACACCATCACATGAGTACCCAGTGAATCTTGATCCGATTCCTTCACCCATGGTGCATGATGATTATGGGGGAGATGTGCAGAATGATGATGATGTTGAGGAAACTCCTGCAGCTGAGGAAACAGAACAAGAAGTGCAACAAGAACAAGTTCTTTCCGAACCACCTGAAGAAGAACAGTTGAGAAGGTCAACTAGAGAAAGGCAACCTTCAAGAAGGTATCCCGTTGATGAGTATGTGATGCTTACAGATTGTGGAGAACCTGAGTGTTACAAAGAAGCTCTAACTCACAAGCATAAGGGGGAGTGGATGAAAGCCATGCAAGAAGAGATGAAATCCTTACATGAGAACCACACTTACGACTTGGTGAAATTGCCTAACGGTAAGAGAGCTCTTAGAAACAAGTGGGTGTATCGCTTGAAGACTGAAGAGAAAAGCTCACAGCCACGGTACAAGGCAAGGTTGGTTGTGAAGGGTTTTGGCCAGAAAAAGGGCATTGACTTTGAAGAAATTTTCTCACCGGTGGTGAAGATGCCGTCTATACGGGTTGTTCTTGGGTTGGCCGCTAGCTTGAATTTGGAGATTGAGCAGCTTGATGTAAAAACCGCTTTCCTTCATGGTGATTTGGAGGAAGAAATTTACATGGAACAACCGGAGGGGTTCAAAGTCAAAGGCAAGGAGAACTTAGTTTGTAAACTAAAGAAGAGCTTGTATGGGCTAAAGCAAGCGCCGCGACAATGGTACAAGAAGTTTGATTTGTTCATGGTTGAACATGGGTATAATAGGACTTCTTCGGATCATTGTGTGTTTATGAAGAAATTCTCCGATGGTGACTTCATTATTTTATTGCTCTATGTGGACGATATGTTGATCATTGGCCACGATGCGGGAAAAATTGAGAGGTTGAAAAAGGAGCTTGGCAAATCCTTTGCTATGAAGGATTTGGGTCCCGCGAAGCAAATTCTTGGCATGAAGATCACCCGTGATAGGAAGAATGGCAAGCTTTGGCTATCGCAAGAGAGGTATATTGAGAAGGTGCTAGAGAGGTTTAACATGAGTAAGGCTAAACCGGTTGGCACTCCACTTGCTAATCATTTCAAACTTAGCTCCAAGCAAAGTCCGGCAAGTGAGAACGAAAAAATTGAAATGAAGAATGTTCCATATGCATCGGCGGTTGGCTCATTGATGTATGCAATGGTATGTACTAGGCCCGACATTGCCTATGCGGTTGGTGTGGTAAGTCGATTTTTATCTAATCCGGGAAAGGATCATTGGGCTGCAGTTAAATGGATTTTGCGTTATCTCCGTGGTACTTCCAAAATGTGTTTATGTTTTGGAAATGGTAAGCCTTTGCTTGAAGGCTATACGGATGCAGATATGGCGGGAGATGTTGATTCTAGAAAATCCACTTCGGGCTACTTGCTGACTTATTCAGGGGGAGCCGTATCTTGGCAGTCCAAGTTGCAGAAATGTGTTGCGTTATCTACCACCGAGGCCGAGTACATTGCAGTAGCAGAGGGTTCCAAGGATTTGCTATGGGTGAAAAAGCTTCTTCAAGAATTGGGCTTTGAACAAGAGAGGTATGTTCTCTATTGTGACAATCAAAGTGCTATTCATTTGAGCAAGAACCCAACTTTTCATTCACGGTCGAAACACATTGATGTGCGCTATCATTGGATTCGTGAGGCGTTGGATGAAAAATTGTTACAACTAGAGAAAATCCATACGGATGAAAATGGTTCCGATATGATGACTAAATCTTTGCCCAAGGAGAAGCATGTGTTTTGTTGTTCCCAAGCGGGGTTGGTTGAACCCCCCACCTAAGTCGGGAGGGGGAGATTTGTTGGGTGGGTCCCTCCTAGTTGGTGGGTCCACAAGGGGGCTTATTAATTAAGTCCAAAATGTTATGGGGTTATCTTGTTATTCTTTGAATGACAAAGGGGGAATCTTGTAATTTCTTCAATGAAACTACATAAGGAATCTGGAGACTTCGTCTCCCATCACCTGCAGAAAAAGAGAGAACAGAGAGAGCACGACTGAGAAAAGAAAAAGGGGCAAGGGTTTTGCTCAAGTTCAAGCCAAGATCGGGTGTTCGTTTCTTCTCCGATTTTGATGGGTTTTTAGTATGTTATTCAGTTCGACAAGCTCTACGTGTTGATCAGAGCCGATTGCGGAGTTTCTCTCGGGTTCTAGGAGTTTGGGAAATCCACTTGGTGAGACCTAAACTTGTATCTTTGTTGATTTTGTTGAAATCCACCTTAGGGTGATGTTTGTATGCCTCTAGTAGCTTGCTAGGGACGAACTCTTGTAACCCCATTATCGTTATAGTGGAAGATTTGGTAGCGATTACGCTCCCGTGGACGTACCTCTAATTTAGGGGGAACCACGTATAAATTCCGGTGTCTCGTGGTTTGCTTGTTTGTTGCTATTTACTTTTCGGCTCCTAGATTTGCTTGTGGTTATTGTTGTTGCGATAATTTAGCCTATTCTCTATCTGCACAAGGAGGGAAAGATATTCGTTGTGTTTCGGGTAGTTTTTCCCAACATCTTGATTGTATCTTAGTTGCAATAAGGATCTTGGCTTTAGCGAATGAAGTTTCTTTTAGAGTATCCTCATCGACGGCTATGACAATGTTAAGAGGAAGACCAATATGTGAGACCAAACAAGCCTATCATAATAGCTGCTTCCCCATTCCGAGCTTTAACATGCACACACAAACCGTCTCTTGTGCCATTCCTCCTTGATCATCTTCTCTTTTAAAGTTATACAAGGGAAGGTGATAAATAATAGTATTTATTCCACTCATCGCCCTGATGTGAATGTCTCCAGCAGCATCTTTCCAGAATTCTTCGCGAAGTTCTTCAACTGAGATCATTTTTGTGTAACACTGTACATTAGTTCCATGGAGAACTTGTACATAAGTTCTATGGTGGCCTAGATTTTGGTTTTGGTGCTCATTCTTCCTCAGGAAAAATTCAAAAAAACCCTTGAACTTTGAACCCAATGTCAAATAGGCACCTGAACTTAAATAAACTTCAATTGAACACCTGAACTTTCACTCCGTTATTCAATTTACCCCTGCCGTCTCAATCCGTTCCATTGATAAGAACGCACCTGAGAAGAAATTTGGTTATAGTTTTCTGCAAAAAGTTGCCCTTCAATTCGCCCTGTTCGGCTAAATAAGCCAATTGGCTTACTTTTTGTCCTTATTCAAAAAAAATTTCATATTTGTTAGTTTTTCGTCAATTTTTTGGAGATTATTGCATCGTCATAACGAGAGGAATCTAAAAAGTAAAAAATTATGATCAAAATCCATTTTTTTAATAAAGACGAAAAAATTGGCTTATTGGCTTATTTTTGTCTTTATTCAAAAAAATTGGGTTTCGATCGTAATTTGTTACTTTTTAGATTCCTCTTGTCATGACGATGCAATAATTCCCAAAAAAATAACGAAAAACTTGTTATGTTTGGATTGGTGTTTGAAATTTTTTTTGAAAAATAGTAGGGGTAATAAGTGGAGAGAGATAGAAAGTGAAATGTTGGAAGTATAGAGAATCTAGAGAGAATTTTTTGTAAAAATTTTTTTTGAATTGTAAAGAGAACAAGGCATAAAAAATACAAAAAAAAATTTTGAATAAGGGCAAAAAATAAGCCAGTAGGCTTATTTAGCCGAACGGGGCCTTAAAAAGGTGTCAGATCACTGTTGTTTCCCTCCAATTTCTCCCTCTAACGTTTTGTTTTGTATGTTAGTGTCCAGCTCAGCGGTTGCCGTTAGGAAAGTCACAGATTGAGACGGCAGGGGGGAAATTGAATAACGGAATGAAAGTTCAGGTGTTCAATTGAAATTTATTTAAGTTCAGGTGCCTATTTGACATTGGGTTCAAAGTTCAGGGGTTTTTTTGAATTTTTCCCTTGTTCCTCTTTTCCCCTTCTTCGCTAATTCTGCATAGAACACCCTATTCTGAGATTTAAGCATGCGTTGTCGAAAGAACTTCCTCTTATCAAAAGTTGCCAATTTCACCACCAATTTCTTATATCGAACCTTCATTCAATTACCTCTTTTTTTGTTGTCAATACATAAAGCATTTTTACTACCAAAACCCCTTCCTCAACCAATTAACTGGGATATCAACTTCCTCACTTAAGAGCATCTCCAGCAGTTCCTAGCCATTTTGGCTAGGAAATATACCAGATATGAGTTTAGCTAGCCGCCAATTGTTCAAGTCCCCCAACAGACTAGGCATTAGGCTATGCAAAGGGAAAAATAGTAACGGCTTGATGCAAAGAGAAAATGGTAAACCTGCTTCCTCCAACTGCTATTTGCTCCAACAGCTTTCTTCCCACTTCCAACAGCTATATCTCACTTTTCTAACAACTAATTTTTTCCTTCATCTATAAATAAGTTCATATTTTACATTTCCACAACCATCTCAATTTAGTTTTTTTTTTTTTTGCCTCTTATCCTTGATTCTTTTCCATATTTCCTCTCATTTTCACACGCATGTCAATTTTAATTTTGTCGATACAGCATCCCTTTGGCCTATGGCTGGGGCTTGGTGTTTGTTTTGTTTTTGGTTTCTTTGGCTTGCCAAAAACAGGACTCTCTAAAAACAGAACGCCCATTATAAAAGTAGTAGCAACAGTTTTATTATGAAAACCCCACAACAATACAAGAGTTAAAACTTATCTTGACACAATCCCCCTGTGAAGAAACAAAGTAGCAGCAGAAAACTTGAAACAAAATCTGAGGACTGAAGAACATGTAACCACAACCATTGTAGTAGAAGCAAGTAGTACCAACATAAGAAGCAGCAACAATTGAAAGGCTTTGCAGTCCAAAACAACAGTAGTACAGACTTGAAGGAAACAAGGCGAAGAAGGCTCAAAATTGGCCATGGACAGAAGTAGCCTACTTGATATTGAAACACCTCCATTGCAGCATTAAAAAGTGGAAATTCCCTCCAATAAATTCACTCCAACATCAAATGCAGCGGAAAAAAAAAATCCAATGAACAGCATAAACCCAATATATATAGCAAGCAGGAAAGAATACACGCTACAAGTCCCTTAAGACAGCTCTAGCTATATCATGAGCTGCCCTTACATCATTTCTAGAAACTTTTAACAAGTTTTACATAATTAAATGATACATTACATAACAAGGGCTGTTTGCAGAGTAGGGCACACAGATGAAGGCTTCTTAGCCCCTTGAACAAAAACCGCGCTATCTGTTTGAATGCAAAGCTCCTTCACATTGTTGGAGACAGCCCTGAGAAGAACCAAAATCCCCGCCTTCACCTCCACCAAAGTAGCAGAAGAAGCCTTAGCCTCCACCACTTGACTCACTCTCTCCCTTTGCCTTCAATCCATCCTAACCCAAGCTGCCACTCCCTTTCTCGTATTCTCACACCAAGCTCCATCTGTAACGAACACCCAAGGAGCCCTCCTGTCATCACCCAAACCATCCTTTCGAAAAATAAAACTAGCACTTCCCTTATCTGAAACGCAAGCACCACCCATCCCACCCTCACCCTTATCCCCTCCAGATTTCCACTTCCCATTCTTAACAAGACTACGCAATCCTGCAAAATAAAACAGGGCATTATCCACGGTAAACAATTCATTTCGGAACAAGACATTATTCCTACAACACCAAATACTCCACAACAGGCAAACCGAGTCCCAAATCACTTCCTTATCATGTGCTTCTTTCATCCACCACAAAAACCAATCATTAAATGATACCAGAGTAGTGCCTAGAGTAAGCTCGCCATAGCCTCCTAGACCCCTCACACTCAAATAGGTGCTCTACCGTCTTCCCTACACACCCACACCGTGGACAAGCAGGATCAACATTAATGTTCCATCTCAGAAGCGCATCTTTAACTGCAAGGATTCGATGAATGATCTTCCTAAGAAAAAGCTAGAGCTTAGGTGGAAGACCCAAAGCCCACACTTATCCCCATAACGGGAAAGCCCCCATCGGTTCAGTCAGCTCATGCTTATATCGCTCATGAAACAGTAACATATACACAAACTTAACAGAAAACACACCATCCTTAGTACAATCCCAAACCAACTTATCTTCCAAATCATTAACAGCACATGCATAGCGGTAATTTCAGTAACAACATCAGCTGGAAACAAAACTGAAATTAGAGGTTCCCTCCACAACCTAGTGACAGGATCAAACAAGTCCTTGACCTTAAAATTCGGCAAACACTCATACAAAGTTATAAAAAGCTGAAGATCTTCTAAGCTCAAATCATTTGAGTGGTTAATCTCCTATCTTTTCATTTAACAATCCCCTAGAAAAAAACTAGAGATAATGACTCTTTTTTCATAGGCAAGTTATAATGACTCTTTCACTCCAAGGGATGTGCAACCCCTTACTTACAGGAGGGATAAGGACAATAATGGTAGCACGTATTACTTACTACATGCATAGATTATATAAACTAGATTATACAGCCACACGTATCTCTTTCCTTCTTTTCTTTTTCTATTTTTTCATTTTGAACACCATGAGACCAATATTCACATTCCTCCAAAGAAAGCATGGCATATTTGAGTGGTAAAAATACACACATGACACATCTTAATTTCGTGTTATGTTTAAGGAGTAAGGATCGTGTTTTAATGTTGTTGTTAGAGGACTAGTGGAAGCCAAAAATCAGCGGTGTCTAGAGGCCTTCTTTTGGGTTTCTATTCCGTCATTGTATAAATGGATGTAAAAAATCAGTTTCAAGCTTGTTGAACTTCGTGTTTATCATTCTTGTCTACAAACTGGTGTCACACCACAATCCTACATCACATCTTGGATAGGGTTTTGTAGGGAAACATGGTACTTGTGAGTTAATGGAGCTAGGTAGTAAACTCTTATACATGTGTAATACGTACACAAGTCCCAAGTTAAACTATTCAACAAAGACAAATATATATTTATTAGTGAGAAACAAGAAGTTATGGAAAGTTATTAGAGATAGCAGCAGAGCCTAAGATAACTACTGAAATTATGAATTCCTCACCACATAATTAACTGAAAACAAACCAAAAGCAATGAAGAAGATTATGGATATATCGAGGCAAGATTTTTACTCGAAAAAAAACTCCCCTTCTCTAGCTTGTTCTCCACCCCCTCATTTATACAAGTGGGACTCAGGAAATTCATCAAACACTTTCTGGGCATTCTTACCCCAAATTTCTGGGGTAAACTTGACCCCATTCAAAGCCAACAGTCCTCATCCTCATCGCTAGATTATACAGCCACACCACAATTCACAAACTAGAGCCATACAAACCTAACTACCCAACCCCTCTCATTATGCACCGAATAGTCGAATACACCAGCTACCGACAGACCCATCTCAATCACTCTCTAACTCCCTCTTGTCTCTCCTCATCACTCTCTCAACAACCTCTCAACGCAAAATACTCTAGAGGATGATGAAATTGATGAACAGATTACAGAATCTAAACCCGAATAATTAAGTTTAAATAAATTTCGGAAGAGGGAGAGGAAGAGGAGAGGGAGAGGCATACCTTGTAGATGTTGAGGATGATGAAAAATCTCCACAACCCTAGCATGCAAGGGAAAGTGAGAGAAGCAACCAAAGGTTGCGCGGGAGATGAAAACAAGGGAAGGAGAGAGAGAAGGGGTGAAATCGACGCAAGCGAGGCTAAAGTACCTCGCCCGGAGCAGCGAGGTACTGTAGCACCATGCCATTCGGCCAACCCTGAAGCGAGTCTCCTGGGTTACTGGGTATGCCTTTTTTGTACTTCAGCTAGCTATTATAGCTGAAAACTCCAATTGCTTAGGCAGTTGGAGATGCTCTTAGGAATTGAACCCACAACCTCGTTATCCTTAAGTTACACAACCATTGGGGGAAGTTGCCTGGTTAGGAATGTGAGAACCCACTTGTGGCATAAGTCCCATATTAGGCAGCCTGAGAAAAATTATGTGAAATATAAGGTAAGGCCCACCTGCTATTGTATAACTTGAGGTTAACCTTTTGAGCCATGTGGTTTGGCTAAGGGTTAAGCAGATCAGCTGGGGCGGGTCGTTACAATTGGTATCAAAGCACAACCCTGGTCTACATGGTGGGGGCCACCTCTAGAATCTGGTATGAGTACACTGATTGTGCTATACAGAACTAAGTGCCACACCATGACCACCAGAGGAATTGCTTGGCCGACGCAACGACGACGTTGCGATCCTAAGTGGGGGAGATTGAGGTAAGGCCCACCAGCTACAGTATAACTTGAGGTTAACCTTTTGAGCCACGTGGTTAGGCGAATGGTTAGCAAGTTAAGGAAAGGGAACCAAATTAACGTGGAATGTTTTGTTAAAAAGAGATAAATTTGCAAATTGTAGCTTCTAGAACAGGATGGCAGAAGAAAAATACACCGATTGCATTTGCACTAAATACAAGACATGGTTTCGTTTAATAGATGTCCAGATCCTTCCAAAATTACAGTCCCCTTTCGATAAAGCTCTAATATAATTACTGATTTTGGTAGAAATAAAACAATTCTCCATCTACATGAATTAAGTAGATGAATATTATACCGTTCAAAAAAAAAGTAGATGAATATTATATACAGGGGAACATTATCTGCATTTTGTTGTGCAGAGAGGGCCACCCAAGACTGAACCACACCAAGAACAATTGACGGGTACGAATATCGAATCAAAGACTCGACCGTAGACGGCCGTGACTCCGTCCAGATGGGATTTACTGAAACCTCGAAATCGAGCTGAAAACCAACACATTTCTCATGTAGGATTCAAGGAGTATAAGAATGCTCTTTTACCGTAAATGTACTTTCTTTAGAAGCCCAACCCAAACATACAAGGGTGTACGTACCCCTGCAGACAAGGAGGAACACTACCGGAGCATCAAAACAAAGAAAAACTCAAGTGAAACAAGAAAACAGCTCAAACCAAACAAACTGTCATAGCAAAAAGATTACTACGAAAGAAAATTACGAAGGGGAAGGGGAAGCCTATATATATCTACATTAGCAGAGCTTGGTTTGACATTCCATCCAAGCCAAGATGGAATCCCTTATAGCATTGAGAAACTTAGAGCTAAGAAAACAAGGTTCCAAAACTTTTTGTTTGAATATCCTCATTGGACATCGGAGGCCACTCACGCACACAACACACACAACAAATCAGAGAAAAACTCACTCCATATATATCACACATGTACAAACTTACAAAGATGAAAAAACCTGTTCCCCCTCTCAAAGACATCACCCACTGTGTCTACATCGCTACCCACACTATAGAATCTGGTTTTCCTCCGCCCAGGACATGGGATATCTAACTATCTGGTTTCTCCTTAAAATGTCCTTCCACACGGTATTAGAGTGTGAACACTAAAACACAGGTGATTGTGTGTTTCAGCACTTCCATCAATACATAATGTGCGAGCTGAATCACTTATTACTCCCCAACCAACCAGTCTATCCTTCATGTTGAGTTTATTCTGCATTGCAAGCCAGAGGATGAAAGCACCTCGAAGCATGCTTGTTAAACCACATAACTATAAGAATGCTCTTTAGTTTGAGACATTTTCAGATTTTGAAGGTTAAAGGAAAATAAAAGTCGTTGACTACCCAAAGACAACATATACTTCATTATAAATGTCGTTAAAGGATAACAAAACATAGCATACATCCACTATATACTTCTATTTTCCTTACTCAGGATAATTAAAGTCGTTGACTACCCGAAGACAAACAAGTATATAGCTTGTGATGCTCCATCTCTGTTTGAGGACTTAAAATTTCCAAATACTTTCTTTTTATCATAATTTCCAAATACATTAGAAAGACCCAATTTCCAAATACGTTGCAGGTGGGATAAGAAGGAAATGTGAATACAATAGAAAGACACAATTTCCTTCTTATCCCACCTGTAAATTACTACGCGGGGATTTAAATTTAAAACCCATCGGTTCTTTTTTTTTTTCCCGCTTAACCTTCAATAATACTAGTAAACAAGGAGTACAAAACAGTTTCAACATAGAGATCAATCAAGAACTAAAGGAGACACAAACATTGCACCATACAGTAAAAATAGCAACCTACCTTCTGTCTTTGTACTCCTTTTTCCTATTTTTCCTTTGCTACTCTGTATAGAACCATTTTTGCTTTATTTGCAAAGCCGATGTGGTTTTTCTTTCACAAGTTGCTAAAAGAAACGAGCCGTGCTAGGACTGTTACCCCCCTCAATCCCTACTGTTGGTTAAGCTATCACGCTGAGTGACTTCTCAACAAACTAGCACCCTAGGCGAGAAAGCGTTATCACTATACGAAATGAAGCAGCAGCTAGTACGCTAAGCTAAGATCAACCACTTTGGGAACGCGGAGCCTTTCTTTCTCCTACGACAATGCCTAGAATTAAACTAGTGATGAAGTACACATTAACAGCCCATGAAAGTAGCTCTGAGCCTCTACCATAATTGTCCCGTGCCAAAAACAAGAAAAGGACATATTACCTTGGTTGTGGATAAAGGTTAAGAAGTAGAATTTCTATGTCCCCCAGTTTTAGGACATTCTAATTCTGCTCTATAATCACTTCTTTCTATTGGAGAATAACTTCTGAGTATCTATTTAGAGACTTGGGTTGGAGATGATCAAAGAAAATAACAATTTCCTTCTTATCGCACCTACACATTACAACCCCCAGGAATCTAAATCTAAAACAACAATCATTAGTTCTTTTCTTTGTTTATTGGGCAATAAAGACACCTTCATTAAGACTATTAAACAATGAGTAGCAAAAGTGTTCCATGGTATATAGAAACTAGGAACTAAGGAGATATAACATCATGCCATCCAAAAAAAAATTACACGGCGATGTCTCAAATCAAACGAAAAGAAAATATTACCTCTGCTGTGGATTAACGAGAAGGCTGCAAACTTTGCTAAGGATAAAGCTTTGAGAAGTCGAATTTCAATGTTTTACAGTGATCTGTTGGGAAGAAAAGAGAGTGAGTTTGTAATAAGATTTACAAGATAAAAGGGATGATCATCCTAATTCCTTAGTGAACATTCAGCTTCTACAATCACCAGTTCTATGCTATGTAGCACCGACACTCCAAAAGGGCGCCGTATCCATGTATTGGACACGGGGACACGGCAGGGACACGTATTGGACACGCCACGTGTCGTGTCCAATAATTTTTATTATTTTTTGATAGGGGACACACCGGGGACACGGCTAGGGGTCAAAATGTAATATTTTTAATTTTTGGGGGTTAATATGAAATTATTCAAATCATTTGGATTAAATTGTAATTATGCCTTTGAAAAAAATTTATACAATTTGTGAGATTATTCATATACAATGGTTCATAGAAAAAAATAATATATATGTATATATATTTATTTATACACGTGGCGCGTCCCCCGCCATGTCCGTATCCCCATTTTTGTAGAATTGCCGTGTCTGTATCCGTATCCGTGTCCGTGCTACATAGGTTCTATGACATTCTAATTCCTTTCCATTCCTGGATTATTCATAACTCAATGGGATTTGTCGACAATCACAAGCTATCATTTTAGTGTTTCCTTCAAACAGGGAAAAAATGACTAAACGTATCATGTTGATTCTTCTCCATCCCTCTAATTGGACAAAAGAAACAGAAAACTATTGGAGTTTGTCCCACATCAGTTAATTATCTCCTCCAAATCTAGTATATGAGCCTGGGTGGCCTCTCCACTCTTTGCCAATTGGTTTGGAGTTGGATGCTTTAACATGGTATCAGAGCTAGGGTTTCGGAGGCTTTTCCCCTTTGTCTGTGCCATAGTTGCACTTTCTTTCATTGTGATCCGTGTGTTCCGGATCCTTTGTTTACCTCTCCACGTGCGAGTCGGGGGTCGCACGTGCGGGGGAGTATTAGAGTTTGTCCCACATCAGTTAATTATCTCCTCCAAATCTAGTATATGAGCCTGGGCGGCCTCTCCACTCTTTGCCAATTGGTTTGGAGTTGGATACTTTAACAAAAACAATCCCAAACAAGTATTTGATCAAAAAAAGAAAAAAAAGTTATGTCTCCTATATATGCAGTGTATGTATTCATTTACGTACTTGTCATAGTTTTTCTCCTTTTAATTTCAAAACTCATGGCTTCTCAATATCACGATTGGCATATTGTTTTCCAACTAAAAACTACACCCAATTTAGCTATGAAAAGGATTTAGGGGAGGTAGATTAAGAACGGAAGTACTCTTTGGCAATGCAACAGACTAATCTTTATGGCTCTTTTTTTAAGGTCACACAGCTTCCAATGGATTCCATGAAAGGACAAGGAGGTATTCAAATGCTACTAACTGCAGAACAGGAAGCCCAGCAGATTGTAACTGCTGCTAGAAACTGTGAGACCCTAAAGTCTAAACCTATATCGATTTCAAGGAGTGATTAACTATAATTGTTATTCCATGTTTCTTTCTTCCCTCCTTCCTTCGTCTTCTTTTCTTTCACAATAGGATCCATCAGAGCAGATATTGTTTCTCTTTCAGTGAAATTAACAAGATTGAAGCAGGCTAAAGATGAAGCTGAGAAGGAAGTGTCAAACTATCGTTCACATTTGGATGCCGAATTCAAAAATAAAATCGCCGAGGTAGTATATTCAAACATCATATATCTACACTACACCCAATTTATAATCAGCTGTGCATCACTCTTCCGGGTTTCTATCCCACCCTTCTGGTATTCACATCGGCACAATTTGAAATTAAAACGGTGACTCTGAATTCAAAGAGTGAGTTTAGTTACCATTTGTGACAATATGACATCATTAAAACTAAGGATAGATAAAAGAAAAGGACACGTAGCAGCATTACAAGGGTAGGACACAAAGGAGACAGAGAAAAAGGAAACCATAATTGTAGTTAGTTGATACAAGTGTGGTTATGCTAATAAAAAGGATATAAATGCCATCATCATCTTATCTTCTCTTTAACTTAATTTAGTACGTAGAATCAATCGTAGCATATCCACTTCCCCAAATTGTTTTACGCCTATCTTATAATTACAAAAAAAAAAAAAACCGAAAATGAGACTTATCGAGGAAGTGTGTTTTGTGGGTGTTGGGAGTGGTGTTCCTTTTTGGGATTCTATGTCATGGTTGGATACTTGCCAACCTTGGGTTGTTATTTCCTTTTTGGTTCCTAGCGCATATGACTGTCCAAGTGAGGGGTGCTATCTTTGTGGGTAAACTCTTGCTCCAATGTGAGGCCTCATGCTTAGGGTCCTTTAGATCTTTGTAATCTGTTTTCAAAGCTAATAAAATCCTTTTTCCTGTTCAAATAAAAAAAAGAATGTTGTAACAAAATTGGTGTGGGATGTGTAGACAACTGGGAGCTCTGGCTCAACTGCAAAACAGCTCGAAGAGGAGACAGAAATGAAGATTAGAGACTTGAAGGATACAGCATCAAGGGTATCACCAGATATTGTTGGGATGCTCATCAAGAATGTCACAGCTGTGAAAACTTGATGCATCAAGGTAAGTATAAGTACATTCAGCCATCTGATTTAGATGCATCCTCCCCTTTTTTTTGAAATTAGGCTAATTAAACTTCTTGTAATGACTTCTCTTGTTATTTGGTTATCGAATTCCGCATCAATTAGAGGCTCTGGTTATATTTGTTGCAGAGTTTTCATTTAAACTGTGTTTGCATATCTTGTTGAATGTGTGTAGCATTCTTGTTTTCCATCACAGGCAATCAAGAAATGAGGGGATACAAAGAACAAGCAGCAATAAAGGATATTGCTCACAAATAAGGCATTTGTCATCTCTTATCTCTGTCATTTTCTTGTTCAATTTATTTTTCCACATTGAGCCAAACTAACATTTGAGTTGTGGATTTTTCCACTGCAAACTATTTGATGTTCAAACCACTTGCCAAGAAAAGAAATAAATTGTTGCTTCTGCTGGGACTGACTTCCAGCTACGGATCATGTAAACAGAGACCAAAACCAAAATGTTATAACAGTCTACATAAAGATATGTATAGCAGTCTACAAAAAGAAGCATTTCCAAATCCAGGGAAGCATATGAAATATGCATCTAACATGAGTGGTTGGACATGCATGATGCACCCATAAACCATATGTAGTCATTTGAGTTTCACCCCATAACTATGCATGCAAATATTCATTATCCACGTCAAGTGCTCAATCAAATGCTTATGCGTGGTAGACTGGTAGTGCTACCCAATGTGTCAATATTTACACGGAACATATGCTGCTTCTCTTCTAATGTAGAGTTGGCTGATCCAAACAAGAAATGTAGAGTTAACAAAAAGGACAATAATATCAGCTCTTGTTCAGTTTGGTTTGGAATGATGCTATGAATCCCATGAATTATCTACCTAGATCGAAACTGAGGTACCAAGTTTGTATTGCAAGAATCAATGACCCGCGTCACTTTTTCAACTACTCTGCTGAATGTGTATTTGACAGAAATTGGATGAATGATTTGAAAGATGGCGATTATATTAAATACAGGCAAAGAAAAACTCAAATCACCTCCATCTAATCTATTCTTATATAGATATTCCGACACACTTGATTGCACAAGTAGTCAATTTTCCTGCGGTCCAAATCCTGATTTTTAATCGATCCAAAGTAAACATTTCCCCACCATAACATAAAAACAAAAATAAAAAAAGCCCTAGAGGTGATGTGTGACCCTGAAACGCATTAAAACAGAAAAGACATAAGGGGTGGTGGATGGGGCTGTAAACCAACTGAGCTACTCGCGAACGAGCAGGGCTGAACCCGATAAGGGCTCGGTCGAGCTCAGCTTGCTATATCAATAAATGAGCTCTTGTTTCATAAACGACCCAATTTTGCCAAAGCTTGGCTCGAGTATGATCGCAAACACGAAACTATATCTATGAAATTCTATTTTAGTAATATATGTAGTAACTGAAACTATTTCATGAAACTTTTGTTAGAGCGCTTCAAGTTTGAGCTTGATCTCAGCTTGTTTATATAGTTTGTTCGATTTGAGGTTCTAGTGTAGTAGTGTTCAACTTGAGCTTGGCTGTTTCACTAACACTAACGTGCTCAAGCTCACCTAATTTTGAATGAGCCTAGCTCAAATGCTTCAAAGCTCATCTCGGCTTTGGCTCTTTTGCAGCTCTAGTGGCTATTGTTGGACAATGTTTATTAGATTTAAAAAGGTCAGCTGAGAGTGATAAGTTGGCATGTTAGTTTAACAACTCAATGATTATGGAGTGGATTATACTATGCAAACGAGATTACATACATCTGAAAATGGAGTCCAAAGATATTACCTCCCAATAGCTAGTTGTTCGATGAAATCTTACACTAAGGAACTTCCTTCTGGTGCATGTTTGCATGAGCTGGAACCCATCTA
The DNA here is from genome assembly GCA_018127125.1 of Rhododendron griersonianum. Taxonomy (NCBI): domain Eukaryota; kingdom Viridiplantae; phylum Streptophyta; class Magnoliopsida; order Ericales; family Ericaceae; genus Rhododendron; species Rhododendron griersonianum. The sequence goes on from CM030793.1 coordinate 29,448,218, forward strand.
CGGTCTACCGCTGATTGATAGATAAAAGGTTGTAGAAGATTAAGGATCACGCATTGTTATCCTTCACAATGAGGCATGAGAAAGATTAAACTCCAGAGTTTGATAAGTATACAGTTGAGTATTGCGATGTTTCATGCCATAATCATAATATCATCACCACTGAATGGATCCAGATGAGGTAAAATTAAAATTAAAAAAAAAAGTAAAAAAGGTAATTGGGCATCAGAAGGATATGTCATGACAGAACGAAAAGCAAAACAAAGCTGGTGTTGATTTTTCTTCTCAAAATAAGGCCTACCACAAGGTCCAAGAAAAGATAAGCAAAACTATCTGATTTCAGCTATGATTGTATTGAAGACAAACAATATACTTACACCCCGCCTCACTGCTAGTGGCTGATTCAATAGTACATAAGATTGTTTCCAAATAAAGACCAATATTCAGATTCTCAAGTATCTCAAAACTGAAACAAGTTTTGTGTATAGCTGACCAACCTTTCTCTTAGAGTTCTTTTAAGAAGAATCATCCTTATGACTCCGTCTTATTGAAGCCTTTTTGTATCTCAGTTTCTCAACCTCCTTCTCCATAAGGTCTAGAATTGTGTCAGTGACATGGTTTGGAGGACAGCCAGCATCCAACATCATCTTCAAGAACTTGTAAGCATCCTGTAATCGACCTGCCTTACTATGAACTTGAATGAGTGTATTGTAAGTGACAACATCAGGATTTATCCCACTTGTCCTCATCTGCTCGAAAACATTGTTTGCTTCATCAACCCGCCCTGCCTTTCCTAGTACATTGATCAAGGTATTGTACATCACAATGTCGAGATAGCCACCCTGCTTCGCTAGTTTATCCCGAACTGCATTAACTAGATCTGCATTTCCCATCTTCCCAAGGCCTTGAATGATCACATTGTATGTCCCTATGTCTGCTGGACATACATGTTCACCCATCTCATGAAGAACACCCCAAGCCTCATTAAAGTATCCCTTTTTAACAAATGAACTCATCATTGTATTGTACGTGTAACCCACAGGGTTGACACCCATATCAGTGAACATCTCATACAACTTGCAGGCTAAGCTCAGCTTTCCTTTGGCCAAAAACATTGACAAGTACGTATTGACCATATCAATATCAAAAGATTCCACCCCTTTTACCTGAACTCGTTTTCCCCTGGAAGGAGAGAAAGTTTTAAGAATACAGTCATTGGAGGTCACTTGATTGGCCAACAGATCCATGTAAGGAGATGAGGACCACTGGTCGGTGTCATGCAAAGCAGATCTGTCCTCTAGTTGCCCACCAGCCTCACCTATCCCCAAGTCAGGTGAACTTAAGAAATAAGTGATTTCACTGAAGTCACCTTTACATGGGAAAATTGGAGAGAAATCCTTTTTCCTGCTCTGTGGGCTTTTCATAGAAGCCTCCATATCCGCTTTCCACTTGAGCACAGCTGGCACCAAATTACCATCCCTAATATGCTTCATGATCCTCTCTGTCCAATCCCACCGACCTTGCCTATGAAACCCAATCAATAGCGATGTCACGGTAACTAGATCAACAACAAAGCCTCTGGCTTCCATCTCTTCAACAAGTTGCAAAGCTTCCGCAATCTGGTCCTCCCTACATAGCCACAATATGACAATGCTGTAAGTAACCCCGTCAACAAACTGTCCTTTCTTCTTCAAATCGCAAAACATTGTGTACCCGGCTACACCTCTTCCGTTTTTTAACAATCCATCAATAAGTATATTATATGTCCAACAGGAAGCCCTTACCCCATCCTCAACCATTTTCTCAAACAGTTGGCATACTTCTGTGAGTCTCCTCGCTTTCATTAACCCATCTAAGACAGAGTTATAAACAACAGTATCTGGACAAAACCCATTGTACTGCATCTCACTAAGTACCTTCACTGCGTCTTCTATCCGATAGGATTTACAACAGCCCTGTATAATAATTCGGTAGGTGGATGCATCGGGTTCATGACCAGATCCCTTTAGTTCATCCCAAACAATTAGGGCATCCTTGATCTTTCCCGACAAGCAAAGGACGTGAATAAGGCTGTTATAGGTGCACAAGTCCGGAGCAAATGGACCACCGTCAGAACCATGACTTCTCTGTTTCATCTCCCTAAAGAGGCTCAGGGACAACCCCAGATCACCCCAACACCCGATTGCATGAATGCAAATATTGTAGCCCCACAAGTCAAGCGCAAACCGATTTTTCTCTCTCAATTTGTCAAAAACCCTGCTGAATTCCTCCCTCATGTCTGCTTTTCTAAGCGCAACAAACAATTCATTGCAAACAAAAGTATCAGGAATTACATTGCCAGTGCCATTTGAAGCTTCTAAGAGCTTGAAGAAGATAGACAAGGCAAGGCCAATCTGCTCTCTACGGACAAGCGCAACGAGCACAGAGTTATACACATCAGAATTCAAGGAACTCTTAGTTCTTCCCATTTCTTCCTCCATGTGGTCCAAGATTTCAAGAGCAATATCGAATTTCCCAATTCGGATGAACGAGTCGAGAAGCAACTTAAAGGTCCGAGAATCGAGGACAACGCCATCTTGCTTCATGGAGCTCAGCAGATCAATGATCTCGTGGTGGTGGTCGAGGAGGCTGTCTTGGTGGCGGCAAATGGCATGGAAGAGTTGAGTGTAGGTGCTCGCCGAGTGTTTGTAGTTGTGCATGAGGGAACACCATCTGAAGAAATCCACCTTCTTGGATACCTGAAGAGAACTCCTCCTGAGGATTTGTAGGACAAGAGACTCAGAGAGGGGAATCGAGTTCTCATCGAGGTTTCGAGTTCCACCATTTTCAGACAGCGATTTGACAACTGCAGCGACCAGAAGAAGATTCCCAACTTCAGAAACAGCAGTAGTAGTACTGGAGGCAGTGGGGGTGGAGGTGATTTTGTTTTTCGTGAGGACAAGAAGAGCGGAGGAGTAAAGGGATGTTCTTCCTCTTCCATGTCGCATTGTTCTTGTTGGTGACGGTGTTCCTCTTCCTCCATCAACCAGCTTTTTCCTGGCTCGGGATCTGCATTGGGTAGCCAAGACAAAGCCCACTTTATGCTAGCCAAATCCCAATTGACGACACGCTCAACTCCCCCTCCCCAGATTATCCATTTAGATCACCTTCGACCAACAAAAAGGAGAAAAATAAGTCGCAAAGTAAATCAAATGACAACAATCTGGTCACTTGAAGGTTCATGGCGTGTTTATAGATGTTTTGAACAAAAAATAAGCAAAAATAGAAGAGGACAAGCCTCATATAGAGTAATAACTTGAAACCTCACCTTTCTCCATGGTTACAAGCTGAACAATCCATCCACACCAATTAACTAGTTAATGCCTTGCTGCCTTAAGGTACATCCCCAACATGAACTGACCAAAACCTAAACCATCTCAGAACAATTATCAACAGTAAAAACTATCAAGAGCAACATTGAAAAATCATACTAAGAATGCAAATGAGCCATACCAAAAGAATGCAAATGAGCCATACCAAAAGATATTTGGGTTTTCAACAGGCACATCGGCAACCTTTTGACTACCAAGTAATCCAAAACAAAAACATATATTTGCTCTCTTGTCATAAAAGAAAGGGTAAAATATGTACTTGCCCCTTAAACTATCCAAATTTTGTTTACTTCGTCCTTAAACTACAAATTGCACACACTCAGGGCCGGCTCTAGGGCAAGGCCCAAAAGAATGCAAATGAGCCATACCAAAAGATATTTGGGTTTTCAACAGGCACATCGGCAACCTTTTGACTACCAAGTAATCCAAAACAAAAATATATATTTGCTCTCTTGTCGTAAAAGAAAGGGTAAAATATGTACTTGCCCCTTAAACTATCCAAATTTTGTTTACTTCGTCCTTAAACTACAAATTGCACACACTCAGGACTGGCTCTGGGGCAAGGCCCAAGAGGCCCCCACACCTAGGGCCTCCAAAAAGTAGCCCAAATTCAGGGGCCCAAACGGTATCTCGTTTGCTACTAATATAAAAAAGTTACCATTGGTTTCAAAATGTTTGGCTGGTACAGTGGACAGTAGTTCATGAATAGGTGGATTGAGTACAGAGTTCAAGTTTTCTAAAGCTCTTTTTCGCATTGAATTGTTTTAGTTGAAGGCCCCATATTCAGGGTTGGCGTTAGGCCTCCAAAATCCTTGGGCCAGCCCTGCACACACTTGCCCCTTAAATTACCAATTGCATCCTTGCTTGCTTGCCTTAAAGGAGGATCGGCCCTTTTAGGATGTGTAAGCGACCATGGTAGTAATTCCCAAAACACCCTCTTGTGTTTTAGTGGCTGCGTTGGATAGGTTTGATGGTTGGCTCTGGAGAGGGGCTTTTTGGTAGTTTCATAGGCACTGCAGCACTGTTCCAAATTACTTTAAGAGGTTTTCTAACTTTTCAAGTTTTCCCTCCATATCCTTTTTTTGTTAATTGTTTGCTCCGTTTTTGTCTTTAGCATGGGGTTAGTTTGGTAAAGGCATGCCTGCATTTAATAGAGAATCACAATCACAATCTCCTTCCCCAAACACAATCTGCCGATTGTGTGCAAAAATCACCCCATGAATTCTCAAATCTTCAAAAATCAGAATAAGGATCTTCGCAAGATTTTGAATCAGAATCAAATCGTCGATTGAGATCTTCGGAGGATTCTAGAGGACTAGGTAGTCTCTAATGCAGAAAATACCACGCTCAAACGATCAGCACATGGAAATAAATTATGGACTCGCGTGCAATATATCAACTCCTGCTCAACAAATCCAACTATGCGAAAAACAATAACCTAAGCATATTCATTGACCTGTTTAACTTGAAACAGCAAATAAAGAACAAACAATTTTCTAATCCCTTATGCTAAAACTTTAGTACTTTTGTTTAAGAACAGAAGAAGAAAAATAAAAATTGGTCAACCATATAAATCATCCACCCATTAGAGTAACACAACATGAAGAACTAACAAACTTACCTATAACATCAACATGGAGAACTAACCAATTGTACTCCACAGTATAGTTGAATCCATAAGTTGTAGATTCCCAACCGCGTAATAACAGTTACATTTTTTTTTTTAACAACCACCCACATTTACTATGAAGCTTTGTCTATCTTCAAAGCTCCAACAAAGCTGCTTTCAACGGTAAAATAACTCCAACCTTCCATCCGTGAAATTTTCATCTTATCAAAGTCAAACCAAAGCTTTGTAAGAAAGCTAGAGACATATTATCTTCCAACGCAAATAGCATCTCATTAAAGCATGTAGTACACCCAATTTTAAAAAAATAGAAGTGGAAGCGTACCCTCGAAAAGTATTCAAGGCCAGACCTCTACCGCTCTACGGCATCGATGCTCCCACTTAATCACACCCGGAAGTAATTCAAATAAAATTATGAGAGAACTCAAATTAACATGAATTCCTAGAACTTGAAATCAAATCTCACCATCAAAAGAGAATTCGGTTCACACTTAAAAGAAATAGACACAGAGGCACATTGATTTAACCAAGAACATGTAAACCTCTGAAGCTGAATTTTATCCTTTTATATTTTCAGGCCACAAAACTCTAAAGCTAAATTTTCCTCAAACTGTGCCCAAAAGAGAGTAGAGAATAAAATCATTTATCGAGGTGTACTCAAAGCTAAAAACCAGATGCACTCAAAGTTAAAACAATAAAGTAATGATCGATTGCATATAAAAGTCAATATGGCACTCGATTTCAATGGCGTCCATAGCTTTCCCATCCACAGCTTCGGGAATTACATTCAATGGTGTCCAAAGATTTTTTCATTCTTCATCAGTTGATTTTATGATAATTTCTATACTTTTGGGTAATAAGGTCAAATTCTATGTTATTTTTATTTTTTAGACAAATAGATATATTTAAGAGGAAAACCAATGGTAATAGCATAAGGGTAAAAGAAACCAAAGCAAACTACCAAAAATTAGAAGTAAAATTTACATCTAAAACCTCTCAAACAAATGAACTGAATGACTTACCTATTCAGTGGTGTCCACACCATTTCTTTCTCCATTTACTACCACCTGTATATAGATTATATATAGACTCAATAAATGCCCCATCTTCTCAACTTTTGTTCTTTTTCCATAGGGTTATGCATATAAGAGACAATATAATGAGATTTTAGGAGAGGTACCAGCAATCGAACAATGAGAAATTTGGACATTGGAAACTGCTTTTTCCCTAATTAATGCTCCACCAATTCCTTAAGAACCTGAAAAAGAAAAAACAAAATGAAGTTTAAGAATAGATAGGGAAATTCATGGACAACCTAAAGTACCCAATTTTAGGGAACCACGTATGTATCTTGTTGTTTGTGTGTTTTAAGGATCTTATACGTACAATCAAACTTCCATGAGAGAAATGGTGCGCACTCCCCTTTAATCTTGCGAAATGGTGACGAAAAGAAATATTTCAATTTCTGACAAATACACACCAGTTTGGATGCAAACTGACCCTCTTTATCAAAAGCCACATGTGTTATCACCAACATACACTTCTTTAGGGCTTTTACTACCGAAAACAAAGGAAAAACCCTCTCCCTCCCATTTATTAGGTGAGCTAGAGTTGGGAATAGGAATTAGGAACTTAGTTGCAGGAAACGCCTACTTTGTAGGCGCTCCTTGACAAGAAACGCGAATCCGTGTTTCTGAGTAAGAAGTGCGATGGGAGCGCGTTCCCCTTGAGACGGGATCGCGCTCCTACGTGAGATGGGAGCTTACGAATAGAGAGAGAGATGAAGCAGAGACCAGAGAAAGAAGAAGAGGAAGAGAGGAAGAAATAATACCTGGTCTAGGGCTTCTAGTGTGAGAAAGAAGAAGAGAACAGACTCTCTTTGATTTCGAGTTCTTTGATGTGCGAATTTCTCTCGTCTACGTCTCTCTCAAGTCGATCTCTGACATGGCTCACTCTCTCTCTCTCTCCATCGATTTAGTTAGGGCTTTTGGTTTGGGATTAACGCTGAAGGAGGAAGACGAGTACTGTTTTATATTAATTATATTATTACAATTTTTAACCCTTAGTTACTGAGTATTACATTATTATTCTGTTTAGGTTCAAAATTAACAATTTTTACCCCGTTTAAAGTTTTAAAAATTATATTTTGTCCCATAATTGTCCAAAACTAATGTTATCTTTAAAAAATACAATAAAATATGTATTTTCTGTATTATATAAATAAAAATATGGTATTGTATAAATAAAAAATATGGTATTATGTAGAAAAATATATATATAATAAAATATACATAGGCGCTCCCAATCTTGGGAGCTTCTGGGTACATCCGCTCCCGCCCCCGCTCCCGCTTCGTGCAACTAAGATTAGGAAGAGACTTTAATCAAAAGTCATGTGTATTATTATCTAATCTTCTAAACAAAGGGAATGTGACTACATGAATATAAGGTCCAACTCCCACAATGAATGGGAAAGCCCTAGCAATAACACAACAATTGAGCCTTCTGATGCTAAGAGGATTGTGATAAGGTAATTTATACCAAAACGTTGTGTCATATGACATGCTCAATCGTGTACATGAAGAAAGAAAAAATGTATACCTTCGGTTATAGCAAGAACCCCAAAACTGATGACATAGCTGCAATGCAATAAAATAAAAAATAGAGGGATGCTTCTAAAATAACACATACCAGCGATCAAATTTTGAATTGATAGGCTTAGAAATGGACAGTGACTAGATACTCTTCACAAATATGCAAGAGTGAAGAACCATTTTCCAAACCAATCCTTGTGAAACTAACCCAATGAAATTAAGCACATAGACTCACCTTAGGTAGTGGACAATAGGAGAAAAATGTATTGTGGCCTTGAGCTGGACTTGAATTTATCCTACGCAAAGAAAAAAACTCAATTACCTATTCACTGCCAAAATAATCGCTCGATCATTAAATTAACCGAACCATACATCAACAGAATATAGAAGCCATTTAAATTCATCCAACACCCCAACAACAATTCATACATACTACACTTAAAGGAAAGCAGTTTTAAGATCAAAATCCCCTACCAAAAAATACCCATCACTCAAGGATCAACCTTTAGGGATAATAACCAATTTCGAGCGGCAAACTCCTAGGACAAATCCCATAACATGCCAGTCTCTTTCTAAAATGAGTTCTCTAATTAGAATTAATGGAAAGCTTCAACTCATCACCCTTAGAGAGAGTGGATAAGTCAACAATATCCTACAGAACAGATCCAGGGTGCGACTAATTTCAAACAAACACTGGCCACCTTAAATCCAAATCCAAAACATTCGTCCAACCCAAGCTATCTCCATCCTCGAATCCACCAAAAACACCTTCCATTAAACACCTACCGAACACCCTAGATTTATGATTTATGTTCTTACCATATACCACCAAAATGAACAACAAACTAAATTCTAATTAACGTGCTCACTAAGCACAGTCTCAAATCCAAATCGGAAGGCAAAATCCATTAAGCAATTGATTCCAAAACTCTCATATAAGTATAAAACCCTGTAGACGATAGTAATCAACTAATCATACTTACCCAAAAAAAATTTACTAACCAAAAAAAAAAATTCAACTAATCATAAAGATGTATGGAAGCAAAAGGCACCTAGGGTTTCTATATCGGGGCTTCACAGCTCAGCGAAGAAGGAGGCGTCGGCATCGGCTGGAGATTTCTTAGTTCCAATTTCTTCGATGACGTCGTCGGGATCTTGAAGGGGATCAGATTTGGTCATGGCGGCGGCTCGAGCCAGGGCTTGAATGCGATTTCAGTGGCTCCCCTCCGCTGTCGACTTGAATACGATTTCTATGACTGCTCTCTCTCTCTCTCTCTCTCTCTCTCTCTGGCTAGCCTTCTCGGCAGCTGTACGGTTGCAGAGGGAGAGAGAGAGGAGTTTGAATATCGATTTCCAGGCCCGTGCCCCGTGCCTGAGGAGTTTGAAATCAGACGTGAGATTTTCTACCAAGTTTACCAAAAAAAAGATTTTCTACCAAGAAAAATTAATTAGACGTGAGAGAGGGGACGCTCTATTTTTGGTACAAAAAAGTGAAGTATTTACAAAAATGCCTTTTGTAGGATGAAAGGTAGAGATTTATGTTGATAAATCTAGAGAATTGGTTAGCTTTTAAATTTAAACACAGCTCTATTTTATTATGTGTATATAATATATATATATATATATTCAGCATCACGAAAACAGTAACAGATATGAAGAAGTGAAACAGAAAATCTTTGAACTCACCATTTTGCCGCGTGCTCTCTGAGAGAGATTCTTCGAAGTTGGAAACCCTAGAGAGAGACCGCTTCGGAAAGATGCACAGAGGAAGGAGAAAGACCGACTCACTCTAATTGTGGAGTACATGAGAGAAAATTAGACGGATATAAGCTGTTGGATCTCAGCTGTTAATTACTTGGAAGTGATTCACCATGGAAGTCCCCGCGCCGCACTCAGCGGTAGGGCACTCCTTCCCAGTGGTGGATCCAGGATTTCTATAGAGGTGGGTCACCTTTCAAGCATTACTTTTTTTTGATCGGCAAATTTTTTTGTCCAACGTCTATAGGCAATCCATGGTGAGAAGATATTGTTTCATTGACACTATGGAATACAGGAGACACCAGAAACAACATGAAAAAACTTTGTACAACAACTAGCAGTAGAAACAACATAGAGATAAATAGCAACAATATAGAAACAGCAGCCAAAAGCACTCCACAGTGAGAAGGGATTTCCTCATCATAGAATATCAACACAACTCAGTTTTACAGACTAAGCAGCACCAACGAAACAGAAATCAAAGAAACAATTTCCTAAAAGTTATTACAATTGACCACGACGGGTTTTCATATTCTGAAAGTTTTGCATGATTGTATCGTTCTCAATCCCATCAAAAACATCTCTTTCTATGTACTCCACCAAACTATTATTCAACCACTGATCATTCATTCGATTCCATAGTCGATTCTTCACAATGTTCATCGCAGAAAACACTCTTTCAACAGTAGCAGTTGCAACCGGTAAGATCAATGCCAATTTCAAGAGCAAGTAAACTAAAGGATATAGTTTATCTCTCCCGGTCTCTACCATTTTCTTAGAAAGATCAGTAAGTCCATTCAACCTCGAAAAATCCTCATTCGATTGCACATCAAAGATATATGAATCAAGCTGATTAAAAAGAACCATGAGCTCTACCGGAGAAAATTCTTTCGGATAAAACTCGGCAAGACGATTCAATTTCTCCTTTGCAAAATCATTGAAGCAGTTGGATGGATTTAAACATGCCACACAAAGTAACAACTCACTATTTGCCTCGGTGAAACAAGCATTTAGTTCTTGAAGTTGCATATCGATAACTCTAGCAAAAACCTCGACGCGATAATGATGTAAGTTAGTAATTTGTTGCGCTTTTCGCTGGCCTTTCCCTTCAGCAACAAATTTATCATCCATGTTGGGGACATTAATTCCATGCTTTTCACAAAAGGAGGAAACAACAATAAATAAAGAATCCCAGCCACTATCCCTCATTACCTGGAGTCTTTTTTTTGATGTTTGAACCAAATATATAGCATTCACAATATCTTGATCTTTTCTTTGTAGCGCTTGTGACAGCTCTGATGTAATAGCCAACACTGCTTTCATCAAGTGAAGACTAAGAACATATTCAAAAGACCGCATCAAGTTCTTCAATACCTTTGCTTCAGATCGTTGTTCTGAGTGTGTACCCTTATCAAAGATGATTCGAAGCACATCAATAACAGCAGAAAACATATTCAGTATGCTTATTAAAGTACCATAGTGCGAGCCCCACCGTGTATCATCGGGACATTTAAGATTGGTTTCTTGATTTAAGCCTTGCCCACTTGAAAGCTCTCCAACACTAAGTGCCTCGACAACATTAGTGTAGTGTATCCCCTTAAGAATATCAAGGCGTTTACATGATTCTTGTAGAGACTCGCAAATTTGTTTTAATTTCAGAAATCATTTATTTCGTCAATTAGTTGTATTGCTAGTAAAATCGCTCGGATGTTGTGGGGGTGTACGGAGATACGTATCCGGGTGTGTATCGGACTCTCGTAGGATAGTAAAATGTTAGTTTTGATGTTGCAATGATGTTTGGAAGTGTTAGTACCAAGTCAGGTTCGTTTCGGTGTCCGTTGGAAAATTTTCTTTTTTCTGCCCTTCATGAACCGGTACAGCTTTTCCCCGTATACAGCTTTTACCCGTACCAGTACATGGTCTATTTTCTGCACTTTTTCAGCACGCTTCTTGGACCACTATAAATAGACCTCTTATGTTATTTTCTCACTCCAAGGCCACGAACCAAGCCCTAAAATCGCCCCTCTACCTTCTCTCTTCAATCTCTCACCCAAATTCTTGGATTTCCACATCAAACACCTCAAAATCTTCAAGATCTATGGGTTGTTCATCCTAATTTCATTCGGAATCAAGGTTATTGCGTTCAAAGAGGTAAGAACTTCAACATTTTCGGATTTCTCTCTCTCTCCTCTCAATCACTTGTTGAACCTCACTTATTTCTCTTGATCTTGGGAAATCTTGGACCTAGGTCTCGTATTGTAGCTTGGGAGGAGCTAGATCTTGGTGTTTCAAGCTTGGGTTACTTAGGGTTTTGCTCAAAACCCATTGTGGTAGGGATTTCTTACTCTTGTTATGCGTTTATGTGATGTTTGTGTACCTAGATCATGTTTCATTTCGTGCTTGAGGTTGGATTTTGCGTTTCGGTTGAATCCAAACATTTCAGTCCGTTTTCTGAGTTTCAGTCAACTTCAAAGGGGCACAACTTCCTCATCCGATGCCCGTTTCACGCAAACTTTATATCGAATCGAAGGTCTGGAAGTTAGCTTTCGTTTGCCACCAAAATCACCTTTAAACTCTTTGTACACAGAAAGTTATGACCATTTGAGTAGAGGTGTGTCAGTCTGTCGATGTTTGCGGCTACTCCCTAGGTTATATTCGTTCCGTGTTATGACTTCCTATATGATTAGACTATGTTTAAGTCACTCTTGAGTAGGGTTGCTTATGCCCTAATGGTTCGTTGTTCGATCTTGTCTCTGAGCACTCGTTAGAGTATAATATTAGTGTCGTTGGTTGGAGAATATATACCGTAAGGGTGGTTGGAGTACCGTGGGCTATAAGGGAGTAAGAGGTGAACGTTACGCGTGGTATTGTGACTCGTGTCCTCGTTCTCTATGTTTTCCGTTAGGAACCAAGTGGGTGGTGTGTCGTAGAGTCTTTGCGGGTTCGATACGTGACGTAGGGCGTCGTGATTGACTTTGATGAATAACGTGGACTTAAAGTATTTATCAATGTGTAATGGGGTGTACTTATGAGTTGGTATGCATGGTTAATGATGTAAGAACGATTGTGAGTGTGGAAAGTGATGTTTGTTTATATACGGATTGATAACGCTTTTATGTTTACGTGAGTTGTGAATTCTGAATTGAGGGTCCTGCAACCGATGTGACGCAAGGGGTGGTAACACAGTTGAATGTCTCGCATGATGAAGAGAATTTTGATTGACCTTAGAGGTCTATATTGATGTTTGGATTGCATGATTGCTTGGGATTGTGGTTGCCGAGACAGAGAATGAAAGGTTAATTTTTATCAAAGAAAGTAATTTGAGTTTTGAAAAGAGGATTTTTATTTAAAAATCCTCCGGTATTCTTGAGCGAATCAACGGATCCGGTATTTGGGCACAAATCAACGGACTCCGGCATTCAAGCTCGAATCAACGGAGCTTAACCTGTGATGGTCTTGAGTCTTCCCTAAAATGTTTTGGAAATCTAAAAGGAAAGTTTTAATTAATGAGGCACCATGGTGGATGGTATGAAAAGAGGAGATGGTTTGTGGAATTCATTTGAAACGTTGTTGGTTGAACTATAGTTGTTGTTTGTTTGATTGATATGAGTCCTAATGCTTCTTCTAGTTGATGCATGGATGGTTAGGGTTATCTCTAAGATATCCGGAAAGGTCTAAATTCGTCAGTTTCTTTTTGTAATCCCTCTTGTGTCTCATGTTCAATTGGGTGTCTCATTCGTGTCAGGTGTATATTTCATCTCATTTCCATATAACTTGAGTATAGATTTCTCTACTGGGCTAGTGTAGCTCAACCTATCATTTTCAGGTAAAGGTCAAGGAAGTTGGCATGACGTGCATCCCGTGCTTGCTGATCACGTGTCTCGGAGGTTCAAATGAGGAGTTAAGTTTGCATTTTTTTTTAAAGTAGTATTCGGAAAATTGATTAATGAAAATTGTAATATTGTTTCAGCGTTTGTATAACTTGGGGCTTCGAACCAAGATTGTAACTCAAATTTAACTTTGAAAACTGGGAAAGGTATGTCATTTGGGTATTTCCGGTATTTCAGTGAAGGTTTTATTTATTAAAAATGTTTATAATTTATGTTAAAAATCGAGGGCGTGACAATTCTCCAACAATAATCACCACTTTATTAACAATATAAAACAACATGAAAATATTCTCATGATTCTTTGCCATGGCCACAAGTGCTAGTTGTAGTTGATGTGCAAAGCAATGCACATAATATGCACATGAATTCTCATTTAATATTAATGTCTTGAGGCCATTAAACTCACCTTGCATATTACTTGCCCCATCGTAACCTTGCCCCCTTAATCTAGACATACTTAATCCAAGTCGACAAAATAACAAAGAGTGAATCATCAAGATCTTTCACAATCGCTTTCATAGTTTCAAAAGCAGCTGCACTTACAATGTCCTTTTGAATATCAGGAGCAATCAACTTCAAATTTTGTGGAGCATTATCCAATGCAACACCTTTGACTTCTTCATTATGATTGACCACGAAATGCAAGTCCTTGTCTAACGAGAAACCGAATACAATCAACCGACGCATTCAAGCGGATTCGATAATCAATTCTAGCTTGGTTTGATTGATTGTCAAACACCGTTTGAATATGTTGCCTTTGGTTTAACAAGTCCTCACACTTACCCCAAGCTTGATTATGAGCACTATTCGGGCCTCCCACATGATCATTGATTATCTTCTTCTTCTTCCAATTTGAGTAACCCTTACCAACAAATTTATCCCCGCCCGCTTGATCTCCGATTTCTGGCTTGAAAAGATAACAACAAAGGCAAAATGCAGCATCTTTTGCTATGCTATACTCTATCCATGTAGGAAACTGACTGAACCACGCCTTGTTAAATCGTCGATATTTTTTTACAAATAGTGTCTGCGGAAAAGTATGGTCACGAGGTTGAAAGGGACCCTTTTGCAAATAGTATCTACGGATTTGGTCTTGCTCATTAGGATTATAATCACCAATTCGGGGTCGAAGTCCAAGATCAGCAGGAAGGTTTGCCAATTTAAATTTCTACACGTCTTTGTTTTGGTGGTCGAGAATTATCATCATCCTTTTCCGAATTAGGCACCTCTATTGGCAAATTGGGCACCTCTACCGGCAAATTAGGCACCTCTACAACTACAGGTTTGTAAAATCTCTTCATGACTACCTGTTAAGAGAAGGAAAAAGAATTGTAAGCCCTATTTTTCAGAATAGAAATCAAAACAGTGTACACCTTTTCAATTAAACTAATCAATAGACTATTGTGCCTAGATTAAACTAATCTATGAATGAGTTAAACTGTTGGATTAAACTAAACTAAACTAATCGAGAAAAGAAGCAAACTATTGTATTAAACTAAACAAATCTAGTAAAAAGAGGCAAACTTTTGCATATAAGTAATGAACGAGCATATTACCTGCTTGTGGTCCGTGGATTGATCGAGAACACGAGATGACGAGAGGATTGGGATTTGGGATCAAGATGACGAGGGTTGAGGGCATCTCCGCGTCGGCACCGTTTCATCTTTCGGACTGATTCCAGATGGAAGCTTGAAGATTGATTTCTCCCAAACGAGGCAATCTGTTGAAGATTGACTTCTCCCAAAACGTGGATTTCCGCAAACGGCGAGAGCGATATGTTTTAGAGAGAGTATCGCCTGTGGTGAGGTTAATCTTAGTCCATGTTTCGGTTCCCAAAAAAAAAAAATCCCAAAAATTCCAGGTGGGTCACGTGACCCACCTGTGCTCATGCTCAATCCGCCCCTGCTCCTTCCTCAGCCTCTGGACCTTTCCAGAATCGTCCAACTTGTAATACTGCAGCTATATAACCAAGGTGAGAGAGATGGGTGAGAGATATCCAAGACACACGGGTCCTTATTCCAACAGCAATATTGATGCAATCCAGCGGCTCATATTATTCCAACGGTCACAAAGACTACGGTCTGATACCCAGCCCAAGCTGCCCAACGGCTCCTTACTCTTTTTTCTTTTCTTTTTTTTTTGAAGCCTATAAATTGGATTAGTTGTGTTAGGTTTGTTTTCACAAACCACAAAAAAAAATATATGGATCATTCACATACAAAGAGAGGGAAATCATTTTCAAAAGCAGAAGATGTTGCAAAGGATAGGGAGGTAGATAAAAAATTAGGTAGAACCCTAAAATTGTGATTAGAAGGTGGTTAAACAATAGTTAAAGTATATAAAAAAAATTAATTGATATTTCAAAAGTTAGTTAAAAAAGGTTGTTAAAAGATAGTTGAGGAAGGATGCCAAATTTTGGCTCCCCCACCACTGGAGCAGTTTTCCCAAATGTAGGTGACAAAACACTGTAGCATGCCAAATTTAACTTGGCATGGTGGCACCCACTAAATGGCATGAACCATTGGTGATGCTCTTATGAGGCAGCCATACAAGTCAAGTTTGAATGCTTACCTGTTATACAATATTGTCTTGAAAAATTTAAAATGCCAAAAAATAGGTATGATGGCAAGAAATATTACTAATAAATAGTCCACATGCATCGGACAATTTTGAATACATTTGTGTCCGAATCTATGAACGTAGCGTTATTTTATTACTCCATCCGTCTCAATTTCATCGTCCAACCTTGGGATACTACAAATTTAAGAACGGTCCCTCTATAATCAACCCATTGGGTTGACTATAATGTCTATTATTTTATAATATAAATCCACATGTCACTTTCTTATTCTTTTACCTAAATTTGTTGTTCCCCACATGTCAGATGTACTTCCCATTTTACCTAAATGCCAACTTTGCCCTTAGTTGTTTACCTCAACTGTTTGCTATTACAAGTTCACGGCTTCCTTTTCTTTCTTTTTTTTAATATTCACAGCTAGTTTTTGCTCTCTCTTTTTATAACTCAGGTGTTCACATTATCTTACGCGCACTTCAACTAATCATGGGGACCTAATCCCACCACTCTGTGTGGACTAACCACAAAAAAATTAACAGCACTTGTGAGGTTTCGAGCCAGATACCTTTGGAAGAAGCAAACCCTAAGTTTCAGACTTTACCCGCTAGACCAACCCCTCGAGGTTTACTTTTGTCCTTTTTTTTCTTTGTATTTATCGACTTCTTTTTGTCCTTAAGAGTGATTTTTTCAAAACTTATCACAAAATGCATAAAATTCACCAAATCTTATACTCCCTCCATCCCCTTTTTAAGGTCCAGTATTTCATTTTGGGCCGTCCCTAAATAAGTGTTCATTTTGCAAAGTTAAGTGGGTAAAAGTTGATACATTTTCCATTTTGCCCCTAAAAGTAGATTCAATTTTGAAAAGTTAGGGGCCGTTCGGCTTATTTTCTGTCCTTATTCAAATTTTTTTCGTATCACTTGGCTTATCATTATTTTTGGGGAATTATTACATTCTCATGACTAGAGGAATCTAAAAAGTAAAAAAATTTGATCGAAATCCATTTTTTTTAATAAAGACGAAAATAAGCCAATAAGCCACTTTTTCGTCTTTATTCAAAAAAAATTGGATTTCGATCAAAATTTTTTACTTTTTAGATTCCTCTTGTCATGAAGATGCAATAATCCCAAAAGAAAATGATGATAAGCTAAGTGATACGAAAAAAAAATTGAATAAGGACAAAAAATAAGCCACTTTGGCTCATTTAGCCGAACGGCCCCTTAGTTAGTAAAAGTGTAATGATGATGTCTCCATAGAGGGTAAATAGGAAAAATGGAGGTAAAAATTGATGTGAAAGGTGTAACGCCCCGATTTTCAGAAATAAAATCAGAGGCAATAAATACTAATTTTTAGAAAATTTATTAAATTAAAGTTCAAATCCAAAACAGATAATTCAACATAAGGATTTATTTATTACAAACCATTGTGGAAATACTAAAAATAGTCTTTGTGGTAATAAAATAGACAAAATAACAGAGCCGACTTCTAAGCTTGATACGGATCCCAAGCGTATATGGGCTCAGTCTCCATCCTCGGATTCATCCCTAGATAGTATTGCCCTCCTTCAGGGTCCTGAGTCTCCTTCTGATTTTCTGCAAAATCTGACATGGATGCCAGACAATCCATGCCTGAGTGAAAGAGTTCACCCCGTAGTATAATCCAACCCAACCACCCCTCTTACATTACAGTAAGCAGATAACCATATATTATCAATGCAGGAAAGTAAAATAGAAGTATCACGCATGAATTTATTCATTTCTGTACAATAGCCTAACAACGAGAGAAAACTAGTCGCGCCCAGACCATAACTAGGGTATACCTATCTTAATCACCACATCAAAATTACCACTGGACTCCCGTCAGTTCTGTCATCACAAAATTTCACTGGACCACCTGCCAGGTTTTATCAACATAAAACGTCACTGGACCACCCGCCAGGTTTTATCAACATAAAATGTTACTGGACCACCGCCAGGTTTTATCATCACAAGACATCGCTGGACCACCGCCAGGTTTTATCAACAGAAAACGTCTCTGGACTACCCGCCAGGTTTTACTGTCACAAAATATCGCTAGACCTCCGCTAGGTTTTATCATCATAAACATCACTGGACTATTCGCCAGGTTTTACTGTCACAAAATATCGCTAGACCTCCGCTAGGTTTTATCATCGCAAAACATCACTGGACCACCGCCAGGTTTTATCAACAAAAAACATCTCTGGACTACCCGCCAGATTTTAAATCATATCACACAATCCGCCTGCAGGCATCCTCTGACATCTCCTTCTCCCAAATAACTATTGTCTAATAACGTCTACACGAAATCCTACTCATAAGTCGCCCCATGTCTCTAGGGTCCAATCTAGCACAATAATCAAGAGACGGAGAAATATACAAATAATCACAATGGTAATTGAAATAAATAGTAAGCGTAGAAATCACGTAACCTTTTATGAATGGGCCGTTGCCCTTAGTCCTGTATGACCAACAAATTATTAATAAAGCAAAGAACTTTTATTAAATAAAAGTTTTAAATAAAAGAATATAATCTAAGCTTGTATAGATTTTATTTAGGAAAATAAATTGATTAAAGATCATAATGAACACAATAAATAAATAATAACATTAGAAATAATTAGCATGACCTTAAAAAGGTTCCTATGAATCTACACAGTGGGATCGAGTGTCAAAATCGAGTTCGGAGGGTCGCGAGATTATTTTAAATAATGATATAATCGAAAAACTACCGAAAGTAAAATAATTATGAAATAAATAATCTAATAAAAAAATTATATTGAGATTAACAAGGTTTGTCTTGGGAGTGTAAAGAATCTAAAAAAAAATATTTGGGAATTAATAAAATGGTTTACGAGGTCGCAAGGATTTTTCGTTCGCAAAATCTTGAACGATAACGATTAAATAATTCACAATTAAGAAATAAATAAAAAGAAATTTATGAACTTAACAAGATATAATCTTTGAGGTGTGGGAAGTCAAAAAAATAGATTGGAAATTTATAAAGTAGTTTATAAGGTCGCGAGGATTTTTTTTTAGTTTGTAAACTTTTATTAATCAACTCAATCTACCAGATAAATTAAACTGATATAATTAATACGTTTTATACTAAGATGACATTATACTGTAAGATAATAATATCAATATAGTAGTTTTTTATAATATTAATATCAAAATGATAGTAAAATAAATATCAAAAGTGTCATATTCTACGTAAATAATTACAAATAAAGTGTCGGGTTCAAAAATAATATCAGATTGGTGAATCTGGCAGAAAATACGCAGTGAGCTATTTTTTTCGTTTTGGCTCGGTTTTTGATGCATGGGACCAATTGGGGCATAGGGTTAAGCATATAAACACAATATATACTTGGAGAAGAGGTTAGAATGGATTATAATACCTCGGTTTGGATCGAATCGATTTAAAACGAATCTTGAACTTTTGGGAAAGAAGACTTCGGTTTTGGCGATTGGAAGGCCTTGGGACTGAATTGAAGCTTGCTTGGTGATGCTAGGAGTTGTAGAAGATGATTGGATCGATCAATTTGGATTTCGATTGGGTAGAACTAGGAAACCCACTTTTCTCTCTCTTTCTTTCTCTCTCTAAAACTCCATGGATTGGAGCTTGGTTTTCTCCGGTTTCTCTCTCTCTTTTGGACTGGTAGGGCGTGGGAAATTTCGTGGTGTACCCTAGGGTCGGATTAATGGGATATATATAGGGTAATTTAGAAGAGGATGATAAGTTTGAGTTTTAATAGGATTCTAACTCTTGGCTTTGAGATGGATGGAATATGGACGAAAAATAGGATTGGGGAGGAAGTAGAGATTGAGTAGGAGTTGGAGAGAAGGAAGGAGTTGTATACTTGCATGCAAATTTAAAGAAAATAAATAAAAAGGGATAATTAGATAAGATAATTATTTTGGTATATATCTATTAAGGAAAAGAATTTTATCAATACTAATTATTAATAGTAAAAATTACGGGTTAATTTGAAAAAAAAAATAAGGCCGAAAATCCAGGTTGTTACAAAATGTGTAATAATGATATTTTCTTAATAAGTTGGAGTTACGAAGCAGAACATTTAAAAAAGGGACGGAGGGAGTGCTAAAAGAAAAGAGTAAAAGTACTGTAAAAGAAAGAGGAGGGAAAGTAAAGTTACTTTTGGGAGAAAAAGGAGGGAAGGGAAAAGAAGGCTAGCTATTTTCGAGAAAAATGAGGGAAGATAAAAGAGGGTTATTTTTGTCATTTAAAATGTAAAGCATTCACCAACCAAAATGAAATCAGAAAACGTACAAAAGTAAGAAGAAAGGACGCACATATAGTCAGCCCAAAAGGCTGACGGTAGATTTCTCCATTTAAGAAAACATCATGATTATCTTTTCAAAACTTCACATTTCCAATAATACCCTTGAGTGGTTTTTTGAAGTTAATGAGAACAAATTTTAGGCGCCAATTTGGATGAAAATTTTGCTCCCATTTGAATTTAGCACTCACACTTAAAGCTAGAGTCTAGAAACTTGGGGGTGTCAATCCCGAAAATTGTGGCGGTGAAAAGGCATACAAATTTAAAATTCAAAGTTTCCTCTTCCACAAATTTCAAACTTCCCCTTTTAGACTTCCCTTATTTAAAGTATTCTCTCTGACTTTTTCCTTTTCCAAACTTATCTCCTTCTTATCAAAACTCCCATCTCCCACATTCTCTTCTCTAGCTCCACCATTTTTCTTTTCTCCCTAGTTGAATCTCTACTCCTTTTTCCTTCTCTACAACCTTCACCTTTTCAACCACATATGGAATCAAAGCTTCAAAATTCCTCTATCCATTCCAAGAGAAAAAGGGTTCTAACCAATGAAGAACATCAAGCAATCTTTGAAATTCTAGTGGTAAGAAGTGATAATGGGAAGGTAACTAGTGCTTTGTTCAAAGAAATTGCTGAATCATTTTTCGTTTGCGACAAAATTGTTCGTAGGATTTGGGAACAAGGATTAGCTTGTGTTCATAATGGGTCCATGGTTGATGTATCATCCAAATTGCAAGGAAGAGTTGGTCAGAAACGAGTTCAAATCAATGCGAACTAGTTCACTAGTGTTCATTATCGTCAAAGATCATATATTCACTCACTGTCAGTGGCCTTACAGATTGCAAAGTCTACACTTCATAGGCAAATCAAAGAAGGCGTAATTCAGCCACATTCGAATGCTTTGAAGCCTTATCTCTCGGAAGAAAGTAAGAAAGCAAGACTTCGAGTTTGCTTATCAATGCTTGAGCCAAATACTCTTGAAGCACAACGATGTTCAAAAACATGTACGACTATGTGCATATTGACAAGAAATGGTTCTACATGTCCCGTGAATCAGAACGGTATTATCTTCTCCCCGAAGAACCTGAGTCACACCGTACTTGCAAAAGTAAGCGATTCATAACCAAAGTCATGTTCTTGGCAGCGGTTGCTCGACCTCGCTTTGATGCAAATCAAAATCCAATTTTTTCCGACAAGATTGAAATTTTTCCTTTCACCTATAAAGAACCTGCCAAGAGAAGTAGCAAAACTAGAGCAGCTGGTACGTTGGAAACAAAGGCCATTACGGTGGTAACCAAAAGAAATTACTCGCTCGTGCTTGATAGAAAAAGTCCTACCTACTATTAGATCCAAATGGCCACGTTTGGGTGCAGTGGAGACCATCTATATACAACAGGATAATGCAAGACCACATATTCATGGATCAGATCCTGAATTTCTTGAAGCTGCAAGTCGAGATGGATTTGATATGCGCTTATCGTTTCAACCTCCAAGTAGTCCTGATATGAATGTTTTGGATCTTGGGTTCTTTAGGGTGATTCAATCATCGCAACATCAACAAGCGCCGTCAACTATTGACAAACTTGTTGATGCCGTAGAGAAAACCTTCGAAGAATTGTCACCGGATAATCTCGATCGTGTGTTTTTATCATTGCAAGCTTCCATGATTGAGGTAATGAAAGTTTACGGAGATAACAACTACAAATTGCCACACATCGGAAAAAGCCATCTCATTAGAGATGGCACTCTTTCTACGCAACTTCATTGTGACTGTGCTATTGTGGAAAATGCACTACTTCATTTGCATCAATGAGCTCATTCATGGTCAGTTCATCATCTTCTTTTTTTCCTGCACCAAACTCTCTGTTTTGCCTCTTTAGCTATTTTTTCTTATTCCTATGCTTGGAGTAACAAAAGTACTGTAACGACCCGGATTTTTGCCCTATTTTTTTTCGAATAAAGAAATTATTTTTAATCAAATAGTCTATCGTAATCGATTAATTATTTAAAATTATAATTAGATTAAACTAGAACCTAGATTAATTTTTGGTGTTTAAAATTAGTTTTGCATATACATTATTAATTAGCTTGTAACCATCCCACAATTTATGGGATTTAGTTACCCATTCCTCACCTATCTCTCCCGATTCTATCTCTCTCACTTCCCTCCCACATTCCATCACATTCACCCTTATCATCTCACTCTCCTACCTTTCTCCACTACTCATCTGTATTAGTTTCTCACGTCCCTCTCATCTCTCCACAAAAACCAAACCAACTCTATTTTCGTCCATATCACGTACCTCTGCTCATGGCCTATTTCTTCCTTGTTAATGTCGTTTTTAGGCCTGAGTTTCTTCATGAATGTTGTAGAGGGCGTCGAGGGCTTCAATTTCAACCCAAGAATCGCCCGAAACGATCAGGTATTGATAGAGTTATCACCGTTCAAAGTTTGGTAAAATTCTCGGATTTTGATTTCCAGACAGATTCAGTGACTCTTCTAAACTTCCATTTTTCTCCTACTTAGAGTGGTTTTCAGGCTTAGACTTCTTCACGAAAGTTGTAGAGTGTTTCAAGATCTTCGCGTTAGATACAAGAATCGTCCAAAACGGTAGAGTTTTGGTCAAGTTATTCTAGTCCAAAGTTGCTGCTATAATACCGATCGTTCGCGGTAGAATAATCGCTTTCCTACTTTCTCCTAAATATATTAAGTGCTTACGTATTGATTTGTGATGTTCTGGAATAGATATATAAAACAATCGGAGGCGTCGCATGGCCGGATCCGGTAATTCTCGGATTTTCCTCGGCTGGGAACAGTAGACCCACGAAGTGGGATTTGAAATATTTTGTTAAAATAACACTTTAGTCCTCTTAATTAGCTAGTGTAATGTTTTGGCCCATGACAAATCTTCTTTTATCTATTGATTCATAACAAATGAAAATAGTAATTCTAATCTACAATTATGAAGGAAGATAATTATATTTTATAGTATCAAAGAATTTGTACCCTGTACACATGTACTTAGTTAGTAGGATTAAAAAGTGAGTTGTGAATCATTACTATTTCAGGCTTAACAACTTATAAAAATTATAAGTAGACTAGTGAATAAATTAATTAGGTAACAGAATAAGTGAAAATACTTTTATAAAAAAAAAATTAGAACTTTTGACAATCAAGAGTTATAGTTATAGTATCACAGACTTTAAACTTAAACTCTAACAGATCTAGTTGGTGATTATAAACTCCAATTTTATTTTAAATTCTTAGTTCGTTAATTTGAACAATGAACCCTTAGAATATATCGTATAACAATTAAACCTAAGGGTTACGAAAACACTAATGGAAATCCTCAAAGTTAATAAGATTATATACTTGTTCGATAAAACGTAAATATTCTAAAAGGCATCAGCCCAATCCAAATCCCTTATGTGTTTAATTATTTGCACCTATTAATTGTTATATTGTTGTCTCACTGAAATGTATCATGTTTGAGCTATTGTTGATTGTATCATGTTGTACGTGCTGGAATGGACTTAAGTTCATGGGATGGTTTCGAGTAGTGAACTCATAGACGTGGATAAGTAAAGGATAAAATGGTAAAGTTGATTGAGGATGTTGGGTGTCGGTAAAGGACCCCGAGTACGGTAAAGTACTCAGAGTGTGTGTGGAGGACGGTAAAGGACTCCGGGTACAGTATTTGGGATACGGTAAAGGATCCTAAATACGGTACAGTGATTATGGTACGGTAAAGTACCTTTAGTTGAGTTGGGGAACGGTAAAGGACCCCCGAGTACGGTACAGTACCCAGTGTGTGTGGAGGACGGTAAAGGACTCCTGGTACAGTATTTGGGATACGGTAAAGGATCCTAAATACGGTACAGTACCCAGTGTGTGTGTGAAGTACGGTAAAGGACTTCGGGTACAGTATTTTGGGAAACGGTAAAGGATCCCTGAATACGGTATAGTACCAGTGTGTAGAGTTGGGAGACGGTAAAGGATCCTGGCAATAAGATAGTGCGCCCTCTAATGCTGAGTTGTCATGGTGAGCTATTCCTTTATTATGGTTGTAAGCGAATCCAGACTGAGTACATAATTTAGTAGTATTCGCTTAGAACCCTGGTGCAGGACAAATAAAGGAAGAGTTATTCCATGGGACGGTCAAAGTTGGTGGATGTGGGAGGAAAGGATCTCGCGGAGAGAATCCTTAGATTTCATGTAAGTTGATGGATAGTAAAGGAAAAGATGATGTGCTATTATTCTGTACCTTCTGTATATTATCAATTGCTATATTGTTGAACTGCTAACTGTAGAGTAAGGGGTTGGTAGGGTTGAGATTATCTACTGAGTTTCAAAACTCATCATAGTCCCGTTGGGCTGGCGTTTCATGCCAGGTAATCCGGAGACCGAAGAACAGAATCCTTTTCGAGATGATCAGTATCAAGGTGAAGACCTCCCAGCTGAGGAAGGGGAGTTTGTTGAGTCTTGGATGTCCTACCCTTAGAAGCTCTGTTAATTTAAAGTATTATTATTTGAATTTCCAAAAGTGTTATTACATTTGTCAAACTCCATTTTATTTTTGTTCAGTTGTAAGGCAATTAAATAGTTTTGAATTTAGTATTTGAGATTTTCGCTGCTAAACTCTGTTTAAATAAAATTTTATTTCTTAAATCAGTTTTATGGATCATTAAATCAGTTGAAAAGGATTTAATTAACGTGTCCGAAAATCGGGGCGTTACAAGTACTGTTCCCTAATCAATTTTATTAGAGCAATAACCTGTTTTTTTTTTTTTTTGTGTTTTTTCCTTTTTTTGTCTCCCTAGATCAAATTTCAATTATCTTCCTAACGGCTATTACTTAAGGGAAAACACATAAACCAAGTCAACCCGGTGCTGCAATGGTGAAACCAAGAGTTAAAACCATGTCATGTTGACTTGAAACCAATGACTCATGTGTCGCGCTACTGCTTTATCAAAGTCTCCCCACACCCAAATTGAATTTAACAGGATAGTGAATTGGGATGTGAAGAACTATAAAACTAACCAAGAACCAAATAACAAGTAAAGCACATATGAACGTAAAAGAACAGTCTAAACTCCAGTTTTTAAGGTTGTGGAGAAACTAGAAAGTGGCTTCAAGTGGTGGTGTAGCGGGCCGGAACATAATTATGGCCCAATCTCCAATTGGGCCCTCAATTAGATTAGCCCATCATCTTGGTGGTAGGGGCCACATTGGGCCGCTCCATCCGACCAAGAAACAGTGGGCTTAGGTCGATGGGTCGGCTCACGATTGAGAACTGCAGTGGGAATCCCGAACGATTCGGTCCAACCACATGGCGCGAACAAATAGCAAACGACAAATATGGCGCATGGTGAACATATGGTCCGGCCACATGGCATCCTTCGATGCCGCCATAGGTCCCCCACCGAACTATAGCAAGGTATTCAATAACTATCGAGACTCAATACGAGCGCATGGGAATCCGGTGCGCACGTCGACAAGCTTGAGTCTACTCCATGTTTTGGTCAGCGTTCCGGTGAGGTGGTGGTGGTCAGTGACATCACCTCAGCACGAGGACCATGCGCGCCGGGTTCCCATGCAACTACAAATTTCCACACATCGGAAAAAGCTATCTCATTAGAGATGGCACTCTTCCTACTCAACTTCATTGTGACCGTGCTATTGTGGAAAATACACTACTTCATTTGCATCAATGAGCTCATTCATGGTCAGTTCATCATCTTCTTCTTTTTTTACTTGCACCAAACTCTCTGTTTTGCCTCTTTAGCTATTTTTTCTTATTCTTATGCTTGGAGTAACAAAAGTACTGCTCCCTAATCAATTTTATTAGAGCAATAACCTGTTTTCTTTTTGTGTTTTTTTTATTTTTTTTGTCTCCCCAGGTCAAATTTCCACAGAAGCTTTTGCAAAGTTTGTCTCTAAGAGCTGCTTTAATGGAATTGCACAAACTCATGTTCTTTTGTGAAATCATGGAAAGCTAATGGCAGTGGACTATGGAATGGAGTTAAGTGGACTTTGTTGTTGTCTTCTTTTGTTTTTGTCGCTTTTGATTTTCTGCCATAGTCATTGTATATCTTCACTTTTGATAATAGAATGAAGTTTTTCCTATGAATCTGCCAGTTCAATTTCATTGTCCTATTTTTTATTCTATTAGGTGTACTGGATTTCAAGATTTGAGAGAAGGGTAAAATGGGGGGAAATAATTTTTTTTGTACCTTTGTCTTTTCAAATGGACAATCTTTTTTGGACACAAAAAGAGGAATTTTGGACGATGAAAATGGGATGGACGGAGTATTTTATTTTTAATTCCTCCCGTCGAGATATATAAATACTTTATAAAAATTTGATATTCTAATAGTAAAAATTATCTGATAGTTAAGTTCGGCCATCATTGCTAACTCGATTTTGATCTTTTACAAGTTAAAAAATTAACATAATATTCAAATTCTATAAAAAAAAATATGAGTAATATATCTAATAGTAAAGTTAGGCCATGGGGCTAACTTGATTTTCATCTTTTACAAGTTACTTTATTTTTATTTTTTTTCCCAACATGAACTGACCAAAACCTAAACCATCTTAGAACAATTATCAACAGTAAAAACTATCAAGAGCAACATTGAAAAATCATACTAAGAATGCAAATGAGCCATACCAAAAGATATTTGAGTTTTCAACAGGCTCGTCGGCAACCTTTTGACTACCAAGTAATCCAAAACAAAAACATATTTGCTCTCTTGTCGTAAAAGAAAATGAAATAAATCATGTAAATCAAATAAGCAGCCTACTCAAAAGATGACAGACCATCCCATTTTTAACGAAAATTCCGTTGCACTCTACTTTAACTCCCCCCCCCCCGTCCGAACGATTAAATCATGACAACCTGACACGTTTGATATTAGATGACATGGACATTTCAGGAATCGTAACATTAGAACTAAAAAGAACCAAATGAACGAAGTCCTATGAAAGTGTTTTTTCTTGCATGGTAGAGTTCACTTGTTTCCCTTTCATGTTTTTTTGAAACTAGAAACTCTGAAGCAAATTTTTACCATGTCTAACAGCACGAATTTTGTGATCCAATGTACTGTTGGGATCCACCCTCGTGGTGGATGTGTGATTAGTTTTGTTAGTAAGGGTGTTTTCGTCCGTGTGATATTTTTTGTACCCTAGGGCTTTTTTTGGGTAATTACCCTAGGGCTTTCATATATATATATATATTGTGGTGAGAAGAGGGTTAGTGGATGGATGAGAGTGTTTTTGTGTGTGGTTTGAGAGGTTAAGAGGGTTTTTTGTAACTATATTGAGTGTTTTAATATAGTGAAATTTTCCCTAAAAATCTTGTGTGTGTTTCTTGCTCATCCATGGCTTGAGTGTGTGTTTGTGCTTCGTTGGTGAGATCTTGGGCGTGCCCCAACAGTGGTATCATAGCCGGAGTTGCTGATTCGGAGCTGTGGCTATGCAGCGGAAGGTCACCGGAGAAGCACATCACGTTCGGAAGAAGCACGGAGCATAACTTTTGCTGGGTTCTCGGTTGAGCCGTCTGAAAACTCAATCGGACCAGTAAGGGTTGTGCACCTCACTGAGACGAGTCTATAGGAGGTGACGGGGTCGAGTTTCGTCACCGGATGAAGGCTCGGGAGCCATTCGATCGCAGTGGGCGGAGGCGGCGACGGGCAGATAGGCTGTTTTGAAAAGCCTGAAGTTGTGGATGATCGAAGATGAGTTTTGAGCACAGGGTTTTGTTTGTCTTGTCAAGGCGAGCACGGGGGTGTGTAGAACGTCGCCGGTGGAGTTTGGGATCGCCCGGAAAACACGTTCGAAAGGCGGCGGGCGGAGGCGAGTGGCGGCTTACCAGTCGATCGGTGAAGGAGTCATCGTATGGAAGTTTAGAATACAGGGGTTTGTTCGTCTCGAGGAGACGATCCCGGATCTGTAAAGTTCGTCGTCGGAGGTTACGGGAGTGGCCCGCACGCGCCTATAGAAGGCGGCGCGTTTCTGTCGAATTTTTTGAATCTGTTCTGCCGGTTCAGTCCGATACAGACCGGTTCAGACCGGTTTTGGGGTTTTTCAGACCGGTTCCAGCTTGGTTTCGACATTTCAAATTCGTTTTTGGGGTCGATTCGCAGTGATCAGGTTCGGATTTTGCTGGTTTATGTATTTCAGTTTGTTTTTACGCTATTTTTGAGCTTTTGGATTAGTTTCGGAGTACCTAGAGTCAATTTATTACGTTTAGCTTTATTTTTGGGTGATAAAACAAGATGACGGATGTTGGTGTTAGTGTGAATACTATGGTTATATTGTCAGCGACAAATTATGCGGTTTGGAAACCACGAATGGAGGATATGTTGTCGTTAAAGGAGTTATATGACCCTATTGAATATAAAGGAAAGAGACCAGATTCGATTAAGGTTGAGGATTGGAATAAATCGAATAGGAAAGCCGTAGCAATGATTCGACAGTTTATTGGGCAGGAGGTGTTTCACCATGTAGCGCAGGAGACGGATGCTTATGTTTTGTGGGTGAAGTTGGTGGAGATGTATCAATCGAAATCATCTTGAAACAAGCGCTTTTGATGAGGCAACTTGTGAATTTGAAGCTTCGAAGTGGGGATTCGGTTGCCGTGCATTCGAGTGAGTTTCAAAGTTTGGTGAATCAATTATCTAGTGTTGGTTTGGATTTTGATGATGAATTGCAAGCTCTTTTGTTACTTAGTTCGCTTCCGGATGATTGGGAGGTCTTGGTGGTTTCCTTGAGCAATTCTGCGCCGGATGGAAAATTAAGTATGAGTTTAGTGCAAGATGCTTTGTTTAGTGAGGAGGCGAGAAGAAAGGGAATGGTCAAGATGCATGTTGATGAGTCGCAAGCTTTGGTTTCGGAAGGAACGAGAGGTCAAAAGAGAAGAGGCAATTCACGTTCGGGTTCGCGTTCGAGGGATCGTTGTGAAAAAGGGAGTATGGCTTGCTTTTATTGCAAGAAGGAAGGTCATATGATTCGAGATTGCCCTAAGTTAGTTGGTCGGACTTGCTATCATTGTAAGGAAGAGGGACATATGATTCGAGATTGTCCCAAGATGAAGGGTCAATCGAAGGAAGCGGCGGTGGTCCAAGATGCAGAGCTTTTGTTGGTTGAGGAAAATCCTAATGTTGCGAGGCAAACGGATTGGGTACTTGACACCGGGTGCTCATTCCATGTTTGTGGAGATAGGAGAGAGTTTTGTAGCTATGAGGCTTTTGATGGTGGTTTTGTTCGAATGGCGAATGGTTCGAGGAACCATGTAATTGGAACAGGGATGGTGAAGTTTCGCTTGCCGAATGGGAGATTTGTGATGTTGTCGGATGTTCGTCATGTGCCAGGGGTGAAGAGGAATTTGATTTCGCTTGGAGTGCTTGATGGTAAAGGGTACTCATCCTTGGCTAGTGAGGGTATTCTTCGGGTTCGGCAAGAGGAACGTGTGATGCTTGAAGGTAGTTTGGTTCATGGATTATACCGCCTTGAGGGTTCCGTTGTGAGGGATGATATGAGCTATAGACGTTTAGTTGGAAGAAAAGTGAGGCGTGTGAAAACGCAAGTTGAAGAGCCTTTGTGTGAAGCGCATTGTTTGTTGAGTTTGAATGGAGCATCGGTTAGTGGAGTTGGTGAAGAAGAATTGTGCACAAAGAAAAGAGTTTCTTTCGCACAAGATTTGGTTTCCGATGTGTTCGTGTTTGCGTCCGATGAAGAGGTAGGAGGCTACCAAGTGAGGGGGTGCGGGGCATCCGTTAAAGGGGTGCGAGCTATCGAGGTTTGGGATCGCGGACGCTCCGATCGAGGAGTGAGGAGACGACCTTCCACCCACTAGGGTGGAGGGGGTGATTGTTGGGATCCACCCTAGTGGTGGATGTGTGATTAGTTTTGTTAGTAAGGGCGTTTTCATCCGTGTGATATTTTTTGTACCATAGGGCTTTCATATATATATATATATATTGTGGTGAGAAGAGGGTTAGTGGATGGATGAGAGTGTTTTTGTGTGTGGTTTGAGAGGTTAAGAGGGTTTTTTGTAACTATATTGAGTATTTTAATATAGTGAAATTTTCCCTAAAAATCTTGTGTGTGTTTCTTGCTCATCCATGGCTTGAGTGTGTATTTGTGCTTCGTTGGTGAGATCATGGGCGTGCCCCAACATGTACCAATGCACGTAAATCTCAATTCTCTTCCTAATGGCTATTACTCAAGGGAAAACACATAAACCAAGTCAACCCGGTGCTGCAATGGTGAAACCAAGAGTTAAAACAATGCTATGTTGACTTGAAACCAATGACTCATGTGTCGCGCTACTGCTTTATCAAAGTCTCCCCACACCCAAATTGAATTTAGCAGGATAGTGAATTGGGATGTGAAGAACTATAATAAAGCACATATGCACGTAAAAGAACAGTCTAAACTCCAGTTTTTAAGAGAAACTAGAAAGTGGCTTCAAGTGGTGGTGTAGCGGGCCGGAACATAATTATGGCCCCATCTCCAATTGGGTCCTCAATGAGATTAGCCCATCACCTTGGTGGTAGGGGCCACATTGGGCCGCTCCATCCGACCAAGAAACAGTGGGCTTAGGTAGATGGGTCGGCTCACGATTGAGAACTGCAGTGGGAATCAGGTGCTCCAGTACCGAACAATTCGGTCCAGTCACGTGGTGCGAACAAATAGCAAACGACAAATATGGCGCATGGTGAACATATGGTCTGGCCACATGGCATCCTTCGATGCTGCCATAGGTCCCCCACCGAACTATAGCAAGGTATTCAATAACTGTCGAGACTCAGTACGGGCGTATGGGAACCCGGTGCGCACGTTGACAAGCTTGAGTCTACTTCACGTTTTGGCCAGCGTCCCGGCGAGGTGGTGGTGGAGGTCAGTGACATCACCTCAGCACGAGGATGGCATGCGCGCCACCCTAGTCTACAAGGCTTCTCTCTCACTAAACCTGTGTTTCTCCTTCTTGAGTTGAGACAAACATAGTCATCGGAGTGCCCTCCGGCCACCTTTCGCCAGTAGGCACTAACCGATTGCTCTCTTGCACTAAATTGGAGGGAAGAGGAGGGCTGGTTTACTCGACCACGAAAGATACAAAGTTGATCCGAGAAGGAGAGGTCCAACCCGGAGGAGTGAACCCCACCCCACAGGCATGCAATGCTTTGGTAGTTGGCACATTTTATCGAACATTTGAAAGGCAACTTAGTATGTCCGTGTCAATTTACCATCAGATTTTCCACGTAAACAAGTAAGAAAATTACCCAATCAAGAATATAATGTGACCCTAAATTCCCATAGGATTCCGAAAATAGTGATATAACCAGATTAAATATGGAGAAATAAACTTTTTGAATCTATAACAAGTACGAATCAACCACACTCCTATTAAGGTAATGCAGTTAACATTAACTCAAATCTATTAGTTTTGATCTTATTTAGATTCTCTCACATTTGCTAGTTTTCTAGCAAACTTTTGCAAGAATTTATTCCGTTCAACAAGAGAAATCGAAGAATTTTTTCCACATACTTTTTCCAAAATATTTGGGCAAAAACTAATTCTTCCCCTTTTCCCAATAATTATGTTCATTGTTGATTTGATCGAAAACTAACAAGCAAAAAAATATTGAATCAAAAAACAAAATGCTAAATGTGGTCGAACTTAACCAGAACGAGCCTAGCTTTTTTGGGCAAATATCGTATACATTTCCGAAAATTAGTGGGTTTTCTTTGAATTCGCACAAGATGATTCGAAGGTTTGGGCTCATTATGGAACTCAAACCGAGGCTTTCACAGATGAAGAAAATGAAACAACCAAACAAAGAAGGAGAAAATAAGACAACCAAATACATTAGGAATACTTTCTCCAAACAGGCATAACTTTTTTTTTTTTGGGTCAATCGATAAAAGAAATTATTTTACATCAGATGTGAAATACAAAATACAAACTCGGGACACTATATCAATTATAAGAGTTTGTGAGATAATTAATTCTAACAAGTCAATCAATACAAGATATAAGCTTATTAAAGGGTAGAAAAACATCAATTATAAGAATCCACGAGACAATTAATCCAACAACTCAATCAATACAAGAAATTAGCCCATTAAAGGGTAGAAACAAAGTAAGGAAATTAAAGTCCACTAAGAGAAAAACACCACACGCAAGTTGAGAGACTTGAACTTCTAACCTCTTAGTGAGATGGAATAGTTCTGACCACATGAGCTAGCCATGCTTCTTTGTACTTTTGAGCAAATCTTACTCAATCATTAGTTCAAAACTCCACAATCCGAAAAATAAATGCTTGAGTACACACAAATTCTCATGATCATCAATTAGCACAGCTCTACAAATCAAAGTTGTCAATTACGTACCGGCCAGCGTTCTGTTTTTACTACTGGAATGGTACGTATCGGTACCGAACTGTATCTCAGTACCGTTCCGAATTTACCGCAATTAATATTTTATATATATTTAATATATATCTACCAGGTTGCAAAACCATTTTCGTGAAACAAATGGCAGCAAAAAATTATCCAAAAAGACTCAAAACAAAGTTATGAAACAGATCAGGATTCCATCGTGATCTTAATCGAAGAAAATCATATATAAGCCCATAAGTTTCTTTTAATTAGTTTAGAGCCCACAACTTATGTCATAAAAAAAAAAGAGAGAGAGAAGGTAATTTTGTACCGTCCGGAACACCGGAAAATGTCCGAATCAGACCGCGGCCGATATCGTCCGGTACATCCGATATTGGTCGGAACAGGCCGATATTTCAACCGGAACGGATCTTGAATCTTTGTGTTCCGTTTAAGCACCGGTACGGCTGGTACGGAATGGATTTCACAACTTTGCTACAAACCTTTCGAGAGGTCTTTACACAATAGCTCTATAGCTGATTACAAATCCTAGAGTTCTCAATCACTCACTGATAAAATGATACTTGAAGTACCCAGCCTATAAACTTACCACAAAACAATAAATTCTTAGATGTATCTACAAACGGCAAAACAAGATGATAAATGTTGCCAATAGTGAAAATTTTGTAGAAAAATATAGTTTTTATGAAACGAGTTATTTATGATAGTGAATAAGTTTTTGATGAGTATGTTAGAAAAACAATTATTGAGATTATAAAAATTTTAAAATTTGTAGAAACAAGATGACAAAATGCGTTAAGTTTTTCGTGTTTTTTGTTAGTAGAAAGGACATGATAAAACACATTAAATTTCCGGGTTTTGGGTTAGTGGAAGCAGGGCCTAAGTTTTAAACCTAATTCAAACTTATATTGAAGTTAATAAAAATTCAGCAAGTTGCGCTCGAGCTAGGATTGGATGGCTTTCAATCAAATTCAAGTTAGTTCACCAACCTTAACAAACCAATAATAGTATATAATCATGCTTTCATACAGGGCTAAAGAGGCAAATAAAAAATGACTATGTATTCCATCAAATTTGTTGTTTATGTAAATAAAAAATTATGAGTTTATAACACCAAGATGACAAGACATAGTGAAAGCTATCATTGTCCTCCAAATGTCCTCACTACCCACTCCTATCGTCCTTGTTGATTTTCTTACATGTGTCTAAGTACAAAACAACCTTCCATTAAAACTCATCAGATATAGGCTAGCACCGTAAACTATCAAACATATCTATAATTCTCTTCTCACACCCCCCTTCACAAATACCCCCGGCCCCACCACCCCTTTTGTAAGGACCCGTAATTTCGGAAATTATTAAAAGGGATCAGTTGATGTTGGAAATTGAATGAAAATGTGGAATTTATTAAGTTTAATTGACTTGGGGTTTGAACGATAGAATTGCAATTAGAGGGGGTGGTAGTGTAATTTGTGTGTGTGTGAGTATATATAGAGAGAGATGTGTGTGTAGGGGAAAATAATCCTAAATCCTCTCTCTCTCTTCTCCCGGTCTCTCCACTCTCTCTCGGTTCTCTCTCAATCTCTCTCAATCTCACCCAAATTCCTCCAAACCAACACAAAACCCATACAATACACCTTCCAATCTTTCATCCTTGCGTGCTTTGGAGCTCGAATCGCGTTCGTAGGAGCTCGGTGGTTCGAATTTTGGCTCGGGGTTGATTTTAGAGGCCGAGGCCCGATCTCTCGTTTGGAGCTCGTTCACCAAGTGTGAGGTAGAGATTTCTCTCACTCTTTGTATGTTCTTGGGTTGGGTTGTGCATGAAATCGTGCCTATAGTTGTTGTTGTGGTTGAAATTTCTGAAATCTGCAGAAAATCTGCTCGAACACCCATTTGTATCGATACTTCTCAGATCAGTATCGATACAAGAATCTCTGGAACGTTTTTAAGCCCATCTATATCGATACTAGAATCGCTAGTATCGATACAAAGTGCCCTAAAATCAGCTTTTGCTGTTTTGTTCCAAACTTCGTTATTTTGACCCCCGATCACTTCCAGTTATTCTAAACTACTTCCAAACATAGTTTTTCGCACTCTTATGATTCCTTGGTCAACCCCATTCGTTGGCTCTCGTTGCGTCGAACAAGAATATCGTACGGAATGGATTGTCGTCCTAATGTTTTATTAGTGCATTCATTTAACCAATGGTGATAATGTGAAACGCTAGGATAGATGGAGTGAACTTGTTTATACTAAATGTGTATGTCGATAAGGTTGATTGTTAGATAGGAGGTTGGATGAATCATAAATGTGACGCGATAACTTAACATTTGAAGCCATGTGGTACGAGGAGTGAGTTGGGATAACGAGTTTGGGAAACAAAATGGAAATACGAATTGATAGGTGAACCTTTTACTTAATATCAATCTCTCTCTCTCTTTATCTTCGAATCGTGAAATCAGAGCTTTAAGAACACATATGACGAAATGCAACACCAACGGATTGTAGTCGGCATACGGGGTCTTGATATCCGGAACTGAAATCGGATGTACGGGGTCATGAGTGCCCGGAATGTAAAGTGGATGTACAGGGTCTTGAGTACCCGGAAATGCATTGTGGGTATATGGGGCCCTGAAACCCGAAAAGTTTCTTAAGCAAATCGTTCGACGTGTTATTGGAGAAAGAGCTACTTGAGCTCATAATGGAGATATACGGGGTCCTTAAGACCCGGAATGTAAGTCTTTCAATGCAGGAGTGTGTGAGAAGAAGTTTGACCACTAACGGCGTATTAAAGGATGGCTAATAGAATGATTAATGACAAGTGAAACACTTTCGAGTATTGAGTTTCCTTCACGAAGTTGCGTTGGTTACATTCTCTTTCATCGTCTCAGGTTTTACTCTTTTATGTCCAAATCTTCTCTTTTGCATAGAAGGTTTGTAGAGATTTTCCTACTGGGCACGTGTTTGCTCAACCCTTCATTTTCAGGCGTGAACTCGGAGCTGTAGCATGGAGTGCAGTGCATGCATTGATTGGAAATCTTTTGAAAGCTGACATGGGGAAATTGCATTGACATTCGTAAGACTTTTCTTTGAAAGATGTAGTTGTATCTTTATTTTAGCTATCTTGTCAAATGGATAATTGTAAACTATTTAACTCTTCTTTCACTCTTCGTAATTGCAAGTCATTGGGCCGATGAGCCTTGAGTAAAACTCTTTTGGGGTATGATGTACGTTATTGTGAGGATTTTAATTACGAAAAGTTATTTATACTTATGTTGAAAATCGAGGGCGTGACACCTTTGACTGTTCTACAAACAACCCCCCCCCCCCCCCCGCCTCCTCTTTTTTTCAGTTAGTTTTTTTTTAAACTTTTATTTATCTAACTATTTTTTAAAATTTCATAATTCTGTTATATTATTTAATTATTTTCTTTATTATCTTTTTTCACTTTTATTTATGTAATATTCATTTTTTTGTCTTTTACTTATGTATATGTAATTAATTTTCTTTTTTATTTAATTTCTTAATCCATTTAAGTTATTTAATTAATTACTCATTTATCTATTTATTTAGGTCTTTTTATTTATATATTTTACTCTTTATATATATTTTTTAATTATTTAATATTATATACGTGAGTAAATTTCTTTTTTTAAAATTTTATAATTCTTTTATGTTGTTGAATTTATTAATTTTGTATTTATTTATATCTTTTATCTATTTTATTTCTAACCATTTATTCAGATTTCCTTTTATCTTCAACTATAACTACTCATTTAGATTTCCTTTTTATCTTCAATTACAACCACATTCAGATTTTTTTTGTTATCTTATTATCTTTAACTATAGTAATTCATCCATCACCCCTTATCCTTATATATCTAGCATTATCCTTCCAAAATCACCATATTCTCCTCATCACCTCCCTTTCCTTGCTTATCTCTCCAACATATCCATCTTTCCATCATCTATCTCTCTCTCCATTCCTTTGTCACGGTTGCTCCCTCCTTTTTCACACCGGTTTCATAAAATGTAGAAGAACATTATGAATGACTACAACTTCTCATTTTCAGATAGTTGGTCCGTTGAGAATGATATTCCTAGTGGGGAAGGCATCTCCCACAATTTTCGCGATTATACACCTGAATTCACAATTGACGAGGTTAGTTATTACTGTTGTTCTTATGCATATTAGTTATTTAATTTAAAAGTACAGAAATTATGATAAGACTAGATCATGTTGTGCTTATACATATTCTTTTTTCTTGTTTATAGATTTTTCAAAGTAGACATGACATGATAGCTTGGGTGCGGAGAGTCGATAGGGAAAATGGTATTGTTGTTGTCATTAAGAAATCTGCTAGTTTAATTGGTGACAAGCTGCCAAAGTGCATTATTAGTTGTGAAAGAAGTGGAAAGTATAGATCGGCACAGAATGTAGTTGAAGGGCAATCCTTGCAAAAGAATACTGGAACAAAAAATGGGAGTACCCATTTGAGCTGCGAGGTATACCAATACCTCCAACGGGTGTTCTGTGGGGTGTAATGGTTGAATGTGGTTTCCATAACCATGAAACAGTAGAAAATTTTGATGGGCATGAGTACCTGTCAAGGCTAACACCAGAGGAGAAAGAAATTGTGTGCAACATGACAAACAACACCGCGCCTCGTGAAATTCTTAGTGTTTTGAAGAAAAGAAACCCGTTAAACACTATAAGTGCCCAGAGCATTTACAACCTCAAATATACAGATAACATAGCAGAACGAGGCGGTCTAAGTTCTACTCAGTGTGTTTTACGTTAACTAATAGAGAAAAGATACCTCCATGAATACCTTACAAATCCACACACCAACGAAATCACAGATATTGTTTTGGTTCATCCTCAAAGTCTAGAGCTATCTGTGAACTTTCCGTCCGTATTGGTCATCGATGCCACATACAAGACCAACAAGTACCGGTTACCACTATTGGAGGTTGTGGGTATGACATCCACAATGTGCACTTACTCTCTCATGTTTGCACATCTTACAAATGAGAGGGTAGAGAACCTGACATGGGCCTTGAGTACCTTAAAGAAATGGATGCTTGGAAGGGGGGCATTGTTGCCATCGGTGTTTGTTACAGATCGGGATTTTGCGCTTCTTAGCGCCATTGAAGCATGTTTCCCCTCGACACGTCACATCCTTTGCATTTGGCACATCAACCAGTGCATAATAAAACACTGTAGAGGGGTCCTTGGTCCGTCGTTTAACGACTTTAACATGTCATGGCACTAGCTTATTAATTCAACGACCGAAGCGTCTTTCAATCAGAAGTGGAATGCCATGTGCGATGACTATAAACAACACCCCCAGCTCTTACAATACCTTCTCAATACATGGTTACGGCCATATAGAGATAGGTTTGTGGCAGCATGGACAAATACGTGTATGCACCTCGGAAGCAATTCAAGCCAGAGGTATAGTCACTTTATGCATTGTTACCTTTACAATTTCAATTATGTACATTATTCTACTACACTAAAAAATATTTCTGTAACTTTCGTATTTAAATACAGTTCATTATTATATTACAGGGCAGAGTCCGCACATGCGAGGCTGAAGCTATATTTGGGGGGTACCATGTCATCCTTACAAAAAGCTTTTGGGATAATACACAAGATGTTGGAAAATCAGTTCGGGGAGATTTAGAGGTCATTCCAGAGATCTATCAACATCCCCCGCCATTGGCAAATACATGACGAACTTTTTCAACAAGTTAGAACTCGCAAATCATTAAAGGCAATGGAGCTCATCAATGTTCAGCTACAATGCGATGAAGATGCATCCCCCCTCCAGTTTCGGATTGTGAGACTGTACAATAAAAATTACACACGGATTGCCATGCAGGAATGATCTTTGCATATTACACACGGCTCATAGATGTTGACCTACTGGTAGAGAGGAGCAAAGTGGACGACGCATTCCTTCCTTTACAGAAGCATCCACTTCGTCATCTAGGGTCGAATCTAGGAGACGTAGGAGGGGTGCGGGAGTTCTCAAAACTCAAGCCAACCATGCTCAATTTTCAGTTTCACCCATCCCTACCAACTACGTTCAGCATTTACCTCGGGCTTATCAGCATTACATTTCTCACATTAATGACGTCCGAGGTGACGGTCATTGTGGATTCAGGGCGATAGCCGCTCATATAGGGTATACTGAAGATGGTTGGGCTCAAGTTCGAATAGATCTCATTGAGGAGATTCAACAAAATAAGGATCTATACGATGAGCTATATCCAGAAAGGGGTTGAGCAGACCACCTAATACACTCTTTAAATTGCTTTGAAGATTCGCACCACCGGAGCATTGGATGGACGCTATGAGTTTGGGAGTTGTCATCGCTTCGGCGTACAACCTTGTTCTGCATACATTTGATGGGCATGCTTCAAGTTGTTTTACTCACTTGCCATTGAGATCCCCTCCAGTTCCATTGAAATAGCTATTGCCTGTATTGGGGGCAATCACTTTGTGCAACTTTTCTTGCAGCCTCATTACCCTGTACCACCCTTCCCAACATGGTGGAGGAACAATGCATCAAACCAAGCTAAAGGATGGGCTGCTCGTTATGCAACACAAATTAGTTTGTGGAAAGAAATAATGGATACAAGACCAAGCGGGAGAGGAGCAGAATTTGGTGGAAACATTGATTAGAAATTGGATTTTCATGTAATTTCATTCTTCGACGAAATTAGTACAAGTTATGTTTAATTATTCACTTATTAATTAAAATTATAGTAAGAAGTCTTTTAAAAGTTTAAAAAAAACTAGTAAAAGTAAAACAAAAAAAAAACTAGTAAAAGTTAAAAAAAAAAAAACTAAAACAGTATTTAAAGTCTTTTAAAAGTAAAACAAAAAAAAATAGTAAAAGTTAAAAAAAACTAAAACAATAATTAAAGTCTTTTAAAAGTAAAACAAAAAAAAAAAACTAGTAAAACTAAAAAGAGTGATTTGCCTTTATATCCCTTCGACTTATCCTGAAAGTTCAACTTAGTCCTTCTAGTTTCAATTTCACCCAACTAAACCTTCGATTTGCAAATTTATTTCAATGTCATCCTTTCATTGTCCCCCGTCAGTAATTTGGACGAAAAAGCACCATGTGCCCATCACGTGAGCCACCCCCAGGGGCATACTTGCCCATTCCCCTCTCTCCCCTAGCCCTAATCGATTTCCCACTATTTTTTTCAGTCATTTTCACTCCATCCAAAAATCTGAGACGACGAGACGATGAAAGCTGCGGCGACTAAGGGAAAGCCCCAAAAAGCTGAGACGACGAAGGGGGAATCGTGGTCGATTTCCCAGACGATCAAGAAGCATGCCATTACGGAACAGAGAAAAAACCCTAGGTGAGTCCGTGAGTGATTCATTAGGTTCTCTGTAGAATAAAGAACATAATTTTTGGGAAGAAATCAATAAAATTTGTCCTTTTTAGTAAAGGAAAATGATTTTTTTAACAGATATGCTTTATTGGGTTTTGGATTGGGTTTATTGCATGTGTTGGTTGGGTTTTTTTTTTTTGAAAAGCTATGTTGGAGTACTTCTTTCTGAGTGTGGTCCCATAAGCATTGGTGAGTCCGTGAGTGATTCATTCGGTGCTCTGTAGAATAAAATACATAAATTTTTGGAAGAAATCAATACAATTTGTCCTTTTCAGTAAAGAAAAATGATTCTTTGAACAGTTATGCTTTATTGGGTTGAAGAAAACTTTATTGCATGTGTCGGTTGGCTTTTTTTTTTGTTTTGAAAAGCTATGGTTTTTTTGTCTGTTGTAGTACTTCTTTCTAATTGTGGTCCCATAAGCATTATTTAATCATGTGCAGAGGCTATTTCACCATATAGATTCATCATGGGGGAAAGTTTTTTAATAGGCCCACAATCAGGTACGAAGGTGGCTCTGTTGCATATGTTGATGAATGTGACCCAGAAAAAATGTCTTTAATAGTAGTTGGTGATATGGTTGAGAAACTGGGGTATTTGGGTATGATAAATTATTACTATGTGATGACTGGGAAAAACATTAACAATGGGTTGAGAATGTTATTGACTGACAGTGATGTAATGGAGATGATTGAGCAACTTCCCCCAAGTAGGATAGTGGACATGTATGTAGAACCAATTACTCCCATTGAAATGATGGAAAGTCAAACTGATAAGGGAGGTCCAAGTCCAACCCCAACCCCAACTCCAACTCCAACTAACACTGATAAGGGGGTTCTAACTAAAACTAATAAGAGGTGTACAACTGATAAGGGGTGTGCAAATGATAAGGGGTTTACAACTAATAAGGGGTGTGCAAATGATAAGGGGGGTCCAACTGATAAGGGAGGGCCAAGTCATGAAGTGAACTATGAGGATTTTCTTGTTGATGATGCTTTTTTTGAAGATGGTTTCTCTGATGGGATAGATGTTCAAGATTTAGGTGACACAACTAGTGACTCTGATGTGTCATTTGAGGAAGATAGTGATTATGAGTAGTCTGATGATGATGGCTTATATGAGGCCAATGTTGATGAAGAGGCTGAATGGGCAGGGTTTGACGACAGCAAAAGGAAACAGCCAGACTTGAATGCTGACTTAGATGATGATGATGATGATGATGATGGCATAGATTATGGAAATGATTCATCAGATGATCTCCATAGTGCTTGTTCAAACTCTGATGATGATGGGAGGAAAGACAAGTTCCATGAGTATAGAAGATAAACTGATTTGGGAAAGGTCCAGTTTAGTGTAGGGATGAAGTTTCCTTCAGCAAAAGAATTTAGGGAAGCAATTAGAGAGTATTCAATAAAAGAAGGAAAAGACATTAAGTTTGTAAAGAATGAAACAACAAGAGTAAAAGCAAAATGTGCTACAGAGGGATGTGGTTGGAGTATTTTTGGTTCACTTGAACAAAAGGGTGAATCATTTCAGGTCAAAACCCACATAAGTGAACATGGTTGTCTCAGATCATACCTCAAAGTACCTTGCTGAGAAGTATGTGGACTGCATAAGATCCAATCCTGACATGCCTTTGGAACACTTGCAACAAAGAGTGAGGAAGGATCTTATGGTTGACATTTCCCACACTCAAGCATATAGGGCTAAGAGGAAAACACTTGACCTTATTGAAGGAACAAATTTGGAACAATTTGGCAGGTTGAGGGATTATTGTGAATAGATAAGGAGAACAAACCCGAACACCACAATCGTGATGAAAACTATACCTTCTCCAAGTCCAGATGGTCAACCAATATTTGAGAGACTTTATATATGTTTAGGGGCATTAAAGCAAGGAATGCTAGCTAGATGCAGGAGGTTAATATGTATGGATGCATGCCACTTGAAGGGAGCACATGGGGGTTAGTTGTTAGTTGTTGTGGCGATAGATGCTAACAATCAATCATTCCCATTTGCATATGCTATTGCTGAGAGTGAAACCAAGGACATATGGACCTGGTTTTTGGAGTTGGTGGTTGAAGACCTACAAATTCATAACACAAGTGCATGGACATTCATGACAAACAAACAAAAGGTATAGAACCATTGTATTTATTTAATCTGTAAAGCTTCATCTTGTTTAACTACTTCCCTTGTAAATTTCATTGCATCTTGTAATGCTTCACTTTGTAGGGCCTGGTTCCAGCATTACAAATAGTGGTGCCAAATGCAGAGATGAGATTCTGCACCAGGCACTTGTACACAAATTTCAGAGATGAGCACAAGGGGATGGAGTTGAGGAAACAATTATGGGTAACAACTAGAGCTACAACAGTTCCAGATTTCCAAAAAGCAATGGAAATAATGAGGAGTACTGATGTGGAGGCATACAGGTGGCTAGCAGAAAAACCAGCCACACAATGGTCCAGGTCTCACTTCTCCACTTTTAATAATTGTGACATTCTTGTTAACAACCTATGTGAGGGTTTCAACAAAGACATAAGGAAGGTTAGAGATAAACCAATTATAACTATGTTGGAAGCAATCAGGTGCTACTTAATGAAAAGATTGGCCAAAAGGAGAGACAAAATAACCAAGTGGGAACACAGCATAAGCCCCAATGTCATAAAAAAATAGAGAAGTATAAGAAAAGAGTTGGTGGTTGTAACCCAATATGGTGTGGTGAGGGACATTTCCAAATACATTGCCCTCCACCAAAGCAGTATAGCCCGAATTTGGTGGACCACACATGTAGTTGTAGAAGATGGGATTTGAAAGGTATCCCATGTGTTCATGCTATTGTTGCCATTACTTTCAATCATGAAAATGTATTAGATTACTGCCACCCTTGCTATGGGAATGAGACAAATGCCAGCATCTACAAGGGTATCATTT
This sequence comes from Rhododendron griersonianum, assembly GCA_018127125.1. Lineage (NCBI taxonomy): Eukaryota > Viridiplantae > Streptophyta > Magnoliopsida > Ericales > Ericaceae > Rhododendron > Rhododendron griersonianum. The sequence continues at coordinate 29,491,106 of CM030793.1, forward strand.
ACCCCATCAATGGATGAACCATGTGGCCTTCAAGTGGATGTGTCCTAGTTCTCCTTCCCAACTATGGCAGGTCTGCTGGCAAACCTAAGAAATCTAGAAGGAAGGAGAGAGAAGAGTTGGAGAATCCTGATGCAGATAAGCTGAAGAGATAGAATACTTCATTGAGGTGTGGCAAATGTGGTCAGTGGGGCCATTGCTTCGTTCTCGATATATATCCAAAGAGATCACCCCAAGCGTAGGGTATAAACGTCCAATTGAAGCATAATAAATCCGGAAGTCCGGGATCGTACCCAAGGGATAAATAATACGGCTTGATGGATTGTAGATGCAAGTATGGTTTCCGCTTTTAGTTAGCCAACTTGGTTTTTCGTATGCGGTGGAAAGTAAAAAAGCTAAATTAAACAAGAATAAACTAGATAAAAAAAGGTTAGGTCTAGGAATTACTAGCACCCACGACTCAAGCAAAACCACATTTTTCACCCCAATACACGGTTTTACCCGGAAGATAAGATGGTTCGAAAATCAAGCTAGCTATAGAATTCATTTAGCAAACACCTCGAGCGACCGAGCTCCAAGCATCATGTGTGGTAAGTAGGCGAAGCTCTTACCTGCACATGATCAAGGAGGTTAGCACCTCGGTAATTTGACAAACAAATCCAAGCCCCACATCAATTTCCAAAACAAAGTTGCAAACTTTTTGGTGAAAAATGCAATTTTTACTCAAGCCATGGGGTGCTGATCACCCCATGACCCAACCTTATGAAACTACTCACACATATCTATGGAGATAAGAGCAAGCAAAAATCTAAGGAGCATAATTGTAAACACAAGCCTAAGAGAAAATTAGATGGAAAGATAGATCGGGAGAAACTAAACAACTTTAATTAAGGAGAGAGTAGCAAAAATTAACTTACAAGGGTTGAAAATGCAGAAATTAAGGGCTGGAAATTAAGAACACGAAGAACAATTTGAAATCGAAGTCTAGATCTAAAAATGCGTTCAAATCTACTTTTCTACGTGTTTGTAAAAAAAAAACTGTTTGTACAAGTGACATCACACCCTTTTATAGCCCATGAGTACGCGGATGGAATATTCCCCAAAGATCCTCTGAGATTCCCTCGTAAGCCCGCGGTACCGATGGCTAAGGGGTTACGCTGATGATAAGGGCCTCGGTACCGATGGCGAAATCCTTGCCATCAATGCCTAAGGGGTTTGGAAGCTGCCGTGGACAAGGGCTCGGTACCGATGGCTGAAATCCTTGCCATCAATGCCGAAGGAGTTAGTGGCTGTTGTGAGAGATCTTCATGTTGATCTCGGCACCGATGCATCCAATAGTTTCCTACCAATGCCGAGGGGCTTAGGAGCTGGCGTATGAGGAATCTTCCACAAGGCAGCTTGGTACCAATTGAAGTTCAAAAGTGGCATTAATGCCAAGCCACGTAATGGCTGTTCCATGGGATGCTTGGTAATGTTCTGGTGCAACAAGACTTTGGTACTAATTGAACTTATAATCTCCATTGATGCCGAGAACTTATGCTCCAATACTTGGTCTTGTTCTCGAGCCGACGGGTCCTTGAACGCTTTGGCTTTGATTCCGATGACTCCGAACTTGGTCACTTTTGAACCTCGAATAATCTTGAAAAGCTTTGGGCCTTGATTGCACTCGAGTGCCATCCACGGTGCTGATGACGACTTATTTGCACAATTTTCCTGTCAAGACTTGGAAACACCTTTACACACAAAAGTAAAAGAAAACAACTAAATTAACAATGAAATTAGACTAAAACTAACTACTAGCGCACCCTTTATTACATGGTGCTTATCAGCCATAATATGATGAGCTGCAAAAATGAAGTCAATCTTGAAATTAGGAGGAGGCCTAGTGGAGGGTTAGTGTTCAGTAGGCTAACTGGAAAGCCAAGAGGAAGGCCAAGGCAAGGAGGCAACCAAGCATCTAGTAGCAGAGGAAGGGGACTTGTTGCAGCAGCATTTGAAGGAGGCCAAGCATTAACTAGCAGGGGAAGGGGTGGTGGTGGAAAGGGAAGGGGAAGGATTGATGGTGGAAGGGGCAGGGGTGATGGTGGAAGGGGCATGGGTTTTGGAAATACTTCACAACCACCACCACCTGCTCAAGCTTCACAAGCACCAGCACCAGTTTAATACTAAGTTAGAACTTGTTTCTCATTTTGATTTCTTGGCATTAGATATGACAGACTTCGGTCATTATGCACAATTGGTTTATTTTGTTTGCCAAGTAGGTTTTTGTAATGTGTGGATATTGAATGGTTGGTTGGCAGGTAGGTTTTTGTGTTGACTGGATATTGACTTGTTGGTTGCCAAGTAAGTTTTTGTGTTAACTGGATGTTGAATGGTTGGTTGGCAAGTTGGTGCTTGGTTGATGTATTGACTGATGTTGAATGGTTGTATTGCACTGAATTTGGCAGGTACCAACTGTCTTCTTCTTCAATAAATTGTCTTATTCATCAACTGTCATATGGTTTAGCAATTAGGTGTATTATTGAACTGCCTCTTGTCTATTGTAATGGCATGTAATAAGTTTTCAAAGACATAAAAGTGGCATAAACACAGGTTTCCAAAGCCACAAAAGCTGGTTCATTTCACTTTGGTTCAGAACTTGCATTACATTCCTGAACTTGCATTACATTCATTTCAGTAGGATAACAAAAAAACACAAGACAATGGTGATGAGGCACATGGCCATCATCATCTTTAGAGTTCCTAGCTGCCCTTCAAGCACTTGCATCCTAGCTGCCATTGCATTATCAACCCCACGTCTTGCATTTTCATCCCCAATTGTTGCATTTTCTGTCTCATCTTAATGGAAGAACCTCCTCTGGGTTGGCACACTTAGGACTGTGTTAATTGGCTTGCACCAATCCCATATATCACAGACTCCATTTGGACATGAGTAATATAATTTTCCTTTGTTTGGATCTGAATTAGTCACTCTGATGACTGCCTGGAGCTTGCAATGGCAATATTTAGTTCTGTATCTAGGAATCATTGCATGTGTGCTTGTTGAAGATGAAGAATCCATGGTGAGAGATAACCTGTAAAACCAGAGAGAAAGAGAGATGGGAGATGGGAATAACCTGTAAAACGAGAGAGAGAGGGGAGAGAGAGAGAGAGATGGGAGATGGGAATAACATGTAAAATGATATATATATATATATATATGGGGCCGGTTCTAGAGACAATACATTTGACAATACATTTTTTGAAACCCCGCATGGGACCTTCAAACAAATGATCGGAGCCGCTCAATGTATTTAAAACATGTTTTTAAGGGGTCCCGTAAAAAATTAACTCATTTGGATATCGGTAAGGGTTTGATCGGCTCATTTAGTTGATTCTTGTCAAATTTGACAGGATAAAATTGAATGAGACGATCAAGCCCTTGCCGGTATCCAAATGATTTGATTTTTTACGGGAACCCTTAAAAACATGTTTTAAACAAATTGAACGGCTCCGATTATTCGCATGGGGCTCCAAAAAATATATTGTCAAAAGTATTGTCAAATTTATTGTCTCTAGAACCGGCCCCTATATATATATATATAGAGAGAGAGAGAGAGAGAGAGAGAGATAGATGCTAACCTATGCACACAGAGAGAGAGGTCTGCAGGGGTGAAAATGGCGAACTAAATGGAGGCATTTCCCTCCAATGGATATAGGGTTAGGGGAAGGAGGGGAATGGGCAAATATGCCCTTGGGGGTGGCTCACGTGATGGGCACATAGTGCTTTTCCGTCCAAATTACAGACGGGGGCCAACAGAATGATGACATTGAAATAAATTTGCAAATCAAAGGTTTAGTTGGGTGAAATTGAAACTGGAAGGACTAAGTTGAACTTTCAGGATAAGTCGAAGGGATATAAAGGCAAATCAGTCAAGTAAAAAAAATAAAACAGTAATTAAAGTCTTTTAAAAGTAAAACAAAAAAAAACTAGTAGAAGTAAAAAAAAAAAAAAAAACCCTAAAACGGGGAGGGGGGGTCGAAAAGAGGGTCTCAACTGTAATACCCCTAGTCTTTAATTATGTTTTAAGTTAATTATGTGTTGTGTTTTGGGCTTATTATGTGAGTTATTGGGCTTAATTTGCTAGCTAAATGAAATTGGAACATAAGTTAGCATATGGTGCACACACACTCAATAACTTTTCTTAAGCTTAGTAAAACAAAACAGAAAAACTTATACGCTATTCTTTCCTGTATCTATCTTCCACCGTTGAGAGAGAGAGAGAGAACCGAACAACAAACAACAAGAAGAAAGAAAGAAAGAAGGGAAAATTAGGGGAAAACCTAGGGTTTAATCTTGCTTGGCTTGGAATTGAAGCTCTAACTTGGTAATCCATTTTTCTTTTACTAGATTCCATGATTTGTATGCTAAATTTCATATCTTAGGAGTTGAATTCATGCTCTAGATGATTGGAACAAGATGAGTTTGGCTTTGGGATAGAACTTTACTTGAATCCCTTGGATTGAATGTTAAAACTTGTTTTGATGCATGGATTTGATGTTCTTAGAGTAGCTCTTCTATATCTAGGAGTTTGAGCATAATTAGTAGGGTTTGATGTGAGTTTGAAGTATTTTGGAAAGGTTTAAGAGTTGAGAATCGAAGGAAGAACAAGATGTAAATTTTCTGGAAATATGCAGAATTTAGAAACCTTACACCTGACCTGATTTTGAGGATTTTTGTTGAGGCAGTTCCTAAACTCCAAAAATTATGAGATTTTTATTGAGAGTTCCTCTATGAATCCCTTGTCTATGGTAAAAATTTTGGGAAGTAGAGTGGTGACGTGCAGCCCTTCTTTTGGACGTGCTATGTAGATGTGGACTTGTAGATAGGGAGTTGCTCTTTGTGAACACTTTTGACATGTAAATATGCACAGCTCTGGGTGGTTTATCATGTAAAGATCTTGTAAAGACTTCTAGTTTTGGCGTATGTAATAAAATGGGGTTTTGCTTCCGCTATTCGTACTTGTGTCCATTTTAGTCATTTGCTAATAAGATGTTATACTTTGATATGGCCTTAGTGATTGGATCACTGGCGCTTTGTTGTGGCTAGAGCCTTTAGGGCGGGCTAGGGTCGTGACAAAGTTTTTTGGTATCAGAGCAACACACTAGGACAATGAGATGCACGGTTAGCAATGACTCACACACGTACCCTCAGAGCTTAGGAAATTGAATCTATGTGTGCTAAGTGGGTTATATCAAATGCTTTGTTACGTGATCTTTTTGTTGTGTTGCTATATGATTAGACATGCAAAACCTATGTAACTGCTATATCATCTGTACAATGTGGATTTTCTGTCTCTTGAATAGTAAATGGAGCATAGAGATGAGCTAGAGGTAGAACAGCCGCTGATGCACCCATTCGGTAGTCGTTGAAGTTTACCAAACGGCCGTCAAATTCAATTATTTATTAACCGAACTACAACTAAAGATTTGCGTAGTATAGCAAGGAAGTCTGAGTCCATCCACAGGGAGCTCGAATATAGCTTGTTCAGATTGAAGGTTTTTAGCGTTTAAGACGGCCAACTGTCAGTATTGCTTTAGGAAGAGGAAAACTATGGTAAAAAGGCTAGAAAAGAGGTTTGAACTTAGATAAAACAAGCGGCAAGGCATTGGAGTTACTAACGCCCGTAACTTAAGCCATCTAACCATTCTCAACAAAAACGTGGTTGAATCGCACGGCATAGGCTATCAACCGGAAGATTTAGCTATGAAACCATTAAGAGACTAGAGATGTATTATGGAAAACAAGTGAGCTCTTTCATTCTCTTGGCAAACACGAACCGAGACATCGCTCCGAAACCATGTGAGCAAGCACATGATCACCGGAGATTAATATCGGCAAGTTTTGTTACATAAAAGGTGAACCCTTCTCACTTTCCATACCGAACCTCAAGTCTTGAGTTGAGAAAGGCAAGATTAACTTAAGTCACAAGGTGTTAATCACCCCGATGCCAAGCCTAATCGGCTACTCACGCATAATGGAAAGACTAGAAAGCATGGTAGAAATGTTAAACATGATTAACAATAGAAACGGAAATAAACTTGATTTATGCAAAGATCCAAAGCGTAGCTACAACATTAAGAAACGAGAAATTAACATGAGACAAATACTTACTTGAGTTCTAAGGAAATTAACTAAGAAAGCTTGAGAGCATCAATGGAGTTCCTAGAAAACAAGAAAGACTTAGGCCTAAATCTAACTATTGGCCTATATCTCTCCATAAATGGCATACAAGCCTATTTATAGAGCTCTAAAGTTAAGTTACAAAGGACCAAAAAGTCCCCTAAATATCCCAAAAATATTCCATAAGTGGAAACTTTTTATAAATGGAAGGTTCAAAAAGTTAACAAAATCTGCAGATTTTTCCATGCAGTACTGGTACTGGAAATGCCTTAGTACCGGTACAAGGCTTCAACGGGCTGGAAAAATTGATCTCTGGACACACAGTACCGGTACTGGGAGTTGGCCAGTATCGGTACCCGCTTGACAGATTTTTGGGCAAACTTCGCGGGCTCGCTCTGGACACTCCCGAACTCGGATTTGGGTGTTCTTTGGACCGTTGGAAAGCTTGTCGAGTCTACTTTCTAACCCAAGTGGTTTGGATCAAAAGCAATTTGTACATCAAAAGATATGACGATTCTACCCACAACTAGTCGGAAGATGAGTAGCTTTGGTAAAATTCTCACTTCCCCTTCAATTCCCTTGACCCTTGGGCGACCCGAGCAACCTCCAAACCATCTCTTCATGACTCTTCGGGCACCACAACATGGTGGCACGTGGCCTTGAGCACATGGTTGCATCCGGAGCATTCCTTGGCATTCAAATGCACCTTATTTATACGAATTACCTGAAACATACAAAAACCTACCTTACGTGCAATATCGCTATAAAAGCTAAATAAACGCAAGATAAAACAACATAAACGGGACTAGTCGCACCAAATATCTATAATATTGAGTGCTCATCAGCCGCCACCAGTGGATAGAATGGAAAGAGTGGAACGGTTAATGGAGGGGTTGCTGGGGGTAATGAATCAACAAGCTCAGGCACAGAATCAACTGCCTCCACCGTCGGTAGTTATTGGGCAGCCTGTGGCAGAAATGAGTATAAAGGATTTCCAGAAGATGAAGCCTCCTATTTTTAAAGGGGGATTTGACCCGTTGAAGGCCGACAATGTAACATTCTGAATTTTTAGAAAATAAAAATTTTGAAATGTTAATGTTTAACTCGTTAATTGATTAGGTTCATTAATATGATTACATGATTAAATGTATAACTAAAGTTAGTCAAAAGTATTTATACAGGATAATTACTAAACCTTAGATATATATGTATATGTCCATAATTTTCTTGTATTCTCTCCTAACTAACTCAACCTCACCATAACATTTTTCCATCCCATGATTTATGGGATTTCCTCTCACCCACTCTCGGCAGCTCCTCTCCCTCATCTCTCCCTGATTTTTCTCTCCCTCAATTCCCTTCTACATTCCACCACCTTCACTCTTATCATTTCACACCCCACCTTTCCACTAACTCCTTCTCACTCTTTATACATACCTTATAGAATAAAACCCACTCTATTCTTCGTCTTCTACAACGTCAGTTTTCTTTTCCTTCTTCCGTCAATTCCGTTACTTGCTTATCGGCAGAGCCGGCTAAAGGCAAAGGCAAGGGAAGCATGGGCTTCGGACCCCCAAAAAATGTTTAAAACGAGGGCCCCGAAAATTCTAGGACTCCTATATATATAAATATATATAGCCCAAAAAAAATTTGCACTAAGCTTCCTTACACGAAATAGGGCCAATTGAAATTTAGGAGTCACAAAATAGACCCAACGGTGAAATTACTAATGAGAAAAACTGAGGCGATAAAAAGAAAAGAAAAGAAGAAACGCTAGTTATGTGGAGTTGGAGGACTCCAAACTACGGCAACCCAATTCGGGTACTATGGGAAGATTTATTTTCAGAATTAAAAGTCTTGAAGGAGTTTTGCCAAAAGATTAAAGAAAGCTAATTGATGCGTTGAGTTACTTGAAAACAATGAATGGTTGTTTCCCGAATGCATGGATTGCATACAGAATATTGTTGACTCTACCGGTTACAGTTGCATCAAAGGAAAGAAGCTTTTCAAAGTTAAAATTGATCAAAAATTATCTTCGATCAACCATGTCTCAAGAAAGATTAAATGGATTGGGTATATTGTCTATTGAGAAGGAGTTGGTGACGCAGTTTGACTATGGAGACTTAATTAGTACGTTTGCAACAAAAAGTGCGAGAAGACAAATTTTCAAATGATAGATTTTGAGGTATTGTAATAGTTGTTTTTTTTTTGGATAATTATATATATGCTTATATTTTGTAATGGTAAATCTTTTACAATATTTTTTTTATGAGACTCTTTGTAGACCGACTTTTGTATGAAAAATATAAGGAGGCCTTATTTAAGAGGTTCGCTTCCGGCCTCCAAAACTTATGAGCCGGCCCTGCTTATCGGCCGGAGGAAAGGTAGACAAATCTCTCCTCTACTCTCCCCTAAGTATATTTTTACTCCTATGTGTTAGTTATAATACCTAGAAGTGATGAAAATCGACTCCTTGTTGAAAACAAAAAAGACCAGAGGCGATGCTCTGTTTTTCTGGAAACGAAACCCAATTGCTACAGTAGCATGCACGTTCTATTTTATTAAGGAGATGTGCTGAAACTATAGTTTGCCCCCTGTGGTTACGTTAGTTTCCAAATCTGATCCTAACTAGGTGATTAACTTATCATATTTGTTGTTCAGTAGGATAAATACATGATTATTGTATTCTCCATTGATATGTATAATATTTAAGGTTTGTGAATACGTCAATCACAGTCAAACTTTGTCGCAAGAAAATAAAAGTACATAGTAAGATTAATAGTAATAATTAGCTTGAACCAAAAATAGTAAATGATAAGATTATTATTATTTTTTTCTTTACGTAGTAAAACAATAAGTTTAACTATCATCTAAAGTTAAGTAATCAATAGGTGAAAGCTAACATTTTTATTTTTGCTACATGAAGTTGAAACTATTGAGACATATTGGTTATAAGCTAAAAGATTAATGATCCTATTAATCTAGTATGATAGATTATAAAATATACAGTAGTATATAAAGATATTAAAATGACTAAGGCTACTGTTAACTTAAAGGATAAATATATAGATTTAGTTGATATTTTATTAGGTGAGGTACTGGACCGATTAGTAAAATTTAGTATCATCAATAACAAACATAAGTATAACTCATTGATCAAAAGGTAGCTAAGTTGTAAAGACTAGGGAGTATGTTTTACTAATTCAAAAGGCATCGGCCCAAATCCTAACCTCTACGTGTTTAATTACTCGCACTTATAAACTGTCATGCTTGTGTTCACATTGAAATGTATGATGTTATTTATGGAGTTGTCATGTTGTACGTGCTAGAATGGACTTAGGTTCATGGGTGGTTTCGAATAGTGAACACATAGACGTGGATATGTAAAGGATAAAAATGGTAAAGTTGATTGAGGATGTTGGGTGCCGGTAAAGGACCCCGAGTACGGTAAAGTACTCAAAGTGTGTGGAGGACGGTAAAGGACTCCGGGTACAGGATTTAGGATACGGTAAAGGATCCTAAATACGGTACAGTACCCAGTGTGTGTGTGTGAAGGACGGTAAAGGACTTCAGGTACAGGATTTGAGATACGGTAAAGGATCCTAAATGCGGTACAGTACCCAGTGTGTGTGAAGTACGGTAAAGGACTTCGGGTACAGTATTTTGGGAAACGGTAAAGGATCCCTGAATACGGTATAGTACCAGTGTGTAGAGTTGGGAGACGGTAAAGGATCTTGGCAATGAGATAGTGCGACCCCTAATGCTGAGTTATCATGGTGAGCTGTTCCTTTATTATGGTTGTAAGCGAATTCAGACTGAGTACATAATTTAGTAGTATTCGCTTAGAACCCTGGTGCAAGACAAATAAAGGGATAGTTATTCCATGGGACGGTCAAAGTTGGTGGATGTGGGAGGAAAGGATCTCGTGGAGAGAATCCTTAGATTTCATGTAAGTTGATGGTTAGTAAAGAAAAAAAGATGATGTGCTATTATTCTGTACCTTTTGTGTATTATCAATTATTATATTGTTGATCTGCTAATTGTAAGGTAAGGGGTTAATAGGGTTGAGATTATCTACTGAGTTTCAAAACTCATCATAGTGCCGTTGGGCTGGCGTTTCATGCCAGGTAATCAAGAGGCCGAAGGACAGAATCCGCTGCAAGTCAATCAGTACCAGGGCAAAGACCTCCCAGCTGAGGAAAGGGAGTTTGTTGAGCGTTGGATTCCCTACCCTTAGAAGCTCTGTTAATTTGACGTACTTTTAATTAAATTCCCATAAGTGTTATCACAATTGTCGAACTCTATTTCTCTTTGTTGGTTTGTAAGACAATTAAGTAGGTTTGAATTTGGTATTTGAGGTTTCCACTGCTAAACTCTATTTAATAAAATTTTATTTATTATATATCAATTTTATGAATTATGTAATCAGTTGAAAATGATTTAAATAACGTGTCCGAAAATCGGGGCGTTATAGACAATTAGGTTTTGGGTATGGAGAAAATATTTGCAGTGGCTTAGGCACAATGTCTAGAGATGCACAAGGTTGTTCTTGCTACCTATAACTTTGAGGGAGATGCGTACAAATGGTGGCTAACGCAAAAGGAAAGAGAGCCGAATATGACCTGGACACGGTTCAAGGAGGTATTCTATAAGAAATATTTTCCGTAGACACTCAAAGATGCTAAGGTCAATGAATTCATCAATTGGAAGCAGAGTCCTACTATGTTAGTGTCGGAATATGACAGAATCTTCACAGATTTAAGTCGGTTTGCACCACACATGGTTGATACAGATGCACATAAGGCAAAGAGGTTTGAGGAAGGGCTAAAGGATGGGCTACATGAGCCGATCAAACTTCTTAGGTTGCAAACTCATGCAGATATACTGAATGTGGCTTTGTTGTCCGAAGAAGATCAAGCTAAAAGCAAAGCTATGGAAGAAGGGCAGAAAAGGCAGACTACTTTTGTGCCAGCCAGGAATCAAGGAGGCGGAGGTTCTTTTAAAAGGCAGAACACGGGTACATCAGGGTGGAGTCAAGTAGAAATAGTGGTGGCTCTCGACCATGTCCTAAATGTGGAAGAGCGCATAGAGGTCAGTGCTACAGGGATACGGGGGCATGCTTTAGGTGTGGGTAAATAGGGCATTTGACGAAAGATTGTCCTGCCATGTTGAAGCCAAATTTGAGAACACCAACTGCTACCACTAGCTCGGCATAGAGCTCGGGTACGAAACCGGATATGGGGAAGAAACAAGGCAAGGTCTTTGCTTTGGTTCCGGGAGACTCTCAAAATGCAAATTCGGTGGTGTCAGGTACACTTCAAATTTGTGAGCATTTAGCTTATGTGCTTATTAATTTGGGGTCTACTCATTCTTTTGCTTCTATGCAATTTGCTGCTAAGTTGACTAGACCACTTGAACCACTTGACCACGAATTGCATGTGTCCTAACCTATGAGTGGTAATATTGCATTCTCTATTGTTTATAAGGCTTGTGATATATTAGTTAGAAGTGCACATTTGTTAGTTGATTTAATTCCTTTAAATATGGGTCATTTTGATGCTATATTGCTTTGCCACAACCTAACCGTTGAAATAGGTTGAATTACCCCGAGCGTAGGGCTAGGTCGTTGTCAGCATAAAAACCGGAAAGTCCGAGATCGTACCCACAGAGATAATCTCTATAGCTTGTTAGGATTTGTAGATGTAAGGGTTTGCGGCGTTTAGATGGCCAACTTTTAGTTTTCCTTTGAAAGGTGAGAAATACCCTTATGAAAACGACTAGAAAATGAGTTTCTACTAGATTTAACAAGCGGCAAGGCATAGAAGTTCATAACACCCGTAACTTAAGTCATTTAACCCTTCTCAACGATAACATGGTTGAATCGCACGGCATAGGCTATCAATCGGAGGATTTAGCTAAGAAACCAATGAAAGACTAGAAGTGTAGTTTGGAAAACAAGTGAGCTCTTTCGTTCTCTTGGCAAACACGAACCGAGACATCGCTCCGGAACCATGTGAGCAAGCACATGATTACCGGAGATTAACATCGGCAAGTTTTGTTACATAAAAGGCGAACCCTTCTCATTTTCCATACCGAACCTCAAGTCTTGAGTTGAGAAAGACAAGATTAACTTGAGTCACAAGGCGTTAATCACCCCGATGCCAAGCCTATTCGACTACTCAACCATACTAGAAAGATTAAGCATAAAGCTAGAAATGACAAACATATTTAACCGACGAAAACGAAATTAAACTTGATATTAAGGAGAATCTAAAGCGTAGCTATAACATTAACATACAACAAATTAACGGGAAACAATTACCTTAAGGAGTTCTTGAACAATTAAACTAAGAAAGCTTGAGAAAAAACTATGGAGAAAACCTAGAGAGAAAACTAACCTAGAGCATAAAGTAGATAGATACATATTTGTGAAGGAGAGAGCTATATATACACTTTTGCTTCTCTCTCTACAAAATATCCCAAAAACATACCAAAAGTAGAAAGTTTCCACTAATGAAAGGTTGAAAACTGTGGCAAAAAACTGCCCGGAAGCCAAAGGTATCGATACCTTAACAAAGAGGTATCGATACCCTCAGGGCTAGACTGCTTCAGGACCAAAATGGACCACAAGGTATCGATACCTCTCAAAATGGTATCAATACCAATGGGAAAAACTACAGATTCCAGGTTGAGGTTTTAACTTCAGCAAACAGCTCCCAGCAACTTCCACAACATCTTATTTTTATTCCCTAAATTTAAGTAAAGACTACATTTTAAACCTTTCTTTTACCTTTTCTTTATTTTAATTTATTTAATGAAAATAAGAAAGTATCACCTATTTGGAAACAATGGCATTACCAGAATTTCAAGATTCCAATTATATCAAAATGTCAACCCCCCACTTTTAGTGTAAAATGGAAAATTGCACATTTTTCTCTAGAGGAAATGGCTCAAAATATGACATTGCTCTTCAAATAAAACCTTGTAACTTTGTAGTTACTCTTAGAAAAATTCAAGGATCAATTACTGCCATTTTTAATCTTGAAAATTGATACCTTTCTGGAAAGTCATTTTTCTATACTTAGACAAATTTTAAGGGGCCGACAGGGTCTTCGGGTACTTGGAAGCACTTGGGCCATCCATGGCATTCAAACGTGCCTTATTCACACGGTTTACCTGAAAACACTAAAAACACACATTACGTGCATTATCGCTATAAAAGCTAAATAAACGCAAGATAAAACAACATAAAACGGGACTAGTCGCACCAAATATCTACAATATTGGGTGCTCATCATATATTGGGAATGGACTGGTTGACTTCCAACTTTGCCACCATAGATTGTATTGCTAAGACAGTAATGATTCAGATACCAAATGAGGTTGATGTTACTTTTGAGGGGAAAGCAATGGTCTCACCACCTTATTTGATATGCGGGCTCGTAAGTTGATTGGTCAAGAGTGTCAGGGTTATTTGTGTTCTATTCTTACTACTTTGCAAGATATTCCTGTTGTGAATGAGTTTCCTGATGTATTTCCGGAAGATTTGCCTGGTTCATTGATTGACAGGGAGATAGAGTTTGTTATTGACCTTATTCTGGAAACTTAAGCAATTTCTAAGACTCCAAATCGAATGGCACCATTGGAGTTGAAGGAATTGAAAGTCCAATTGCAGGAATTACTTGACAAGGGGTTTATCAAGCCAAGTATCTCACCTTGGGGAGCACCGGTCTTATTTGTGAAGAAGAAAGACGGTACAATGAGGCTTTGTATTGATTACCGGGAGCTGAATAAGGTGACTATCAAGAACAAGTATCCACTTTTGAGGATTGATGATTTGTTCGATCAATTGCAAGGAGCGAGGGTATTTTCTAAAATTACTATTCGATTGGGCTACCATCAGTTAAAGGTAAAGGCAGAGGACGTTGAGAAAACAGCTTTTAGAACAAGGTATGGACATTATGAGTTTTTAGTCATGCCTTTTGGAGTTACTAATGCACCAGCGGCTTTTATGGATTTAATGAATAGAGTGTTCAAGTATTATCTAGATGAATTTGTTGTTCTATTCATTGACGATATACTTGTGTACTCTAAGACTCCAGAACAGCATGCCGAGCACTTGAGGATGGTTCTACAGACACTACGGGAGAAGAAGTTATTTGGCAAATTGAAGAAATGTGAGTTCTGGCTATCTAGTATTACATTTCTTGGACATGTGATCAGTGGGGATGGTATTACAGTTGATCCACAGAAGATTGAGGCGATAATGAATTGGCCAAGACCGACTACAGTGATGGAGGTTCGTAGCTTCTTAGGATTGGCTGGATACTATCGGAAGTTTGTAAAGAATTTTTCTAAAATTGCAAGGCCGTTGACTGAATTGACACGGAAAGAAGTTCCGTTTGTGTGGACTGAGGAGAGAGAAAGTTGTTTCCTAAAATTGAAAGAGCGGCTAGTTACAGCACCGATTTTGACTTTGCCGTCAAGTACAGAGGGATTTGTGATTTTCAGTGATGCTTCACATCGAGGTTTGGGTTGTGTTCTGATGCAACACGGAAAAGTGATCGCTTATGCTTCGCGCCAACTAAAATTACATGAAAAGAATTATCCCACACATGATTTGGAGTTAGCGACAGTGATCTTTGCTTTGAAATTGTGGTGACACTATTTGTATGGAGCATCATGCGAAATTTATACGGACCATAAGAGCTTAAAATATCTTTTCACGCAAAAGGAGTTGAACTTGAGGCAGAGAAGATAGCTTGAATTGATGAAAGACTATGATTTGACGATTCAGTATCACCCAGGTAAAGCTAATGTGGTTGCGGATGCCTTGAGTCGAAAATCATCGGGCGAATTGTGTTGTTTGCTCACTTCTCAGCAGGACTTGATTAGAGAAATGGAAAAGCTAGAGTTTGAGGTTTCCATTCATGGCGCCAATGCTATTTTGGCTGCTTTTATGGTTCAACCTGTGTTATATGAAACTGTGAGACAAAGACAGCCAGATGATGAATTTTTGAAGGACATTATCGAGGCATTGGAAACTAAACCTAAGGAGGATTTCTCTTTTAGAGATGGTGTACTGAGATTTCAAAACAGGGTTTGTGTACCTGATGTACCAGAAATCCGAAGACAAATCTTGGAAGAGGCTCACAAATCCAGATTTGCAGTTCATCCTGGAAGCAATAAAATGTATCGAGATCTTAGGGAAGTGTATTGGTGGCCGGGTATGAAAAGAGAGGTAGCTGAATTTGTTTCGCAATGTCTGACTTGTCAACGAGTTAAAGCTGAGCATAAGAATCCAGTAGGGTTACTTCAATCGTTGCCTATACTGGAATGGAAATGGGAGCATATCACGATGGACTTTGTTGTGGGATTACCGCGTACACAGAAAGGAAATGATGCGATATGGGTGAATGTGAACCGTTTAACGAAATCTGCGCATTTCTTGCCTGTGAATGTCTCATTTACCTTGGATCAATTGGCTGAGTTGTACATTAAGGAGATAATACGACTTCATGGCACGCCGGTATCTATCGTGTCAGATCAGGATTTGAGGAGTTTACAAAAGGCTATGGGCACAGAATTGAAGTTTAGCACAACATTTCATCCATAAATCGACGGTCAGTTAGAAAGGGTGATTCAGATTTTGGAGGATATGCTACGGGCTTGTGCTTTAGATTTCCAAGGAAATTGGGAGAAACACTTGTCATTGGCGGAATTTGCATACAACAACAGCTATCAAGCAAGCATAGGAGTGGCACCATACGAGGCACTATATGGGAGGAAATGTCGATCGCCGATATGTTCGACTGAAGTGGGGGAGAGGAGACTAGAAGGACTGGCTATTGCTGATGAAACTACTGAGAGGATTCAAGTAATTCAAGAAAGATTAAAAGAGGCGCAAAGTCAGCAAAAGAGTTACGTAGATTCGAAGAGGAGATCGTTGAAGTTTGAAATTGGGGACTTCGTGTTTTTTAAAGCATCGCCAATGAAGGGAGTGAAACGAGTTGGAAAAGTGGGAAAGTTACAGCCAAGGTATGTTGGGCCGTTTGAGGTTCTAGAGAAGATTGGGGAAGTAAGTTACTGTTTGGCATTGCCGCCGGAACTATCCTATGTTCATGACGTCTTCCATGTATCTATGTTGCGACGGTATTTGCCTAATTCCAATGAGAAACTGCTTGTAACGACTCCTACTGAACTTCGGGAGAATCTCAACTACGTGGTAAAGCCGGAGAAAATCATTGGCCGGAACGACAAAGTTCTTAGAAACAAAGTGATACCATTAGTTAAAGTGTGGTGGACTAATCAACGTGGGGGAGAAGCGACATGGGAAACGGAGGAGGACATGCGAAAGAAGTATCCGTATCTCTTCCCAATACAAGGTAAGTCAAGTTTGAGGACAAACTTCTATAAGTGGGGGAGGGTGTAATACCCCTAGTCTTTAATTATGTTTTAAGTTAATTATGTGTTGTGTTTTGGGCTTATTATGTGAGTTATTGGGCTTTATTTGCTAGCTAAATGAAATTGGAACATAAGTTAGCATATGGTGCACACACACTCAATAACTTTCCTTAAGCTTAGTAAAACAAAACAGGAAAACTTCTACGCTATTCTTTCCTATATCTATCTTCCACCGTTGAGAGAGAGAGAGAGAGAGAGAGAGAGAGAGAGAACCGAACTACAAACAACAAGAAGAAAGAAAGAAAGAAGGGAAAATTAGGGGAAAACCTAGGGTTTAATCTTGCTTGGCTTGGAATTGAAGCTCTAACTTGGTAATCCATTTTTCTTTTACTTGATTCCATGATTTGTATGCTAAATTTCATATCTTAGGGGTTGAATTCATGCTCTAGATGATTGGAACAAGATGAATTTGGCTTTGGGATAGAACTTTACTTGAATCCCTTGGATTGAATGTTTAAATTTGTTTTGATGCATGGATTTGATGTTCTTAGAGTAGCTCTTCTATATCTAGGAGTTTGAGCATGATTAGTAGGGTTTGATGTGAGTTTGAAGTATTTTGGAAATGTTTAAGAGTTGAGAATCGAAGGAAGAACAAGATGTAAATTTTCTGGAAATCTGCAGAATTTAGAAACCTTACACCTGACCTGATTTTGAGGATTTTTGTTGAGGCAGTTCCTAAACTCCAAAAATTATGAGATTTTTATTGAGAGTTCCTCTATGAGTCCTTTGTCTATGGTAAAAATTCTGGGAGTAGAGTGGTGACATGCAGCCTTTCTTTTGGACGTGCTATGTAGATGTGGACTTGTAGATAGGGAGTTACTCTTTGTGAACACTTTTTTACATGTAAATATGCACAGCTCTGGGTGGTTTGCCATGTATAGATCTTGTAAAGACTTCTAGTTTTGGCGTATGTAATAAAATGGGATTTTGCTTCCGCTATTCGTACTTGTGTCCATTTTAGTCATTTGCTAATAAGATGTTATACTTTGATATGGTCTTAGTGATTGGATCACTGGCGCTTTGTTGTGGCTAGAGCCTTTAGGGCGTGCTAGGGTCGTGACATCAACATGTCCCACTAATGGCAGAGCAAGTCTAACCATTTATAGCTTCACTACTCGTACTTTTAAAATTTCCCAGAGCTTTGCATTTCAAAATTTGCCATATTTGTTTACGACATAATTAGGATAAATGAGTACTGTAATACACTCCCCACACTACACGTGTAGTGAAGTTGATCCGGCCGTTCAACTAAAAAATTTACATCTCAAATTTTAATACAAACAATAAACGACTCGGATTTGTAAAAACTCGACTTAAATCCGAGCCGTCCATTGCTAAAATAGACAGGCAGCCAATTCAAATTTTATATGTATATGTAATCTAGCCGAACTTAATTAAAATTTAACAAATTGATATCAACATGAGCTTCCCTAGATTTGAGTCAAATTCGACATTCTTCACAAGTCTTAACAAAAAATCTTATAGAGATATTTATGCTCTTAATTGTGCAAATTCTAAAATTCTTATATATATGTATTTAACAAACAAAATGATAAAATGTCGTATCTTGCTGATCTGTGTGAACTACGTTATGGTAAAAACACCTATATTCTTGCCTCAAATTACTACCAAAATCACGCCTACATATAGCTAAGTATGGTAGCTAAGTACAATATAAAAACGCTACCGTGCCTTTCATTAAAAATGTAGTCTGACTCTCCAACTGAGATTTTCCCTTTTAACCCACAGCATATTAGTCTTTTCCATAGCCATTGCCTTTGCCTCTTGGCATTAACACCTTAGAAACTCACAACCAAAACCACCAATGGAGGAAAACGAAGCCACCTATCCACCATGGTTGAAACCGCTGCTATAAGCTAGCTACTTCAACGTGTGTGAAATTCATGGAGACGCCCAAAAAAATGTAGGCAACTTCTACTGCTTAGATTGCATCGGGAATACTTTTTGCTCTTGTTGTTTGGTTCACCACAAAGACCACCGCTTTGCACAGGTTATTAAACAACCCGCGTGTTGAGTATTTTTGAATTCATGAATATCTCTATATGATAACCAATAACTGCAAGATTGTATTTTTTATTTTTAAATGCTCTATCATGCCTAGATAAGACGATCATCTTACCATGACGCTATGAAGGTGAAGGACATACGGTAGTACCTGTTGGGGTGCAGATAATGAAGCAAGTGATCAGAGCCTTAGCTAGCGCTACATAGGAATTGGTGTAGCGCTAGGGAGTAGTTATAGCGCTATAGCCTTTTTGCTATAGCGCTACCGAGAGCCTTCGGGCCTTAAATTGTATTTAGGGTTTTGTGCGCGGCTGCGCGTATTGGGGTAATTGTAATCACTTTTTCTGAGCGTGAAAAAGAGAGAGGCGAGAGAAAACACATCTCAGAGAGATTGTGAGAAGACTTGTACTCTTGGATTGATTTCATAGTGGACTGGTGTGGCTCCCGTGGTTTTTTCCTCACGTTGAGGTTTTTCCACCTATATCTTGTGTCTCGTTTTTCTTTCTAGTTTTCATTACGCACGTATTTGTTTGCTTTATTCTGTGATCCATTGTTCCAAGATCCGTAGGGGCGTTGTAGGATTGCGTAAAATCCGTAACAACTGGTATCAGAGCCGCGGTTGCGGTAGGTTTTGTTCGACAGGTTAGGGTTTAATCTCGTTCGGGCAGGCCAGAGTTCAGTGGGAGCTATGGGTTCTGAAGAAGGCAAGCAGAGGATGGAGAAGTTTGACGGGTCAGACTTCGCGTTCTGGAAAACGCAGATAGAGGACTATCTGTATCAGAAGGATCTTTACCGGCCGCTGCTGGGTAAAGAAAAGGGGAAGAAGAAAGATGAGAGCAACGAGGATTGGGACGTCCTGGACAGGAAGGCGTTAGGGGTTGTTCGCCTGTCCCTTTCAAAGTCAGTCACCCACAACATCTTGAAGGAAAAAACGACGGAGGGTCTTGTGGAAGCACTGAAAAAGATGTACGAGCAACCGTCTGCTGCGAATAAGGTACATCTCATGAAAAAACTTTTCAATCTGTCTATGGCTGAAGGGGTTTCCTTTATGTCACATCTCAGTGAGTTCAATACGATAGTTGATCAACTTATGTCTGTCGAAATCAAGTTTGATGATGAGGTTCAAGCCTTGTTAATACTGTCTCAGTTGCCAGAGAGCTGGCAGGGTACTGTTACTGCAGTCAGTAATTCGGCAGGGAAAGAAAAGTTGAAACTGAGTGAGGTTGTTAGTTTGATTCTGACTGAGGAGGTCAGAAGGGGTTCGATCGATGGTTCAGGTAGTTCAGCTCTAAGTTTTGAGCAGAGGGGCAGAAGCCAAACCAAAGGTGGTCAGAATCAGAACAGGAACAGATCGAAATCGAAGGGCAAGAGCAAGGGAAATAGAGATAGATCTCAGGTTCGGCCCATTAAAGGTGAATGTTGGAATTGTGGTCAGACAGGCCATATGTCACAAACTTGCAAAGCACCGAAAAAGAATAACGGTGGGCAGGAGGCTCACGTTGTGCACGATGCACTTATTCTTTCCATGAACAGCGACACTGAATCTTGGGTGATTGATTCGGGTGCCTCATTCCACGCCACTGCTAACAGGGAGGTTCTGCAGAACTATATAGCAGGGGACTTTGGAAAAGTATACTTGGGGGACGACGAGCCTTGCAGTATTGTGGGAAAAGGGGATGTTCAGATTGCAACGCATGGGTTCAAATGGTGTCTGAAAGATGTCAGGCACGTTCCGAAGTTGAAGAGGAATCTTATTTCGGTTGGACAGCTTGCAGCAGCAGGTTATACATCAACATTCATAGGGGACATGTGGAAAGTCTCAAATGGTACCATGGTGACGGCTAAAGGCAAGAAAGTTGGTACACTTTACTTGACTTCACATGGTAGCGACATACTTGCAGTTATAGACAGCAAGGAGAGTTCAAATCTGTGGCACTATAGACTGGGGCATATGAGTGAGAAGGGAATGAAGGTTATGCAGTCAAAAGGGAAGCTACCGGGTTTAGGGTCAGTGGATATTGACATGTGTGAAGATTGTATCTTCGGGAAACAGAAACGGGTTAGCTTTCAGAAAAGCGGCAGGCCTCCCAGGGCTCAGAAGCTAGAGCTTGTCCATACAGATGTGTGGGGTCCAGCTACAGTGTCTTCTTTTGGTGGTTCTTATTACTATGTTACCTTTGTCGACGATCACTCGAGGAAGGTATGGGTATACTTCATGAAGCACAAGTCAGAGGTCTTTGAAGTCTTCAAGAAGTGGAAGGCCATAGTTGAGAATGAAACAGATTTGAAGGTGAAGAGGTTGAGGTCCGACAACGGCGGAGAATATGAGTTGGGGGAGTTCAAGAAAGCCTGCGCTCTATCCGGGATTCGTTTAGAGAGGACACCTCCAGGGACTCCGCAGCACAATGGCATTGCAGAAAGGATGAACAGGACTTTGACTGAGCGTGCTAGGAGCATGCGGTTACACGCAGGGTTGCCCAAGATGTTTTGGGCAGATGCAGTCAGCACAGCAGCACATTTGATCAATCTTGGGCCATCAGTTCCGTTGAATTTTGGCATACCAGAGGAGGTTTGGAGTGGTAAAGAGGTAAGTCTCTCACACTTACGTGTTTTCGGTTGTGTTTCCTATGTGCATATTAGCAACAAGGACAGGGATAAACTTGATGCTAAGTCACAGAAGTGCACCTTTATTGGATACGGCGGAGATGAGTTTGGTTATCGTTTTTGGGATAACAAGAACCGGAAGATAATCAGAAGCAGAGATGTTGTGTTTGATGAGAAGGTGATGTACAAAGATAGGGACAGCAAACTGAGCAATGGGAGTACCACTTCGGATGGAGATACATCCGAGTACTTTGGGTTGGAGGATCTTCCAGGTGACAGGGGGGTTGAACAGGGGTCTGGTCAGGCAGAGGAGAGAGTTTTAGATGAGACAGTTTCAGAGAGGACAGTTTCAGATGAGGCAGCTCCAGAGACAGGGACTAGTTCAGCGGTCAGAGAGTTGAGGAGGACAACTAGAGTACACAAGCCGAATCCGAAATATATTTCTTCGCTTGATTACTTGCTTTTGACGGACAGTGGAGAACCAGAGTGCTATGATGAGGCTATGCAGGTTTCTGAGTCAGCAAAGTGGAAGACTGCGATGCAGGAAGAGATGGATTCTCTTTATTCCAACGGTACTTGGCAGTTAGCTCAGCTTCCCGCAGGAAAGAAAGCCTTACAGAACAAATGGGTTTTTCGGCTTAAGCAGGAGAGTGATGGCAAGAAAAGGTACAAGGCAAGATTGGTTGTAAAGGGCTTCCAACAGAAAGAAGGGATTGATTATACAGAGATATTTTCACCCGTTGTGAAGATGGCCACTATCAGAGTGGTGCTGAGTATGGTTGCTGCTGAAAATCTCCACCTTGAGCAGTTAGATGTTAAAACTGCTTTTCTTCATGGGGACTTGGATGAAGAAATCTACATGAAGCAGCCTGTTGGCTTCATTGTAAAAGACAAGGAAGAGATGGTGTGCAGGCTCAGGAAGAGTCTGTATGGTTTGAAACAGGCTCCCAGACAGTGGTACAGAAAGTTTGACGGTTTCATGCAGCGCAGTGGCTACACAAGGTGCAATGGGGATCACTGTTGTTACTTCAAGAGGTTTGAGTCTAGCTACATCATTTTATTGCCCTACGTAGATGATATGCTTGTAGCAGGTTCCTGTGTTAGGGAGATCAACAAATTGAAGCAGCAGTTGGCAACAGAGTTTGCTATGAAAGATCTAGGTGCAGCTAAGCAGATACTTGGGATGAGAATCAGTAGAGATAAGGCTCAGGGAACCTTACGGTTGAGTCAAGCTGAGTATATTGAGCGTGTTCTGGAGAGGTTCAATATGCAGGGTGCTAAGGCAGTTGGCACACCCTTGGGAAGTCATTTCAAACTTTCTCAGGGGCAATCACCCAAGACAGATGCAGAAAAAGAGTACATGGCCAAGGTTCCGTATACCTCGGCCGTGGGTAGCCTGATGTATGCGATGGTGAACACGAGACCAGACATTGCCCATGCAGTGGGAGTTGTGAGCAGGTTTGCTAGCAATCCGGGGAAACAGCATTGGGAAGCAGTAAAGTGGATTATGCGATATTTGAAAGGTACCACTGATTTGCCACTTTGTTTTGGGAGAGGGAAATTGACAGTGTAGAGATATGTGGATGCTGACTTTGCCGGTGATCATGATACGCGGCGAAGTACCACAGGATATATCTATACTATGGGTTCAACAGCGGTGAGCTGGGTCTCACGTCTGCAGAAATTAGTGACATTATCTACTACAGAAGCTGAGTATGTGGCCGTGACTGAGGCTGCAAAGGAGATGGTTTGGATAAAGGGCTTCTTGGAGGAGCTGGGTTTGAAGCAAGAGAACTGCGTTCTTTTCAGTGACAGCCAGAGTGCTATACACCTTGCCAAAAATCCAGTGTTCCATGCCAGGATGAAGCACATTGATTTGAGGTATCATTTTATTCGCTCGCTTTTGGAAGATGGAGATTTGTTGCTAGAGAAGATTTTGGGGGAACGAAATCCGGCAGATATGTTGACCAAGTCTGTTACTGTTCAGAAACTGAAGTTGTGTTCGACTTCAGTTGGCCTTCATGCTTGAAGAGATGATGGGCCTGGAGCCACACCAAGAGGGGTCAGATGACTACGTCCATGTTTGATTGAGATTATTTGGGTTTGCATTTGTTTGTTTGCGGATGCTTCAGTTTATCTTCAAGTGGGAGATTGTTGGGGTGCAGATAATGAAGCAAGTGATCAGAGCCTTAGCTAGCGCTACATAGGAATTGGTGTAGCGCTAGGGAGTAGTTATAGCGCTATAGCCTTTTTGCTATAGCGCTACCGAGAGCCTTCGGGCCTTAAATTGTATTTAGGGTTTTGTGCGCGGCTGCGCGTATTGGGGTAATTGTAATCACTTTTTCTGAGCGTGAAAAAGAGAGAGGCGAGAGAAAACACATCTCAGAGAGATTGTGAGAAGACTTGTACTCTTGGATTGATTTCATAGTGGACTGGTGTGGCTCCCGTGGTTTTTTCCTCACGTTGAGGTTTTTCCACCTATATCTTGTGTCTCGTTTTTCTTTCTAGTTTTCATTACGCACGTATTTGTTTGCTTTATTCTGTGATCCATTGTTCCAAGATCCGTAGGGGCGTTGTAGGATTGCGTAAAATCCGTAACAGTACCTAAACAATTGCGATATCCAAATTTACATTATCAATAATGCTAATTACAAACTTGCATCATTATCGATTTGAGATAGTATATACTGTTATTGCCTTGCAACTTCAAGAATTGAATGATCGTTTTACCGAGGCTAACAGTGAGTTGCTACTTTGTGTGGCATGTTTGGAACCACGCAACTACTTTTCTAGTTTTGACAAGAAAAAGTTGATTCGTCTTGCCGAATTTTATCCGAAAGAATTTTCTCCGGTTGACCTTATGGTACTTCATGATCAACTAGATACGTACATTTTTGATATGCACAATAGTGATGAGTTCTCGAGGTTGAATGGACTCACTGATCTTTCTGAAAAAATGGTGGAGATGGGAAGAGAGAAACTGCATCCTTTAGTTTACTTGATCTTGACTTTGGCTGTCACGCCCTCGATTTTTAGCATAAACAATAATAACATTTGATAATCAAAATCCTCACCGGAAATACATTAAATAACCCAAAAGATAGTTTAATTCCCAATTCCACAAACCGGCCCAAAACTTACAATCACTTTGTTTGGTTTAACATTCAACTCACTCTCATCTCATCTCTACACGTTTTTCAATACTTTTTTCTCTCTATCTCTCTCCACTCATTACCACTCAACTCTCAAAAATAACTTTCTAAAAGTTCAACCAAACAAAGTGAATGTTCCACAATAGAAAATGCGATATAATGAAATTTCATTTTACAAAGATTGAAAAGTACTTCTGAAAATAGCTTTAAACCATGACATCAGCATGCACTCCATGACAGTGACCTGCAATAAACCTGAAATTGATAGGTTGAGCTACACTAGCCCAGTAGAGAAATCTATACACAAGTTATAGGAAAACATGCCAAGTTAAGCACCAAGAGTGAATGAGAAAGGACTGATATACCCAAAGTTTGTATGGCTACCAACGAACAACTCCCTGTGGCCAAAGGATTCTAGACAATCCTATATACGATACCTATCACTTCACACATGCCATACCAATGTCACTAACATTCCTACATCAAACACAATTAACCAATCTTTAGTTATCAACTGGTATATGCATCATATTTATCTCCACATTCATTTCCGTTTCACAATCTTTCACGTTTCTCATTAAAAGATCCATTTCCCTTCCTTTCTTTTAATCAGATATTTCCCATCAATAATCACTAGGGTCACCTCGGGTCTACTTCCCTCGAGCGCAGGGTCACCCCGAGTCTATTCCCTCACGATCATAATAATCCTTTGGGTCACCTCGGGTCTATTCCCTCGAGCGCAGGGTCAACCCGAGTCTTTTCCCTCAATAACAATAACCATTTGGGTCACCTCGGGTCTATCCCCTCGAGCGTAGGGTCACCCCGAGTCTATTCCCTCAAGAACGACCCCTCGGGTCACCTCTCACACTTTTCATAATCGTCATCATCTCATAATCAATTTCATCCTCAATCTATCGGCCATTACCTAACTCTACAGACGTACCTGCTCATGTCTTTTCATTAGTTTACAACTCCGCATCCTACATAACATGTTAAGCCTATACATATAATCCCACAATACTCTACTTATTTGCTTTCTATGCTTGAACCTCATTGGACGAGTCAAGAAGACTCAAGTTATAATATCATCCCAAACAATTCTACACAACCTCGATTTCACTTTAAGCATTCTAAATAATCCACCAATCCACCACATTGGTTACCTTTCAAACGTTCCAAATCGTCAACCATAACACTACTTCTACTAATAAAGTAATACACGCCATTCCCTTTAATTATACCCCAAGTAATGTACGAACCCGTCACCATCCTACGACATACCCCTCACTAACACCGACACCTAAACCTCACAGAAAGAGTACCAAAGGAATTAAAAATGGAACCACAAACGGATCATGAGAACATGGCTTTCGATATTACCTTTCAAATCACTAGACGAACACTAATCTACCCAATCATACTTACCACGAGACCTCGCATAACCTACGACTTCCCTAAACGATCATATTGTACATCCTCCGTTACGACACTAAGACATCGATTAATGAGTGTCTAAGACGTGGAATCGAGCAACAAGTCAGTGGAGGACAAGCAACCAAGTATTAGGATGGTTTAATGGTGCATAAAAGGTATTAGGAGTGATCGGGGGTCAAAATAACGAAGTTTGGAGCAGAACAGCAAAAGCTGATTTTAGGGCACTTTGTATCGATACTAGAATCACTAGTATCGATACAGATGGGCTTAAAAACGTTCCAGAGATTCTTGTATCGATACTGATCTGAGCAGTATCGATACAAATGGGTGTTCGAGCAGATTTTCTGCAGAATTACAAGAACGAAACCCCAACCAAAAACCAACACATAAACACATAACAAGTGCAAGAAATCCCTACCTCGATTATCAAAGCCGAACCCAAGAGACTCTCCGAGCCCTAGACTCCAAAATCGACACCGAGAGAAATACACCTCTTCCGAGCCAAACCGGACGAGCTACGAACTCAATAGCGTGTGAGGAAGATGATGAGAGGGTTGGGTTCTTTGGGTTTTGAGTTTGGAGGTTGAATTTTGGTGGAGGAGCAAGAGAGAGGGAAAGGAGCCGAGAGGGAGAGGGGGACGCCGGTGAGAGAGGGAGGAGAAAAAATAATTCTCTACTCTCTCACCCTCCTATATATACCCAAATATCTACTAATTACACTTTACACCCCTCTAATTGCAATACTATCGCTCAAACCCCAAATCACATAACACACATTTCAAATTTTCCTCAATTTCTAATATCAAATAACCCTTTAAATAATTTCCAAAATTACGGGTCCTTACACTGGCATTAATTTTACCGGTTGCAATTGCTTCAGTTGAACGAGTATTTTTAGCCATGAACATTGTGAAGAATCGGTTGGGGAACAAGATGAGTGATCAATGGTTGAATGATAGCTTAGTGGTCTACATAGAGAAAGATGTTTTTGATGGAATTCCTAATGAAACAATCATGCAACACTTTCAAGATATGAAAACTCGGCGGTGATAACTGTGAGAATGCAAATGGAAAAATGGAACTACTTATGGATGGATATGTTAGTTTTTGTGCTTATATATGTTTAGGAACTTTTAGAAGCATTGTGCTTTTATGTTTAGGAACTTTTGAAAGCATTGTGCTTATGTCTACGAACTTTTGGAAGCGTGCAAATATTATAGAACTTGTTGCGAAGTCTGGTTTAATATTATTGTGCTTGACGATAAATTTTTGTTTATAGTTAGTAGAAATTGGTGTCCCCACTATTGGGATTTCCTGAATCCGTCACTGCTCTTAAGGATTCAAGTTTAAACATTCCAAGTGTTATAAGCTCTTTAGGGGCCAGTCCATATGGAACTTTATTTGGCCTCTTCGCAAGTGGGCGGGGACATTAAGCCTCTGAAATTAGTTGAGGTGCACGTAAACTGACCCAGACACCTAAGTTAGAAAAAATTTATGCAACAAAATTGCTTAGGAACATCAAATTAGCTCTTTAATGTGTTAATTGAGTGCATTGTCAAAACAATTTGTCGTTGAATTCAATGTTACACATTTTTCACGATATAATAGTCATTAGGTGTTTTTGCTAGGGGTGTACACGGTCTGGATTGGTCCGGTTCTCTAGAAAATTAGTAACCGGACCATTTCCAACGGTTCTAGGAAATTGGGAACCAGAACCTAACCAATATATGTGTGGAACCTAACCAGAACTAAACCGCAAAATCGGTCCGGTTTTGGTCTGGTTCCGGTTCTATCCAATTAGCATCCAAACACTTATTCACAAAATATAAACTCATAAAATTAAAAATTTAACGCATCAAATAACTCATAAAATAATAATAGACATTTTATTAAGAATTAAAACCCAATATGGTTCACGAAATACTTGACATTCGACCGAAAAACATTGACGAAAACCACCAATAAAGTAGTCAAAACCACTTATGGAATAATTAAATTCAGCAACAGAAAAATATTAATGACCCATTATATTTAGAACTAAAATTAAACCTATATCATAAACTATAAAATATAGCAGCATGTCTTAAAGTAAAGAACAACATCTCCAATGCCCAAAACATCACTTAAATCAGCAGCACTAACTTTTTCCATGTTCAAAAAGTAGACCAATCTCTACACACATATTTATTTTTATATAATTATATATATTAGTTCTAAACGGTCCAGTTCGGTTCTAGACACGGTTCTTTAACTGAGAACCAGTAACTGAACCAAAATTAACGGTTTTTATTTTTTTGGAACCATAACCTGACCATAGAACCGCAGAACCGGACCAAATAGGACGGTCCGATCCGGATCGGACCGATTTTACGGTTCGAGCAGTTTTCTTGAACACCCCTAATTTTTGCCAAAAAGGATAGGAGTATTATTGATGATAACCAATACAAGCACCAAAACATACGTCCATCCCAAAACAAAGGTGTGGATAGCGACTGAGGTGGATAGGCTTTCCAATTGGAAACACCTCCCTCCTCCAACACACCTAGGGCTGTTCACGGGTCGGGTTCGGGTCGGGTTGGACCCGATCCGACTTCCGTCGGATTGTCGAAATGACCACCCGAGACCGACCGAAACACTAGTCGGGCTCCGACCGAAACGTGGTCGAGTTGAAGTTGTTGGGTTCGGTCGGGTCTTTGAATTTTAAATATAAAAAAAAGCTGCGTACAGATTCTACAGAAATTTTAGGAGAAAGAGAGAGATCGAAATCCATAATCACATTCACAAATCAACTCACAATCACGATTAACAGCATAATATTACAAAATCACCATTCAAAATCACAGATCTACACACCCTTTTCCTGAAAATCAAATTTTTTTTCCAAAAATTACAGTGGCCCAGAGGCGGTGAAGGAGGTGACGGCTGGCGGAGGAGGAATCGGGCAAGGTAGGCCCAGGCGGTTGGGAATGATTGCGACGAGGACGAGGTGGAGCAGCCACTGTAGTCGGCGGAGGAGTGGTGGGGAAGCTGGCGTTTGGTCTTGTCGTCGTCGACTCGTCGTCCTGTAAGGGGACTCAATTTCACAGAGAGAGAGGAGGTGAATGGGTGTGGTCCCGGTGGGCATGCGAGAAGGAGAAGAGTCGAGGTGGAGGAGAGGGGTTGAAAGAGAGAACAGGACAGCGAGATGCGGACTGAAGTGAATGGAGTAAAATTAGGGGTTTTTTCCTTTTATACGTCTGATTTCGGTCGGTCGGGTCACCCGAGAAAATTATATGGTGCACCCGACACCCGACTGACTAAATCAAAAATCCGACAAAACCAACCCGAAACCGACCCAAATGGTTGATCAGATCCGTCCGTTGTGTCTATTTTCGGGTCGGGTCGGGTGGATGGACAGCCCTAAACACACCTACTCGCAAGACAATGCGCAACACCATTACCACTACGCCTAATAAAACTTAACATACACTTATCAAAATTACACATCAGTCTTCGAATGCCTTCAATCAGAACCTTAATCCCTTGGTGAACACCTTCCTCCCTTCTCAATATCCGAATAAGGCTCCGTTCGGCTAAATAAGCCAACTGGCTTTTTTTGTTGTTGTTCTTATTCAATTTTTTTTCGCATTTGTTAGTTTTTGTCAATTTTTTGGGGATTATTCCATCGTCATGACGAGAAGAATCTAAAAAGTAAAAAATAATGATCGAAATCCAATTTTTTTTAAATAAAGACGAAAAAATTGGCTTATTTTTGTCTTTAAAAAAAATTAGGTTTCAATCATAATTTTTTACTTTTTAGATTCCTTTTGTCATGACGATGCAATGATCCCAAAAAAATTGACGAAAAACTAACAAATACAAAAAAATTTAAATAAAGACAAATAAAATAAGTCAGTTGGCTTATTTAGCCGAACGGGGTCTTAGTTTCAGCCCAATTGATAGGGCTGACAAGCAAGCTACAATTTCCTTGGGCTACTGCTGCTTGTAGTTGGGCCGGACAATGCATACTAGTTTTTGTAATTGTAGTTGGGCTTTGAACTACTCTAGTACCTCTACCATACTACCAATTACCAACAGTCAAAAGAGAAATCAAAAAAAAAAAAAACTAATAATTGCATTTGCACAATTGAATTGAATGTTTTATCAATCAAAAGATGAAAAAAAAAAAACTTTAGTGGATGTGTAGGGGGGTAAGACGTGGGTTTGGAACCAATTTCTGCTAATATCAGGGCTGTTTGACTCCTTAGCAAAATAAGTATTTGACATCATTATACATTATTCATCCTCTTATATCCCCTTCTATAAAAACTAAACAAACCGAGTAACTTTTAATTTCTCCTCCAACCGTATCCCCTCTTATTATATTCGGAAAATGATTTTGTCACACTATTTTTTGATAATGCCACACTGCAAATGTATTTTTACACCAAAAAATACACTTACAGAGTGTGACATTATCAAAAAAAGGTGTGGCAAAATCACTACCCTTATATTTTCTTTCTCTTCTCCAAAATATATCCCTTTCCAATCAGGCCGTAGGCGTTAAAGAGGTTTGAAGACAAACCTTAGGAGGTACAGGGTAATATGTCCAAATACATATACATACATACACCGTGTTATCTTGTTTGTTTGTCACACTCACACAACACAAGACGTACGCACAAAGTCAATACGTACACACATATACCAGTTCATATCCGCAAAGGAAAAAACACCATTTGCACAAGAATAAAACAGAACAGAAACACACTCAACTCAATTGAATCTCTCTCCATTTCCAATCAGATGCTACCAAATCACCAACTTACTACACTCGCGAATTCCTTTCTAGGGCTTCAAATTCGATCGCTAGGCCTTTACCTTCGTCCACACGACATCTAGGGTTTTGTTCGTTCCTCGTAATAAATGGTGAACAATCATCATCAAGATCGCATAGACTCGTACTTTCTGGAGCTGTGGAAGCAGAACTCGAGGAACATCACTGATTCGACGGCGGCGATGGAGGAGGACGGCGACGAGTCTCCGACCGAGCTGAACACGATCAACACCTACGGAGGTTTCTTGAACGTTTTTCCGGACAAGCTGTCGGTGCAGTACCCGAGCGTTAACCTGCACGGCCACGACGTCGGCGTGGTCCAGGCCAACCGGCCGGCCCCAGCCAAGCGCCTCGTGTATTACTTCGAGATTTACGTCAAGAACGCCGGCGCCAAGGGCCAGATTGCCATCGGGTTTACCACCGAGGGATTTAAGATGCGCAGACAACCCGGGTAATAACACAAACCTATTACCTATATATATAGACTAGATGCCCTAGCACACACGATGCTTATGCGAATCAAATTGTGCAGGAGTGGAATGTGACAAATTTTCCCAGGGTAGTTTGGAAAAAAAAAAACTCTGCCTGTGCCGTGCTCAGAGTCTTTATCTTTTTTTACATCGTGTCCCAATCCGTGAGGATAAAGGAGGAGGGTTGTGTGTCAAGTAGCTGGCCGCATATAAAAGCCCCGTAAGATCCTTATGGCATAAAAAAATTACTGACCCCAATTGATTGGGACACAAGGCTTGGTTTGGTTTGGTAGTTTGGAAAAAAAAAGAGTTTGAGGCAGCCTCAAAACTAACTTAGGGGTTTTCACAATATAATAGGAATAGATAGGAGATATTTATACATACATATATGGGGTCTTGTGTTAATTGTATTCCGCGTTCTGGGAAATGCATCTACTTGTTTGTCTTTGTGGTTGTGCTGAGCTGTGTAGGAAATAATGCTCTCATTCTTGTGCTTTGTGATTTCGGATAATGATATACTAGCTGTAGCGTGTGTATAGTAGTCCTAACTAACTCAGGCATGTGTGGAATTTAGTTGTTCCAATTCAGAATTTCCGATTGTATTTGTAGCTACATTACTAAATTCTGCGTCTGAAAAGTTTGTTGCAGTGCATTGAACTCTTACACTTTAGATGCATAGAATGCTGCAAGATAAGTGAAATGGAGGGAGAGGGACTTGTGGCAAAAATTAATCTTGGTAGAGTTTCAAAGAAAATGGAATCCAGTTAGGGGGCATAACGACGGCGAAGGGAAAGTTATGATGTGTTCATTGAACTTGTATGCTTGGAAATCTGTCTTTCTTTGCTATATTGTGGTTTCACTTTATTGTCGACTGCCTCCGGATAACTAGACTGGTAGAGTCTTCCATAAAACTTCCCCTGTTGAATTGCCAAGAAGCTCAGGGCCTGGTGAATTGAAAGTCAGTTATAATCTGGCAACCAAACGATAACCTCTAGGTTTATGGCTTGGATATATCTGTTCTGGTGTGAAAAAACTTTCAGCTACCTTTTCAAATCACTATCACGTTCTTCATATATTCTGTGGAATTATATTACTGAATATTCCCCTGCAGCAATCTTCAGTATTGATTTGAACTAGGTTCCAAACTAAAGAAACTTCCACTATGGGCTAAAACAAGAGAGAATGTGGGGTGAAATACGTGTTGTGATTGGGGGTTACTTCTTGGAGAACATTGGTAACAAAGCTCCAGATTAGTACTGACGGTCAACACACCCTTACGTGAGTGCTTCTCCCTATTAATTTTTGGGTTCTGAATGAGCCTAAAAGTATTTGTTTTTTTATAAGAAAATAGAAGAGGTCTCATAAACGTAATGGCATCAAGGGGATGCCACCCATGTAGAAAGAGAGTCAGACAATTTATACAACAAAAAGGGCACAAAAAGGCCTTACTGGTTATGGATACAGAGGATTGATATAATTGTTACTAGAATCCAGTTTCAGAGACACCTTCCTCGAACCCAACTAGACACAATGGTCAGAAGGCAACTTTTGAGCCAAGATAGAGTCCTCCACGCTGAGAGATAGCTTCCTTTGGCATCAAATCACCCACTTAAGACACAATAGTGTAGCAAGTGGCAACCATGCCCTTTGCCTCCCTAGCACCCCTCTAACTCCCCATCACTTCGGCCATTCTCTCTAATGCATCCACACCATCCTGGACAAGGAAAAAATCACGAGTAGTGGAGAAGAAGAGGTGGAAATGACCCTCATCATTCTTGCATATGCAACCCATAAACAATCTCCGGAACTCCCATCCCCGACATAATGACATAAACAATCTCCGGAACTCCCGTTAAAAGCTACGCCCTCTGTCTCAATTTAAATGCTCCCTGTGGGAGACCGTGTAACTTTGACCTAAAAATTAAAGTGCTTTTGGAATTTTTTTTTGCACCATTCAAAGGTGTGAAAAGTTCTGGAAAACATTACGAAATATACGATTTTTTTGGAGGTCAAAGTTACACGGTCTCCCATAGGGAGCATTTAAATTTGGACGGAGGTAGTATTACAAATATTAATAATTTGATCTTGTTCTTCTTGATGATTTACCCAAAGAGAGAATTCTTGATTAATATGGCTACCTTTGAACTTGGTTCAAGGCTCGGGTTGAATGGTTGCAAAATGAAATTCAGCATGAATTCCGATTGAAAGTGGAGCACGTGTTTTGCTATAGTGATAAATCTTGAGGAAATAGGCTGTTGCGGAAAGTTAATAAAAGGAAGACACAATTGACCGCTCTCCCTTTCTGCGATGGAAAACCTCAAATTTGGATACTATCTTAGCTACTCCAATGCTGCTAAGCCTACGTTACATGGATTCATATATCTTTGCATCAGGCACATTAAACTACATTTTTTCTGTAATGAGTTCGTTGGAAGGGCATTACGAGGATTTTGCAAGTTTGGGATGAATTTTATTGAAAGAATTGTGTTTACCTTGGTAATTTGGGCATGGTGAAGTTCTGGCTTCATTCATGCAGCGGGCCAGTGGCTCTTATTTCTTTTCCTTGGCATTGTATAAGAGTGCTTCATATTAGAAATTTTGTCGGTTACTGAATGCTGATAGTGGAGTGGTGTGAAATCAGAAATGCATTACCTTGGAAGGTTGGAAAATTTAAATATGGAGTTTTTTGTGGTTAAGGCTGTTTCTGTTCGTACTTACGGTAGGGTTTAACATTTGAGTGGTGGGGAAGGTCTATTTCTTATCTGGAAAGGCATTTGGTACTATGTTTTATTGTTTATTTTTTTTATGTTGTGCGGCTTGTGCCTAGAAGCTTTTCAGGGGAAATTATTTATTATCTCCTTATTCATTGTTTGGAGGCTAGAGATAGTGAAATGACTGAAATCATTGTGTTTATTCCATTTCTATTGTAACTTGGGTGATGCCTGCATCTTTTGGATACCTGTTAACCCGCTGGTGTTGTGGATGCAATGAGAAGTTGGAGAGGAAGGCGTGGCAGGCTACGGCTTTGGTGTTATGTGGCTATTTGGAACTTGGAAGAAAATTATTTGGATGAGTTTTGAGAGTATTGAGTTTCCTGTTTATAGTTCGAAAGAATCCTTGCTCCTTTCTTTGTTCTTTTGGAAGAGGGGATTGTTCATTGTATGTGGTGTCTTTTGATTTTATTGAAAATTTGTACCTGAGCCCTACCTGTATAGGGATTTTCCTCTTTCTGGTTCTTTTGCTAGTCAAATTTTGTTAATCTAAAAGACTGTCTACCCACAAAATTCTCCTGCTGAAGAGCTGAACTTTTTCTGCCAGAATCGGTGGTTGTCATTTGAATGTGTGTTCTTCGAACTAAAAAGTAAAAGCTAGAGGTCAAAGAGATAACTTGAACTTGCTGCAGGACTTTTGAAATTTATTTCCTTGCTGTCTTCAGTGATATGTTGGCTGTGCCAGTTGGTTATTGCTTTCAATAACATGGACGTTGCTGCATATCATAAGCTGCAGTTTACAATGGATTGATTTTGCATTTTTAATTTCCGGATATTTATTGTGATCTTTTTTTATTTTTGGTCTAAAGCAGGTGGGAAGCAAACAGTTATGGATATCATGGGGATGATGGATTCCTATATCGTGGGCATGGAAAGGGAGAGAGTTTCGGCCCGACATATACAGCTGGTGATACGGTTGGTGGTGGTATCAACTATGCTTCTCAGGAATTCTTTTTCACGTAAGAAAATATTGCCGTTTTACTTGCTTTTGTATGCATGTTATTTTAATTGATGGTTGTGAGCACCACCAGTGTGGTTTAACTCTTTGCTCTGTAAGTCTTACGTAATTGTTTATTAATTGATCTTGTTAATCCTCTTAAGACTCTCATAATTATGTGCTCCATTTTGTTGATACCAGTAAAAATGGGGAAGTAGTGGGAACGGTGTACAAGGACGTGAAGGGTCCCTTATTTCCTACAATTGCTGTTCACAGCCAAAACGAGGAGTATGTTGTTCCTTCTGTCCCTCCTCTGCTCACTTCTTACTTTTTTACTTCTACCATCGATCATACTACAATAATAGCAGCCGCCCCGTTTTTCATGTCCAATATTATGCTTTGTAAAGACACAATGCTGTAAATAATTCAAGACATCTCCTGTGCGTCCAAAAAAGGATGGTAGTTACGCAAAGTCGAAATGACTTTGCTTCTTGTTGTATAAATGATGTGGCGAACAGATGCATGGTGTTTTAACTGACTTTGCTTGATCTATGATTTGATGTCGCAGGGTTAGGGTCAACTTTGGGAAGGAGCCCTTTGTTTTTGATCTCAAGGTAAAATTTTCTTATTTTCATTACATTGCTTCATTAGCACGGTTAGTTCCACTTTGTGTGGATATATTTCTTCTGCATCACTTGCTCACTTCTTACCCAGTTTGAAGGTTGCTTTAATTTATTTTGTTTTTATATTCATTTTTAATATGAAATAGTAAGTTAAGATTAAAATATGTTATCACTTCGTGCATGTCAACATGATGCTAGTCAGATTTACGATATTGTTGTGGGGAATATTACGCGACTCCTAAGTATGCTAGTCAGATTTAATTTATGTTGGGACAAATATGATTGTTTTCCATCTCTTGACCAATTTTTAGATTGGTTTGAGCCTTTTCAGTCGAATTGCAAGTGTATAGGGCCTTTTTGTCTTGTGGCCTTCAATTGTATATAGGCGGCATTCTCTTAATGCCTTTTTGGTAATATAATCTTTCACTCATCAGAAAAAAAATATTAGGCGACTCCTCTAAGTTTAAGTTTGTGGATTTTTGTAAACTAATCCTGTGTTGTCATGTCTTCTGTTAGTCTGGGATTAGATCATAAATTGTCTTTATAGCTTAAGCTTCTAGGAAATCAGTCCAACAATGTGTATGTAGCTATTCAACAATCCTCCCTCACGTGCATCCCCATGTTGTACATGGAGATGCAAAAAGGTAGAATGCAGTTACTCGAACCCAAGAGCCTTCAGAAGCTCCTCTGATACCATGTTAGGTCTCCAATTTTTGCAGAGGCTTGTTTCTTTCGGTGGTTAATGTATTCACTATTGGTATTGTCTATGAAGCATGGATATTCTATTTTGGCTTCTGTATCATGTATCGGATACGGATACGCTCGGATACGTTCTGGATACGTGTCTGATACGTTTTTTAGAGTATCCGGTCTTTAGAATTATTTTTTGGTATCCCGATACGTTTCGGATACGCTCGGATACGTTTTGGATACGCGCGGGGGTAAATATTTTATTACTTTAAATATATGGGTTATGAGTGTAATTATGAATTTATGACTATATATACCATTTTTTCCCCACAATTAGAAGAAGACGATTGACCAACGACTGTAAGTCTCTCTCATCACTCTCCTCTCTCTCTCCCTCTCGCTCCTTCTCTCGTCTCTTTACAGGTATATATATGTACTAGAGAATGAACCCGTGCCTGAAGGCACGGTGCAATACATTTTGATCACAACTAAATTGAATTACCCTTTCTCTGCATCTAACGAACCCGACCTTTTTAGGAAAAGATTTTTTAAATAAACTTCAAACAGGATACATCTAATCAATTTAAAGCAAGTGAATTTAAAAAAAAAAAAATACTACCAATTTATAACTACCAACAAAAACCCAGCTGTTTAAGTTTACTTCTCAAAAATATGATCACAACCTAAGCTAATTAAACCACTGCATAATGATCCGTTCTTTCAACCAAACCTCCGCAAAATATGCATAGAGCAATTTTAACAATTCGATCAATTAAGTTGGATACAAAAACTTGCTTGTTTCATTTCACCCCTTTAGAGAATCCTCATTAAGAATGAATTATAATAACAAATGAGCCTGTGACTAAAGTCACTTATTCAAAAGCATTGACCAACGGCCCTAGCGCATAGGATCATCAAAATTGAGTGCCTTGAAATCCCAAACAATCAAGCAATTTTTTTAAGTTAGGGAATACAAATCAAAGAAACTGACTACAGTACAATTGCATGTGCCTCATACTAACCTAAACCAACTACTCTATTTTACTATTGACCTCAGCTATCGAACAACGGATCCAATAGCTCCATCTCCAAAAAAATAAAATAAAATAAAATATAAATCACATTCATGTTAGTAGGAAGGGTTACCTATTATAGGCTTAAGATGAGAGAAAAATATGGTGTATTATAGAATGCAAATCAATCTTGTGTATTTGATGTGTATTATAGAAAGTCGGAGGGGCCATATTACTTATGAGGCTAATTTTCGTGTGTTTTAGAGAGAAACCATACAATTTGTAGCAGCCCGAAATATACTGACTCTGTGGGACACATATGGGGCGTGCCCATTAAAGTAATCGTGGGACACGCTGACACGCAGGGGACTCGACAGGCTCATTTTATAAATTTTTTAATAATATTTATCGGGTAAAATATTTTTAACTCCGGTTGGGACACAAAAGTAATATCTACATTTGCGTATGTATATTATAGGCATGTACAATCAGCCGATAATGCACTCTATAGGAGTCTTATCCTAATTAATTAGTGACTAAATATAGGTTTGCATAATTAATATAGGTTTGTATATTAGAACTGTAGCGCCATGTATCTGTCCGAGTCACACGCTGTGTATGTTGTCGAATCCGTGCATCATAGTTTATCACTCTCCAGAATGTGGTAAAAAAATGCATGTGATCGTTTGCTAAAAATATGTTTCAAAGCATTGCAAAAAAATCACATCGAGAAAATCACACATCACAGATGCAACAATTAAGAACACATTTATAACTTATGTTACCAATATTCAAGCTTCTTTGTAACCAAGTAAGCAACAATGCAAATAACGATTCAAGCTCCTTTAACTGAATAAAAGAGACAGAAAATAGGGAGCAGAATTCAAACCTCACAAAAATCATAGGGCGCTGATTGAAAACAGTGAGATTGATAAGAGAGGGAGTTGGGTGGTGGTTGCCGGAGATCGCTGAAGGTCGATAGGTAGTTTTCGGTGGTCGATGACGCCTGGGAATGCAATTCGAAGGTCGTAGTTGCCTTGCAAATTTTAGACCCGAGGATAGGCCAAATGGTCAAAGGCCTCTGGGGTTTGCTCCATCAAATTAAAAGTTGCCAAGTGCTATCTACTGGAGTACATATAGTTCAACGTCCATAAACATGATTAAACGGAAAACTATAAAAAACTGCACAACTCATGAAAGGAAAAAGTATAAAAGTATTTCGGAGATCTTGAAAATGCACAACTCTTTTGTGTATCTCTGGCTTTTCTTCTCTCTTTATTTGGGAAACATATAGTTCAATGTCCAGAAACATGATCAAACAAAGAGGACACAAAAAGAATATTAAAGAATTTGACAATTAAGAGGCAATTGCTGTTATCTCAATTTGTTGAGCCATCAAATGACATGTTCATGACTAATGGAGAAATTATATCTTCAACCACCAACATTCCTCTTGCTTGATTTCAGTTTTTTTTCTTGACAATCCAAGAGCAAAATTACAGGCTACATGTGGCAATCAAAAACTACCAATTCAATAAAAACACAGTAAGCATTGGTGCAAGTCATGGAAACATGGAACAACTCCAATTAGCCCAAAGTTACTACCTGAAGGCACGGTGCAGTATATTTTGATTTCAATCTAAAAAAGTACCCATCCTTGATAATCATATGCAATATATTTTGATTTCAGTCTAAAAAGGTATTCTTCCTAAATAATCATACTCACCCGCACACCCAACTCCTTGTTCTTCTTTTCTCTTGCTATTGCTACTGCTACTGCCACTATTGCTTTCTCTACAACCTGAGAGATTCCATAATGTGGTAGATGGGCTCACTTGCTTGAAGTAGCACCAGCGAAGTTCTGACTCATGCCTGCACCACATTCCATATTAGTATATTGAACCTCACCATTTATCGAACATCATGCTTTAAATTGGCCCAAGACATTGGCTAACTAAATTTGTACAAAGCATGAAAGTGAAAGCAAGAAATGTAACATAATCAAAGTGTATTTTTTGCATTATCCAACTTAAAGTGATTTTGAAGAGCAATACTAAAATCATTTATCCACCTTTTGGAATGAAGTTGGTAGCAATTTTTTTTACTCCAGAAAAGATTAAGAAGTATACCAAGTTGGGATTAAAGTGATTATGTTACGGCAATGGGTATTAAAAAACTCCCACACATAACATGATGAGTTATGGAATACTTTTGCAAAGTTACTAGCTTAATTTTGGGTTCTCTTAACATTTGTCAAACCGACAAAGTGAGACAACTTCAGATAAGATCAACAACAACACAAAATGCTAATGGGGACTCTGCACAAACTGGTGGTAAAACATGTGTTGTGGAGGGTGACTCTGTTGAAAGCATTGATGCTGGTTTATTGGCTTACCTAGTTAGCACTTACTAAAAAAGGACCGAGCCTCTCATCAAAGCTCAACATTTTCAGTAAATGCCTTATAAATTGTTCGTGAAACAAATAGACTTGTACTATCGAAAAAATATGAATGCTTAAGCCCACAACTTTCTATTAAATTTCATTGGCAAAGATCACCAACTATCAAAAACTTATTAACACAAGAGAGTTACCTTAACCCAACATAAATTGGCAGACTATAACCTTCCCAAACAAATAACTAAAAGAGCAAAGTTATATAATAGTGAGATGGAATGAACACAGATCTAAAATTAGCTAAAAACTACATTAATTGGCTACAGATGCACCACCATTAGCTGCACATGAAACCATAAAAAAAATTGAAACCAACCAAAGCAATCAAACAATGATGAAATGCAGCAATCATAAAATTACCTGGGTACCAAATCATACACAGGGAAGAAACACAATTCCATCTACATAAAGAAGTAAAAATACCAATAAGCCCAAACCAAGAATAATTGAGGTTTTGGGGGAAGAATACAACTGAAAGAGAGGTGTTTGCCGCAATCGGTGGCTCGCGCTGGCGATTTTCTTTCACACAGAGCAAGCAATCTACATGGTTTGCCCAAAAATGAACAAACAAAAAAACGATTGTGGGTAGCTATGTTAGGAAGGCTCTCAACTACGCTGTGTTTGGCCAAACAATGAACAAAATTGTTTACTCAAGAAAAAATCGATTGTGCTGCCAAAAAAAAAAAAGAGGAAAGAAAATACCTTCTAGTCTTCCGTTATGATACACAAAATACACCTGAAGAGCATACAAAATACAATCATACCCAAATTAGATGCGTTCAAAACCGTACACAGGGAAGAAAATCGAAGATTAGATGGGTTGGAAATCAAGAATCCGATTACCTGCCGAGGTCAGTCGCGACGATTTGGTTCGTGTTGTCCAACTTCGGTGGGGTAGATAGGAGAAACAAAGGGTGAGATTGGTGGGTGGGTGTTGCCACAGAGAGAGAGAGTACTGGGTTGCTCGCCGGATAAGGGTTCGGCGATGAGGGCCATCGCCGGAGATAGAGGTCATGAGATGGAGGGGGTTTGTCGTGAATCTTCTCGTACCGAGAGAGAGCAGGGGGTGGGGGTGTTTGAAGTTTGAATCCAAAATTTGGGGCTTTTGAATTCAGGAGTGAGAGAGAGAGAGACAGGGGTGCAAGGGCTTGTTTGTGTACCGGCCAAGAAAAAGGGAACACAGTCTCGATATTTGCCATTAAAAATCCCACTTATTTACCAAATTGCCATTCAAAAGTTAGTTTGTGAGAGGGATATTTTTTGGACCATTGGATGTGTAGAATTGGAGGGTTGAGATCGAAAGAAAAGGAATATTCTTTAGGGATCTTTGGAAAACCCCCCTTCCCTTGTTATATGGATATATATACACAGGTAACTGTATGTATATGTATGTATACAGGTACATATATATACGCATAATGTAAATATCACTCTCGTCTCTCTCTCTGTCATCTCTCTCCCTCTCTCATCTGATTTTAGATTGTTTTTTTAACAGTACTCGACTGTCATCTCTCTCTCTCTCCTCTGAATTTAGGTTTTTTTTTTATATTCAATAATGGAATTTTATTTTTATATTCAACGTATCCCCAACGTATCGTATCCTACTTTTTGAAAAAATCACGTATCCGCGTATCCGTATCGTATCCGTATCCCATATCCGTATCTGTATCCATGCTTCTTAGGGTATTGTCAGGAGTGATGACCTTGATGTGTCAACTCAATGTGTTCTTTCTTTCCTCTGTGAGGTTTCTTTTGATTCGCATAATGTATGTTCAATACTGGGACAGACTATATGTTATGAATTTCATAGAGTCAGGTCTCTGACCTTGATACAAAATCAATAGAAAAGGTTCTAATGTTGGGCTTCCCCATGGATATTGATGCTACTTTTGGTTCTTGTATCTTATGATTAGGTTTTTGAAGCGCAGGAAAGAGCGAAGCAACAGATGATGATTGAAAAAATGTCTTTACCACAGAATGTCAGTCATGGGTATGTTAATTTTGAATTTGACTTGTCCCCAAAGTAGTCTAATATTTATGGTAATAGGAGTAACTAGATGTTGGTATTAACATTGGTGTGTGACACGAACAATAAAGATGAATGAATGCAAGGCAAGCAAGAAACAATGACACAAGAACACAAAAATTTACGTGGTT
This sequence comes from Rhododendron griersonianum, assembly GCA_018127125.1. Lineage (NCBI taxonomy): Eukaryota > Viridiplantae > Streptophyta > Magnoliopsida > Ericales > Ericaceae > Rhododendron > Rhododendron griersonianum. The sequence continues at coordinate 29,532,877 of CM030793.1, forward strand.
TGATATGTGTTACTTGTGTATCTATTCCATGGGGGGAAGGGACGAATCAATCCACATAATCAATAAGGATCACAAGCACTCCGATCTCCTCTCAATGTGTCTCCGTTTTTCTGTGTTTCTCTCACCAAAAACAAGCTTACAAACCCTAAAACTGCAGAAAACGAGTTTATATAGCGCTGTTGCGTGTTCCGACCGTCTGGACAGCCTTGAGCCCTGTCTAGACGGGAAATACAGAAATTCAGATCTCTGCTTGCAGCATCATTTGTCTGGACAGTCCCTCGGCCCCGTCCGGACAGACCCTGCTGGTTCGACCCCAGATGAAGCCACACACAACAAACATTCACCAATTTTTACTTATAGACAAGCCTGTTGGTTAACCTAGAGGCATATAAAGCTTGTGCAAAGCAGTGTAATTCTTGTGTAGTGGATGCATAAAAATGCTGTTTCTTTTTCGATCCCACATGCAACAAATGAGCACCTTCTTCCTGTATTATTAGAAGTGAGCATTTGAAGCTTAATTTTTTTTTTTTTTCTCGTACTCATAATTGAAAAGTTGTGATCTGTATCATCTAAAATTTGCATTTATGTAAAGTGGATCATCCATTTTTTTTGTTTATCAGCTGGAAAACTTAATTTACGCAAACCAACATTTACTTGTAGTAACTTCTGGGAATTTTTCCTATAAACTTGCAATTCTATGGGTTTTGTTGTTGCTTTCAAATTCCAGGTTAAGCTTTTTCACTCCGTTTTTTCTTTTAGGCTGTAGCCACTCAAAAGGGGAGTATGAGGGGCTAAAACTGACGTTTTTATCTTTCCCTCTCATATTTCATCAAATCCGTTGTGATGTAGGATGCATGAGGATCTTGGGTAAGCTTTAGATCTTGAGGATGCTTTCTCTTGAGAATTCTCTTGAGGAAGGACATCATGCTGCAATTTCCAATTGAGAATGGCTTTAGGGTCATAAATACTAGAATTTAGGTTATCGAAGGGTCTGCTGGAGTATTGTAAAAATCCTAATTTAGAGAGATAAGGAAATGAGAGGAGAAGACACACTTGGGTCGACATGGATACAAATTGAGAAGACAATTAGATAGTCTGACATTGTAGATTTCCACCAATTTTTGCCCTGCTAGTTTCTACTGCCAAGATTTGTGACTGCTGCATATTGTAAACTTCCACATAGTCTGATGCTGCTATAATCCCTTTACTTGATTTATTTTGTAAAGTTGAAGAGTGTGCCATTTAAAAGCTGTTGCGTTAAAGATGACAGATTTTGATTGAAGCAATCACTTTCTAATGACTTATATTATTGACGTAACTTTTAATGACACATCAGTGGAACCAAGTTAAGTCGTGGACAATAATCACCTTGTTGGCACCAGAGAGGCAACAAGTTTAAATTTCTCTTTTAAGTAACCTAGAATTCTTTTGGTGAAGTTCTACTCAGGGACAGCATAGTTGTCTATCTTATGAATTGTAGTTTTCTATTAAAATGCAGTAATGCTACACACACAGCAAAAGTGCACAGATTTGTTGTGGGGCCCACACAAATAATCCGATCCGTTCATTAAATGTAAAACATTTTTTCAAGGCCCCCCTCAAAAAATTGGCTCAATCCAATACTTATAGGTGCTCGATTTAATCATTTAACTTTTTATTCGGATTTCAGGATAATGAAAAGTTAGATGATTGAATTGAGCTTCTATAGGTATTGGATTAAGCTGATTTTTCGCGGGAGCCCTTAAAAAAATGTTTTACATTTAATGAATGGCTGTGTGGGACCCGGAGTGGGCCCCAAACACGGATCTGTGTGGGAATTGTCTGTGTTAACAGACTTACTGATTAAAATGTGCATAGTGAGCTGAGCTGCCTTTCTATCAGCAGATTTAATAAATGCTCATCTATAGTTGAGTGGTCTATATGGACGATTTTAAATGTTAGGCGGTCTTCGTGAGAAAAAGTGATAGTTGATGGGGTCTATGTGTACTTTAACCAAATTTTAATTAACAAAGAAGAATTACTAGTGCTGCACCAAATCTCAAACTTCAATTTTAAAATCCAAACCATGGAGAACACAATTTGCAAGTTGCCTAGTTATTTGGGCATGCAATGAAGTCAGCAAGAGTTGAAAAAATGCGATCCAACTCTTATGGTCAAAATCCACTACCTGCTTGATAGCGCAAACAAATAACTTCTTGACTAAAAACAACAATAAGTACGTGTTGATGGGTGATGAAGAATTACGGAACACTGGTTTACATACAAGATGAATGGTATAAGGTTTTTGAAGAGTGATATAAGACTAGGTCCGGTTAAGCCATTTGGATGCTATGTTAAAATATAATGTGAAAATCTAGTAAATTGATCACATGTATCCTCTAAAATAGTGAGTGATTGTGGATTTCTGTTCTATTCTTGGCAAATGGGGTGGTTTATATATTTTATCCACACGGTATAGAGGTTTCATCTAGTTATCATGTGCTTCTGTTATCTAACTTCCACATATTAGTGTTTATCTATTTGGTAACTAAATGTGGTGGATTCTACTAAAATGACTCTTATATCTAAGAACCAGAGCTTCCATATGGTTATTCATTTACCATGTTGGGATATTTCCTGTAATAAATGTACTACAAACGAAGTTTTACCCTGTAATGACACCATACTAATGCCCTTATTCTTTTATCAGATTTTCTTATTTGCCATTAGTTTAAGCAATTTGATTTGTCTCTCAATAATGTAGATATTTTGTTTACCAGAATAGTTCGCTCCTATTTACTGCACTATGGATATGAGGATACACTCAAGTTATTTGACATGGCTGGCAAAAGTTCTCTACCTCCCATCTCATTGCCTAAAGAAAATGGCTTCGATGAGCAAGACAACATGTATGCATTGAACAGAAGAAAGACTCTTCGACAGGTACGAATTGTAAGAGCACAATTATAGCATAGTGGAGCGCTGGTATTAAGTTGTAAGAGGATCGGTCTCTTTTAGATGATGGTAGACTTGCTTTTGTCCATTCTGTAGTCTGAGTTATTTGTTTTGCATATTATACTGAAGTTATACATTTCTCTTTTTTGTCCTTTTTCTTCCATCGTCATTCTAAAGATGTATGATCTATCATCTATAGCCATTTCTCGACGTGTACATTTTGGATGAATCATGCATGCATATTGGTTGTTTATTTTAAAGCCCTTTTGAAATATTTGAGATTATCTGACATGTGGAATAGCTATATAAATATGCTTAATGATTACGTCTAAACCAGTGAGGTGCAACAATGGAAGCTAAGTCCGATATTAGTTCAAGTATTTTGGAGAGAAAGTAATTAAGCTAATTGTTTTTCTTTTTCAATTAGTATTTTTTGAACTTTTAGGTGCTGAGAGGATTTATCTCAAAGTAAGACCTTAAGGGGAATCTCGAAGTCTCGATCCAAATGACTCTTTGAGGAGATAGGTGTTTTAGGGGTTTTCACATAACCTCCCTTGACATTCTGTTGTCTTTCAACCATAATGCTCAATTAGTCAAAACATGCTAGTTTGGTGTAAACTGTGCTTCAGCGTAGTACTTTTTGAAAGTTTTGTCACCAATATTGCTGTGTCAAAACAATTCCTTCTTCCATTTATACTCCTAAGATAATTGGATTTTCATTTGTTTTCCTTTTGTTTGTGGTGCAATAAGAGCTACAGCTTTGACTGACCTTTTTTGTTTTTGTTTTTGCTGCCCATGAAGCTAATTAGGAGTGGCGAAATTGATGAAGCAATCGGTAAACTTGGCGATTGGTATCCTCAAATTATTCAGGTTGGCAGTCGTATCTTGTATATAGGAAAGTCCACTTATCCAGCTTTTTATGTGTGATGGAAAGTCCGCTTCTCCTTGAAGTTCTTTTACTTCTGTCTGGTACATATTGATTGGGACATAGGAACATATATTACATGCTAGGTTTATGCTTTATGTCAATACCTGGACTTGGTGATACCTTATGCCTTGCTTCTGCATTCAACAATAGCATAATGATCACAACCTTGTTGCAAGTGCTATAGTTAAGGATCGCTTTGACTGCAGAAATGACATATGTACTGGTAACTATTGCACACAACAATCCTAATAGTGTTTTTCTAAACATGGCGACGTGACCTTTTTGATACTCGAGGAGTAGAGTTTTAGGAGTTTTTAATCTCTTCTCTACAAGGATGGAACCTCTTTAATGATACTTTTGCTTATGATAAATTTAAAAATGAGGGAGTATCCGTTCATCTAAATCTTTAAATGACTAATAAACAAAGAGATTCATCGTTGTTTACCTTATTTTCTGTTTGCATTATCTCCATTTTCCTTGATCAGCAACAAAAAGTATTAGGTGTAATTGCACGTCTGAGGTTCCAGATCATTGAGGGACCTCCCACTGTTGTTTCCTTCTCTTTTTCTAGCGTCGTTCCCGTTCGATGCACGGGACAAACAACAAATTTTGTATGAGCTCGATATTTTGTAGCGGAGCCACACAAATATTTTGTCCCGTGCATCGAACAAGAACGACGCTAGTTGATAGAAAAGGAACCCGGGGTGCCTGTTGTCCCTTAGGAACAACATGAGTGTTGGGCCAATCCGGGCCGTCCATGCTCGACAATGAACGACTCAGATTGCAAGAAATATTAAATCGAATTAAATTACTTCAAACAAAATTAAATCAAATTAATTTGTAACAAAAAAAATCAAATATTGTACCCGTTCAATGCAAGGGATAAAAAATTAACATTAATTTTTTTTCGACTCTGTGTATTGAATGGGCACAACACTAGTTATAAAAAATATAATCTAATATTTTTTTGGTCCCATGTTCGATGCACGCTAGGATTAGTCTCATTCTGTACACTAAAAGACATATGTGTGGTGTAAAATGGATTTGGAGTGCCACGTGACGGTATCATTGCTAGGGCATAGAATAATTTTTCCTAAGCTTCTCCCTCCCTCTCCCACGTCCCCCCGCTTTCTCTCTCTTCCCCTCCCCCACTCCCATGTTTTTCTCTCTTTTATTTAAAAAAACTCAAAATTCTAGGAATTTAGGATTGAGGGTTGGGAGCTTTTTGGCTTCAACTACATTTCTATAGGATATTGATTTAAAAATGAGGGAGTATCCGTTCATCTAAATCTTTAAATGACTAATAAACAAAGAGATTCATCGTTGTTTACCTTATTTTCTGTTTGCATTATCTCCATTTTCCTTGATCAGCAACAAAAAGTATTAGGTGTAATTGCACGTCTGAGGTTCCAGATCATTGAGGGACCTCCCACTGTTGTTTCCTTCACTTTTTCTTGCAATAAACCTCATTGCAACTCCAAACAGAGCCATGTTTTATCCTAGTTCTGATTGGTTTAGTTTGCTTCAACCAATTCCATATACTGAAAAAATCCCAATGTATTTGGAAAGTTTCCAATATATGTCCACTTCCATGCTCGACACAGAAGACACAATCTTCATTTGGAACCATCTATCCATCATAGCTAACTCCATACTTCTGACTCGACCGACAATTACCTAGCCCCTTTGGTATTACTAAGATCCCCTTCCTTGGGTTTTGCCCCCAACAACTATCTTTATCAAAGTGAACTTTCCAACCCCCATCTTGTTCGATGTATTTAAATACAGGCCCAGCTTATTTAGTAACTGCCCACACTGGACCAAAGTCCCCTCCTTAAGAGCTGCCAAAATATTGGTTATCAACGCTCTCAACGAACTTTAATTTCCTTTGACACACAAACAACACATACACAACCGAAACCGTATTCAGAAATAGCAAGAGGGGAATCATGACAATGGCTGAGACATTCTCATTGGAACATCCAAAGCTATCTCCATCGCTAGAAACTCAGCGGGGTTCCCTGGTCAGCATGTGGAAATGGATAGAGTCTGAGAAGAGGAAGCTGAATCCTAACCATTTCTTTTATCCGTGTGGTCATGCCTATCATGATGTGTGTACGATAGAACAAGCATCCACTCTATTGTTGCTGTTTCCAAATGTGCTTGAAGATAAGCAAACAGGAGTTGTCATTCTTGAAGAAAATTTGCATCTTTCGGATTTTGCATTATTTGTTGTTTTGCTTTTAAAGTTGCCTTCACTCGGTTGTGTTTGAGTTAAACAGTCAAAGTTCTAGTTCTTTGCAATGATATGCTTTTTCAGTTATCAGAGACAATGATAAGTTTGTTACTACTGTACATCAATAAAGTTGATCATGGACCAACTTCACTCCACTGTATTTACTGAAAATGCCATGAACTAGATGATCAGTTTCTAAGATCTGTACTGGCATGGTCAGTCATTGATAATCAGATTTTCTCTTTGCAGAGGGATACTTCAGCTACCTGCTTTCTGCTTCATTGTCAAAAATTTATTGAACTGATTCGGGTAATTGTTTTTTTTTTTCTTTTTCCTATTGTGTTTCTCACCAGCAGCATTTTATTGGTAACTTCAAGTACTTGGTTTCTTTTATTGAAGGTCATTGCTTTGGTTTGGAGAGAATTACCGAGAAATAGAAAGACACGGCATTTTGTCTTGTCTGAATAGAAATATAGCAAAATAACCATAAACAAAAAGAAAGAAGGCTTTGAACAATAAAATTATGAAGGGTTTGATTTATTTATGTTTTATCTGCAGGCTGGGAAGCTGGAGGAAGCTGTAGCATATGGGAGGATTGAATTTGAAAAGGTTTCTGGGGTGGAAGAGTTCCGCCAAGTAATTGAGGTAGTAAAGCATGTTAGTGCTTGGCAGTGAGTGCAGTGCAGTGCTTTGCATCATAAAATCTCTTATGCCTGCACTATGACTCAGGACGATTTAATAAATCATAAAGCGTTAGGAATTTGCACCTAAAGAACCCTACAAATCCACATCTAGAAGGAACTAAGGCATCTGCACCAATACTAAATAGAAATTCATTCTATTTCAGCAACTCTTCAAAACAATATCTAAAGAGTCCTCAAAATGAGATTATTACCTCTTAAGTACATAAAAGTGACACTTAATTCCCACTAAGGAGAGATGGAATACTTAACAGGTCCACTTTTACAAAAATACATTTACCATTAATAGAAGTGTCACCCTAGGGTTTTAGGGTACATTCGGGTTTTGGGGTTTAGGATACCCTGGGGTTTGGGGTACCCTAGGGTTTAGGTTTACACGCTTTCATAGAGCCCTTGGGTTTAGTTTTAGACACTTTCAAAGGGGTTTTAGGGTGCACTTTCCTATTATAGGGTTTTAGCGGTTTAGGCACTTTTATAGGGTACCCTAGGGGTTTAGGCATTTTTATAAGGTACCCTAGGGTTTAGGCACTTTCATAGGGTGCCCTAGGGGTTAGACAATTTAATGGTTTAGGGTTTTAGGCACTTTCATAGGGTTTTAGTGTTTCATTAATTAGAGAAGACCTGGTGGGAATTACTTTTTATTTTCTGGACCCTCAAAATTGGCTCTTCTTAAAGATAACTAACTACAAATGAACATAGGATAGTATAACAACATTATTTAGTGGATAATCCTAAGATAACAAATAAGGTATTAGATCTTAGTAGCATGAAGCGGGAGCGGGTGCGGGGGAGCGGAGGCACCTAGAAGCTCCTCAGTTTGGGAGCGCCTAAGGAGTATATAGATTTCATATAAATATGTATATAAAGTATCTTTACATACTTAACCATTGAAGGAAAAGTGTTTACTTATGAGAATTTTCACGATCTTAAAGTGTACTTATAGGAAGTTAGATATTTTCAAATTTCAATTTGCAAAACTTCTTGAGTGATAAGATTTTCACATTATAATTTTCACAAATGGCATAACTCCCTTAAGCGTAAGAGAATAGTGGCCTTAATTGCCCAATAAGCTCCCTTCTTAGTTGGGAGCGAGCTCCTATCTCGAGGGGAGCGAGCTCCCGTCAAGCTCCCGTCTTGGGAGCGCCGATTCGAGCTCCCGTCTTGGGAGCGCACCCAAACTAGAAGGATCCTGCTACTAAGTATTAGATAATAGCCTTTTGTAATTAACTTTAACACATATAAACATCCTCCTGGATCAAATATGAATAACCGAACTCCATCCCCATTAGTGTCTGTTAGGAATGGCAATGGGGCGGGGCGACGCGGGTTTTGATGTACCCCGACCCCAACCCTAAAATTCCCGAACTCCCCCGACCCCGCCCCGAACCCCGACTGGGTAATGGAAATTTCCCCCGCGCCCAGCCCCTATCGGGTATCGGGTTTACCCGCCCCGCCCCGTCTTTTTTTTTCAATTCTCCATCACAAAAATGCAGCAGCCAACAATGAAACCATTCATTTCCAGATTTTCTCAATAAACACAACTAAACAAGTTCCTCCATTTGCCAAGGAAAAAAACACAAACAAACAAGTTCATTCATAAGCAACTAGCTACTCGAAAGTGTTCGATCATAATAACAAACAACAACTGACAAGTGATCTTGCAACAAGTTCATCGAAAATAAAATTAGGAATTTCAACAAGTTCATCCAAAATAAAACCCCCAAAAAACTCGTAGACAATTTTTCCAACTGATGTGCAAAAGTGAGCCATTCCAATCCACAAAGCTCAGCCGTTCCAACACAAAAGTGCCTGAAAAAATCAGAAATATAAAAGAGAGCCATTTCAACCCATAAAGTGTTATTTCATTTTAACAGATTCGACAAATATGACAAGAAGTATTCATAATTAAACTTACCAAATCAGTCTCCAACTGTTGTAACACAAGACTGAGAGCTATCAGCATCCATGTCATCAAGAACCGATGCAAACTCATTTGAATTATTACCTTAAAAAGAAACAAAATAAACCACATGTTCTTTAGATTTATATCTATCCATTTCAATTGCAATAAGAAAAAAACAAGATACTAGAAAAGTAAACAAATTTAAATTACCTTCAGATTCTTGAGCCAATAACCAACTACGAGCGCACATCAATGCTTCTATTGTCTTGGGATGGAGTCTACTACGATGTGGAGTCACAACCCTCCCACTAGTGCTGAAAGCAGACTCGGACGCAACAGTAGAAACAGGTATAGATAACACATCCCTAGCAATGACCCTCAAAGTTGGAAACTTCATGTCATTTTTTCACCAAGCTAAAACATCAAAGTCTTGATTACCTCTCGGTATCACATCCTCTTCCAAATAACGATCCAATTCTGACTTTTTAGTTGAAACTTGGCTTGTCTGATTACTTGTAACAAATACATCAAAGTCAGATAAATCATCATCAACTTCCATAGTAGACTCAACTTGGCATGAAGAAGCAATGCCACCATTGTTAAGTTTCACTTCATACTCTTTAAGTAGCTCTTTACAATAATTGTGAACCCTCTCAATCTCAAAAATAGCACCCTCCCCGTAGATCCGATTGAAATAGTATTCTACCAACTTCATCTTGAACCTAGGATCTAACACCGCCGCAACACCCAAAATACTATGAATTATTGTCCAGTACTTCTCATATTTCTCAATCATTTGTGCTGCCATCTCTCTCATCATCTCCCTTTTTCTTTTTGTGTAAAGATCTTCCATCTCATTACGTTCATACAACTCAGCCCATTCTGTTAATGCCATTTTTATCCTACAAACCTTTGCAAAAAACAAGTTCGATGTTGGATATTTTGTCCCACTAAACACCTCTGTGGCCTTATAACAAACTTCCAACCTCTCACATACTTCTTTGGCTACCTCCCAATCACTGTCCTGTGGACAACTCTTGTATTGACTTTCACGGATTTTCAAACGAGAGAAAACATCCTTATATTCTATGGCAGTTTGAAGCATCAAAAACGTAGAGTTCCACCTCGTAACACAATCGAGAGACAATTTTTTACCACCTAAAATACGTAGTTGCCGGGCATTTTCTTCAAACTTTTCCTCTCTCTTTGGCGACGCTGTCCAATATGCGACACTTTCTCTGATTTTTTCAATTCCCCCCTTAATCACCTCTAAACCATCTTTCACAATCAAATTCAATATATGGGCAACACACCGCATATGAATTAACTTTCCGTGGGACATAAGAGATTCAGGTTCTAACTTTCCAATGAGAATAGAAATCATGGCATCATTACTAGAACAATTATCCACCGTAAGAGTTGAAAGACGTCTATCAATGTTCCAATCCAAAAGAGTCTCCATTAATGATTCACACAACACTTCCGCCGTGTGGGGACATGGCACATAAATAAACCTAAATTTAAAAAACATACAAAGTTTAAGAATTGCTTTAACTTGAAATTTAAAACATACAAAGTTCATGTAATATATATACGTACCTCAAAATGATGCTTTGTAACTTCCAAGAATCATCAACATAGTGGCCCGTGATGACCATAAATCCTCTTTTTTGATTGCTTGAAGTCCACATGTCAGTCGTCACGGCAACCCTACTTTGAATTTTCTCAATTGCTTTCATTGCCTTCAACCTTTCACCATCATATATTTTAAAAATATCTGCTTTGAGGGTGTTTCGAGAAACCATTTGAAATAAAGGTTGAAGCGCCAATACAAAACTCTTAAACCCAGTGTGTTCTCCCATGGACAATGGATACTCATGCATTATGATCATGCAAGCAAGCTCTCTCCTAGCAAAATTTTGGTCGAAAGTATAAGCTTCAAGCTTTTTTTTCCCATCCCCAGTCATAAAGCTTTGAGTTAGAACCTTTTGGGATGAATCTGCAACCTTTCTTCTCAGACACCTTTTGTAATGCTCATTCAAAGCTTTGGTTCCATTCTTAGTGTTAGCCGAAAGCAATTTTTTGCAACTTTTCCATTGATCTCACCCTTGTCAAAATGCTGCCAACAAGGAGCATTTCCTTTAGACAATGGTTTCCATTGATTTATACCTTCGCCTCCACCTTCACCTCCACCACCTTCGTCTCCTCCACCACCATTTTCACCTCCATCTCCGTCTCCCTCTCCGTCCTCATTGATGTTGTCCCCCAGTGTTGGTCCTGTTGGAGGTTTTGGTGGTAAAGTTGATGCTATCGAAGAAACAATAGTCGAAAGGATATTCTCTTGTGAAGATGAGGCATTAGTGGTAGAGTGGTCTCTCGGTGCAGACATTTTCGCTGCGTAAAAGAACTTAAACAATGTCAACAACTAGCTCACAGAATATACCTATCCAAGCCATATCAAACAAGCCTTTTGTTCCCTTTGACTAATTGATAGGATTAAAATAGCAATGACTAAATATAATATTGAGGTGTAAGAAACCAAAAATCTACTTTTTAATAAATAATAAGAGACATCAGACAAGTGGGAAACAATTATTGAATATAACAAAAGTTTTTACATAGAGATTAGATATTAAATCAGCAATATATTACTCAACATGCATTTTTGTATTCTGCATTCTCTCGTTCATTTGCAACATGCATTTTTGACCGAATGAGCAACATGTACAATGCATAATCTAAAGTTGGAGCCCCCAAGCACCCCCTTAAAAGTTAAAACCAACAGATTGCAGTTCAACATGGATAGTTGCTAAGAAAATGCAAACCTAAAGGAAATCTACTTTTTAATAAATAATAAAGGAAATTAGACAAGTGGGAGACAAGTATTGAATATAACAAAATTTTTTACATAGAGATTAGAGATTGAATCAGCAATATATTACTCCATACACAGAGATTTACAATCAACTATATATTACTCTGTAGAGTACTATATAAAGCTAATCCCAAAGACTTTCGCTCTTCTTTTTTCGAACTATGGACACAAGCAGTCAATCACTACTATATATTACTCCGTACACTAATATATAAAGAGAAATCTCAGATTCTCAAGTCCATAACACAAGTAGTCAATCAAGTGAAAAGTGTATAGAAATCAAAATATAACTAAGTCCTACACATGTATAACGTATTCACGTTCAATACATCGAAAAAAATACAAAAAAAAAAAAAGGTAAGAGAGAACACCAACCTGATCTGCTGACCGGTGAGACAGAATCCGGCGACCGGCGTTTCATTGTGAGAGCCAACTCATCCTAGAGGCTTGATGGATTGGTAATGGACCAATGGTGGTTTCATTGGTTCGGAAGTTGAAAATCGTAATCGCCGAGAGAAATCGCCGCACTTGAAGAGTAGAGGAGCAGTCACGTGATTTTGAACCCTAGGGTAAACAGGTAAAGGGACTAAGGGACTAAGGGAGTCAATTTTTTATCTCTGTTGGCCTGTTAGGTGTTAGCTGTTGGGCTATGTAAAAAATGAGGCCCAAAACCAAAACAACTCATTCCCTTACCATTAAGAACGTGAGTTACTGAGTTTTTGTATATATATATATATAGGGACGGGTTCGGGGCGGGTAATTTCGGGGCGGGGCACTATTACCCCGAACCCTACCCGAACCCGGCCGGGGTTTAATTTTTTTTACCCGACCCTGACCCTGACCCGAAAAAATTATAAAAAAACCCGCCCCATTCGGTTCGGGGCGGGGCGGGTTGGTTTGCCAAGCCTAGTGTCTGTCTTCTTTATTCATTACGAATTTACGATGCTGACATGTGTTTTTGAAGTACATTATGATGCTTAGTATGATTACTGCTAGGTCTTTAACTCTAGTTTTACTGATGTAAAAGCAGAACAAAGGGAAATCCAGATTTCAATTTCAAAGTCTCTTTGAGTTCATTGTATACTTTCACCTATTGAATTAAGGCAAAAGTACATAAACACCCCCTCAACTATCACTTTTTCTCGTAAACACCCCCTCACATTTAAAAACACCCATGGAGACCCCCTCAACTACTGGAAACGAAAAAAAGGCAAACTCCGTTAACGGAATGGATGAATTGACGAATATACCCTTTCTATTATTATACAGGCCAACAAACAATTATGTCTCTATCTCCCTTTCTCTCTTCCGATCGAACAAACCCAGACCTTCTCGCCCCAATCTCTCTCTCTCTCTCGGAGAAACAGGGCAGCGTCACGGACGAGAAGATGACCGGAGTTTTCAGTTTCGCCGGAGAAGATGATCGGGGTACGGTGCGTGAACAGTACACACCGCGAGTAGCTCTCACTCTCTCCGCACTCGCCACCGTTGACCGGCGCGTGCGGTCTCTTCCGAGCACCACCAGCGACGTTCTGACCACCATTGTGACCGTCTTGAAGAGGCGAACAAAGACCAGTGCTCAATCCTAGTTTCCGAGCAACCACGGCCATGGGCTTTGCAAAACCGTAACTCGCCACCACTCCACCGCCTTTGATCGGCAATTTCCACCACCTCCGAGCTCCTCCGGCGACGTTCCGACCACCGTTGTGATCGTCTTGAGGAGGCGAACAAAGCCCAATGCTCAATCCTCGTTTTCGAGCAACCACTTCCACGGGCTTTGCAAAACCGTACTCCGCCGCCACTCCACCGCCTTTGACAGGTGATTGCCGTTGAACCTCGTTGAACCACTTCACCGTTCCCCTCTCTCTCTCTCTCACTTTTGGGCCGCTGTGGGGAATGGGCATATATATCCGAATGGTGGAGGAGTTATTCAGTCATGGGCTGAGATGAGGCTGAGATGAGGAAATGGGGAAGAGAGAGGATTAGGTGAGGGATGGTGTATAGCTATCAAAAAGAGAAGAAGAAGATGTATATAGATGTCAAAGGGCATTTTTGTCCAAAAAAGGCCCAAATTACTGTCTTGTGACCTCTCAGCAAACGGTTCTAAGACGGAAGGGGGTCACTTGGGTAACGGGAGTAGTTGAGGGGGTCTCCATGGGTGTTTTTAAATGTGAGGGGGTGTTTACGAGAAAAAGTGATAGTTGAGGGGGTGTTTATGTACTTTTGCCTTGAATTAATATCATCTTCACCCATTTCGTGTCTAATAATGCCTTTAGTTATTAATATCCTGATTATTGCTGAATAAGCAAACAATTTCTTAATTTTACTGCAACCTGTACAATTGCTCATTGATTGTAGAGCAAGAGCGCATTTTTTATTTTTTTATCCTTCTACTTTCCTTTTTAAACATCCATAGTATTGTGTCCTTTAAGAATCCGTCCTAAATTCCAGAATTATTATATCCGTTTTCCTTTGTAACTTTCATAATATATATCCTTTCACTACTGAAAACTGTCAACCCCCAACTTTTTCACAATGATAATTGCAGCGACTTCTAATAATTGAAATTAAGAGTCTATGTTTAACAGAACACAGCATGGGACTTCTAATCCTTGAAATTAAGAGTCTACTATTTAACAGAACACAGCATGTGGTTCTCTCCACAGTTGAATTTAGGTCTTGTCTTATTCTCCTTAAGGATGTTTTTTCAGCATGGATTGGTGGAAGGGAAGGAAATGGAGTATGAAGCATTTTTCTTTCCCGTCTTTGCCATTATTCCTTTAGTTTGTCATCTGTGTGTCTATTTGTCTTTAGTAAGAAAGCCTGTTAAAGCCCTCTGATAAGTCAGGTACTATAGGTCAATTCAATGCTCTAATAAGCTTTCTTTCATTGATTGGTTGGGACAATGAGAAGAAAATGAATGGATATCTGTTCCAAAAAGCTCATCTATGAATGTGGATAAATATTATACCACTTTTATTCTGTTCCACTTCATAAATCCAAGATCCATACAAAGCCTAAGTGAGAGAATGGAAGATCATTTGATAAACATGATTCTGGCTAGTATGGATACAGTGAGGATCTCCAACAACTTGTACATCATAAAAAAAATTGTATGTAACTTTATCGAGAAACAAAAATTGATAAACAAAATCCTTATAAACTCTCTGCAGGACTGTGCTGCTTTATTGGCATATGAACAACCACAGCAGTCTTCGGTTGGGTATCTTCTTTCGGAGTCACAGCGAGAAATCGTGGCTGATACGGTGAATGCAATGATTTTGTCTACGAACCCTAATGTGGAAGATTCACAGGGTTGCTTACATTCATATCTTGAGAGACTACTCAGACAACTGACCGCTTGTTACTTGGAGAGGAGGTCTTTGAATGGGGATCAAGGCGAAGCTTTCCAGTTGCGCAGGGTTCTTAACTGTGGTAAGAAGGATTAGGTTATCTCTTAGCTGATAAATTCTTTTTAAACCCTTATCTCACCTTGTTCATATGTCCAGCTGATCATATCATGGACCATAAGAGAATTTATAAAATTGTTCATATAGCCAATACTGCTTAGTTAAATTTTTTTTTTAATCCACAAAAACGCCTTAAAGGCCACTGCTTAGTTCCCTTGGAAAATTTCCATGCTCCTATCCTTGTGTAAGTTGTACGAATGGTATGATATGACATATCTTGCTCATAACTTCAGTTCAGAGTTCTCGTGGTTATCATTTAAATGGGATGATGATTTGATGCATTGGAGCGGTATCTGGTGCTGTAACTTGGCCTAATCCCCTCACATTTTTTATTGCATGTAGATACGTTTGTTTTTGTTGTACGGAGGAGTGTGAACGGAGAAATAATGTCAGTTTTTCCGTTTAAGTTTAAGGTGGTCCTGTTCAAATGGGGTTCTGTGGGCCCATCACGAGGCAAAGTTGATGATTCAAATCATTCATCTTTGCTTTTCTGTCTTGGTTAGGAAATCATCCATGCAAAATATCAAGTTGGACGATCATACCATATGATCTGATCACAGTTTCTCAAAAGAAGAGAGATTCTAATAAAGGATGAAAGATTATCCTTTTTAGGGAAAAAGAATGATGCGATGATGAGGCCGTGGCTAAGGAATCGTGGTTGATGTTTTTGCACAAATGAGCTATCTGAGGGATGCTAGTTGAGCCTCATGTCGACCCAATTTTAAAGGTACAGTTAGCTATCTGAGGGATGCTAGTTGAGCCTCATGTCGACCCAAATTTTCCTTTGTATTCCCTGGGGAGTAATTTTGCTGGTTCTATCTTGACTTGCGACATTTGTATGACTGGTGCCATCGGTCATTCATATTTGTCAAAGTCATTAACCAATAGCTTGTTATTAAATGTATGATACACATGATTTTTTTTTTTTTACTAACTAACAATAATTTCATTTCAAAAGGTTAGAGGCATTACAAAAATTCCATCACAAGATATATGAATAAACCAAAATTACCAAATTCTAGACATGAGCAAATGTAATAATAGGCTATATGACACATAATGGAAAGGTCAACCAACAAGAATGTTGGGCATTGGGCATAGGGCCACCCCGAAGGAAAATTCAGCTCAAACCATATGAAGGACCGATCAAATCAACTATCAACCCACAAAGGGGTGAGAAAGTCTTGTGAAGGGAAACAACCTCCACTAGGAGGGAGACATAATAATGATCTCAAAGATAGAGAAACTAAAAAACTTTGGTCACTATGAGCGTTGCCGGAAGTGCCACCTCGGATCTAATAACTTATTCACTTGAGGAAGAGCTAAGCCACCCTTACTACACCACTACATCAAATTTGACCCAACCAGAATGTGGAGCTGAGGTGGAGGAGGAGGGTTTCAAAGAGGAGCGGAGATTGAGGAGGGGGAAGGTGCATTTTCGCCGGAGATGAAAATGGAGGCAGGGGAGGTGGGTTTCAAAGAGACAGGAAGGTGGAGGAGGGGTGACCGGCGAGGAGAGAAGAGGGGTGGAGGTGGATGAGGCGACTAGCATATGAAGTCTAGAGAGAAAGTGGGAGCTTGGGTGGGAATTGATACACATAATCATGCCAACAGATTATACTTATCATAATTATCACACTTGCAATCTTATGTTGATATGAATCATTTTTGTACATCAACATCATTAATCTCGTCAACCACCATCATTTGTTGCCGCCATCACATTTTGATACTGTATAATTTTTGCTAGCGATCCATCATTATTTTGTTGTGTTATTTCTATTGATTAGCTCTTTCAATCGTCTTATATTAGATAGTTACTTCTACCATAAATTTAGCCTATCCCTTCTTTTGTTCAACAAATTGTGAAATATTTTAGCAGGCACAATTGTTCCATTTATGAATATCGATTGCCTCCATCATCGGAAGTCAATTTTTATTTTTATTTTCATTTTGAAGCTTTAGAATCAATTAGTTCATAATACTCCGTAGCTACTAAAACTTTGTAGGGTCCGTTGCTGTCATACTATAAAATTTGATATTGAGTCTTATGTGTTAAAGGTAGGGCCCATAAGCCCTACTTTGTTAAATGTCGTACCTCCCTTTTCTATTATATATAAAGGTTAGTATCGTATTGTTGCAGGTTCCACAAAATAAGGGCAAAAGAAGGATCAAAATTTGACAACGTACGAGAGAAACTTGCAACTCCGCTTTTAGGGTAGGGCCTGCAAGCCCCTGCTTGTTAAATGCCATGAGTCCCACTTCTATTATTACATATAAAAGTTTAGTTTTGTATTGTTAAAGATCCCACAAAATATGAGGCCAAAACAACAAAGGTCAAAAGAAAGATCGAGTACATAAATTTCTTTTCATAATTTGCGGTAAAAACTTGCGACTCCCACTTTTATATTAGGTATAAAATAGCTCATTTATCACTTTCAGCTCAGCAGGCTCGTCAGTGCCTGGATTGACAAGTGTCTGTCATGTCTTATCTATCTTTTCTAGTGATGGGTTTGCGGATTTGTGGAGGTATTTGTTAAGGGAAGAGAGCATGATTGAGTAACCAAGGAAATAAATTTAACTGCTCCATTTTTTTAATTTTTTTTTGGAAAGTTACGTATATAACAAACCAAAAAAGAGCAGGCAAGGGAATATCCTTGGACCCAAAATAACTACAACCAGCAGCCCAAAGGCAACAGCCAAAGACAAAGACTATATCAGGAAAGCCCAATACAACAAATCAAAAGGCTCCCTAAGAATACCACCTTCCACCCAAAATTAGCTAATCTTGGTGAAACCTGTTCATTGGGATCCCCCATTTCAAACCCAACCTCTAATTTTCAGCTGACAGAGGGATATTCTTCCATGATCTTGCACAGAACTTCACTTCATCCACTATCACTTTAATCAAGCCATCAGAGCTAGTTACCTTTTTTTTTTTCTGAAATATTCTGCTATTCCTCTCCTTCTGAAGGGAATAACACTGAGGCAGATAGGCACAATTTATACATCACAGATCTGACAGAATCACCCTTGTAATGTTGAACGCCCCATCTCAACTCAGAATCAAGACCCAAAGCAGGAGAATCAAAACACAAGCTTCTCACCCCAGCCCAGACAAACATAGAAAATTGACAGTTAATGAATAAATGGGAGTGAGATTTCAAACCTCCATGGCATAAAGCACAATCCTTTTAGCATCATCAGTCACTCCCCAAGACATCAATCTGTCCCTAGTAGCAAGTCCCCCAAGGATAGCAACCCATTGGATAAAAGCCCACCTGGGCACATGATTCTTGAACCAGACCATATGAAATCAGTCCACCATTGCAGCTGTTGATCTCAAAGCCATCCAAGCAGACCTTGTAGTTCAGCAAACATTAGGGGTCAAGGTCGAAAGAATTCGATCCTCTCTGGAAACATCAGGCCTCAAACTAGCTTCAGTATTAGCCACAATTTCTCTAATAACAGCAGATCTTGCCCAAGGCCACCTCCAATCACCATATCTTGATACAAAGGGCCAAGATTATGCCAATTGTCTAGCCAAAGGTGAGTAAACAAACCATTACCAACAATAGACTTAATGAAAGACTGCTGCCCTTCTCTTCGAAGCCCAAAAATCTTTCTCAAAGTCCAAGAAGCATCACTAGGAAGAGTCATAGCCCAGATACAGTAATCTCTTATCACATAAGAATGAATCCATTTCACCCAAAGTATATCATCTTTATTACATACAGTCAACAATTGCCTCAACACCAGAGCTTAGTTTCATTCCTTTAATCTTTTTAGTCCCAGACCCCCCCTCCTGCCTAGGGACACAAACAGATTTCTAAGCAACTTTTACCCCGGTAGACTTCAAATCCACACCCTTTCACAAAAACACTGAGGATCCCCTCTATTTCCTTCACAAACTTTTGGGGCAAGACAAAAATGGGAGCCCAATACACTTGAATGCTAAGGAGCACTGAGCTTATCGATTGAGCCCTTCTCCCAAATGAGAGCAGTTTATTAGACCAGGATCCTCCTAAGCATTCTATCTTTGAGAATAATGCAATCAGAGTAACACAGCTTAGTAGATATCAATGGCACCCCCAAGTATTGAACAAGAAGACTAGCAACAGGGATGTCCAATATTTCTGCTTCAATTCAGGACCAACCCCAGCAAAAAAACAAGCACTTTTACTGAAGTTTGGCTGTAACCCCGAGTACAAATGAAAAACCCGCAAAAGAACAGCAATAGTAGTAAAGGTGTGCAAATCAGCTCCAAATAAAACAACCATGTCATCTGCAAACGTTAGATGAGAAAGACCAATAGCAGAGCATTTGGGGTGGAAAGAGACCCTCCTTGAGAGATCCTAAAATCCAGCAAAGCAGAAAAAGCCTCCATAACAACAAGAAAGAGATAGGATCACCCTGTCTCAAGCCTCTTTTACCAGCAAAAATAGCCTTTGAGCTCACCATGAATCAAAATAGAAATGCTAGGAGTTGTGGCACAAGCTTTAACCCAATCAATGAAAATCACTGGACGCTCCATGCATCTCCTCACTTCAAAGAGGAAAACCCAATCTACACTATCATACACTTTCATCAAGCCAAGCTTAATGGCACATCTAGGCAAGCCTTGGTCTCTATGATGACCCCTAACAATCTCTTGCATAAGAAGGATGTTGTCCATTATCGATCTCCTTTAATAAACGCAGATTGAGAAGGACTAATTACCTTAGGAAGCACTGCTTGAAATCTGTTTGTGAGCACCTTTGTGACACTTGTAGCTGCGCCATTTTATTATTGGCTTCTCATCTTATTCTTTTTTGGGGGGAAACTATTTCAAAAACTTAGCAGCCTAATGTACCCCTAATATCACTGGTATATTGCGGAGCAAGTACGCATAACAATCCTAACTAATGATCTGTTCAGATCGGTAATCAATACTTTTTGTATCTTTGACAATAGCCACTAAAGTACTCAGAAGTTTCTAAGAGAAACCAGACGACTTTTTCTTTATCGAATAGGCATTCATAACCACAGATAAAATACCGGAGATTAAAGCACATCTGATCACAATTAGAATCTGAAAAAGAGAGAGGAAGGCCTCCAAGTAGGGAGGATCACAAACCTCCACGTAGGGAGTAATTATTGAAGGAAAAAAAACACAGAAACCAACACACGGAGTTGGCTTTACAAGTTGTCTTGGTCGATTGTAAACTCAATATGCAGGTAGCTTTTAATTGCGCATGAAAAGGGTCTCACTAAATCCAAATCTCTTTATCTAACTTCAAGTTTGAATCCTTCTTCTACGAAATAGATGTACTTCTCTCACAAACACTTGTTCCTCCATTATCAAATCGATTAGTTGCGAAACCTTGTCCTCGAGGACGATCAAATAGAAGTTGATGAGGGAAATAGATTGAAAATGGCGTGCTTTCATAAAACTAATCTTGTTTTCATTGTAATTTCAACACAGGACACGAGGAGAAGTTGGATGCACAGTGCAGAACAAAAACCATTTGTTCTGCTTACCTACGGACAAAAGCGTATGTTTGGCTCTAAGTTTCTAACCAATCGAACAAAACCTAGTATCAGTTTCTATATCCGAAAAAAACCCCATCTAAGAACTAATGAACCATAACCTCATTTCCATAGTTGATTAGAGAGAATTGTCCTATGATTGTTGGAGACTACTATCCTTCACAGCAAATGGAAAATTGAAAGATTTTCTTCAATGGTGCAGAGCGAAACTATATCTGTTTGTTCGACAAGATTTGGTCCAACTGACTCCATTTGTTCGCAATACAAGTCCGACCTGCATCCATTTGTTCCACAAATCAGTTCTCACGCACGTCAACCTTTTGGACACCTATAAGTAGAACTGGGGAGAAGTAACAGGCATTTCAAAGAGTCAGAGATTACGGGGGACATCGTTATCTTTTTTTTGTCAAACGATAGAACTAGATTTTATAACTGATAACAAAGAAACCGAAAACATCAGAAAGATCACTTCACAATGGAGGGCTAAACCGCCAAGTACAGCAGCCAGCACCTCTCACAGCTTGTTGGGCTAGACTATGAGCCACCCTATTACCACTCCTCACAAAGATCACTTCAACATTCTCAAAACCATCAAGAGTCTATAGGACTTCTGTCACAATACCACCTGTTACACAATCTTGGGTAAAACTCAACCCCAAAAATTAGCTATTGAAGTGAAGGTGCTCTCGCGCTTATATTCTTCACATTACTTTAGTACCCAAGCGATATGAGACTTTGCTTCACACCACAAACAGTCCGATGCTCTGCATTGCGCCGCTGAAACATGTGAATTAACTGTTGACAATCACCCTCTATCATGATTCTTGCTATTCCCAACTCGAACGCAGTGTGAATACCTTCCCTTGCTGCCAACGCTTCTACCGTCAAAGGATCCGTAACATACTGCCCAGTCCACTGCGCTTGCCTTGTCTATCCACACCTGACACCCCCATCGAAATTAATCTTGAACCATCCCTCCAAAGGCCGTTGCCATCCCAGAACATTTGAATTCCGGTCCAGCTGTACCCTTTCACTACTCAGTTGTCCTTCCTCGTGACCCGACAAGAAACTAGCAGCATCTCTGATCGCCTCTTGACATACCACATCCGGCCTAGACATGTGGTTATGAAAGAGAACATCATTCCTACAAATCCATAGCCTCCAAATAATGGTAACCACCTTAGACCAAAAAGGTTTACTGTCATCCCGTCCCGTCCCGTCGTTCCAGTAGACAAGTCCACCATTCAATCATTGATTCTCCTGGGATCGAGTTCATATCCAACCGATAGGGCGAAATGTTCCAAACCATTCAAGCGAAATCACATCTAGCAGCAACTCCCATGCCACCAGATCAAAAAAAAAAGAGAGGAGGAAGCTAATCCCATGCCACGAAGCAAAATGGCCTCATATTCGTTAGTTTATCACAAATAACATCAAGTGTTGGAAAGTCCAGTGTATCTTCATTCAGGTTGCAGAGAGAATTCCAACAAGAGTTGACCCTAAGCATTCAACCCAATCTATGATTTTCTTCACCAAACCCTTCCATTCCAATTTATCACATCATCTAAAAATTCTCCATCTACTAAGGAAAAGAATTTACAAAAGGGAAAAATTCAAAAAAACCCCTGAACTTTGAACTCAATGTCAAATAGGCACCTGAACTTAAATAAACTTCAATTGAACACCTGAACTTTCACTCCGTTATCAATTTACCCCCTGCCGTGACTTGCCGTTACCCCCTGCCGTGACTTGCCGTTAACAGCACAGTTAAATAAAAAATACCTACCACCCGTTTGCAATCCTATGAAGCAGAAACGTGATTATGAGAGCCTTAGAGACAAAATTTGATTATGTCTCTTTAAAATAATATGATCAAAATAATAAGATCTTCACACCCGTTCAAACGGATTAAAAATTGGAGCACTTAATTTTTTAACCATATTTTTTAATATATAAACGGTCTAAAAAAAATTAAGTGCTCAAATTTTCAAAAAGAATTTTTAAAAAAATTCCCCTACTTCCAACATTTCTCTCTCTATCTCTCTCCACTTATTACCCGGACCCGGGGGCTCTGCTGCCCCAAAGGCACATCAGCCCCTACCCACACACCAAAATGGCAACGTTTTGGTTAAATAAAAAATTCATACCACCAGTTTGCAATTCTATGGAGCAGAAACGTGATTATGAGAGCCTTAAAGATAAAATTGATTATGTCTCTTTAGAATAATATGATCAGAATAATAAGATCTTCACACCCGTTCAAACGGATTAAAAATTGAAGCACTTAATTTTTTAATCATATTTTTTAATATATAAACGGTCATAAAAAAATTAAGTGCTGAAATTTTCACTCCGTTCGAATCGGTGCAAAAATCTTTTTATTCTTATCATATTATTCTAAAGGGTCGTAATTCATTTTTATCTCTAAGGCTCTCATATTAAGTATGTGTTCTTTATTTAGGACCCTATGGAGCAGAAATGTGATTATGAGCACTTAATTTTCTGAGCACTTAATTTTTTATGAGCACTTAAATATCTTTGTACTGATTCAAAACGGAGTGAAAATTTGAGCACTTAATTTTTTTATGACCGTTTATATATTAAAAAATATGATTAAAAAATTAAGTGCTTCAATTTTTAATCCGTTTGAACGGGTGTGAAGATCTTATTATTCTTATCATATTATTCTAAAGAGACATAATCAAATTTTGTCTCTAAGGCTCTCATAATCACGTTTCTGCTTCATAGGATTGCAAACTGGTGGTAGGTATTTTTTATTTAACCGTCCTGTTAACGGCAAGTCACGGCAGGGGGTAAATTGATAACGGAGTGAAAGTTCAGGTGTTCAATTGAAGTTTGTTTAAGTTCAGGTGCCTATTTGACATTGAGTTCAAAGTTCAGGGGTTTTTTTGAATTTTTCCCTTTAGAAAAAGCAAGAAAAACAAAAGAGATACAAAATTGAACAAAAAACCGAGTAAATTCGGGAGGGAGAAGTCTACTAACTTAAGATATACATGAATCACTAAATGGAAGCCCCATCAGGGAGAAAAATCTCCAGAATTGTCTTCGAACGCAGCCGCATGATCTTGTATTTCCTAGCCGAATGCAATCACATCTTGGCTTGAGAATGCCAAACTAATACCGTAGCTCTTTTGTAATAATGAAGACTGAAATACGCATCGTCAAACCATTACCATGTCGCTCACAGTGTTCATGTCAAGCCTCTGAAAGCCAAACAAAATAAATATCTGTAAACTGATGTAGAATAACAGCATTCCCTAGCAGTATCATCTGTTGCAGAACTTAAAGAAAGAAGCCATGAATTCTTTATCAACCAGATTGCTAATTTACCATAAGGAGACAACTGGAAGTGTCTAAGAAAGTGATCGACTCGTCAAAAGCGAATTCCCAGCTTTAGTTAGCTTTGGCAGTGGCAGCGTTCCGACCAAACTGGATGATCATTGGTTTGCCTTTAAACACATACCCATTCGCTAGATTCTGCAAAAGAATTTTGCAAGCATAACCAATGAGATCTATGCCACAGCTTCAGCACATAGAGAAATATCAGTTAAGAGTATAAAAGGTGAAACAAGGAAGGATAGATATCATGTTGCGGCAAGAGCTAAAACAGTGAAGGATTCATGTAGCCTTATCCACGTACTTGTCTTCGGCAAACAGTTAGATCTTGCCAGTGTAACAAAGTAATTGTTGTTTAGGAAGGAAAAGTGTGTAGGGTGTTGTGTTAACTAACTCTAACACAATCAACTCTTATTTATATAATGAGAAATTATAACATGAGACTACATTAACCAATGTGGGACTAATACCAATACTATATTCTAACACTCCCCCTCAAGCTGGAGACTCTCCAACTTATTACATATCAACCAACGAAACAATTACCTCAACTACTAATAAGCAATAACGAAAAACAACCAACTTGTTAAAAACAATGGAACAACTTTCAATAGCAACGACCAATAAACGACTTCAACCAACGAAACGACTTCAACAATTTCAACGAACGAAATGACTTCAACGACCAACGAACGATTTCAACGACTAACAAATCAATGAACGAATTCAACGACCAACGAACGAGATGACAAAACAATATATGTTATCACGCTCACCAAAAGCATGGCCAAAAACCGGACCACGATACCCAGAATCATGGCTGCGACCATGACCATAGCTGAATGAAGAACCACACCCACCAGAGACAGCGGAAGCAGAATCAGAATCAGATTTCATTGCAAATATGTCACCGTGCAATGAGATGCAACCAACGGATCAACCACCAATATTCCACCAACTAAAAATAAGTATCAAACAACTACCAACAATACCAATACGAATATACCTTCGGCAACAAAGAGCAGAACCATAGAACAGATCTGACCAGCCATGAGTGATGGAACAGTACTAAACAGCAATGAACAGTAACGACGATGAACAGTATATATGAACAGTGTTGACGGTGAACAGTGGTTAATGGCTATAGATTTCAGTTAAGTGTCCGATTTGGGATTTCGATGGGTGGAAGAGATTAGGGTTAAGATAGAGGCCAAGATTAGGGTTGTGATTTTAGGGTTTCGTGGTGAGATGATGATGGCAGTAGAGGGTGGCGGCTAGGGTTTTGTATATTTAAGGTGGATGGTGAATCCGCTTTGATACCATGTTGTTTAGGAAGGAAAAGTGTGTAGGGTGTTGTGTTAACTAACCCTAACACAATCAACTCTTATTTATATAATGAGAAATTATAACATAAGACTACATTAACCAATGTGGGACTAATACCAATACTATATTCTAACAGTAATGAATCAACAAGCACTGCTTCGAGGAAGCTCGACATTAATGACAACTAAACCTAAATTTTCAGCAGTACCCTTTGGACGGTCATCATTTGGTACACTGAACTTGAATTTCAAGAACAAGGTGGTATTTATTACCTTGTAATTCAGTTTGCATCAAATTGTAATATAGTTTTAACAGCTTGATTCACAAAAGGGAAAAAGTCAAGGGAGAGCAGGCCTCCATAGCCAGGAACAGAAAGACCCGAGGAGAACCAAATTAGGAGAAAGAAATTTTTGTATAAGATTTCAGAAACTAATTACTACCCCATACCTTTCATAGAGTCGTTTTCAAGACCCTGAGTGTGGTAATACAGCACGTCATTGATGAAGCACACCCATTACATGCTTTTACAAGAAGAATACTCGTCTGAAGTTGCATACAATACAAGAGACTTCTACTAAGTAACTGGTAAAAATTCCAATCTCTCTCCTAATGGAATTAAAACTGGAGGGAAGACAAGTTCTTATGAGTATCAGCCAGCAGTCTATTCATCTGTTGTGGACTTCCATGCACAAACCTGGTTACGTTCGTGATGATCGTCTGATGAATCATTAAGTTGCTTGAGATGAGTTACAATACTCGCATATTGCTCGGCTTTTCATGAAGTATTGTGATGGGTCAGTGCGTGGCAGGAGAAGGATATTAGCTGTTTCTTAAAATGGCTTGTGATATTTTGGGATCTAAGATCATGGAGGGTGGAAATGAAGTTACTTGTGCCTAACATAAAAATTGCTTAATTGCATTATTTTCATTTTGCCAAAACAACCAAACAGGAGTTACAGGACCAAGGAACTTGGAGTCTCACATCCTAACATATAAGCAAAAAGTCCAAAACAAATGCAGGTTCATCCACACATTGGTCAAGAGGATAAAGAGATACTGCAGCTTTCAAATCCTTAAAAAAAAAAATTAGATGCATTGCTAACAGGCTCTGGGAGATTTTCAGACAAAATATATATAGGAAAAGCATTACATGAGAAACATACCAAAGCATGATGAGCAAGTTCAGTTGATGGAAATGTCACAAATGCTTGTCCCCTCATTCTTCCCTCCTGAAATCAAGGAGTTTATTAATACTTCCACAGTTCAGATGTAACGGATCAAAAAAAAAAAACAGTTCAGATGTAAGAAAACTATGGCTCTTCAATCAGGAATTTGGGATGCCAATGTTAATCAAGGAACCAAAATCAGAACTCAACGTGATCATAGCAACCCGTTAGTTTGTCATGTTAAAAGAATTCCTCCTTAAAAAGGAAGGTTTCTTGATGGCCAAGGAAACCGCACAAAAATGATAAATTTTAGCCGTAACCTTTGCGTACTGTCGTTAGCTCATAAAATGATGTCAGATATTTCAATCCTTCCTAAGTAAGAATAGCAGTTGGATATGAGATGCACTAGCACAAAGTAATCAACTTCTGCAGACAAAAATCTTCTGTTTAAATTACACTGTGAAGCTAACAGAAAAATAACGCATTTATATCCTGTTCTCAAGATAATATTAATATGTCCCATTCTCCCTAACTTTTTTGTCTAGTAACATTTTTTTTTGGTATTTTTTACTTTCGTAATTTTTTGTTTACCTTTTCATTGTAAATTTAGGGATTAATCACTCGTCTTGATGAGAGGAATTAGGAAAGTATAAAAATGTTTGGTATTTTTTTCATCTTTAGTGAACTTTTTTTTGCCTTTTGATCATAATTTTTACTTTTAAACTCCTATCGTCGAGACGGATAATTAATCCAAAAAAATATAACGTGTATCTAACAAAATTTAGAAAAGGTGAAAAAAATATGAAAACCAAAAGGACCAAAAAAAATTAGGGTCGCGTCCCAGTGAACCGCCTCGCATTAAGCCCTAGAATGGGAACAATAAGATCCAACATAAGAATCATAGACTGCATATGATGTACTACATTCAGAAAATTTACGGGAATTCCAACCAGAAGAGCTTGGAAATGCAATGAAAACACTAATTGCATCAATAAATGATGCGCATATATGCGAGTTGATTAAGGAGGGATTAGGATTCCAGAAAGGAATTGACAGAGAGAGTGGGTGGTAGTAGTTCTAGACTCTCAGGATTCCTGACTCCATCAAAGAATGTTCAGAACTTTTAGATTCTTCCATTTTTTAAATTCAAAGGAATTTACTGATAATATTTTCTCACACAAAATGCTCCATCTTAAGTGAAGTTCATAGACTGACATAATATAGTCCCCTTGACATATATGCAAAAGACCACAAGCACACCAAGCACCCAAAAAAAAAACTGACCAACCGCCCCTCACATCTCTAACAGTTACTTTTCTGCTCTTTCCTTCTCCATCCCAGTATAATTCGGACCACCTATTTTCCCTTAAGAGCTTAAAAGGTGTGAACTTTTATAGAGCATAGATTCCGAAGTAAGAAATAAATAAGAAATCTAACCTGCATCAGTTTAATACTTAGATTTGATTTAGCTGCATCAGTACTTCCAAATAGCGATCCTACAACAAGATTCAAAAGATCAAATTGCCCTCAGAATAAAATATAAGAATAGAAAAAGCTGGTAAAAGTGAAATCAAGAAGAGGAAATTGTCAAAATAATTTTTTTTTTCACGGAAGGAAGGTGTAGTATAATCACTCAAGAATATTGTCGAACAACAATTTTTCCCTTTTGTTGGTTAAGTAAAGAAGTTTTGGAGTAACAGAGAGAAGTTGCAAGCGTGTATTGAGCTCACCGAATATGAAATAAAAGTCATCAGCAACCACATCTTTCGCCAAGTTCTTTATGTACAACACAGAAGCCGGATTCCCAGCTGCATAATTCTGCACAAATTGAAGAGATTTTACTAGGAATTGAGTATCTCAGGTTTGCACCTTATTGATGCTTGTTTTCGAAACACATCCTATATGATTGTGGATGTTGGAGATACATATGAATTAGCTGGTTAGCCCTATTTATACAAACTAGCAAGGCAAACCAAGCCACCAGCATCCATTTACAAGAAAGAAAAACACATAATCAGACAAACTGAAAAACAACTGCACGAACAGTGCATCATCCGTTGACCTATCACGATACAGAAGCATATTGACAACAGTTTATTTTCCATACAACCTAGGGATGGCAACAAGAGTTATGACGGACACATCTCCTACCCCCATCCTTATGTACAATATATTCTCATATTCTACCGTTCCCAACCCAAGCCGCCTACAGTTCTGTTTATACTAGTTTAAACCCAACCCTCTTAACGTCATCTATTCTACTTCCAACCATATAAGCTTAGAGTTTCTATTCCTGACAAAGAGTATCAGAATAAGATTTAGATTGGGTGCCATGTGGCTGACATATCTTACGTTAGATTTGTTTCATAAACATTGTTAAATATATTTTTCTCCAAACAGACAACATTTTGCAATACAGCATGAGTCCTACCCATCTAATTTCATATGATATCCCTCTAAAATATATCTAAATACCTATTTTCAAAAAACATGTCCTACTCGGCTAAACTAATCGTTTTCCATTTAAATGAACTTTTATCTGTCGAAACTACATAAATTATATGATATCAAACTTCAGAGAGTATCCTATCCTATTATTTATTCACCGAAATTTGCCTTTTGATCTACATTAGCTATGCATCCTATAGAGCCCCCCATTTCTCTCTGTCCAGACCATTCCTTAGGACAAGCTACCAACAAGATTATAATGGCACAGCTTCAAATGAAAAGTAAGTAATAGTCAGCAGAGAGAAAGTGGCACAGAAAAATATTTAATATGTAGGACTGGAGCCATCATGCAGCTCCAAAATACAGGTTTGATACCTTTAAAATCAGAAAACTACATTTAAGTCGAGCAGAAACATTAAACAAGTGCTACCAATTACCTTCTTCGAACAGAATATGAAGAAGAGACCATAATCTCTCATGATCAAAAACTTTTTTATGATAGGCATCTCGCATGATCACAAACTATAGCAAGGATCTTACCATCGCACATATAAATAGGATTGTGATCATAACATAAATGTGTAAAATTGAAGAATTCATGACAAAACATGAATTAATAGCCAACAAATGAATTATGTTTCACTAATCAGTAAAATTGCTTCTTGCCTACCTTAAACATGGGAAGTGATAAAATTTCCTCTGGAGGCAACTTTCCACCCTCCAATTCATCTGGAGTTAGATAAGGTTTGAGATCTAAATTCTCGTCAGGCACGGTTTGTTCTTTCTCGACTTCACTTTGATCTGTTTGCTCACTCTGCACTTGTTTAGGCACAATTTTGATCTGCAATCAAAACTAAAGCGACACTTCAGAAACTTCAACACAAGGTGAAAAATACTACCACTGCTTCTTTCATAACAAACAGAAATGACCTGTAAAACAGGGTTCTTCTTTTTTATCACTGGGATCTCTTTTGGAACCAAGCTGGCAGGTCTCACTCCAACAGCCTCATGAGCCACATCTTTATCAACTGCAGGGCCTACAATGGATTTGCGCTTGATGCGCTTTCGTTTTCGTCTCGCTTCCCCTAGAAGTCCAGCAGGATATGCCTTATCATCAACTTCCTAAAAGACAATTGACTCCAAACAATTAGCATCTCCGGAAATGAAATCCATAAAATGTAAGCATAATGGATCTGGACATGGACACAGCACGACATGTTCCAGAAAGAACAAGACATGGAACGACAGACTCAACAACGAATATAGCTTTGATAATAAAATACCATCTACACAATACAAATATATCAACATATACATTCCACAGTGTGGATTTAGTGGAATCGTGTTACACATTCTACATACTAGAGACATTTGAATACGCTGTCCTATATCTTTTCTCAACAAATTTACTTAGTAAAGTAGATGTTTGGGATTAGAAGCCTAACATGAAAATTCTTATCTAAGCGATGAGCATGTGCCCCTCCAAATGTTTAAATTGTGAAAAAATTGCATGACACGTTTGGACGAACTTCAAGTTAGAAGAGCCTGTCAAGTGTCATTGTTCGACGATCATTTGACACGGAAATGCCTCCTTAGCTCCTTAAAAGCTTAATCTACCAGTAAATGGTTAAGCAATATGTATATAGCTCTTACATGCTCTCTCACATTACTTGTCCCGGCACAATTGCAGACGAACCATAAAATAGGTAGAATTCTCAAAGATAGTGTATCTAATTGGAAAATTGTGTGGTTTTTCATTAATTTTTTAGCGTGTAAGCACGAGCACATCCAAAACATGTCAAATCAATACAAACCAAGTACCGGCAATATTGGTTATTGATGCATGGTACATCCCAAATGAATGCATACTGGGTATGCAAATCAATTATCTAAAAATACATTTTCACATTGTGTAGTACCCATAGCCCATACGGACCAGTACATATCCAAAGTCATACTCCACCAGAATAGTACTTTCTTCAATACATATATGGTGTTTCTCGCTTGATGTGACTTTCTCTATGTGCAGCATGCTTTCACAAATAGCTTTGGTTTGTAGGTTTTTTAGAATGTGACATTCAACTCTAGTCTGACCCTCACTTTTGGCATTGAGTTGCCATTTGTAGGTCGGATCCTAAATCCATGAAACCCTACACCTAATTTTTTTAATTCGGCTTTCTCACAACTAGATATATTTCATTACATCAATTAAAAGAATGCATTTTGTATTAATGTATGGCAGTCGTATTCGTACTATACTTTGCTGGGGTTTTCGGTATAGACAAACCCTATCGCACCATTTACTTTACACATGCTTCGCAAGTAACAGTACACTAGAATTTACAGAAAATGACCTTTTACACGTGTCCTAACCATAACCGTATCTTATTTTTTCCAACTGAGTCACATTCCCCCCATCTATCATATCATATATATGTACTGTCTATTCCTCTTATGTGCTTCGTAGCATGAAGATACGGAACCTTAACTTCTTGGTCTTAAAATGGTAAGACCATTATATGTGGTATGCAGACATGATTCGAACATGAAGCCCATGTTTAGAAACATGGAACATAATGCTAAAAATAACACGAGTTGTGCCCTCTTGATTGGAAATTGTCCTCATTGCCCACTTTCTCGCAAACTCCGTGTGTCTAGTAAACAGGATTTGAACATACAATGTTCTTTTGAAATCATAACACCAATAATCAGATAAATAATGTATTATGTTTTCCAAATTAAGTGCCTGCAACTTAAAGTGTTTGACCAAGAAATGCATACATTTACACCTACTTCCGAACCTAAATGTACAAAGCTAACAAGTAACAACCCAAGCATGATATTGACATATGACTTAGTGGTTACCTCATCTGAAGACTCCAATTCTGACTCACCACTAGAAAGATCAGTTGATGAAGGCTTGTTAGCTGATGGGGGGGGTGGAGGTGGTGGAGAGGAAGGCGGAGCAGGGACTCCTGCAGAAGGCGGTAGAGGTGGAGTAGGAAGTGCCATACGAAATGGAGCAGGAATATTCATCTTGTTCATCAAGTGCAATACCTGCAATTGGGTAGTCTTCAGCAAATATAACTCGATACACTCGGGATATAATTTATTGAGATCAATAAATGAAAAATTGGGAGTCTAATAGAACTTCTTTTAAAAACAAAAT
Organism: Rhododendron griersonianum; assembly: GCA_018127125.1. Classification (NCBI taxonomy): domain Eukaryota; kingdom Viridiplantae; phylum Streptophyta; class Magnoliopsida; order Ericales; family Ericaceae; genus Rhododendron; species Rhododendron griersonianum. The sequence continues at coordinate 29,564,919 of CM030793.1, forward strand.
TAGGCTCTGTAGCATGAGTCATAACCTGTGTATAGAATCGAGAACTGGCAATAAGAGCATTTTCAATGTTGGTAAGAATATTTCGATCTGGTGGAGGGTAAGCATACCTATGTCACAGCAAGTTGGTTGAGAAGTAAAAATCAATCAATAAACAAATCTGTACAAATGTGGAACTATTTCAAAAGAAAATTCATCAGACAAACCACTTGGTACAACCTCTAATAAAATCAAAGTCTAGTATATAAGTGAAGTCACCTGCTTATTATACTGCAGAGAAGAGGTACGCACTAAACATGGTCTCAGACTCTCAATACCCTCAGTCTCCGCAAGATACCTGGTATTCCCAATTTCCTATTATCCATAATCTGACTAAATCTTCAACTTCCCCCATACATGGGTAGTTTTTTCCCTTTTCACCTAACTAGGGCTCATTGGCAGAACAGAAAAGAAAGAAAAAGGAACAAGAAAACACGGGAAGAAATAACCTATTCCTATTGTCCATTCCTGTCAGAACATTTTAACGACTCTGAGAGAGAGAAAGAGAGGAGAGAGAGAGAGAGCAACGTGTTAAAAGGTTGAGAGTAATAACACTCCAACTTTAAAATGCCTCCTTAATCAACTATACGTCTATACATACTTGTTAATGGTTTATGCCACTCCTTAACAGGTGGCATATCTGATGGCTTACTGTTTTCCTACAGAGAAAAGGTAACAAACCACATGTTTCAACCAAATCTGTTGGCTTACATCTTTTCTCTGGGGAAATGCAAATAAACGACATGTTTCGACCAAATCTGTTGGCTTACAGATTTTCTCTAGGGAAATGCAAATAAACCACATGTTTCCACCAAATCTGCTGCCATTAAGCCTTTCTGTAGTTAAGTTAAAACAAATCATATGCCTAGGAATAAGACATAAGCAGATACAAAAACCCAATGAACTCCATGTCATTTGTAATAGGGTACCATACTTAACAACGGCAAAAGAATATAAATGACCATCGGCAGTAAAGTTGTGTAAGCATTTAAATAGGTTAGAAGTAATAAGGGGTACAAGGGTCAGCGCGAGATATATCTCCCCTCTTTTGTACGTCACCACAACTCATGAACCAAAAGTCCAAACACAAATATGGTCAACTCTGTATTGGTCGTCCATACCAACTACAAAATTCGACTAAAGATGCAATGGTATTGGGATGTACACCACCTGCGCTCTGACTTAAATTAATATACTTACGGGTGTGGTTTATCTACTTTTTTTGGCTCATAGCCCATTGGGCCTATGTGGCTATATCAAATCGAATGAAGTTTTCCATGCTAACTTACACGTGCAGGATCGACAATTAGGAAATAAAAAAGTGTATACGGAAAACATACTCAAGGTGAGGAGGAAAGGGGTAGTCAACACCAAGTCTTTCAGCAATAGGTTCACTAGTGGGAAAGGATCCTAATTTTAATACTGCATTAAGATCTCTGGTCACAGGAGCATCCTTTGTCATAGATGATGAGTGCTTCACTGATTGAGCAGCAGCTTGTTGATGTTTATTATTCTCTGATGTTTTATTAGCTCTCTCCACTGACAAGACTTTACCCAGAAAATGCAACCTGCCCAAGCATGTTGAGACAAAATTCAGAGCCTTTCTCCACATCAGATTAATAAGAATCAGGTAAGCACGTGAAAGATCAAGGAACGCATAAAACATCAGAAAATGAGCAAACTATAGCAGTGAAGAGAAGTGAAATATGCAGGGAAAAAAATAGACATACTGTTACACTTAGACCAAAGTGAAGTTACAAAAAAAAAATCGTGACGCAAGGTACATGTACACCTTATTGAAATAGAGCATGATGAATGGAATTTGAACAAATAGAGCATGATGAATGGAATTTGAACAATAGAGCAAGATGAGTAGCAAAAGAAGAAGAATAAAACTACTTTGTCTAAGATGAAAAACAAATACCCATTTAATTGGCGATGAGCTTGAGTTGCCAAAGCTTCACTCTTGAAGTCAACAAATGCACAGTTTCTCACCCTGTTCAAGTCCAACATAATGTCAGTCAAAATAAACACAAAGCCAAATAAGATTAGTAGATGAATTCTGAATTCTAATAAAGGAAAATGCCTAGTGAATTTGAACCCCCTCCCCATCCCCCACAATAAGAAGGTGAAGGAGAAGTGAGTGATGAAAAGAATTCACAAAAGAACAAAAAGGGAAAACCCAATTAAGTAAAGGAAAATGACTACTAGACATAGCCCTCCTCCTTTCAGCAAAACGTTTAATGAGCCAGCGGAGTATATTTGTTTTTCAATATCTGAGATCCCACGGGCTGGCTCTATTGATTCTATTTACTCAAAAAACAGACAAGTAAGAATGTGGAGGACAAGTGAGTGGTGCAAATGATTCAAAAAAGAACAAAACGCAAACCAAACCTTGCATCCCAGACAAGTGGAGTGGGTACATGAATCTTTTCTTTTTTCTCATTCTGATCTTTCAAAGTCTACTGGTTCAATTAAGTTTTGCTACCCTTCTATCCCGTTTTTACCACAATGTTCCATGAAGGGGCAGAGCCGTGTGGGGGCCGAACAGCCCCGGCACCCTCCAAACTTTGTTATAGTTTTATGATAGTTACTAATCTCTGATAATTAAAATCGATTCACTTTAGTCTTTAATTCAAGAATTTTACCTTCTTCTTGAAAATTTCCCTTATTTTACCTTACCAAATATAATTATACGAGTGTTCTAATTATCAAATAAACCAACAAAACAAATACTTCAAATGCATGCATTGTATAGGGTAGCAAGAAATATGTAAAACTGATGAGTGCATTTTTGTTGAATTCTTTTGGGAATTTATAATGCCACTCCCAAAGGGGAGTATGGTTATCAATCTGGGGAGTGGGATTATCAATCCCAAAGGGGAGTATGGTTATCAATTTGGGGAGTGCCATTATCAATGCCCATTCTTTTTCTCCTCTTAAGTGGCCCGTCATCAACGGCGATCCCTGCAACATCCCTGATTTCATGTCAATTTTTGGTCTTCACCTCCTCCTCAGTGTTTTCATCGAAAATATCATCATCATTTTTCTTTGCAATTGCATCTACTGGTCTCATTGTACGCGACCAAAATAGTACTCCCTACTTGTAGACGATGCTAGCAGCAGCGGAGGCATGATCTATACTAGGGGCCTGCACTACATGTATTAACTACATTGACAGCAAAATTTCCATGTCCATAACTTAAGACATGCATGTATATCAAAAGCTAACAAACTTAGTTCCATAAGTACACATCACTACTTGCTAGGTTCGAAGGGGAGACGAGATTGTACATATATACGTTGCCGCCGTTTAATTTTATTCGCGTCACCAAAAAATGATCCACAACTTAAAATTTTAAGGTTTCTTCCACACATTGATAGGATTTTATTTTTTTCCCAAACATGGGCTAGGCAGAATTTTTCCAAAATAACCTGAAAAACTAGTATAGTACAACTGTACAACTAGTGGTAGTATTTGGAGTTGTGTAGGGCCGGGCACCCCCGCACTTAGTCACATAATCCTTCAAAATGCCTTGCACCCGCTCTCAATCCTCGCACAACGCTCCCGTGGATTTTAGTAGCTTGGGATGTGTTTCAAAGACACTTTCACGTTCGCACTCCCGCCCCCGCACACGGATTATGTGACTTAGCCCCCGCACCCCTTGTGTCCGCCCTGGTGCTACCCTGGCAATTAACCTATGTGAACATTTCTAGTCCCATCTCTATTCTCTCCTCTAGTTTTAATAAACGCAATCTGAAACTGATTAGTCACTTAAACGGGGCTTTTCAGCAACTAATTTCAAGACTAGTAAAATGATGACAATGAATGAAACGGTTCAAACAGTTACCTTCCAGTAGCGCAAGGCCGCACAGAAGAAGCACCGTAATGGGAGAAGAGCCGAGAGAGCGTGTCGTGAGGAATAGCTTCGGGAAGGTGACGAATCAATAGGGTAGCCGCTGGCGATTCTGATGACGCCGCCGTCGCCGTTCCTTGGTTGTAGACGACGTGCGGCGTCGTTTGAGGGTTCATCGACGACTGCAGTGGTGTAAAGGTAGCCATGGGAGAGACCAGAGAAGTCGGTTTTAGCTTTTCTTGAACTCAAGAAGGCATAGAGAGAGAGATATATATATATATCGTCGGTGAGCAGATTCTACACCGTCGCACTCGACGGTCGACGCACTCGCGTCCTCTGTTTGGAACCTATGAAAAAAAAAGAAAGGAAAAGAAAATAAAATGAGAGAAAAAATGGTTTGAAAATTTACTATTCACAAGATTGAAAGAAATGGGTTTTGGATCCCAATTTGGAAGAAATTATCCCCTGCGACTCACTACCTCGTTTACTTCCCTCCCTCTAACGTTAACCTGCCCTCCCTACCTCCCTGTCCTCTCCATCAAAAGTTGCTTTTATAGAGTCACAGTAGAGATTCCCGATTCCCCTTTACTCCCCTCTCTCTCTCTCCTGCTCTCACTCTGTCTCTGTGAAGAGTAGGACGATTCCCCATCTCTGGTATCAAATTTGCCCTAGCCCTCTCTCGCTCTATCACTCTCTCTCTCTAGCCGTGGTCTTCAAGAAATCTCGAAGGACAACGATAATCTCCATAGCATCGGCAGATACAGCTGGTATTTGATTGATTCCTGTTCATTACAAGACATTTGCTGTATAAAGATGGGTAAGGGGCGTCCAACGCATTCGTCTCCCTCTTTACTGACCTCCTACTCCAACAGAACGGAAGGCCCAAGCGAAGACGGCATTCGGTGCGGTAAATGGCTTCTCCGATCAACCTACGTTCGAAGATGTATGTTTCAATTTTGTTCATGGGTTCTGAGTTCGAATTTTCCTAATATACGATTTGATTTTGTTCATGGGTTCTGAGTGTTGGAATACTAGTATATTAGTATACTAGTATTATGTGTTTAGTCCTACATTGCTTAATTACATTATGTAATGAACTATCTCTTTATATAATTAAACAATTATGTATGAGAGTTAATTTAACACCCTACACACATTTTTCTCTCCAAACAACATGGTGTCAGAGCGGGTTCTTAACCCCAATCGTAAATCACCCTTGAAACCCTAAACCCACTATAGCCGGCAGCCACCCACCACCGCCGGCAGCCACCCACCCACCTTCGGCCATCCTCACCCACCACATTCAGCCTTTGACAGTTCTAAATCCACCTTCTATCCTCGAAAACCTAGCCCCCAACCCTCGAAACCCTAGCCCCCACCCTCGCTGCCATCTCTCCCACAGCCGTCGACCCTCGCCGCCCACCCTCACCCGTCGCTCAACCTCCGGCAACCTTGCCGCTCGTCACCCAGCCCCAGCCGACCCTCCTCCATCCACCCTATCACTGTCTTCATCACCCCCGACGTCTCTAACCCAGCAAACCCCTACCGCCAACCTACCTAGACAACACCCAATGCCCGGCGACCCTCGCTACCGTTGCCAGTCTCCGGCGACCTCTCTGGTACTCTCCTGGCTACTATTTCTGTGATCTGTTGTTGCTTTTGTGGTCTGATCTGCTCTTGTTCAGCTAATACGTGGTCTGATCTCAACTCCACGTTGCTGTAAGTTGGGTATTTCAGTTGTGATTTCATGATTTGGCTCTTATACTCATGATTTGGGGTTCTATTGTTGCTGTTACTGTTCGGAATCCTTTGCTACTACTGCTGCTGTTTATTTCAGCTTCTGTTTGATCTCATGTGCTGGTGTTCTTGTCTTCTTACTGCTCTTGTTCGTTGGTAATCGTGACATATTGATGTTCGTGGCTGCCTTTGTGTTATTGGCTTAATTTCTTGTTGTTTGCTTCGTTTTTTGGTTACTTGGTCTATTTGCCATGGGCTCCGGCACCGAATCTGTTTCTAGTTCTCTATCTACAGGTGGTACTGTGACTTCCGCCGTTAGTCGCTCTTCTCGATCTCGTGAGAGGTTATCTATTACCTCCACCATGTTGAATGGTCGAAATTATGTTGTTTGGGCCAAGGCTGTTGAAGTCTATTATGTTGGGGAATCCGAATACCATTACCTTACTGATGACCCTCCCGTGGCGACTGCCGCATCATATGGTGTTTGGGTTCCTGCGGATGCTAAGATTCGGGTTGAGCTTTGGAATAGTATGGAGGAAAATATTAAGAATACTCTGGTTTTCTTATCTACTGCGAAGAAAGTATGGATGAAGGTTAAGGAGATGTTTTTTGGGGCTAATAATCTTCGCCGAACTTATGCTCTTCATCAATAATTCTTTTCTCTTGAACTTGGCAGCTTATCCTTGGAGGAGTATTATGCCAAGTTCTGCGGTGTTTGTGAGGAGCTCAAGACTTGTGAGCCCATTTCTTCAGATATTCAGGTTATGGAGCGTCAGCGTGAGCGCTTGCAGGTCACTCGCTTTCTGTTTGGGTTGCCTTCGCCGGCCTATGATTCTATCCGGTCTAATCTTTTGGGTGATAAAGATTTACCTTCTCTCAGTGAGGTGTTCAGTCGCGTCCGCCAAGCCTCTATTTCTGACCCCAGTGCTGTTGATTTGACCCATGCTGCCCGCTCGGCTTTGATTACCACGGTCCCTCATGGTGGTACTTCTTCTTGTGGTTTTGACTGAGGTGGTCAGGAGTCAGGGGGAGGCAGCCGTGGTCCTCTTGGCCGTGGATTTGGTCGTGATTCTAGTAGCAGTGGTCCGATGCAGTCTGTTAGTAGCCGTGATTCTGGTAGTGGTGGTCGTAGTAGTGATTCTGGTAATAGTAGTCGTGCCCGTGGGCCTCGTTACTGCACCTATTTCCATGGTACTAATCATACGGTTGAGTATTGTTCGATTCTTCATGGCCGCCCATCTGCACATCAGGTTACCGTTTCCGAGGATGATGGCTCTGTGTTGCCTAGCTCTCTGCCCAGCCCCGTCCCACGTGTTGTTACTATTCCCGAGGATGAGTATCATCGCCTGATTTCCCACCCGCCTTCTCATGTACCCTCATCCTCCACTTCTACGTTCGCTCAAAAAGGCTCCACCTTTGCTGGCCTGGCCTCTAATAATCCGTGGGTTATTGATTCTGGTGCTACTGATCATATGACAAGCCACTCCATCCACCTCTCTGGTTCTCGTCCTCTTGTCAATCCTTCTCGTGTCGCCTTGGCCGACGGCACCTCTTCTGACATTACTGGTTTGGGTTCTGTTATTTTACATTCTTCTATTACCTTATACTCTGTTTTACATGTCCTCGTTTTCCTCATAGTCTACTGTCTGTTAGTAAACTTACCCAATCCTTAAATTGTTCGGTTACCTTCTTTCCTGGTTATTGTGTTTTTCAGGATCTCCAGGCGGGGAAGAAGATTGGTGGCGGTGTTGAGCATGGTGGTCTATACTATTTTGACAATGGCGAACCTCTTACCTCCATTGCTCTTCAGACTTTCGTATCTCCCTACGAGCATCACTGCCGTCTTGGTCATCCCTCTCTTCAGACTCTCAAACAGTTAGTTCCGTCGTATCGTAGTCTTCAGTCTTTACCATGTGAGGTCTGTGAGTTCAGTAAACATCGTCATGTTTCTTTCCCACCTAGAGTAGAGAGTCGAGTGTCTCGTCCTTTCCATTTAGTTCACTCAGATATTTGGGGTCCTGTGCGTGTTGCTTCACGTGGTGGTTTTCAGTATTTTGTTATTTTTGTAGATGACTATTCTAGGCTTACTTATGTTTATCTCATGAAAAACCGATCAGACTTTTACTCCATTTTCAAATCTTTTTATATGGAAATAAAAACTCAGTTTGATGTTTCTCTTCGTATCTTTCGTTTTGATAATGCTGGTGAATATTTCTATAATGTTTTGTCTGCTTTTTTTGATAAGTATGGTATTCTTCATCAATCTTCGTGTTCTCGCACTCCCCAACAGAATGGGGTTGCCGAACGCAAGATACGTCATTTGACCGAGGTTGCCCGCGCTCTTTTAATCCAGATGACAGTTCCCAAATCCTATTGGAGCGACGCCGTTCTTACTGCAGGATATCTAATGGATCGTATGCCCTCTCGCGTTCTTGGGGGCCAGATTCCCTATAGTATTTTGCACCCTGGTTGTTCTTTATATTCCTTACCTCTTAAAATTTTTGGGTGCACATGTTATGTTCATGCCCTTGATCCCGGCCGTGACAAACTTGATCCACGCTCTATCAAGTGTGTATTCCTGAGGTACTCTCGGACTCAAAAAGGTTATAAGTGTTATTCTCCCACTCTGCATCGCGAGTTTGTCTGTGCTGATGTTACGTTTCATGAGTCGTTACCCTATTTTCCGCCTTCCTCTCATGGGGATCAGTCTGAGTATATGCATATTTTGGTTCCTTCCGGGCAACCTCACAAGCAGCACCCCCCCCCCCCCGATGCAGGTATATGTTCGTCGTGCCAAAGCTGCCCCACCACCACCTCCGCCTGCCGCTGAGCCTCCTCCTCCTTTGCGAGATCCGAGTCCACCTCATTTGGCCCCTACTACTCCACCTTCTCCTCCCATTGCTCTTCGTAAAGGTATTCGCACTTGTACTATCTCTCATCCTATTGCTAAATTTGTCTCTTACGATCATTTGTCCTCCACCCTTCGTGCTTTTACTGCCTCTGTTTCCTCTGTCTTTGTTCCTAAAACTATTCAGGAGGCCTTGTCCATTTCTAAGTGGCGGACAGCTATAGAGGAGGAGATCTCTGCGCTCCATGATAATGGGATTTGGGAGTTGGTTCCTCTACCCTTTGGAAAGTCAACAATGGGGTGCCGTTGGGTATTCACTGTGAAATATCATCTTGATGGGTCTGTTGAGCGTTACAAAGCTCGCCTTGTTGCTAAGGGCTACACCCAGACATATGGTGTTGACTATGCTGAGACCTTTTCCCCAGTTGCAAAGCTTGGTTCTGTCCGTCTCCTTATTTCTCTCGCAGCCAATCTTGGCTGGCCTTTATTCCAATTGGATTTCAAGAATGCTTTCTTACATGGCGACCTTCTTGAGGAGGTTTATATGGAGCAACCACCTGGGTTTGTTGCTCAGGGGGAGCGTTCTCAAGTATGTCACCTTCGTAAAGCTCTTTATGGGCTTAAACAGTCTCCCAGGGCCTTGTTTGGCAAGTTCAGTGATGCAATTTTGAAATTTGGTATGAGTCGATGTCAGTCTGATCATTCTGTTTTCTCTCTCACGTCTACTCGAGGCAAAGTGTTATTGATTGTGTATGTCGATGATATTATTATTACGGGTGACGACCAGAAAGGTATTGATGCATTGAAGGTCTTTCTGCAGAGTCAATTTCATACTAAAGACTTGGGTAGATTGCGATACTTTTTAGGTATCGAGGTGGCATGATCTAAAGATGGTATTAGTTTATCGCAGAGGAAATATGTGTTGGATATCTTAGATGAGACTGGTTTGTTGGGGGCGAAACCTGTCGATACCCCTATGGATCCCAATGTCAAACTATGCATTGATCAGGGGGAGGCACTGTCTAGTCCTGATCAATATCGCTGTTTGGTTGGTAAACTGAATTATCTCACTATTACACGTCCTGATATTTCATTTGTAGTGAGTATTGTTAGTCAGTTTATGTCTGCTCCTCATTTGCCACATTGGGAGGCCGTTCTTAGAATTGTCAAGTATCTCAAGTCTCATCCTGGACGTGGTCTATTTTATAGAGCTAATGGTCATTTGCGTATTGAGGCCTTCACTGATTCTGATTGGGCTAGAGGCCCATCTGACAGGAGGTCAACAACTGGATATTGTGTTTTTCTTGGTGGCAATCTTGTTAATTGGAAGAGTAAGAAACAGACCGTGGTTGCCCGGTCTAGTGCAGAGGCAGAATATAGAGCCATGGCTCACACCACATGTGAGATTGTGTGGGTGCGATATTTTCTTGAGGAGATAGGATTCAATATGCAATTGCCTATGAATTTGTATTGTGATAACCAAGCAGCAATTCACATTGCATCCAACCCCGTATTTCATGAGCGGACTAAGCATATTGAAGTTGATTGTCATATGGTACGAGAGAAGTTGACTGATGGTGTTATAGCAACTCCCTTCGTGTCTACAAGTGCTCAATTGGCTGACATATTCACCAAGTCATTATTTAAGCCCCGGTTGGAGATGTTATGTGACAAGCTGGGTTTGTGTGATATCTATTTCCCAGCTTGAGGAGGAGTGTTGGAATACTAGTATATTAGTATTATGTGTTTAGTCCCACATTGCTTAATTACATTATGTAACGAACTATCTTTTTATATAAATAAACAATTATGTGTGAGGGTTAATTTAACACCCTACACACCTTTTTCTCTCCAAACAACACTGAGTTCAATTTTTCGTTGGGTTATGTGTATCCTGGATATGTCCAAATGTATTTCAATACATGTGTGTTTTACATAAGTACGAAATGTAATATCCTGGATCCTTAATTATTTTATAATTGGTGTACGTGTTGAGTTCTAGCTAAACATGTGAGTTTTAGACTTGATTTTACTTGTTAATTGGTTTTGGATCTGTAATACCCTCATTCTAATTGTGCTTAATACATGGATATTAGCTTCTATTAACTATGTGGTTAATGACTTAATCTTATTTGCTAAGTGAGGTTGGAACATAAAATAGCACATGGTTACATATGCATCTGATAACTTTTCTAAAGGCCTGATAAAACAAAAGAGGGCTTCCACATTATTCTTTTTCCTCGTTCGGTTGTTCCTATCTTTAACGTAGAGAGAGAGAGAGAGGGTGTAGAAGAAGAAGAACGGGAGGGAATTAGGGGAAAATCTTGTTGGCTTTAATTGAAGACTTGACTTGGTAATTTATGCTTCTCTTACTTGATTACATGTTATGGTAGTCGAATTCTATGTCTAAGTGATGAATTTTATGGGTCTTAGTTCAATCACAAGTTGAATTAGGTAGAACTCTGGAAGAAGCTCAAGAACCCTAATCGAATCCCTTGAATTTCATATTTAGAACTTACTTTGATCCATAAATTTGATGTTTCTAGAGTAGCTCTACTGTATCTACATGCTTAAGTATGTCTTTGTGAAGTTCTGGAGTTAGTGTTGATGTGCTTTGAAGGGTTTTGAGGTTGAAAATTGAAGGAAGAACAAGATGTATTTTTCTGGAAAACCTGCAGAATTGAATCTGCCATGTTCTTGAGGAATTTTTCTCACCAACTTCCCGACCTTAATATTTTTTGATATGTTTACTGCAGATGCCTGTATGTGTCTATTTTATTGTGTAAAATTTTCAGAACCTAACTCAAAATGTGGAAGGAGTTAAAATTTGTTAACCGACCTGCTGTTGTGGTATCTGCAGTGCAGACTGCATCGTCGCACTTTACGGAAATGGTCATATTTTTTAGCCCGAGCAATGAAATTGCGATCCGATATCTGGTTTTGAAACTAGACTCATAGAACATAACAAATGCATAAGGATTGTGTCTTAGTTACTCCTGTGCAAAGTCAGATTTTAGGTTAAAGGTTATGAAACTACAGATTCTGTGACTATTTTCTTGAGTCTAGCTATCTAATTTCATATTCTTATCATAGGACCTTATGTTCATTTAAAATAGGCTTGTTTGACATCCTTTAATCATGTTTTGTCGCCTAATTGTCTTAGGAGGTTCGGGTGACACGTGGACACGAGGTGAGTGATTTAATACCTAAATTACATGGTTTTGAACTTGTTTTCCTTAACAAGTTTATTTGAACAAGTTTTATAAATTTTGTACTCCATGGAATAACAATGGAAGGTGGATCTATTTGTGAATCTATTTAATGGCATTCCCAACGTCCGGTCTTGCTAGGGGATGGCTTAATGGCTAGCAAGGGTGTTTGAGGTTGGTGTGTGTTTTGGGATAATGCATAGACGTCTGGCTTATCCACTACCGGGGACGCCTGGTAGCTTTGAATTTTGAATAGCGGAATGTGCATTATATTTGGCTTATGGATTTGAGTTCTTTGTTTTGAAATACTATCAAATAATTTGCATTGTCCATGGAGAGCATGTAAATTATGTATTTGTCACTCATACGAGCGTTAGCTTATGTGTTTTCTCCACCTTTCAAGAATTGAAGAGTTAGATGGCGTGATGCTTGTTTTGTGGAGTTAGGTCCTATGGTTATTTTATACATAGGAGATGTGTTTAGATTACTTGTTATAAGTAGCTTGATAAACCTCTTATTTAAGCATAGCTCTGGGGTGTGTTTGGAAAATTCTTAGCCTTTGTCAATATAAGTTGTTGTTTAATTAGATTGCATAGAATATGTTTCCGTTAGTTAAACACTCTTGTTCCTTCTAATTATAATTTTTGAGAAGTTGAATATGTGATATGGCCTTGGTGATGGTTTCACCGGTGCTTTGTTATGACTAAGACCTTCAGGAGCGGGTCAGGGTCGTTACACGAAATTGGGTGGTTGTAGATAGATTAATTTGTGGTTTCGATTTGCGGTTTAAAGGCCTCGGTTTAGGGTTTTGCTGCATATGCATGAGTTGATTTTCTGGAAAATTTGGGAAAATCTGGAAAATTAGGGCAAAACCCCATTTTTGTATAGGGTAAATTAGGGCAAAACCCTGAAGTTGAATTTTTTGATTTCACAAACAAAAGTTGCTCTTACTCGATTACATAAAGATGTTTGGATGAGGTTAATAGGGTCTAGTTTCATGAGGTGGTTCAAATGGCTAACTAAATGGGATGTGGATCGTTGACTTTTCACTTAATGTTCTGATATTGGCATGGTTATGCTCATTTGATGGCAAAATTTCCAAAAGTCTTGTTTCAAGTCCTCATTTTTTTTATAGAAAATTCATTCACAGTAACAATTGCACTGTTATACACTGTAGTTTGAGTTCCTAACGCTTCCTAGTTGTGTTTATTGTCAGTGTAGTTTGGTAAAGCATGCAAATATTTAGATGGTGTGCATATGTAATTCACCAGTTATAGTCCCAAGTTTGGAGTTTGATTTTTCCATGAAGCAATATGTTTATTTGTTTTGCTTTATGTTGACTGCATATCCACTCTGGAGGATTATCATTTGCGTAGATGTTCGCCGACACAAAGTCCAATGGTCGAGAACTTATATTTTGTCTTCGAAAAAAATTACGATACAGTATATAGTAAGTACGTGCATATTTATGGCGCTCTCCTTTTCAGAAAAAAAAGTCAAAAAATGGAACAAGACTCCAAGACCACTAGAAGAAGAGTATGTAACATATCAAATAAGCCAAGCATGATGTTTGTATGCTAGCTTATAATCATTCCTCCGTGGGCCAAAAGATATACTTACAACTAACACAAACGAAATATCACATGGAAAAGAACATATTAATATAGCAAACCAACTACCTTACATATATCTTAACATAGATGAAATAGTCATTAACAGCAAAAAAGATCTCTGTTGCATTGGAGAGCTGTACAATGTTAACTTCTTTTCATTATGGGGTGAGTTTTTTGTGGAGATGATCAAAAGGCAAAAAAGAAGTGCTGTTCTGTAACTGAATGTCTACTGGTTTGCTTTGAAATGTTATATGAGGTTATGGTTGTGGTAGTTTCCTAAAAAGATACCACAATCTGCATATTTTTCTGGAGTGTTTGTTGTAGTCAATTAGGAAGTACTTATCATCCTGGAAGTAGCAGCTAGGAACCTTACTCAACTACCAGGCATTGAAACACAAGTTTAGAATGGACTGTTATTCTTCTCTGTGTTCTTGTTATAGAATGGACTGTTCCAAATGATACCTGTAGTGTATGACATCTTCCTATATTTTTGTAAACATGCGTAATAACAAGTAGTAAAAGTATGAAATCCAGTTACATTTCTCAATCAAATAATTCCTATTTGCAAAGGATGTTTCTGGTTGGAAGCTTACTTTACTGATGGTTCTATCCTTCGTTTACTCTGCTATGACCCCGTCTGTCACACCCTCGATTTTCAACATAAATATAAAGATTATCCATAAATAGAAACCTCGCAATATTCCGAATATTACCCCAAAAGAGTTTACATTTCCATCTTACGATTTCACTTCCTTCACCATGAGTATCCCAAAAGATTACAATTTTCGGCATCGAGGCCCAAATTAACATAATCACCAAATGTCAAAAGAAAGTTTAGAAGTTACAATATTTCTTAATCAAATAATTGATAATAGAGTTACAAATACATCTTTCAAAAAAAAAAAGATCACAAAGATGACTTGGTAACTCCACGATGTTAGCTTTCAAAACAATGCCCACTTCCAAGCAATCCAATCATGCAGCTATTGTCCCAAGTTAGCACCTGAAACGAAGGAAGGTCTGAGCTACACTAGCCCAGTAGAAAGCTCTAATCTAACGATATATGCATATGAAATGTAGGAAAGAAAAATAAGATGATCAAAGGCAACAAGGTCCAACGGACGAACAACAATAGCGATTTCAACACAACCTTTCATTTCCAAAACCAATCATGCGTCTCAACGTGTAACTTTTGAAAACACCAAGTGTCAACATGTGTCTCGTACAAGTGTCATGAGCCGTAGCTCCTGCCGGGCCAGTTAAAGGACCCCGATGTCCTCTGCCAGGCACCTTGCCCAAAGGGTGGTCCTGAAATATCTATTATGAGCATATAGCTCCTGCCGGGCCAATTAAAGGACCCCGATGTCCTCTGCCAGGCACTCACCCGTCGATGAGTCCTGAGGTGTTCTCGCCGCGTCCGTAAAGCATTAAAATTCATCTCACCATTTGGAAATGCCGTACAAAACACAACTTGATTCATAAAGAGGGTTCGGAGAAAATCATGTTTAATAGAGCTTTTAAAATCATAAACATGTTGGATGATGTCACACAGCATGGATGGTCAAATTCAGATCATTAGGATGATGTTTAGAAAGTAGGCTAGGAATAATCAGAGTCCAAGTTAATGGAATGGAAATCGGAAATTGGCTAAACAATGGAATTACAAGGTGTCATCGATCACAAAGAACATGGGTATTGATAACTCATGGTCGGGGTAAAATAATCAATAGCGTTATCGATAACGAAAAAGGATGGTATCGATAACTCAAGGTAAAGATCAGTCCGAGAACGTAACGTTATCGATAACAATAGGCGAGGTATCGATAACTCAGGGGTTAAAATCATTCCAGCCGCAAGGGTAGCGATAACAATAGATTTTCTGGGCTCCGGAACAAAATGTTATCGATAACAATTAAAATGTTATCGATAGCAATGGGTTTCGAGCAGATTTATGACAGACAGAGATGGGTTTTTCAACCACAACAACAACAACAATATCAACAACAATCCAAGGCACTAATCGAGCTTCAAGAAACACTTCATAAACATGTATTGATAGTTAGAACCTCTTACCTCAAAAATGAAGATCAACTTCAAAGAATTTTCCAAGCCCTAGCTCCAATCTTCGAATACAGAAAGGATACGCCTCCACCGAGCTCAAACCGGAGTAATACGCGTTGCAATACGCGAAGGGGTGAAGAATTGATGGAGGTCTTGTGAAGGTTTTGGTTGATTTTGGTTGAAATTGAGAGGGAGAAAAAGAGAGAGAGTGAGCCGAGAGAGGGAGTCGGGAGAGATGAGAGAGAGTGGGTTTGGGAAAGTGATTCCCTACTCCCTCACACACAAACACATATATACTAAACACATTCCAAAAACTCACCCACAATTATTCCACCTTACACATTAACCCCAACTCTCCAATTTCAAAATCAATTTCATACTTCTTATTTCTTTTAAAACCTTTAAATCAATTATACGAATTAACGGGTCTTTACACCGTCCCTATTTTCATGAACCCTGCTGGAAATTGCTTGTAAGTGCTGAATAATAGCCTATAAGTGCTGAAATTGGAAATAGGTGCAGGAAATATGATATAGAGATGCTGAATCTGTTAATTGGTTGCTGAAAACTGCTGTTTGCACACCGAAATTGTTTGTCATTGCTGGAAATCACTGATATGTGCAGGAATTATGGGCTAAATGCAGGAAAATGAGATTTGTCTTGAGCATCGATTTCTTTTGAGGATGTGAAACTATGTTTTGTATTTTCATTATAAACTAGTTTGCAGCTGTTTTTTTTAGAACTTCAAACACCTTACTGTAAATCCTTTCCAGCTGTTTTTTTTAGTAGTTGGTTCACAGTTCTGTAATTTCTTTCAACTATTTGGGGGTAATTTGTTTGATCTTGTTTGTTGTTGTTAGGCCAACCACTATCACTGAAATTTGAACCCTCAATTCCAACTTCAAAGAGGAAAAGACGTGTTTCATCCCCTACACCCTCGGCAAACTCATTCACCGGCGAGAACAGTGTCCAAGTGGTACTCCTCTTACTCCTTAGTAATGTTGATTTCATTAGGCATGACTTGAACTTGCATATGTCATCTCACTGTAGTAATGTGTAACCTGCGTTAATTGTTTCCCACATGTTAGCCTATGATGAGTCGTAAAAAACTCGATTCCGACAACTGGAGTTATGAGAACACCAAAATTTTCCTCCAAATTATGCTAGAAGAGGCGAGGAAAGACTATGGAACAAACTCAAACAAACGTCGCACGTTTACTTCCCTACAATGGACGACAATCCTAGAGGAGTTAAAGAAGAGGACACATAAGACTGACTACACACCTATTAAGATCCACCAGAAATTTGACCGTCTGAAAAAAGACTACAGGCTATTCAAAGACCTGACCGAGCGAAGTGGGTTGGGTTGGGACACGGTTAGTCAAACAGTCACTGCATCGACGGACGAGTGGGTAATGTATTTGCAGGTATGTAAACCTTAGAGAACCATGATTTGACTTATACCAGCACCATTCCACCTTATAGGACGCTAATTTCCAATTTCCCTATTCGTTGTAGGCAAATAAGGATGCTGGAAAATTTATTGGTAAAGGGCTTGACCATTATGACCTTTTGCACGAGCTTGTGGACGGCTCGTTGGCTACAAGCGTCTTTGGCCAACCCAGCCCCCTAGAGGCCCCCTCGTTAGAGCAGGAGCAAGCATTGAGGAATCAAGGAAAGGCCATAAAGTTCAGTGATAGCACATTCTCTGATGGAAGAAAGCGAATGTCTGATGGAAGTGGTGGACCAAGCAGTAAGTCAATGCGATGTGAGCAAAAAGAGGCATATGATAGGGTGGCTTTCGCAAACCAAAAAAAAGGGAGAGTATTTTGAGACCTTGACAGAGCAACGTTGTGAGGCCAAAAATTACTCTATTGAGGCTTGTCTTGATGCAATGAACCCACTGAAGCCCTTTGTTAGAGACACTGCCTTCTATAAGGCATATGACAAGCTTCTTGAGGGAGTCAATTATAGGGAAGGCTTCATAAAGCTGACTCTGGATTAGGGATGGCAATCTCGACCGAACCGATGGGTACCCGAATCGTAACCGCTTTTTTTCCCCGAACCATAACCGAAAAATTCCCCGTTGGTGCGGATATGGTGGAGGTTGGAAGATAACCGAACGGGTTCGGTTCGGTTACGGTGGAGCTGATAACCGAACCGTTCCCCGAACCGAACCGTTCCCCGAACCGAACCGTTACCCGAACCGAACCAAAACAGGGTATTTACCAAAATACCCTTGTATATATATATACACACTTCCCACTTAGGGTTTTCATTTCACTCGGCAGCCACTCCAGATCGACTCCCCTCCAGTCTCCAGAGCTCCAAACCAGAGCAGCGAGTCAGCCACTGCTGCGTTCGATCTCTCTCTCTCTCTCTCTCGATCTGGACTCTTGTCTCTCTAATCTCTATTCACTCGGCCACTCAGTCGTATCGGACCTCTCCAGACCAGACTCCACTCCACAGCTCCAGAGCAGCGACTACTCTGTGAGATCGATCTCTCTCTCTCTCTCTCTCTCTCGATCTCTCTTAATCTCTCTCTCAATCTGGACTCTCTAATCTCTGTAACTCTATTTTTGCAGGGTATTTTTCTAGGCTACGACGATCGACTGACTCAGTCGACTGCAACTCGATCGTGAGATCTCTCTCTCTCTCTATCTCTTTGAACTTCTGGCAGAGCTTAATCTATTCAGGTTAGTTTCTTCGATCCCTTTGTCTCCTCTCAATCTGTTACTTAAGCTCTCTGAAGTTTGACCTTTTAAAGATTATTTACCTATTTATCTTATGCTTGATCTAGCTAGTTTGTTGATTACTCGTTTGATTTCTTACTTCGGGTAACAAAAAATGTAGTATAACATCTGAATGGAACTTTTCACAAGCATTGTTTTTATAACTTTTTTTTTTGTGTGCGTGTGTTGCATGTAGGTGCTCCTGTGAAATCAAAACATCTCTCGATCTTGTCTCTCATCTCTCAGTTTTTTTCAGGAAATCGGCTGCAGCAGTTCGGCAGTCCGCACTCCGCAGTCGCCACTCTTCGGAACCCAGTTGACTCAGTCGACTATTATCGTTGGTTTATCTCTATCTCTCTCTCAGTTAGCTGGACTAAAATTTGACTCAGTTAACTGGACTAAAATTTGTTGCATGTGGGTCAGTTGTTATTTATCAGAATCTTTATCGATTCAAGTCGAGTGAGTGGTGGTTCGATTAGGCTGAGTTGTTTGTTTGATTAGGGTCAGTTAGTTGTTAAAATTTGCTGCATGTGGATCAGTTGGTAGTTGTTAAAATTTGCTGTATGTTTGTTTGTTTGTGGGTCAATTGAGCTCAATTTAGCGGATACCTCTAACTGAGCCACCAATTCGACTTGAGGTGTAACGAAGCTAAATTGAGCATCAATTGCATTTTATTGCTTTTAGTTATATAACGTAGAGGTGGCATAACCCCACGGAATTAAGTTGAGAATGAGGCGGCGGCATAGCCCCTCTAGTCTGCTTAACTAGCTTGATTGCAGTCTTTCGGTATTGTAGCTTGTGATTTGATTGGGAGCACGCTTGTGATCTAATTGTAGCTTGAACTATAATTGTAGCTTAAATATGTAATTGTAGCTTGAATCATGTCTGAATCTGCTGGTGTTTTCTTAGGACTAGATTAATTATGTCTGAATCACCTGTCGGTTCGAGTGCTCAGTCAACAAATCCAATTGATGGTTCTGGACCATCACAACCAAGTGGTAGCCCCGTACCATCATCATCCCCTCTTAATAACCATGCAAGTGACAATCCTACTCATCCAAGTGACAATCCTACCGATGAAGTTGAAGTTGTATCAGAAAAATCCGATGATGGAAAAAGGTTAAGGAGTCCTTATTGGGTTCACTATAATAGGGTGAAAATAGGCGGGGTTTACAAGGCCATTTGTAAGTATTGTGGAGGAAAACTTTCTGGAGAAACAAGGAATGGTACTTCGCATTTGAAAGAACACTATGTAAGGAAACACGAAAAGAAGGATAACATGAGGCAACAAGTTCTAACAAACAATTTCATGAACCGTCCTCCGCTACTAACTTCATATAGTTTTGATCATGAGACGGCACGGAAAGAACTTGCAAGTGCCATAATCATGCATGAGTATCCCCTTTCAATTGTGGACCATGTTGGATTTAAGAGGTATTCAAATGCTCTTCAACCTTTATTTAAGGTGCCATGTAGGAACACAATGAAAGCTGAAATATTTAAGATTTATGAGTACCAGAGGGGGAAGACAATGAGTTTGGTGGTGAGTAATGCAAGTAGATTAGCTATCACAACAGACATGTGGACTTCGAGTAATCAAAAGAAAGGCTTCATGGCTGTCACAGCGCACTTTATTGATGATTCTTGGACTTTGCAAAGTCGCATTTTGAGGTATTTCTAACTTATATCGCTATATTAATTCCTTTATGCAATGTAAATCTTCATTTTTCCATTTTGAACTAAATATCAATGTTGCATGTTAGGTTCATATATGTGCCATGTCCACATACAAAAGAAGTTCTATGTGACCAATTGTTGAATTGCTTGATGGATTGGAACATTGATAGGAAGATTTCAAGTATAACGGTTGATAATTGCTCTACCAATGATGCCATGATTGATCTTTTGTGGGACAAACTTGATAGTGCATCGCTCATGTTGGGTGGGGAATTGTTTCATATGCGTTGTTGTGCGCACATTCTTAATCTTATTGTTAAAGATGGGTTGGATGTTATCAAGGTGGGAATTGAGAAAATTAGGGACAGCGTAGCTTATTGGACAGCATCACAAAAAAGAGAGGAAAAATTTGAAGAAATAGTCTGCCAATTGAATGTGACTAGTACTAAGAAATTAGGACTTGATTGTGCAACTAGGTGGAATTCAACATTCTTGATGCTTCAAACAGCCCTACTTTATAAGGATGTGTTCATTCGTTTAAGCAAACGGGATGCTCAATATAATTCCTTACCGAGTGAACGTGAGTGGGGGTTTGCTAGAGATGTTTATCAAAAGCTGAAATTTTTTTTTAAGGTGACAGAGTTGTTTTCTGGAACTAAATACCCCACTACTAATCAATGCTTTCCAAATATATGTGAGATTAGACTTGAATTGAGAGATTGGCTCCATTCTGAGAATCAGGTGATTAGGGAAATGGCCAAAAGAATGGTGGAAAAATTTGACAAGTATTGGTCTGTGGTACATGGTGTTGTGGGGGTTTCTGCTGTGTTGGATCCTAGGTATAAGATCAACGTGTTGGAGTTCTACTTTAAATTGTTGTTTCCAACAAGTTATAAGGAAGAAGTTGATAAAGTTCGTGCACTTTGTTATAAATTGCTTAAGGAGTATCAATGTCCTAGTTCAATGATGGAGGGTATTGGTGACTCTTCTTCCCAATCAAGTTCCATTGATGAAGAGTCACTATCAAAGTATGATGTCTACATGCTTAGGGAGTCGAAGAGAAGTAGGACAATTGATACTGCAAAATTGGAGTTGGATCATTATTTGTCGGAAGCTGTCTTGCCAAAATCCGCGGGATTTGATGTCTTGAATTGGTGGAAATCACATCAACCCAAGTATCCAATTTTGCAAGCCATGGCTAGGGATCTGTTAGCTATTCCGGTATCGACGGTTGCTTCTGAGTCCGCATTTAGCACGAGTGGTAGGTTGGTGAGTCCGCATCGTAGTAGACTTCATCCCGATACGATGGAAGCCTTAATGTGTGCTCAAAGTTGGTTGTGGGCTGCCGAAATGAAAGGTAATGAACTTAGTATCTTGCATTTTTCTACTTTAGTAAACTAAAACTAGTACTTATGAATGTTTTACTTTATATTTGTTAGGTGAATCAACATCAGGGTACGCCACTATATTAGATGATGCGGAAACGGGGGATTCGTGCGTTACTCGTGAGGTAATTGGCATTTGCCTTGCGTCTCTCGTGGTTTTAACATTACATATTGCTCATCTTAATTGAACTTTTTTTGTTGATATTAATTCATTTTTTCTGCCCTTCAATTTAACAGATATGAACTCAGCAAATGGAAGTTGGCATTTCAAGATGGAAATCAGAATTGATTCTATTATTTTGTTTTTCCATCTCTTAATTCTGCAAATGGAACTTTGTATTATTTCAAGATTTGAGATGTGGTGACTGAACTTTGTATTTTTTCAACTTTGGCTGGACTGATTAGTGTGCATGTGGTGACTGGAGTGGCTGGACTGATTGGTTTGGTGACTGGAGTAATGGGGTGGACTTACTGAACTTTGTAATGGGGTGGTTGGACTGATTGGTTTGGTGACTGATAGCCTGTATTAGTTTTTTCCTGTATTTGTTTTTTGTGGTCACTGTATTAGTGTTTGCATGTGGTGACTGGAGTAATGGGATGGCTGGACTTACTGAACTTTGTAATGGGATGGCTGGACTTATTGAGAATATTAGGGTGTAAAATGGTACTGATGGCTGTATTAGTGTTTTTTGGTGACTATTAGTTTTTTGTGCATGTGGTGATTCTATTTGTTTTTTGTCAAGAAAAGGTCAATTATTTGTTTATAAGGTTATTTTTGCTTGATTAAAAGGTGTTATTCACTATAAACTTGGCAGGATCAGTTTCTTTTGCTTGATTAAAAGGACCAGTTTTTCATCTTAAAAAAAAGGACCAGTTTTTTTGCTTGATTTCGGTTATCCGTTCGGTTCGGTTATCCGTTTGGTTCGGTTATGGTTACCCAGTTCCCTCCCCGTTCGGTTATCGGGGCGGATATGGGTGGTACTTCGGTTTCGGGTATCGGGTACGGAATACCCAATATCCGCCCCGTTTGCCCCGAATGCCATCCCTACTCTGGATGGCAGGTTGGGTTGGATCATCCGCTTCGGATCCGGGAACTGATGGGAAGAGATGGGGAGTCATTTGTTGGTTTGTTTAGGTAGGGAGTCGATGAGTTTTTAAAATTCCAGTAGTTGTATGTGTTTTGACTGTTTTTTAGGAGCCTTATGTCTATTTTTTCACTTGAGGAACAATTTCTGTTGTGACTTCTAATTTCCAGTACTTGTTTGTGGTGTAAGAAGAATTTGTGATCCTTCTAATTTCCGGTACTTGTTTGGGTTGAATGTGTCCATATGATTCTTTGTTGAATCCTTTAGGCAATGTCAGTGATTTGGCTTGATTTTCCCTTGATAACAAATTAGTGTGCCATGGTGGAAGAATATCATAACATCACACATGACTGATTTTTACTAGAAGAATGAATATGATTCTCTAAAGTTGCTTGTTATGTCTCTGAGGCACTTAGTCAATGAAACTTATGGGGTTTTGGTCCTTGTGTGGTGTTCATTTTGAAGCAAGCTGACTGCACTTGACCTCATTTATTTTTGCGACAAAGCTGTAATGCCTAGACTGATTCAGCTGGTACAGAGGTCTATTTTGCTTGCAAACCAGTCCTGTTCAGATTTGTCCCAACCCCAGTCCTGTTCACATTAGCTTAGCTGACAGTGGACATGTTAGTTGTTGACTCTGGAAGAATATAGTTTGGAAACTGAAAGACATATTATGAACTAAAAGATGTTTGTATGCTACAAAGCCCATGTTTTAAACCATTTCCTAATGTGATTAATTGACCTGTTTCTGAGCAAAGCTTCATAAATCGACCTCATTTGTGTGGACTGCCATGGTTATTGAACTACGGCTTGGACACGTTTCGTGCGTTTTTAAGAGAAGAATGTTTGATGACACCGTTCACTACCATATTTAGAATCTGTTGTTCATAAACTTCGTCAGCTTCTGTGTTAACTAGAAAGTCACCAATATTCATCTTTGCTATAAGATATAGAGTCAAGACGAATGAGTTGGTTGCAATATCTTGTAGTGCTCATCCCATCCTTGCAACCTATGTTGGACTAATTGGCAAAATGAGTTAATTTAGGTTCTATAGCTCTCAAATAATCTGGTCTCAGTAGCATATTCAAAGTTACAGGAAATTTGGTATATCCTTTCATGCAATGTGGTTATGTAACTGTATCTCCATGATTTACAGCTCAAGGTCATGTTTCTATCATACTTTTATCCTGTCTGTTTCGACAAATTTTGTATTGGGTTATTGCATGTTTGGATTATAAATGAGGGTGTGGCACATTTCTTCATTAGAATTCCAAATATCATTTATAATGTTCTGATCCAGAAAGACAGATTCCTTAATCCCTTCCAAATATCATACATAGAAGCCACCAGCTCCAACCTTTTCGCCTACTCTTGGACTCTAACTCCAACCAGCTCCAACCTTGTTCATACGTACGTTATACGCATGTACTCTACGACTTTAGTTGATATGTTCTGTATCACTATTTTGCATTGCATTTGTATCCTTACTCGTTTACTTGGGTTTTTTGCAAAAAGTTCTTCTGTCATGAAAAGCAACTTTGGTGCATGTGGTTTTTTTGCAAAAAGTTCTACTCGTTTATCATAGTTTTAGAGAAGGAATATGAAAACCTAGTTAGTTGAACTTTTTTAAAGTGGTAGTACATTTTTCTAACAGATAGGCAATGGTTAGCAAATCAACATGTCATCAAGTGGAATTCCTCCTTACCAACTCGAGGACAATTTTAGTGATGATGATGACTTGTTGGAACTCGAAACACTCGCTATGATGGAATGAGATGGGAAACAAAAAATTCCACAAAGAACATGTCCTTTATCAGGACAAGAAAATACCACGTTTCTTTTGAACTCCAATCCACAAAACATAAAGGATATTTTACGTGTCGACAAACATACATTCAGAGCGTTGGCGGTCGAGCTAGTTCGATGAGGACTACTTCAATGTGATCATAAGAACCTCTCAGTCGAGGAGTCTTTGGCTATATTCTTGTACATTTGCGGACAAAATGCACGGGATAGAGTTGTTGCACCGCTTCCAGCGTTCTTTGGATACTATTAGCACGCATTTCAACATCATGCGTCGTGCTATTTGCAATCTCGCTCTCTTTATTATTCGAGCACCAAATCTTCATGAAACGCCTCCTAAAATTCTCCATGATGGAAGATGTTATCCATGGTTCCAAGTAAGCATGTATTACATACGATATCGTACACATCACAACGAAAACATATATACTTACACTAATGCCTTTTTTTCAAAATCTCCATAGGATTGTGTTGGCGCGATAGATGGAACCCACATTGATGCTTGGGTACCCGCTTCTAGAGAATTAGCATTTCGCGGTAGAAAATCCACCAAAACACAGAATGTAATGGCCGTGTGTTCCTTCGACATGAAGTTCACATTTGTGTACCCAGGTTGGGAGGGTAGCGCCCACGATGGACGTGTTTTCTTTGCGGCAGTATCGAATCCGGACTTTCACTTCCCACATCCACCACTTAGTAAGTTCAAATGTGAAGAAGATTTTTCTCATATTTGTTTTTGGATCTATTCTAGTAGGAACCACACTATACTGACCAGAGTAATTTATGATTTAGATAAGTCCTATTTGGTCGATTCTGGATACACCAATATGCCGGGTTATCTGGCTCCGTACCGAGGACAGCGATATCACAAGGACCAATGGGATGGGGCGAATACAATATTCCGCACACCGTACGAACTATTCAACTACAAGCACTCGTCCTTGAGAAATGTAATTGAGAGATGCTTTGGGGTTTTGAAAAAGCGGTTTCCAATACTAAAGGGTATGCCTAATTATGACATCGCCCGTCAACCAACAATTGTTACGGCTTGTTGTGTTATCCACAACTTTATCTTAATGCATCATGGGAGAGATGAATATTTTGACGGTTACAATGAAGATGTTGAATGGGAAGGAGAAACTAATGAAGAGGTCGATGATGATGTGGGTGAAGTAGAGCCTTTGAACACATCTCGCGTGGGTTTGGATTTGATGGCGCGTAAACAAGACCAAATGGCTATTGAAATGTGGGATGCGTATTGATTTTTATTGCATTGTACTAGTTTCGTTGCATAAAAATTGGCCACTTAACTTAGCTTTCTGTTCTTGGGTTGTTCTTACAGACTAATTGTAAGTGTTGTTGCATTCGGATTGTCCTTCGATGTTGGTAGAAGTTAATGTTGGTTTTGGTTTTCCAGATGTCAATGGACAAATGGGTTTCGTACATTTAACTGTAAGTGCAATTTCTGAATTGGGGTTTGTATTCTTTGGCCATAGTGAACCTACTGGAATGATGCCCTGTTGTTCGGTGTTATTCGGCTTTTTCCAGTACTATTATTATGTGTTCCTACTTTTGTACTTTACCTACAAATTGCTTCATGCGATTGGACTCCCTCTATGTTGTGTTCCTGGGGAAGAAGCCAAGCATCTACAATGACTGGCCAGCTTGTAGTGAGCAGGTTAACAGGTTTCCAGGCGCTGTGCATAAAAAAATACGCCTCATGGGATGAGGCCTACAACGCTTGGGTGAATTTCACCAGACAAGTTGAGGAAACGCCGCCACCTTCTCTTCTCCCATTGGCAACTGATCCGAGTGGATCCTCAACGGATTACACACATCCGGCTAGAGATTGGTTTGGACTCGGCCTTATTCTCGCTATGGTTTTTTTCTTGGGTGTGGTGGTAGCCATTATAATAATAATGGTACTTTGATATCCTTGTGTGGTTGTAGGAGTTCTTTTCGATGAATCTGTTCGTATGTCTTTCAACGGAGTATTGTGTACTATTTTATTTATGGTTTGAAACTTTAATTAATTAGATGTAGAGTTTGGCGTAATCCACCATAGTTTGTGCTCAACTAACTGGAGATGAGTAAATGAATGGTTTGCTACAGACATGTTGATTTGTGGTATGATTGCAACGGTGAAACACCAATTTATCAAGAGATGGGTTTGATTATTAATCCTGGCTCTTTTCTGAAGAAAAAAATGATTGAGAAGAAGTGCAGGAAACTGCATACATAAGGATTTACAATGTTGAGATATTCACCTTTGTACGTGGGTTAGGGGCTATCTGAGTAGAGAGAGAGAGAAAGCATGGGCGTGCAAGAGAGGGGTAAAAAATGTATCAAACTTGCAATGTAGGGAATCAAAACCCTATGCTTTAAAGAGTGGGTCCAAAAGGACAAAAAGGCAACTCAAAACAGGATTTAAAAAGCAGCAAAATTGGAATCTTCAAAACTAAATTGGGAACCGAACATGGTGTTTATTTTTTTCTCTCTTTTTCTTCTAACCAAACAATAGAAGGGAATTTTTTTTAATTTTCCTTTCTTTTCATTTCCTTCCCTTAAGTTCCAAACAGAGCTAGGCTCCGATTGGTGTAATTTTAGAATTAATCAGGGACCAGTTAAGCGGATAAAAAACAAGGAATCAGTTTAAGTGGAGTACTTTTTTCATTTTTAGTGATTTTTTTATTGTTTTTGTCAAATTTTTTTTTACCTTTTATACTGCTTAATGATTAATCCAAAAAATATATGGTAAATCTAACAAAAAATTTAGAAAAATCAAAGAAAACACACAAAACAAAAAAAGGAAAAAAAGTACAGAATAATGAGCCCTAAAAAGTGTATTGTCAATTGTGAAAAATATGAGGACCGCTAGTGGTACCGACCAAATGGCTACCGACGGCACTTCAGGACCGTCAACGGGTCCTGTACGGATAAAATCAGTTCAATCCAATATGTGTAGGTGCTTGATCCTGAAATTTGAATAAAAAATAAAAGATTAGATCGAGCACCTACACATATTAGATTGAGTTGATTTTTCACGTGCCCACTCGATGAATGGCTCGGATCATCCGTGCGGGACCCGTAGTGGGCCCCGCGGGGCTGTCGATACCCCATCGATAGCCGTTTGATCGGTACTCTTATCATTTTGCGAAAAAATCGCAAAAAATATATAGTGAAGTGTGTAAAAATGTATTGAACAATGTAAAAACTGAATTGAAATATGTTGTTTTTTCCATCTTTTTTCTAAACTTATTGACGACCAACCTTGTATATACTATATCTGTCTATCTATCTATCTATACTATATTTTTTTTGAAACGGATCTATCTATACTATATTACATTATATTATATTATATTTATATACTATAAGAATGTAATTACCTAGAATAAAACGAAACTCTCTCCTTAATTCTCTCTCCTATGTAGATTTTTTTCATTTTTTTACTCAATATTCTACATTATTCGAAAATGTAAAATATGGAGTACTTATTTTACTTGAAAAGAAAATTAACTTCAATCAATAACGTAACATAAATTTATTGAAACCTATCACTTTGTTCATTTCTTTTGTTTTTTTCTGTTGTCAAATTTTTTTAATTATTTTGTGTGAAAAAAGTGAGTAAATTCCCTGAGCCATACATGACAGCGATCCACTGATGTACACGACAATAGAAAAAAAGTTATCACAAGTGTTTTTTTTCCGTTTCCGTTCAAACGGGCATGAGGCTAGTATTTTCTATCAACAAATGTTTTATAATAGGAATTTTATTAATTGCAACCAGAGGAAAACAGCATCTGTATTATAAGAAGCATCCACCCCTAGCAAGTAGAGACTTGGGGGAAGCCTCATTGGTGGAGCTAGCTGGTGGGGGTGTGGCACGTGCCACCACCGCTTCAAGAAATTTCAAATAAAAAATTTACACAAAAAGCGTTAAAAAAATAATGTATGTAAAAATGCACACAAGATGTACTTTGGCCAAGGGACCAAGTTGTGTGCCAATGATTATACCCCAAGCTCCATACCAGCATCCGAATTTTTGTGGCACCGTGTTTTTTTTTTTTTCAAAGCTCTTATCAGCTAGTGCTCTCACTAAATTTTTGCATAAATTTTCACTTTTAATTTTTCTTACTAATTGTAGAGGAATGCGATTCATTTGGGTATTAAAATTTTTCCCACAAATTTGGCACTATTTTTACTGCTTGTTTCTTTTCGGATTTATGGTGTGCGTGTAAATAGACAAATAAAGTGAATTCACAAACATGTCGATTTACATACTTGTATGAATAATATATGGATTAATCCTTTTTCTACACTTAGGGTGGAAGAGGGACGCCCCATGCATTGCCCTCGACATCGCCGTAAATTTGTCTGAATTTTTTTCGTGGTGCTTGCTAAGGAAAAAAGCAGAATGCGATAGCTCCCCCTATTGGAGATACTTGTTAATTTTATTTTGTGACAGTATCACCGAGAGAGAAAAGCGGGATACAGCGGCTCCTCGTCTTAGAGATAATTCATGTAGCCGGCAAAGGGAGAAAACGGGATGTAACGGTTTCCATGAATTCAATGAGTGTCACCCCGTATGCAAATCCTGGCTCCGCCCCCCGCTCCCATACCACTTGAGAGCATAATAGTCGGAGCCAATGAAGATGAATCCATTCGGAAAATAGACATATTCATGTGATGAGGAAAAAAAATAGAATATGCAGAGCAAAAAGTATACTGTTTTATGGCATGACCAGACAACTTTTGATTAGTTGGAAATTTAACGGACAGTTTGAATTTTGGTTACCTCAAAGTGCGCTATGCTCTTTCCACCCTTTCTCTCCTCTCCTCCTCACCCATATTTACCTCTCTCCCTCTTTCTCTATTAAATATATGCAGACTTTGCCCCAATTTGGGTGGACGATGCTGATGTTTGGGACTCATCCCTCCCCCTGGTGACAGTGGTAATGCTCTCTCTCTCTCTCTCTCTCTCTCTCTCTCTCTCTCTCTCTCTCCGTATGTTGGGATTTTTTTCATTGATCATTTATAATGGGAGACCTTGCTTTTGCCCTTTTATAACTCTGTAATTACTTCATTTATTTTCATATAACGCATGTGGAATGCAACGAATTTGTAGTTCCAGGTTGCATTTTCGCAACCACAAGAACGAACATCAACAAACCCATCCCCACATTGTCATGCATATGTCTGTATTGTTGGAGTTTGTCCTACATCGGTTACTTATCTCTTCCAAATCTAGTATATAAGACTGAGCGACCTCTCCACTCATTGCCAATTGGTTTTGAGTTTGATGCTTTAACATGTACGTCACTTCATCATTAATTCGAAGCCATTAATTAGCAAATAGCAATGGATTTTGGCCCTTATGGCCCTTCTCATTGGCTAGATTATACATGAGGTTGGAATCACTTAAGGGTCATCATTTAGCCCGGAGGCCTGCAGCCCGCCCTTAGCCCGCCCGGCCCATCGGGCTTTTACCCGGCCCGAGCCCGTGAAATGGGCGGGGCGGGCCGGCCCGTAGTTTGTAATGGGCGGGCTTGGGCCTAGGATTTTTTACTCGGCCCACCCGTAAATCCTGGCGGGTCGCATTCTAGTAATCGCCCATTCACTAGCATACTATTGGTAAGTTCATAGGTTTGAGTAATTTCACCTAATGGTTCCTTAAAATTAGATTAGTATATAATATCGGCCAGACAAACTTTGTTGCTTTGGTATATGGAATTGGATTAGTAATCGCCCATTCACTAGCAGACTATTGTCAAGTGCCGGATTCATCTACTACAACGTTCAGGACATGAAAACAAGATAAAATGATCTTGTTTCCTTTTTTCTTACTTACTAATCTAAATTGCATTCACTAGGCACCATATAGCCTTTCGTGCATACTTTTGTATATAGCCATACCATAAGTCTCAAACTTGAGTTAACATGCGTTCTCTCAAGAACGTTCAAGTATTTGTGTCGGTCTTGTATTCCAAACCCTATTTAAATGGTGATTGACGTGGGTACTTCGAGTAAATATAACATTGCCTGCAATGTTGCATGAAACACAAGGCCTCTATGGTGCATATAAACCTCAAAATTATGAGCCTAGACCTGTTCCTAATGTTTTTTGCTCAGTCGAGGTGGTTTTTTGTTGGTTTGTATTAGGTGGATTTGGTCAATCTTTATGTGTTTTTTATGTGCGGTCAATCTTTTAGTATTTTACCTTTTTTATTCTTTCTTCATCCTTAAATTTTACTCATGTCTTGTAATATTTCGGCGGTACCCATCAACGCATTGAAATAAATTTTCTTTGTCCTTGATGATATTTTTTCCTTGGCTTTTTGACAGGCTGTTTACTTGCCTCATGGAAAGTTCGAACTTGAGAACTTCCCTAAACACGAGTAAACAGACACTACTCCCTCAAACAGCCACACCAATGGTTATGGAGGGAAAGAGTCTCCATCAGCGTTGTTCTTCCGAAAGCTTTCTCTTAGAGCAACCATCTTGGCTAGACGATCTCCTTAATGAGCCGGAGACATTAGTACACAAAGGTCACCGACGTTCATCAAGTGACTCTTCTACATACTTAGGCCCAGTAGCCAAGTTATTTGATTCTGTTAGTGGACCTTGTTGGGGGTTTCAGATTTCGGTTAATGACAAGGATCCATGGCACAAAATGCCAACTTCATCTCATAAACAACATAATAACGTAAGTGAGTCATCCTTTAATTCTGTGATATGCACAACTGGCCTTTCATCTGCTCCAAAGGAATCAGAATGGTTGTCAACTAGTGCCTTCAAAGATTCTGGTTATGATCAAAGCCTTGGAGGCTCCACTGAAAGCACTAGTGGTCATCAAATTAAGAATTCTGTGTCCAAGGCAGAGGCAAAACGCACCAAACAGTGAGGCATTCATTTCATGTTTCCCTAATCTTATTGTTCTCATAACCATAATCTCCATGTATATAATTTATTTATTGTGTTCCTTAAACTTACATAGAAACAGATAATATTACACACACACCTACCCGATACATCTCTTGTCAAAGTAAAATCATGTAGGGCTTGTTCATTTCAGTATTTAAAACCCCTGCGTACAATCCCCAATAAATTTTCTCTATCTATCTCTTTCCACTCATTACTCTAAAAAAACCCCCTAAAAACTCAAAACGAACAAGGTCAAATTTCTCTGTATTTTTCACCTCTGTAAAGTGTATTTACTTAACAAACAACACAATTATATAACCGGGCATGTAAAATGGGAAAAAAAGGGACCAACCACTACGACCACATGAACACATATAAAAGGTGAAATGGTTAGGTAAATGTAGATGACATATTGCATGAGATGCCTTACAATAGAAAAACACAAAAATGAGAGTTCAATCTAATTCCTCAATAGGAGTATATGAAAATGAGCGATGATGACTTCAAGGGAACTAATCTAGCATTCAGACGGTGACATGATGCCACATAGGATATTCTAAAAATGGCAAAACATGGAAGCAAAACCAGCATCTAAACTCAGAATTAGCTTAGCATGTGAATCTTTTTGCAATGCAAACTTCAAATAGAAAAACCAAAATTAGAACCCCCAGACCTGTTTGATTAGTCATTAGAAGATGAAATTGGGTAATTCAATGTCTAATATGCATACTTGCCATAATTCTTTTAAACTAATAAGTTTCTAGTGCTGCATTTCTAGTGTCTTGCTTTTTTGAAGCCACATTTGTATTTCAGCTGCAAATGAATTAGCATATCCGATTTGATAAACCTATTTTAGGAATAACTTTAGACTTCAAAACAATGTTGAAATTGGTAGCTAAGTGGAATAGTTTGGGTGGAAATTTAGGAGCATTTGTTGAATTGTGATTGTCATGCAATCTGTTTGTATCTATCCTTCTATTGTTGCTCAAGACTATTCAATGTCTAATATCCATTCGATTCTTGGTATTCAGTATACACTTGGCATTTACGTCCTTTTGATATTGCACCTTTTAAATTTCAATTTGGCAATAGTTTAACACTTCAAGAAAAGATATGATTCGAGTAAACAGTGTCTTAGTCAAAGTTATGCATATAAACCCAGTGATACATTGCGATTTGCATCCTGAGTTTTGTGACCAATGTGTCTTTTGTATTCGAATTGTATTTTACCTCGACTAGATCTCAAGGTTAGACAAACGCACGATGTATTTAATATATGCATGGTTTGGCTATTTTTTCATACCGAAGCTAGAAGTAGTATAAACTTCAAAGTCATTTCCCTTTACTTAATAGGTATTCAAAAGCCTCAAATTTTTTCAATTTCAAGGCTATTTAGTTTTTAAAACTTATTTGCCTCCTCTATTATACAAGTTTAATCTTTAGATGCACCAACAAATACTCAAGAATTCTGCAATCTGAATTTTTTATTGGAAAGCAATATCCCATAGAAGGTTTCAATTATTTGTGATGCACATCCTTCAATGTTGTAAGTATGATATGTTGTAAAATGTAGGCCGTCAGCTCACCGGTCACGAATCAGGAAACTTCAATACATAGCTGATCTGGAAAGGAATATGCAAGCTTTACAGGCAAGATGCTTCGCTTTATACACCCTCTGTCCCATAATATTGATCCCTTTTTGGGAGCTTTAACTTTTTAAGGAAAAAGTCTTATATAGAGCATTAACCAATTGTTTTTCACTTTCTAATATACGAATGTCTACTTGTGGGGGATAATTTTGGAAACTTATTAGTAGAAACTTGATGCTTTGACTATTCAAAATGGACACATATTTTTTTAGGAGTGGGGTGCGCCAGGCTGAGGCAATAGTGCAATGCCAAGGCGACGCGCGAAAACCCCCAGCAGCAAGCTACTGTGATGGGCCCTCTCCCTCAAAAAATTAATTTTATTTCATGTGAGCTGGTGGCCCACGTATCAGATATTAAACTGATAAGAACAGATACTACACTTGATCTTAGCCAAAAGGCCGAGAAAGGTATAAATGGACACATATTTTGAAATATCCCAAATGGATTAGAGGACCAGCAATATGGGACAGATGGAGTATTTTCTATTAGTTCCTTATCAACGACACAGATACTTTCTGCTATTATTCAAATGACACAAGTGTTGCTACTTTCTTGACTGTTTCTTGCTCTGCAGGCTGATGTATCTAAATTCTCAACGGCACTTGAATT
Organism: Rhododendron griersonianum; assembly: GCA_018127125.1. Classification (NCBI taxonomy): domain Eukaryota; kingdom Viridiplantae; phylum Streptophyta; class Magnoliopsida; order Ericales; family Ericaceae; genus Rhododendron; species Rhododendron griersonianum. The sequence goes on from CM030793.1 coordinate 29,598,145, forward strand.
TCTTGACCAGCACAATACTATAATGAGAATGGAGAATCAAGTACTAAAGCAGCGTTTGGACAAATTAGCCCAAGAGCATGTGAGAAAAACAGGTAAGCAAATTTTGCCTAATGTCATTTGCATTGGCTAGAAGCTGATGCATTCATTTATGTGCTTTATATTGTGCCAAGTTAATCATTGTATCTGTTTAATTGAAGATGGCTGACCCCAAACCAAAGCACCAGTTGCCTTATTTCTCGCACACGTCATATACATTGCATCAGTGACATTACTACCTTGAGTTTGCTTTGGATAAGTTTGTAACTTTGCTTATGTTTTCAAACGGCAGATTTTAGTTGTGTAATGCTCCAATTCTACTTCTCAAACGACTTTTTCTTGCTAACTATTCATGAACTGAACCAGACCTTGGTGCATTTTATATCTTCTTACCAGGTTAATCAATTAACTGATTTTTTTGTATGCTATGCTCACATGGTCTTTTTAGTTAGTTTCTCATAACTTTTTTACTAAGGTCATAACCTAGTTCGTAGTCCTTGAACATATAACATTCCTCCAGAATCCTTGTGTGTGAGGTACTAGTTTTTAGCCTACATCTCAAGTCTTTTTTCAGAGGTTTAGCATCTAAGAAGCACAGACACTGTATCTTATTTTACTTTATACTAGGATGCAATATCCAACACATGTTGGATAAACACCCTTCAAACACGTCGGTGTACGTGTCAAACATGATACATATTGTATCTTATTCTTACTATTAATGTCATTTCTTGTAATGGTAGAGACACTTGTGCCCTTTGAGTCCACACGCATCCAAAGACACATTAAGGGAAATGGCACTTGTATTTGGCCTATTTCATAATAAAGTTCTGAACAAAGTTGCAGCAATTTATTACCCTTAGCAACGCTTTAGTTTGTGTTAAATGATGTTTACGTTATGCACCAAAAGTATTTCCTTTGTGTTGAGTTAGTTCCTATTCAATTATTTGTATAGGATTTAGTGGTTTGTGAGTCATATTCATATGCATGTCAAATGAAATGTGAAAGACAAATGTGGGTGTTCTTGCCATGTCTTTCAAACTTTTCACAAATTTCGATGTCTTGTAGCTGTAACCATGTTATGTTAGTTTCCTTTCCAATGATTATTAGTATAGCATTTAGTAAGATTGACAAATCAATAAGTCGTTTTCTTGTGGCCGATATGTAACATGTTGACTATAAAGCAGAGCAAGAGGTTTTAAACTAAAACATCCTTGTATTCTTGTAGTGGAGATGGAGATGCTACAGAGAGAAATTGCGAGGTTTCAAATGGTGTACCAGCTTCAGCAGCAACAACAAAGCCAAAACAACAGTAGGGAACTTGATGGCCAATTTGCAAGTCTCTCTCTTACAAACTAGGCAGCCGGTGTCGACTATGGTTCAGTTTTTTTTGTAGATCTTATCTAAATCTCTGTGTATCACTGTCATTCATTTTTTGTGTTTCATTATCTTTACCATTTGATACTCGAACAAAGCCTTCTTTGTCTTAGGAAAATCTCCCCTTGCCTTGTCTGATTGGGCTTTATGTTTAGTTGAATTTACTAAATTTTTGAGCCCCTAGAGAAGGCGGAAAAAAAATTTCAAAGCAAAACTGTAAGAAGTGGTTGCTGAGAATTTGCATTGATGCTCTTTCAAAGTATCTGTAGTGGACAACATGTTTTTGCTCTGCAAGTATGGCTTGTCAAATGAGGGTAGTAATCCTTTGGGTTTAGTTGATTTACAAGAGAGAGTTAAAAAGTGATGAAAAGGGACCGAAAATGGTAACTTTCATTCTAAGTTTAGCAAGAGAGTGATGGAAAGAGAAAGGAAGTGAATTGGTGAAGGTTCCTATATAGCCCGGTGAGTAATAAATTTTGTTGAAAATTCATTAAGGGGATGCCACCCATGTACAAAGGAAAAAGAGGAGAAAAAATAAGGCTAAACAATAAAAGGTCCTATACACCACTCTAAACTCCACAACTTCAATAGCAGACTGCAGACCTCAACTACAACGAGGTTCATATTCTGGGTACTGTATCAAACTACAAACGAATTGTCACGCCCTCGATCTTCAACATAAATAATAATAACATTTGGTAATTAAAATCCTCGCATTAATACATATATTACCCCCAAAGACAATTCTTCCTTATAATCACAAGTAAAGTTTCAATATTTCATCTCCAGCTCGAAGGCCCCAAAACTGTAATGGTATTTGTACTGAAAAAGAGGATTAAGAGTTTACAAGATTCCATAATCAAAATGGTTTCAACGATAATCGAAATTATAACTACATCTTCAAAAGTGTTTACTACAATGCCAAGTAGTTTCCCCTCGTTAGCTTTCAAAATGATGTAGTCAAGCATGCACACCAAGCACTTTATGTCGATGACCTACAATGTACCTGAAAATGATAGGTTGAGCTACACTAGCCCAGTAGAGAAATCTATACACAAGTTATAGGAAAACATGCCAAGTTAATCACCAAGAGTAAATGAGAAAAGACTGATATACCCAAAGTTTGTATGGCTACCAACGAACAACTCCCTGTGGCCAAAGGATTCTAGACAATCCTATATACGATACCTATCACTTCACACATGCCATACCAATATCACTAACATTCCTACATCAAACACAATTAACCAAATCTTTAGTTTATCAACTGAGATATGCATCATATTTATCTCCACATTCATTTTTGTTTCACAATCTTTCACGTTTCTCATTAAAAGATCCATTTCCCTTCCTTTCTTTTAATCGGATATTTCCCATCAATAATCACTAGGGTCACCTCGGGTCTAGTTCCCTCGAGCGTAGGGTCACCCCGAGTCTATTCCCTTAATAATAATAATCACTTGGGTCACCTCGGGTCTATTCCCTCGAGCGCAGGGTCACCCCGAGTCTATTCCCTCAAGAATAATAATCACCTGGGTCACCTCGGGTCTAGTTCCCTCGAGCGTAGGGTCACCCCGAGTCTATTCCCTCCATAACGACCACTTGGGTCACCTCTCACATTTTCAAAATCGACATCATTTTATAACTGATTTCATCATCATTTTATCAGTTGTACCACCAAACTTCAATCAATCATTCATAACTCCACAAATATACTCGTTCATGCCCTTTTTGTAGTTTATAAATCCACATCCTACTTAACGTACTAAGAACTTAAATATAACCTTACAATACTCTACTCATTTGCTTCTACGTTTGACCTCATGAGATGAGTGCCTAAAGAATTGAGAGATTCGATAAGTCGTGAGGACACCAGTTAATATATCATCTCTACAGTTCTATCACAACATCGATTTTACCTCAAGCATTCTAAACGACCTAACAGTCCACCACATGGATAACATTTCAAACTATTAACCATATCATGATTTCGACTAATAAGTTTTACACGTCCTTCCCTTAAACTATACCACAAAACCACAAGTAACGTACGAACCCATCACTTACCCAACGGTATACCTCCGGCCAATACCGACACCTAACCCTCATTGAACGAGTACCAAAGGAACTAACAATGAGAACACGGATTACGATCCTACCCTTCAAATCACTAGACGAACACGCATCTACCCAATCATACTCACCACAATGCCTCGCATAACCTACAACTTCCCTAAACAATCTTACGATACAACCTCCGTTACAACGATACTAAAATTTCGATTAATGAATGTCTAATGAATGGAGTCGAGCAATAAGTCCTTGGAGGACGAGCAACCAAGTTCTAGGATGGTTTAATGGTGTATAAGAGGTGTTAGAAGTGATTGGGGGTCAAAATAACAAAGTTTGGGACAAAACCGCAAAAGCTGATTTTAGGACACTTTGTATCGATACAGGAAATCATAGTATCGATACAGATTGGCTTCGTAACACATCAGAGAATCCTGTATCGATACTGGCCAGGGTAGTATCGATACAGATGGGTGTTCGAGCAGATTTCTGTAGATTTTCAGGAAAACGAAACCCCAACAACAACAAACAATCTAAGGCACGATCTAGGTGCAAAATCAACACATAAACATATAACAAGTGCAAGAAATCCCTACCTCGAAGTCGGAGAGCAAACACACGAAGAGATCGGGCCACGCGAACCCTCGAACTCAAACTTTGAGATACGCCCAAAATACTCCTCTCCGAGCGAAACCGGACGAACTACGAACTCAATGTCACACGAGGAAGGTGGAAAGAGGGTCGGGTTCCTTGGGTTTCAAGTTTTGGTGGTGGAACGAGTGAGAGAGTGAGAAGCCGAGAGAGAGGAGGCCGGGAGAGAGAGCCGATGAGGGATGGAGAGGAGAAAAATGATCTCCTACTCCCTCACCCTCCTATTTATACTCACTTATGCATAAATCACACTTGCACCCCTTTCACAATCAATTCTATCACTCAAACCCCAAATCAATTAAACTTAACAAATCTCATATTTTCCTTCAATTTCTAATATTAATAAACCTTTGAATAAGTTCGAAATTACGGGTCCTTACACGAATTCTACGTTTTCTTTCCTTTCATAAATTTCAAAGTTTTTCTCTTCTTCCATCGTAGTACTGCCATTTTCTCACATTTCCACTTCCTATATCTTTGCCGGTCCTTTAACCAGCCAGTATAATCTTTTCCTCTCTTGCATTCAATGAAGTCGGCCAAATCATCAAAATCAGATGGTTTTCCCCGGTTTTCCAGCCTGCACTTCAGAAAAATCTTCCCGTTGCAGGTTTCCTCCGTTTCTTCTTCTATTCCTACAACACACTGAGTGCTCTTCCGAGTTGACGGCCTTGTTAAAGTATCTTCTCGCTTATTTTCATGTCCTATACCCTCACTTGACAGAGAGGGCACACTGCGAATGAATCATACAAACTGGATAAGAAAAGTTGATAATACTGAGTATAACAGTTTGGTAACCACAACATGGCTTAAGAAGTTACTAGTTGCCAATAATAGAATCAAGTGAATAACACCAACTTTCTCATCAACACCTCACTGAGGTCTACTTGTAGCAAAAGCGAAAGGAAAGATAGGGAATAACAAATTTGTGAGAAGTGATGCAAATAGTCGTATGCTAAATCAGCAGTATGCATGCCGGCCTGCTTTGAGAGTGTCAGAAAAAGCAAAAAGTTGTGTTCATCGGAAGATTAGCGGGTGTGTTTGCCACGAAAAGATAAATTTCCTGATGCTCCAAAAGATTGCATGTTCTCGAAAACAACCAGGACAACGTGGCATTATCCATTTTAAGAAGAGCAGCATGAAGTATAAATGGCATGCTTGCATTATACTTCTGCAAAATTAATGGAAAACAAAACCAATATAAGATGCTCTTAAACATCTTTGACTGAAATCTAGGATATTTTGTAGAAAGTAACTCTAAGATAGACGTATTGCTGAATTTATTCCCATGATTGCACCTACAGTGAAGTGTGAACGCTTATAATGCTGGTGTGATCAACATGTTCAACAAGAGCCCAAACGAGAAGAAATCTTGTGGCAACTAAGGTGCTCTTTTGAAGGGAAAATGGTAGGTAAACACTTCTACTGTTAATTCAAAGGTAGACTCGGACAATCTTGATGTTTGTTAGCCAATCTCGTAATAAGTACGTTTCTATCAGAACATAAAAAATTGCTTGTAAAACTGCTCAATGCCTCTAACATAGCAAGTTTCTCGGTTGGAGTATATGCTGTCAATGACCAACACGTGTATATATTCGATCTAGAGCTATATTTGACGGATAATAACGAAGTCTTTGATATATCCGTCAAATCTTGAACCGCTGGCACAAGTGCTTACAGATGCTTTCTATTCACAACAAGAAATGAAGCATATCTCACAGTAGGAGCACACAAAATGTGTTTCTCTCCAATCACAAAAACGCTTGTGCCCAAATCAACTTCTCATGTATAATCTACTACAGCCCTTACAAAACTAATAGCAGTGTCTAAGAAGATGCAAGAGGATAAGGGACACAAAGATACAATGAGTCCTGTTAGATCAAAAAAGGCCTGGAAAAGCTGCTACAAAATGGGTCAAAATACCATATTAAGCTAGCCCCATCCCACCTCAAGAGATGAACCAATAAAACCCACACAAAACTAAGAAGGGTGCTACAATGCACTAGGAATAAAGTGCACGATTACGAAACCTAACTGGGAAACAGAAATACTCCCTCCGTCCCTAAATGTTTGGCACTTTCATGCTTTTTGTTGTCCCATATAATTTGTCTCTTTTGAAAAGTCAAAAGCAAAATATGACAAATTTCCCATGTTACCCTCTTCTTTTGGGCACAAAATTTCAAATTCAAATTTTTAATTACTATTCAAAGTACACTAGAAGGGTAAGATTGGACACTTGGTTTTTGTACAATACAATAATATTTCTTCCTTAAAAGTTAGAACTCCCAAAAGTGCCAAACATTTAGGGACGGAGGGAGTATAACACAATAGTTGAATTCAGATGGTAGCTTAGATGCTATATCGGAACATCAATAAAGCTTGAGCCCGCTAATTTATATGAAGCCATCTGAGCCCCAATAACTTATATCAAGCCATCTACCAACTGAAGGTTCTTGTCCAAAAGGACCAAAACATGGATCACAAGTAATTTTATTAAGAATACATTGTTTCATTCATAAGAAGTATGACTACAAACAAGTCGGTGAAATGGCTAATTAATGTGGACCATAAAAGATCAAGAAACAGTAAAGTTAACTGAGTTTGAAATCATTTGGATAAAGCCGAACCCAGTTGGGATCAATTGGACCATGCACGTTTAAGATTTTAGGCTTTTAGGAGAATTGCAATTCAAGAATATGTAAGTTAGCTTCTAATTTGTTATGATTTTATTGCTCCTAATTGTTAACCGGTAAACAGTATTTTGGTAAACAGTATTTTCCTAATTGTCAGGTGGCGCGTCCGTGTTCAACACGTGTTGGACACCAACACTCCTTGGACACTCTCAGACACTTGTCCGATACTCTTTCTTGTGTCCACTATTAGAAAATAAAATTCTTAATTTCAGACACGTGCCTCAACCTTTCTACAACGTGTCCGATACTTCTTTGGTGTGTGTGACAGAGAAGTAGAGAACTATATATGTGATTGACACTTCTTGGACACTTGCCAACATGGCAACATGTAATTATCAAAGATTTCATGAATTTCATATATCTCTTTAATAGACAAAGTTGGAAAATCGTAATTCCTACCATTAAGTTCAATTGGCTATTTGTAAGGATTTCTTGAGGATTCCTAACAGTGCCCATGTCTATCTTTTTTAAGGTTTCTAGAGTCCCATGTCAATCTAGGTTTTTTATAACTTATTTAAGCATATATCTTATATAACTGGGGATGTATGCTTACGATGATATATATATATCAGTCAGGTTCAAGTCCACACCCCTTCCCGTCCGCACCCGTCCGCACCTCCCCTTTCCCGATCGAATTTCGATGATCCGAGCCACTCAATGTGATCAGAACGTGATTTTAAGGGTACCCGCGAGAAATCGGCAAAAAAAAACACCGGGAAGGGCTTGATCCGAACAGTTTTTTATTGAACGGGTCATCGAAATTCCATCGGGAAATGGGAGGTGCGGACGGGTGCGGACAGGAAGGGTGTGGATAGGAACCGGACTGATATATATATAGGAATTGAACGTAACCCCAACATGCATGTGTCCGATATTCTAGAGAAATAACGTATCCATGTGTGTAGTGTCTTATCTGTGTCCTGTGTCTGTATCTGTCCTTAGCTTCCAAGTGATAATATAAAAACAAGACAAACAGAGACTACCAGGACCTTTTACAAATGAGACGCTCTGTAACTTATGAAAGAGATGCGTCAATTCAAATTAACAAATTACACGCAGATTATTGCCAAAAAGGAAAAAAAGCAAACAACCAACAGGCCATACACAACAGACAGATTGAACAGGATAACAAAGATGTTCAAAGAAAAACGAAGGGAGTTCAAAAAACAAGTTTAGTATAAGTACCGGCATCGGAGAAGCTGACAGAGATATAAGCACAATAGATTTCCAATACAACACAGATACTTAGATGGATGGCAAATAGCATTTGAACTACCTACTTTAAAACATAAAAGTACCTTAAGTACAGAGTCTGGATTTTCAGAAATTTGGATGCAACTAAGAGGCTAGATTTTTTCTCCACCTTAGCCTGCAAAATTAACCAGTTAAGGAAATCACCTCACAAATAGGAAGGAAATCTTACGTAGGCACAAGATTAGGGGAAAAAGTTCACCTCTGGCACATTATCCGGATGTAATGAAAAGGATTCTGATCTGTGATCAAACCTCAATGCATATAAATTACCCTCTTCAAAAAGAATGAGATTCATCAAAGAGATCATTGTTGATATGCAACCCTTCACCAAGAAATCAAGCCCAGTGCTGAAGCTTAACGATAGCAAGCCCGAAAAGTGCAAAAGCATCACCCTGGACTCTTTGTGAGCTTCTGGGTGAATTTCCATCATGCGACATAAGGACTTCTGAACTGGTAAACAGATGCCGACTTGTTGAAAACAACTTATGATTCCCACTATAGTATCATATTCCTTACATGAAGAGAAGTCTTTCAAGGTCTTCAAACAGCCCAAATTGCCATCATGCCTCAAACACCAAATACTTTGTCGCAATGAACAGCTCATTAACTTCAGTATCGAAGCAAGAAGACATATATCTTGTGGACTTTCTTTCCCACTAGCATGCAATGTTGCGTCATCAACTTCAGAAGAAAAAGCTTCCCATATTATGCAACTTAAGATTGCTATAATCTCTTCCCTGAATGATGTGTCAAGAATATGTTTGCTTTCCTTTACGTATGCGATAGAGGAAGTCGTCAAGTCAGATTTCGTCCTCAGGAGCATGTGTAACTCTGATTGCCATGAACTATCCAACTTGGTAATTAGATTCTTAACTTTTTGTCTTGTGACTGGCTGAATGTAAGACTCAAAAGTTGGCTGAGAGTTTCCTCCATATTTTTTTGTTTTACGAACAGAATCCCCACTAGGGTAATCATTCCTTTGCGAATTAGACATGTGTTTGACGTACAAGATGACTGACCTCTCAAATGCTGATAAGTAACAATCCATTAATCTGAAATCTGCTCGCATATTTACTAAGCTCAAGTCAAAAGCGACAGCATCAGAAACCAAGGAAATCAGATGGGCATGTAGAAATTTAGGTGCAGAAAGCATGAAATCATTGAGAAGTAATACTGAAGAAGCAGTGAGGCTCAGTTCAGGAGCTCTGTTATACTTTCTGATTGCCCACAATCCATTTAGGAAATTTTCAAATGCTTGATCATCTGAAAATGCTAGACAAAAATGAGTAGATACTATTTCGGTAACACTTCCAAGGTCACCATGACTAGAGCGGCATATAAACAACTTTCTACTGGTAGAAGGAAGAGAATCAATCAGCATGAAATACTGCCTTAGTTGTCCATGGACCAATAGCTCATCTGCAAACACCTGAAGGAAAATTCCTGTATTATATTAGACATGGTGCAAAGAAATGTTAAAACAAGTACCATAATGGACCCAATTCCTAACAGCTTAAGCTTTTTGGACAGTAGGTTGGAGCTTTGGTTTCTAGAGGTCTTGATTCAAGTCTCTCCGTTTTGCATTTGCTACCCGTTTGCATTCTCCTCCTCCTCTTTGCATTCTGGTTCCATCTATGTATGCATGTTTGCATCTCCATAAGTTGCACATGAGGGAGGATGTTGGATAAGTTGAGAACACCTTAGGCCCATGTCCTAACAGCTTAACCTTTTGATACAGTTGTGCCTTAACAGTTCGCACCCAAAAGGTGATCTTGCTGGGTAAGGTGGGCTTATAGTTCATCTTTGGGCCAGTCCACCTGATCCATTTAGCCATTGAACAAACTCTTAGTCAAGTTCAATGCTCGGTCCATGAGTGTATTATGACCCTCGACAAAGATTACCATAAGACCACTAAAACGATAGTAGGGAAGGATCTACCCCGACACCATGCTAGTGAAACTGAAAAGCAGTAACGCTAAAAAAATTAAGAACGAGAGAGGAAGAAAAAGAAAGGATATGCAGATATCATAGGATACGTTGTGGTATCATGGGATTTATGAGATACGAATAGTTTTCTGAATGAGACGACACACATCGTAGGATCCATATCCCGTATGGTGGATTTTTAATAACCATGTATACAAGGGAACACAACAAGATCTTGTGGGCATTAACAAATGCGTACTTTTAAATGCAATTGGCTAACAACTCCTATTAATCACTAGAGCTTGCTTGCCAACACTTGGATACCAATGCATGTCAGACATAACATCATATTTCACGCAATTTTTTCAACTTTGCTAAAGCGACCAGAGAATCAGAGTGAATAAGGTATGAAGAAAAGTTAAAGACATTTAAATAACCTCGAGCAATGCGCGCAGGAAAGGAAGAGAAGGGTTAACTGGCTCCATAAAATGCAAGGAAGCAACAATGTCCTCATTTGAGGAGGCAGTACAGTGATTGTACTTATATGTGTATTTAAGAGAAACTTTTTCAAACCCAATAATATTTTCCTCATTTTCTTGAGGTAAGCCCAGTGAGCATAGTTCTCCAAGGATATCAAGAAGAACTTGTCCATTTTCCAAAGCACGGTCAGGTACAAGTAAGTTCAGTATGACCATACAGCACCTTAACAGAAGATTTAGCAGTTCAGTGATGGCCCAAATAGCAGAATGCAAGCTAGCTTGTCTTAGAGCCCGCTTTACAGAAACGGCACGTAAAGCAGAGAGAAACTGATTAAACGTCTTAGAAAGCTCCTTGAATAATATATCAGAAAGAGAATATATATCTTCTAATGACACCCTGATTCCCCAAAAAGTTGAATCAGCACCTGCTCCTTGACAACGTATTGGATGATTCGAAGACAAATAGAGAAGCAGATTATACAACCTTTTCAGTATTGGTGGTTTCAGACCCTGATAATAGAAAAATTAAGATTAGAATCAAATTAAAACAAGAAATTCTGAATCGCAGAGATCATATAGAAAATAGGCACGGTTATCTACATATATGAGTTGCATCATTTTTCATTTCTGTTTTGTCTTAGGAAAGATTAGAGGAACCACATAATATAAAGTGGTTCAGTATGTTTCAAATGCAGTTCGACAAACAGTGATATGTTTCCCCCGCCAAATTAAATCATTATGACCAGGGTCCACATGACGGATTGGTCTTAGTGTGTGTTCATGTTGGTTGTTATGAAAGAAATGATAAGACGGACATATCTCGGATGTGTGGTACTTGTTGGCACTTGGCAAAATTAATTACAAACTTGACAATTCCAGGAGAAAGGAGAAACCTATGCTACAACACCTAAGAACATTTGACAATACTTAGCAAAAAAAGAAAAAAAAAACATTTGACAAAAATGTTGGTTACCAAAAAAAGCGTAAATAACACCCAAAAAAATGAGTACCTAATACCAACAAAATAAATACGTAACCATAAAAAACACGTAACTATTTTGGGTTTATTGTACACCCCTACTCGTAACTTCACCAAAAAATTGCATTGTTGATACCAAATAAATACGGAATTAATAAGCCAAAAATTATGCGTATCATACACCAAAAATATGCATATCATCCTTCAGAACTATCCATATCATACACTTCCAACATCCACCCTCACGAGCTAACCAAAAATTTACTCGCGACGGAAACCAAGAAAATTCGTAACATTTCTACAGTACACCTAGGAGTAAAGTAGCTTTCTCTCCACGAGAAAACTAAGACGACAGTGAGAAATTGCCAACTAATGATGTTTCCACGGAAACAAAACCTTAAAACTAATAGATTGTTGTTATGGGGAAGGTGCATTCATGTCCATTTGGTACTTTTCTTCGCTATAAAAGTACAAGTAGATATTCCCCAAAATTTTCTTTTTAGGTAGCCTTCTGCTAAAAAAGTAAAGCTTTTAAAAGAACTTAACTTTTTTGGCTTGTTCATGTTTGGTGTCGTCTGGAGTTTGTACCTTAGTTGCAGGAACCTCCTATGTGGGTGGGCGAATCCACCTCAGAACCTCGCTCCCGCGCTCCTTCCTAGGAACCTCGCTTCCATTGAGAAAGGAACCCGCTCCCAACAAGGATAGAACCTCTTAGGCATATAAATCCCAAAAGAAACAAAAATAAAAGACACCAAGCAAGAGAAAAGACAAAGCCTTTGTTTGGTTTCCATCTTTGGGTATTTTAGTTTTGGTAGTGGGTGGGGAGAGAGAAATAGGGTAATGATTGGAGAGAGAGGTAATGAGTAGAAAGAGGTAAAGAGAGAAATGAAAGTAATTGGAGAAATAGGGTAATGATTGAAGAGAGAAACAAGGTAATGAATAGAAAACAAAAACATAACAAAGTTAAACTTGAAAACGAACAAAGTGTAATGATAAGATTTTATAAAAATATTAACTTAAATTTGCTCAATTACTTAATATAACCATGATATTACTTAGACACTTAGACAATCTTTGCAATTGACATGAATGACGCATAATAATACTACTTCCATTACATATTTTCATGTATTACTCCTAAACGCTCCCCGTCCCAAAAGAGGAACTCCTATAATCCTCCGCAACCGATCCCGCCCCCGCTTCGTCCAACTAAGCTATGGAGAATAGCTGGAATTACATATTAAAATTATAAATGTTTTTATGTTTTGCAATTTAAGTGGTAGAATAATATTTTTCTTTTTGACATTTAACTATAGTAAAATACATAAAAATATTTATAACTTTAATAATTTTCATGAACGCTCCCGACAAAGCTCCCACACTTCTATGATCATCCGCTCCCCCGCTCCCGCTTCGTGCAGCTAAGGTTTGTACTCTATTGTGATCCACCCTTGTGTGCATAAGGGCTATAGCGCTAGGTCCAAACCACATCACTTGGACTCAATGTACATAGAATGAACTCACACCCACAAAAAAAATTAATCTGGTAAGTGATGAGTCGCCCAATAAACTTTCCCATGATTTTTTTTTATCCTATTTGGAATGTTTTACCCATGTTTTCTACAAAAGCTTGGCTTTCTTGGACTACCAAAATGGCATTTTTCCAATCAGTTTGGATATAGCAAACAAACTAGCTCCTTTTGCTAGCCCAAACGGAGCCTAACAACAACAACAATTCAAATCAGCAAAATATGAAGTAAACCCTAGTTTTTGCTCGCCCAAATTACGTACCCAGAAACGAATCAGATCAAATGAAGCAAAATCAAAGGCAAGTTCGAGAGAGAGAGAGAGAGAGAGTACCTGGGGAGCTTGGAGGGAGTATATGAGGTTCTGGATGGGCTGAGAAGGAGGGGACTGCTGGGTAGTTGGGCGTCGGTTTTGTTTAGGGTTCTTGGAACGACCCATCTGCGACCTCTAAAGAGATAGTATTAGCAAAACAGGCGCTGAAGCTAAGTTGACCGAAGCCTGGGATTGGTTTTTCTTTCAAAGGACGTCGATCAGTTCGAAGTTGGAGTTCGCATTCCGACTTCGTTTTCTGTCGTTCGTGGTTTTGAGTCATGACCGCGACCGTTCACTTGACTGACTGTTCACTTTTGGCGCGAAACAGATAGAGGCTTCGCTGCAGTTCTGCTTCCCAACTGTAGGGTGCAGTTGCGGATAGAATTTTTTTTTTTAAAAAAAACACTGTAGGGTGCAGTTGGCTCGTTTTAGAGCCTTCTTTGGGGATCCACCTTATCGCTATGAATCGGATAAAAAAAAAAACATTATCGCTATGAATCGTTCATTTCGTAAATCTCGTCAAGAAGCCCAAGAGAAGTGAAAATCATATTTATTTATCGGATATCAATTATTGATTCAAAGATATTTCGGTAAAACAAATGGGATTCCACAAGTATTAGATGAGAACAGCAGAGCCCACTTTTTTGGAAGAAAATCACTTCGGATCATGCAGTAATCCATATCTAGGTAAATATGATTTTCAGTAGGGGGTAAGCGTCTCAAGAAGATTTACGTAAAGAAACAATTCACATTTGTATTCATTTAGTCACATTGCAAAAAAAAATATAACACGTATCCATTTTTTTCACATGTTTAATGCTCCACGTATGTTATGGATTTGGTAAAAGGTTGACAGTTCATGGATGATCAATGCATGAGCAATAACATAATTGTAAAACTAGAGAGAGAAATATATTTCATAGCTAGCATTACCAATAAATTACCTTCATAACAAGATAATATGTCGTGATTTAATGTAAAGCTCCAGTTAGTGACTTAACAAGTGAATATGTACTAATTTTATTGTTGTTTCTCAAAACAAACAAAAAAATAAAAAGGTTTGCTTCTCATTCCATTTAACAACATATAATAATTTCCAATTTTTTCTTGTAGGTCTAATGATACTTACTCTTGGCTATACTACATGTCTTTGCACCAAGACTTCGCAAATTGTTGGCAGGACCTGGCTAATCTAGACCAAAGAGTCCTGCCTACAAAGTCAATTCATCAAGAGTCCCTTCGTGAGATTGGTCATCTAATGTGAGTAAGAGTGTGAACAAATGATCGGATTGGTTAAGCAGCCAAATTTGTTAAAAAATGTAGTATGAATGTTAGACTACGTGGGGATTTTTTAAAGGCTAAATTACTATTTACCCCCTCTAACTATAGGTCAGGGGCACTTTACCCCCTCTAACCATTTTTTTCAGCACTTAATCCCCTCTAAGTAATGGAAACCATTATCCATCTGACTTTTGTAATAGAGAGGCGTAAAATTATGAATTTGCCCTTCTCAAGAACACGCCTCTGCAATGGCCAAAGAGCCCATTTCTTCCCACCCGATCTGGAGCCAAAAGGGTGCCCTAATAACCAAAACCCTCATCACCAATTCACCATTGATATACACATTTTAGTGTATATTACATCCCTTAAATTAGTACTTTGTTAGACCTGTTTTATATTCTAATAATCTTATTTTTAGTTATTTTTATATTTGCAGGTATCAAATAAGGTTGGTTAATAAATTGAAATCTAAAGAGGAAGAATAAGTATGGAGCAATTTGAAACAAGTATTCTTGTAGCTCAAGTGGCAAAGACTGGTGTACAAGAAGTCTCTAGAGTTCAAGGCTTTGGAAGTGAATTTTTTTATGCTTTTTATGTAAAAAGCAAGAGCGCAAAGCACCAAATAATTTTTCTCGATTGCACCACCCTGAGGATCATGGGATAATTTTCTTTCCCACTATTACTATCTCCTGAACCCCTATCTCTTTTATTTCTCTTCCCAATTTCTTCCCCCATCACTCCTTTCATTTATTTTCTATCAACTACATTGACTCTTCCTAGAAGGCATCATTATTATACATCTTTAAAAGGGGGGGAGTTAGCTAGAGACTGAAAAAAATCCCACACTCCATTTTTCTACTTTTATTTGGTTCTTTCTTTTCTTATTCTTTGATACTTTGTGATCAAAGAAATCAAGGAGAAAAATTGCTTGTAAGTTTGATTTATGCATTTCAATAAAGTTGTTTTCAATTATTGTCTTTTATTTCAATTATGAGTAGCTAAATTAGTTGCTAGGGCTAGGATGAAATTACGTGCTTAAATAACTATTTTATTTATGTGACTTAATTTCTCCAAACAAAAGCATGGTTTAACATGTTAAGAGTTCTTTTTGTTCATTTGCCTATTTTTCACTGAACCATTAAAATTAGATTTTTATTGTGTTTTGTTGGATTCAATTTATGATTTGTGAATAACGGATATAAATTGTGTTTTGATGGATTCGATGAATATTTTGATTTTATACAATTGTTTGGCAAAAGAAGAACTAAAAATAGTAAAAGTTAAGAAAAAGAGTTGTCAAATGCCCAGCGCAAAGCACTCATCCAGGAGGCAGAGGCAACTCCTTTGCACTGGGGTCCAAGTGCCCAGCGCAAAGCACTTGCCCAAATCAGTTTTTGAAAATGTTTTCTTTTTTTCAAATAGTAGACTAATTAGTAAAAATGCATGAATAATAAGATTTTGAGAATGTTATGATGTGCTTCTAGAGGAAATAGTAAAGATAAAGTATTGAAAACCAGTAATAAACGTCAAAAATGGACGTTAAAGGCCCCTGAACCTCACTGATATTGAAATAATCAGCAAGCCCAGGAGGGATGCCCAGCGCTGGAGAGTAACTCCCCAGCACAAAGCACTCGCGATCACATTTTTTTCGTAACAAGAGCCCACGATCGCGTTAGCCTGCTCATATCCTTATTTTAGGTCCCTGGTTTCCTCAGAATGCCAGAAATTGAAAACAAAGTATTTTTTTATCTCTTTGAAACTTGATCAAGACCTTGGAAGCTTGGATTGAGTGATTTGAAAGCGGGCTTGAATGTAAACAATGGAGGTTTGAGTTTGAAAAGGGTTTATGTGATGCTTGAGACTTTTAGAAAATATTTGGAGTTGAAATGAGATTTTTCCTTTCAAAATACAAGTTTCACTTTGTTTGGTTGAGCTTTTAGAAAGTTATTTTTTAGAGTTGAGTAATAATGAGTGGAGAGAGATAGAGAGAAAGATTTATTGGAAACTGTGCCGAGAGTTGAAAGTTACTCTCAAAAAGGGCAACCAAACAGTATTTCAGAATTTTCTTCAAGTGTATATGAAGAAAACCCAAAATATAAGTATTCTAGAGAGAGAATGTAGTTCCAAACTTAAAAGAGAGAGTTTCAAGAATGGAAGGAGATGTGTATATGGCTCCAAGCACTTGTATTTATAGGGAAAAATGGAGGAGGAGCGTCTATGCTAGTCTACAGCTGGCTGCATACTTAGTAGGGTAATGATGAGATTCCTGCAACAATCTGAGCTATCAGAAACAAAAAAAGACTCCTAGCGCTAGGGAGTTGGTCTCCAGCGCTGGGCTTTCAACAAGATTCTTTCCAGCGCTTAAGAGAGGAACTTCAGCATTGAAGAGGGACCCCCGCGCTTGGGTTGCGAACCCCAGCGCTGGGGTGGGTCCAGTTTGCAGACCAAATTTCGCGGGGCTGTTTTGGACACTCTCGAACTCCGTTTTGCGCGTAGTTTGAAGCATTGGAAAGCTTGTGAAGTCTAATTTCTAACCCAATTGGTTTGGATCAAAAATATTTTGTACATGAATGGATGTGACAATTATACCCTCAATGGGTCAAAAAATGAACTGTTTCGGTAAAATTCTCGCATCTCCCTCATTTCAAATCGGATTGAGGCTTATTATATATCCAAAAAAATGGTTTTGAATGTACTAAATGATGGTTGCATCAAAGAGCTTTGAACAAGTCTCTTGGTACATGTTCTGGCTTATTTCATCAATGGAAATCTAAGGTGGTTCGGAGAATCTCAAATTGGGGTGTCTACAGTGATGCTTTCTTCTTGCTAGACACGCTCATAGTAGGCCTTCTTATCTTGATCACCAGGGAAAAACAATGATTCTTTTTGTACAAAGACATTTTTAAAAATGGACCATTCTCATAACTATTTCTCTCAAACTCTCTCTGAATATTGTAGAATGGAAATGTCAAGCATATCCTTTGTCACATATTAGCATTCTCTCTCTTAACAATGAAACTATTTCTACACCGCATATATAATCCTATTGTCACATTCGACCCTTGTTGCCAACTTGTCATAGCGGCCATGTGAGGAAATAAAAGACAAAACGTTTACAAACATGCTAAAATATCAGCCTATTAAAATAAGTGTAAGTGACATAATTGGCACAAATAACCACAAATGTAAAAAGTAAACCATGAGTCAGGACAAATAGAAACCTCAAAACCTAAGTTCCATCGATAGATGATATCTATAAATTGAGTTTTGTCATCCTTTTATTTTCCCTTCTATATTTCATTTAACAGAAGGGTGAACAGAATGACTAGCAAAACACAAAGGAAATAGTAGTTGAGCAAGAGACTTTACGCCTGAAAAGTGAAGGCAAAAACTTAACGTAGATAACTCGCTGTTTGAATTCTGCATAGGTGTTCATTCCAACCATATATAGTCAACAAACTATCATGCCTTACTTCAATGGCCAATTGTATGACAACATATTTTTATCATGAATCAATGCGCTTATAAATCTATCATGCCTTACTTCACATCCTAAGAGTTTTTCAGGGTTTCAATCATAGTTTTGTTTTCCTACGATCCCTATTATACTGTCTGGGGTTCTTGAAGCACTAATATTCTAAGATATCAGGAGAAATTGCAAAACAATAGCATACTAGCAATAAGAAAAAGAAAAAAAATGAACTCCCCGAAATAGTGCACATTCGTTTTCCAAGAACATGGGAGCTTCCATTCCTTGCTTTGCCCACGCGTGAAGGCACAGCCAAACACATGCATCATAAGCTATCACAGCATTCCACGGCCCTTATGCACTGAATTTGATTAAGAAAGCATATAAGAAATTGTCCAAAAACAATAACTAAAATAACTAAGAACTAGGAAGTTATGAACACAAAACAATCTACAATCAATAAGAAATACCTGGCATGAAAGGTAGGGAGGTGAGTTGGGACAAAACCAGAGGGTCCAGCACCTTCTGTACCAGTGGCACTACTGTAATACAAACACAATACCTAAGTCCAACCTTTAACAAATAATTTCAGTTATAAAACAAATGTGTCTAGCTTATTGGTATGCTTCAAGTTTTTTGAACATACCAACCTTTTTAAACAACCTTTGACCCATGCTTCGAGTTTTTGAAACAACCTTTGACCCATGCTTCGAGTTTTTGGAACATACCAACCTTTTTGAAACAACTCGAAGCATGGGTCTAGCTTATTGGTATGTTCCAAAAACTAAACTCTAAAAATCATGCACAAGAATAACAAAATATGGCAACAACTGAAAAGAAAAACCTGCACAACATTATACAAACCTCGCGGGCTGGTCACACTTCTACAGTCTAGCACTATCTTGTGGTTCAACCTAAGGCATTATTTCTCCAGCGGAACCACAAAAAGGAGGTGCACTAGGAATTTCATCATTAATAGCATGTGAAACCTGCAAATTTGTTGGATACTTGTTATTAAAGCATCCAACTAGTTTTCAAGGTGATAATTAACTGATGTAGGACAAACTCGAACACTCCCCGCACGTGTGACCTCCGATTCGCACGTGGAGGTAAACAAACGATCCATAACACATGGATTCCAATAAACAAAGGTGCACTTAAGGCATAAGCAAGGTACCACAAATTCTCTGAAACCCTAGCACTGATACCATGTTAAAGCATCCAACTCAATACCAATTGGCATTGAGTGAAGAGGCCGCCAAGGTTCATATACTAGTTTTCGAAGTGATAATTATCCGATGTAGGACAAACTCCAACATCGCTTAATAGGAAAATATAAAATACATGCTGCTTCTGAAGCTTATTTTTTCAATCAATAGGACACTTGGAGCATATAAGTATCATTCTGGACATTTTGGTTGAAAAATAAAGGCCTAGTCCCTGTAAAAATATTATAGCCACCAAAGTTGTGAATAATTCCAAGAAATCAAATGATGATCATCTACCTAGCCTCAGGTAGAGATAAGCAAAATCCTCAAGTGTAGTGCATCAAAGGAAAAAACGAAACCAAAAAGGAGAGGTTGGCTGTCATGTAGAACATTGCCCCACTCAAAGGTACAAAGAAAGAGGATAGTAAAGTTTAACTATGCTGTTTGAACATCAGATGAAACTCATATGTGCACAGCTATCCACACCCAACTTAATGCCCATGCTATGCAGCATATTCTTAGAGGTGACAAGAGAAATGTGCAAGATGTTGGCCCTTTTTTGGAGGATTGTATGCGATCAGGGAGAGTAGATACTATTCTTAGTCATCTTGGGACAACATATTTTGAAGAACTTGCCTTTTTTCCAAACAGGGGCATTACATCCACACATACCTCTTTTCATTCCACTCTAAAATACTTTGGTTGTCTCCATTTTAGGCAATGAAAAGCATTAGTTTAAGTTGAGATAGACAAAAAAAACCTAACCCACACGTCATTCTGATAAATTTCTGCCTAAGTGGAAAGGAGTGGGCGAAGAGGTCACTGAACCAGTTGAACTATAAAATAACTAGCTAGTCAAGAAGGCTAGCTCTTAACTGCCCACTAAGCTGTTACTTTTTACCAAGCAGATACTCCAAAAAAATACGAGTGCCGAAAGAAATTACTAGGAAGGA
This sequence comes from Rhododendron griersonianum, assembly GCA_018127125.1. NCBI lineage: Eukaryota > Viridiplantae > Streptophyta > Magnoliopsida > Ericales > Ericaceae > Rhododendron > Rhododendron griersonianum. The sequence goes on from CM030793.1 coordinate 29,618,357, forward strand.
AGCAATGTCTACATCCAAATTAAAATAGAACAAGAAGAAATTTCAAATGAAAAAGCTGGAGTAAACTTGAGATAAACTAATCTCAGTTCCAATAGTCGAGGGAACACCACCCAAGTTCAAGTTCCAAAACTAAATATTGTATCACAACTCTGCATTTGAATTCCACTAGCGTGGGAATAGAATATCTGCCCTGAACAATGAGTAGCAAGTATCAGAACATTCAACTATAGGGCTATGGGAACGAACTCAACACCTATTGGGACACCTAATTTCTTCACCATGACCAATATCAACTCAGTTTGTCTAGTATATACTATTATCATGCAAACTACCTCTAAAAGGAAAAATTACATCAAACCGATTCTATATCAACTAATTTCAATTTTCCACTTAATGGTTCCAAGAATTCCAAGAAGATCATTCAATATATGTTCGAAAGAAAAGAAGCTTAACATGTACCACACGTGCGGGCATAAATGAAGCTAAACAGCCCCATTAATGCTTATTTATAAGCCACAAACAACATAAAAAATTCAGGGCTACTCAATGTAGGAAAAAACTAACGAGTTGGAGCAGTATTTTCACCAATATCCAAATTTTGCACACAAAAACACCTTCACGCTCACTATAGATCACCGCTATAGATAACAAATAAAAAGAGGACTTAAATGAAAACAGACCGCGAAGGAACACTTGATGCATACCCCTTTGAGACATACGCTCTCGCACGAGGCCCAGTTCCATTGTTACTCCCACTTGCGTGCTCAAAACTCAGAGCTTGCAGCAGAATCAGAGGATTCATCCTCAGTATAACCATTCCTTCCAATGGGATACCTATTGGCTCCCCTCATCATTCTCTCAGCCACATTTCCATTCCTTCTCCCTATCATTTCCCTAGATGAAGTAACATCATCCAAATACACAGACCCACTGGCATAAATAAGTTGTTGCCTCTGTGCAGCTGCATTGTTAGCGGGAACTCTATCATCTTGGGGGGAAGAATTGATGGAATATCTCCTCCCACAAAATCTCATCCTCCGACTCAGTGCTCATACCATTTTTTAGCACGGACCGACTGTCATTAATGTCATCACCGGGTAGGGTTTTCGAAACCGGAATAAATTTTGGACAATTATTGCAATCAGAAAATCCTGAATTTCAAGAAATTTCTGGAAACAAACATATGAAAACCCACACAAACACGCATGAACACAAGCACAATTTTGAACGATTGATGAGCATGTTAACCCTGAATTTCAATGTGGTTAAGAAAATTATTATCTACAATCATATGAACACACATAAAAACACACACATTTGTATCTATCTATCAATTAGAGAGAAGAATGTGAACACATTAGCGTATGTAAAACCCTCAGTCTCAAACTGATAGAATACTCGTATAAACAAAATCATAAGAAAACACACACACGCACACATACATACCCATCGAAGGGCACTGTTGTAGATACCTTCAACGAACATCTTCCAGAGGGAATTTAATCACCTGCGAACCGTAAACTAACACCAAACTTGCATCAGATTTTGTACGGTACCTTTTACTCTACCCAAAACTACGCAGAAACACCAAACAGAGAAATTTTCCTTTTTTTCTTTAAACCAATGCAAGCCAGTAGGGAAACTAAAAGCAAAACAATAGAATGCTTTCAAGAGAGAGTGTGTGTGTGTGTGAGTGTGCGCGTGTGTGTGTTTTTTCTCGAATCTGATTTAGAAAGAGAAAGTAGAGAGAGAGATCTGATTAAACTGTGAAAGAACCGTGAGAGAAAAGTAGAATATGAGAGAAGAAATAGGTAACCCAGAGAGAGAGCACACCGGCGACACGAGGTTGAGATTAAACGGAAATACTCCAGGTTTCTGAAACCTCGACATGAGATCCTTTTGACAACAATCGTCGACCACCGACGATGATGAGACGCAGTTGCTCCGGCACTCCTCTGGCCGAAGCCGCGGTTTAAACCGGTGTTGTTGTTGAGCCGCCCTTGTTGACCGCACCGGAACCGAGGGCCTGGGCCTGCTGGACAACTCCACCGTGTTGCCACTAGTATACGCGGGTTTTTCCCCATGGCTGATTTCCATCCTGGATAGAACTTTTGTTTGGTACCAATCGACTGATTGTGGCTTCCCAACGACTTTTAGGGCCAAAGTCTTCTTCTTCGAACTCGGGACCGGTGATCATTCGAGTTGGTGATAATATCAGGGGGTGTGGGCACACGCCCCTAAAAATTCATTTTTGTCGGGTGCGCCCTTTTGGAAAAGCGCGGCGAAACGCTCAATTCAGAGTTGCCACTTGTGTTTTCGTGGTATGCCAACCAAGGAACCGAACTTGAAACGCTGGCTACGTTGTTTTGATTGGAAAAGATTTGTAGATTGGTTCATCGTCACCTTTGATATCTGAGGTTCATGAGTCAGGTTACGAGAGAGGGAGAGTTTTAAGGCACCCCTCTCGCCTAATCCGGAGATCAGTCTCTACTCGGGCATTTGTAAAATATTTGTGCTTCTCTCTCATTAATCAGTTTTTAGCCAATTAGGGCAGGGGAACAGTTAAAAGGGATTAATACTATAACATGTTGACATGATGTGATAAATGGCATGCTTGCTTATTGAAACAGTTAGTATAGGATGAAAATAGAGTCATGTGGGAGTTTTAAACAGACTGGAAGACATTGTTTAGGAGTGACGTGCGCATGAGGAAACCAGCATGCACTGACCAAGTCACTGCATGCTAACTTGACCTGCGTACGCCACTATAGCACACGGGTATGCTAGTAAGCTTAATCCCACAGCTCTTATTTTCAACCCTCTGGGCTCTGGAAATGACCAGTGCATACACAGGACAAACCAAGCAGTTTATATACAACTATAGACAGTTTAAATGGGCTACAAAGCCACAAAATGAATAAAATACCTCATAAATAATGTGGGGATAAAACAGAAGTTAAGGCCTAGTTACCCATGCAAAGGCCAGACACTGGTCAAAAAAGGACCTGCGTGTGCGGGTAATCACTGCAGCACGCAGGTTTGAGTCCTCTGACCAGTGCTTGGTTTTACATGTTTCTGAGTTCTGAGATGTCACGTCCTCCATTTTCAACATAAATAATAAAGGAATAACCTGAGAAAATACCTCACGACAATCTGTACAATACCCAAAGATCATTGATTTCCCATAAATCATACGTCAAATCCACCGAGTTCAAAATATTACATCTTAGGCTCATGGCCCCAAATCAGAGTAAACGTCGTTTGTCAAGAGAGTTTAGAGTTTACAAAATATCCCATAGTCAAATGAATTATCACATAAGTTACAAATACATCTTCAAAAGAAATTTACAAAGATGCCTAAATAACTCTACAAAGTTAGCTTTCAAAAGACGTGTCCATAGTCCAAGCACTCCAACCATGCTCGCTACTGTCCTGAGTTAGTACCTGAAAGGAAATAAGGCTTGAGCTACACTAGCCCAGTAGAAATTCTACGCAGACAATATATGCAAGAGAAATGCAAAAGAATGAGGATACGGCATGAAACGGAGGTAGCCCAAGCGTTAGACAATCGATGTGGTTCAACGATCCAACAAGCAAATCATGAGGTTTAGAATACATCCCAACCTTTAACCATTTCCTCTTCTCATGTATCCAAACCGTGTCGCGTCATGTGTCATGAGCCGAAGCTCCTACCGGGCTATTCATGGGACCTCGATATCCCCTGCCAAGCACCCACCGAGTAGGTTGGGCCTTGAAGATTCAATACGAGCTTTAGCTCCTGCTAGGCTATTTATGGGACCCTGATATCCCCTGCTAGGCACCCACCCGTCGATGGGCCCCAAGTGTCCGCGCGTTGTGTCAACATGGTTTCACGTGTTTCAAATTCCCATAACGTTTCATTCCGGTTCAAGCTCATACAAAAATCAAGTTCAATTTCTTCGAACAAGGGTAAGGTAATACCGAGAATGCACAACGAACTCAACAAAAGTGATCAATAATGATTAGGAGTGATTTAGAGGTGTTTAGAATGGTTTAACAATAATCGGGGGTCAAAACAATGAAGTTTGGGACAAAGCAGTTAAAACTGCCCATAAGCAACTGGTATCGATACAGCCATAATAGTTGTATCGATACATAATACAAACAGAATGAGAAGCTACGATTTTGAACTGGTATCGATACGGCAAAAAGCCCGTATCGATACGGATGCGTTTCGAACAGATTTTCTACAGATTTCAAGCAGCTCAACCACAACAACGACAACAACAACTATAGACACGATTCAAGGCTAGGAAAACACTTCTAATACATATATTGAGAGGTAGAATCCCTACCTCAAGGTCGAAGCACGGAACCCAAGAAGATACGAGCCCTAGCTCTCCAAAAACCTTGATTCGAACGGGATACGGCTTCCCGGAGCTCAAACCAACGGGGTACGGACCACAATACGCGTTGAGGTTGAAGGATTGAAGGTTGTATGGTGGGTTTTTGAGTGATTTTGGTGAGAGAGCAAGAGAGAGGGAGAGAGTCGGTGGGGGAGTGGGGGTGAAAATAATCTCCTACTCCCTCACCCTCCTATTTATACCAATAAACAAACATATTACACACACACCCCTCTACTATCAATTCCACCACTTAAACCCCAAATCACATAAAACCAAAATTTCATCTCCTTTTCCATTATTTCTCAATTAAAAACATTTAAAATTAAATGAATTAACTACGGGTCTCTACATTCTATCCTCCTTAAAGAAATTTCGTCCTCAAAATTTTCCATGCCAAGACTAGCTACCAATGCATCATGTATGCATGCAACAACCACAACTTTCATTATAATGCAACAAGTCAATTATCAAAGTGCTCAAAAATTCGAACACTCACATTAGCTTATTCCAGAAATAGGTGCGGATACTTCTCTCTAACCTCGTCCTCTCTTTCCCACGTTGACTCCTCGCTACCCTGGCTTCTCCATAAGACTCGTACTAATGGTATCGTTTTACCCCTCAAAACTTGATCACGCGAATCTAGGATACGAATCGGTTCTTCCCCGTAAGATGCATCGGCTTCCAACTCAAGTTCGGACCATTCTAGCACGTGCGACGGATCCGATTCGTACTTTCTCAACATGGATACGTGAAACACGTCGTGGACACCCGCCAACTTCAGTGGCAAAGCCAAGCGATACGCAACCTCCCCAATTTTCTCAATGATGTCGAACGGCCCGATATAACGTGGCGATAGCTTCCCCTTCTTCCCGAAACGAGACAAACCTCTACGCAGTGATACTTTGAGGAATACATGATCCCCCTCTTCAAATGACAGCGGGCGACGACGGCGATCGGCATAGTTCTTTTGTCTACTTTGCGCGGTCAACAATCTCTGGCGAATCACCTTAACTTGCTCGGTCGTTCTATCTTGGGCTTCCTTAAGGCGTTGACGAATCACTTTCATGCTCTCGGATGTCTCCATAATCATGTCCGGCCCCACTAACGTAGCCTCTCCCAACTCGGTCCAACATACCGGCGATCGACACGGTCTCCCATACAAGGCTTTATACAGTGCCATTTCGATGCTAGAGTGATAGCTATTGTTGTACGCGAATTCTACCAACGGCAAGTGGTCCTCCCAACTACCCCGGAAATCCATCACACAAGCCCAAAGCATATCTTCCAAAGTCTGGATTGTTCTCTCGAATTGCCCATCGGTTTGAGGATGATACGCAGTACTAAACAAAAGATTTGTGCCCAAAGCGGCCTGCAAACTTTGCCAAAAACGCGCAGTAAACCTCGGATCACGATCGGATACGATGGATATGGGAATCCCATGAAGTCGAACAATCTCCCGAATGTACAAACGACTCAACGCTTCCACAGAGTCGGTAACGCGAATGGGTAAAAAGTGAGCGGTTTTAGTCAAACGATCCATGATCACCCAGATAGCATCATGTCCCTTCGGCGATCTCGGTAAACCCGCAACGAAATCCATGGTCACATTCTCCCATTTCCACTCGGCCACAAGCAACGATTGTAACTCCCCCGTGGGTCGTTGATGTTCGATTTTCACTTGTTGGCACGTGAGACACTTGGACACGAAAATCACAACGTCCCTTTTCATTCCAGACCACCAAAATTGCCTACGTAGATCATGGAACATTTTCGTTCCCCCCGGATGAACGGCCAAAGGAGAATGATGAAATTCTCGCAAAATTCTCTCCCGACACGAAACGGGTACGAACAACTTTCCTTGATATCGCAAGCTTTGATCGACATGTATCATCCACCCCTCTTGAGCTTTTCCACTAAAGAATTTAGCATGAAGTTCCTCCGCCTCTTCATCGTGTTGTTGAGCTTCAATCACTTGAGTCGATATGGTTGATTGCACCGTCAAATTGCAAAACGTTACCCCTTCCCGAACTTCCTCGAAATACGAAGCACAAAAGCCCAAATCATTCACCATTTTCCACTCATAAATAGCTAGACTCGCAAGGTGTGTTGGTTTTCCACTCATAAATAGCTAGACAATCGATGTGGTTCAACGATCCAACAAGCAAATCATGAGGTTTAGAATACATCCCAACCTTTAACCATTTTCTCTTCTCATGTATCCAAACCGTGTCGCGTCATGTGTCATGAGCCGAAGCTCCTGCCGAGCTATTCATGGGACCCCGATATCCCCTACCAAGCACCCACCGAGTAGGTTGGGCCTTGAAGATTCAATACGAGCTTTAGCTCCTGCTAGGCTATTTATGAGACCCTGATATCCCCTGCCAGGTACCCACCCGTCGATGGGCCCCAAGTGTCCGCGCGTTGTGTCAACATGGTTTCATGTGTTTCAAATTCCCATAACGTTTCATTCCGGTTCAAGCTCATACAAAAATCAAGTTCAATTTCTTCGAACAAGGGTAAGGTAATACCGAGAATGCACAACGAACTCAACAAAAGTGATCAATAATGATTTGGAGTGATTTAGAGGTGTTTAGAATGGTTTAACAATAATCGGGGGTCAAAACAATGAAGTTTGGGACAAAGCAGTTAAAACTGCCCATAAGCAACTGGTATCGATACAGCCATAATAGTTGTATCAATACATAATACAAACAAAATGAGAAGCTACGATTTTGAACTGGTATCGATACGGCAAAAAGCCCGTATCGATACGGATGCGTTTCGAACAGATTTTCTACAGATTTCAAGCAACTCAACCACAACAACGACAACAACAACTATAGACATGATTCAAGGCCAGGAAAACACTTCTAATACATATATTAAGAGGTAGAATCCCTACCTCAAGGTCGAAGCACGGAACCCAAGAAGATACGAGCCCTAGCTCTCCAAAAACCTTGATTCGAACGGGATACGGCTTCCCCGAGCTCAAACCAACGGGGTACAGACCACAATACGCGTTGAGGTTGAAGGATTGAAGGTTGTTTGGTGGGTTTTTGAGTGATTTTGGTGAGAGAGAGAGAGAGAGAGAACCGTGAGAGAGGGAGAGAGCCGGTGGGGGAGTGGGGGTGAAAATAATCTCCTACTCCCTCACCCTCCTATTTATACCAACAAACAAACATATTACACACACACCCCTCTACTATCAATTCCACCACTTAAACCCCAAATCACATAAAACCAAAATTTCATCTCCTTTTCCATTATTTCTCAATTAAAAACATTTAAAATTAAATGAATTAACTACGGGTCTCTACATGAGACATGTTCAGAAAGACCCCAGGGGTATTCCATATGAACAAAAATGAGTATTGAAAAGGTAACCAGCAGTTTTAACATGGAAAAGAAGTAAATTGGTTATTAAGCATGCTCACAATGATGAATAGACAAGAAATAAAGCATAAAATAGGGATTCTGACCCCACACTGGATCTGCATGCTAGTCCAAAAGTGGGGGCGCGCGGGTTTGAACTTGCGTACGCGGGTTTGTCCCAGACAGGTCCCAGTCCCCATGCAAGATCTGTGCGCGCAACCACGAAGTGGCGCACGCGTACTAACAACCGGCGAGCGCTAGTCCTTGCCACTACGGTTTTTAAAACCTTGCTAGCTTTAGGGCCAGGACTTGGTATTGATTACCAGCCTTAGCCTTGCCAGCCCCCCTCAGGGATCAAAACAAAAAGCAGTACAAAGGTGTTATACCTTTGATTTTTGGGTTTGAAAAAGTGATTGAGCTTTGAATGGATGGGTTGGTTGGATGATGCTTGGAAGATGGTTGTGTGTTAGAGGGTGAAGAACAAGTGTTGTGTTCTTGAATGCCTTTGTATCTCTTTAGTTTGCAAAGAGGAGTACAAAGTATATAGCCAAAAATTGTAACCTTGTAACCTTGTGACTTGGTGAATCCTTTGGAAGAACAATGGAGGGGTGTATATATAGAGGGAGAGGGTGAGAGAGGGTTTTAACCAGTCAAAGGGCTGGCCTTGCTTCCCTCCAAAGGCTTCCCTCTCATTGGATGAGAGGGAAAAGGTGATGGGATGAGTGTAAGAGATGTCCCCTGGCGAAGACTGCTTTTTTGACGGATTGGAAGGTTCTCATGTGCTATAAACCCCTAACCATGGCTTCTGCATGCTGAATAAAGCAAGTTTGACCAGCGTATGCAGGTAGTTGACCTACGTACTCGGGTCCAAACTGCCTTGCCCTGGTCAACGGTCAAAGCTGATGACTGACACGTGGCAAATGGACCGGCGCACGCTGATTTTGGATCGGCGTATGCAGGTAGGGTTCTAGCTAGGTTTAAAAGGGTATCAGATACTCAAAGCTCAACTACTCGACATTCCCGATGTGTTCTTGATCTGTTTCATCATCGGGTAATCAAATACCCTAAGTAAAATAATCTGGGAAGTCCAAAATAGGGTGTCTACAGGGGGATATGGAAGGGTGGGAGGGGCAAAAGGGAAAAGTTGGTCTTGGCCTTGGAGTCGCGGAGGGAGCGAGCGACGGAGTTGTAGACGTCGGTAGCAGAGTCGAAGGTGCCGAGCCACACACGGGTCTTCTTGAAGGGGTCCCTGATCTCGGCCGCTTCCGGACGCCCCTGAGTGTGTGTGTGCGCGCACTATTTTTTCTCATCTAGAAAGCGAAAGTAGAGAGAGAGAGAGAGAGAGAGATCTGATTAAATTGTGGAAGAATGTGAGAGAAGAGTAGATAGGGGGAAGAAGAAATAGGAAACCCTGAAAATCCCTTATTTCCTCTTGCTCTGGTTCAAAAATTGGGAAGAGTGTTTCCAAAGCAAGCTCTATTGCAAAAATTCTAGGTCACTATATTTATTTATTAAAAGAAAAGAAAATCCTTCTTTTGGTAATTTGCTTGTTTGCAAATTGAAATCTGACCGTTCGGTGGATTTTTTTCTTCAAAAAGAAAAAAACGACGTCGAGATGAACGAGGTGGTCATGTTTCGACAACGTACCAACAGCAAGGCAATTTGATTTGTTTTTTACTCCACCGCACGCACTAGTGGAGCCCACTCCGGACCTCACAAAAAAAATATCATATAAATTTAAAATAAATATTTATGGGGCTCTGTAAAAAATCAGCTCCAACGGATATCGGTAGGTATGCCCCTATAAGTTCACAAAACATACCTTCCAATATTCGTTGTAACTGATTTTTTACGGGACCATAAATAATTATTTTAAAATTTATATATATATTTATTTATTTTTGAGGAGCCCGGAGTGGGACCCACTAACGTGTGTGGTAGACTGCCATCGGATCCTCGTGCGGTGGGCGTTACATGATTGGATTAGATTATTGATGTACTAACGCCATAAGGCCGACGTGGCACAAGTCGGACATTATATTGTGAGCGCACATGTTATGGTGGCCTACCACTAACTAACCGGCCCACACTCCATGCCTTTTCTCTTTCCTCCCATGCGGGTTTGGTCTTAAGGCCCATTCCATTGAGATTTTTATTTTTTAAGTACTTAATTTTTAAATCACTCATAAATCAAACCACATTATAGATGGAGAGAGAGATTGACCCATGCCTATATGGAGAGAGAGAGAGATTCTCAGAATGTGATTTCTTGGATTTGTAGAAGTGCAGCCATAGCGTTTCAGAATTCACTTTACAGAGTTGAGAGAGATAATTGTTGTGAGCAGTAACTGCAACAACTCTATATGTGGGGGATTGTACCCTTGTTGTTTTACTTTTTTGTCCAATCATTGTCGCCAATGTAAATTCGGTTTTATTGGGGGGCTTTTTTGGAAGACCAAAATGTGAGCCAGCTTCAAAAGGGAGTCCACACCAAAAGGTGCTTCCCCTTTATATATATACTAGTGCTAGCCCGTACCTACGACACTACGCATCCCGGTTGGAAGGGGATGGCAGTTGTGTGATTTAGGTGAAAACCATGGGCACTTAACCGGGAAGGGGGATGATGCACTACAGCCTTTGGATCAAATGAATCTAAGCTGTTCCAACAACTTATCCCCACACCCTTCTGTTTTATAATAGATATATATATATTACCTCTATTGCCACCACTACTGGCCACCTCCTTCTACCCTCGTCACCACTTCGCCTTCTCATACTCTACCACCACCATCACCACTCTAGTTTATATATATTAGAATAGATAGATATTACCTCTATTGCCACCACTACTGGCCACCTCCTTCTACCCTCGTCACCACTTCGCCTTCTCATCCTCTACCACCACCACCACCACTCTAGTGTCGCCATTTCTCAACCACTACCACCACTCCAACTATCAATCTCAGGATCTCCATCTCACCACCTTTTGTGCTACAACCAGCCCACCTTTTTTGTCAATCATGATTGCATGACCACTTGTCACATCTATCAGCAATATTACCACTCATTGCTGCCGTCTGTCCATCATCATTATCGCTACAACTAACATCATCTCTCCACCGCCCCCACTGCTAGAATTAGCCCACCTCTTTACTACCCCACCTCCCCTCCCACCCCTGCCATCCCTCCATCACCATTGTGAAAACCACCATCAACCACCACTCTGCCATCATGACAATCATATGTTGTCACCACCTCTACCTCTACAACTCCATCACTACCTCCACGCCGTTGTCGTCCGTAACACTAGACAACCATTAATAAAGTTGAAGGAGAACAGTTAAACACAACTAATTTAACCAAATTTTGATTATCTTATATCAAACAATTAGATTAACTTATCTCTTAATTTTTTATCAAACGAATTTCAGCTCAAAAAAATTCTTCAGCTTTCACTACTTAATTATTTAATATTATAAAAACAGTGTTAGGCAAAAAGATTTGAGTATTTTTTTTTTTAACCAAGTTATCTAACTTGCTTATTGCTTAGTAAAGCCCCAAAGCAAATGATTTGCTCATTGCTTAATAAAGCCAACTAAAGCTCATGAACGGTGAACCAAAGGCGACGTAAGTCATGCTACTTTTTTTTTCACACGCTTACGCATGGTGTGAGGTAATCCCAAGAGTTGTTAGAGAATCGAACCAGATACATTAAGATGAAGTAAACACTAGGGCTGCTCAAAAAATCCGGTGAACCGTGAAATCGGTCCGGACCGAACCGATCCGTACCTTTTGGATGGACACGGATTGAAAAATTAGAAAACCGTGACTCGCGGTTCGGTCCACGGATTTTCATTACAAAACCGTGGATTAACCGAACCGAACCGTGAGATATTTATTTTATATAAATAATATATATAAATATATATGTGTATTTATATAATAAATTGTTAGTAATGTTAACACTTTTTTCTACCAATTTTAGTATTTTATCTTAATAATGGGATATAATGTAGATGTACATAAAATATAAGGAGTAAATTATAGTGTTTTCATATAAATAACTGTGTACTATAATGATACAATTCTACTAGTGTTTAGATTATTTTGAATTTGATTTTTAAAATAGGTTTTTGGTAGTTTATGTAACAAGTATTTTCTGGTGGTGTTAAACTTATTTATATTTTCTCAAAATAATTAATCTTGTACCATAATCTATCCAATAGATTTTCCCGTATAAAATTTTCCACAAAATTTAGCCAAACATATTAACAGCCAGAACATTTAGAAAACTAAGTTCCACCATCAAATTACGGAAAGTAGGAACCTGTCATTGTCCTTTTAATTTATTCTTTGAAGGAATGTCATATTGTTAGTATGTGTGTGTGTAAACAAATAAGATAGTAACTGGTTAAATGATTTTTGTATTAGTTGTCAGTTTTGAGATATATTTTTGACATAAAAATGCTTTACAGGTTTGCGTAATTTTTTTTATCTTTAGTAAAAAACAAATAAGTAAAAAAATTGCTAAAAAATCACTAAAAACGAAAAAATACAGGTTACGAAATAGTCAAAAAATTTGGAGAGAATATTTCTTAAATGGGAACCAAACAAATTATTTTATTTTCTGCGCTCAACTTCTGTCTTTATTAAATTGAAATTGCAAAAAATATTTATCTTAACTTTCTAATTCACCAATATATATATATATATATATATATACGGGGCGGTTCCAGGGACATTTATAAAAACATTTAAAAAAACACTCCAAATCTCAATCTCATAGTTTCCGATAAAATTTTGACGATCTGAGCCGCTCAATGTGTGCAGAATGTGATTTTAAGGGTACGCGCGAGAAATCGGCAAAAAAAAATACCGGGAAGTGCTTGTTTTGAGCAGTTTTTAATTGAACCGTTCAATAAAAAACAGTTTGGAACTATTCGGATCAAGCCATTCCCAGTCATTTTTTTTGCTGATTTCTCACGGGTACCCTTAAAATCACGTTCTGATTACATTGAGCGGCTCGAATCATTAAAATTTGATTGGGACACATGGAGTGTTTTTTTAAGTGTTTTTATAAATGTCTCTAGAACCGCCCCGATATATATATATCGGGGCGGTTCCGGGGACCCTTAAAAATAGCTCTAAAACAACCCCCCCCAAGTTTCCGATCGAATTTTGATGATCTGAACCGCTCAATGTAATCAGAACGTGATTTTAAGGGTACTTGCGAGAAATCAGCAAAAAAAATGACCGGGAAGGACTTCATCCGAACAGTTTAGTGAGTAAAATGTAATGATATGTCTCAATAAAGAGTATGTAGAAAAAGTTATACTCCCTCCGTCCCTTTATTACAGTCCAGTATTCCATTTTTGACTGTCCCTTAATAAGTGTCCATTTTGTAAAGTTAGTGGGTAAAAGTTGTTGAATTGTCTATTTTGTCCCTAAAAGTATATTCCATCTTGAAAAGTTAGTGAGTAAAGTGTAATGATGATGGGTAAGTAGGGAAAGTGGAGGAAAAAGTTGATGTAAAAGGTATAATGATGATGTCTTTTTAATAAGCTGGAGTTACGAAGCAGTACACTTAAAAAGGGACGGAGGGAGTATTTTTTTTGCCAATTTCTCGTGGGCACCCTTAAAATTACGTTCTAAACACATTAAGCGGGTCGGATCATCAAAATTTGATCGGAAACTATGAGATTAAGATTTGGAGGGTTTTTCAAGAGGTTTTTTTAAGGGTCCCCGGAACTGCCCCGATATATATATATATATATATATATCAATCCCCTTCTTCTAAGGGCGCTATTAACTCAGCAAGTTAAGGACCTCATGAGTTTGACATTGTTCCTGATCAAATTTTGATGATCTGAACCGTTTAATGTGTTTAAAACGTGATTTTAAGGTTACATGCGAGAAATCGGCAAAAAATATGATAGGGAAGGGCTTGATCCGAACAGTTTTTAATGCATTTTTATGAAAAACTGTTCGGATGAAGCCCTTCCCTATCATTTAATGCATTTTTATGAAAAACTGTTCAGATCAAGCCATTTCCGAGCATATTTTTTCCCGATTTCTCATGTGTACCCTTAAAATCACGTTTTTCACACATTGAACGGTTCAAATCATTAAAATTTAATCGGAAAACGAAAAGTCCTTAACAAGTTAAGGGCGCCCTTAGTAGAAGCTTGGTGATTATCAAGCTTTGTATATATATATATATACACACACATATACACAGTCAGTCTCCCATGAGGGGGTCCTCATTTTAATTAAAATGCGGACCTCCTCATTTCTCCCATTTTCCGATCAAATTTTGATGATCCGAGTCGCTCAATGTGTTCAGAACGTGATTTTAAGAGTACTCGCGAGAAATCAGCAAAAAAAAAGACCGGGAAGAGGTTCATCCGAGCAGTTTTTCGATAAAAATAAATAAAAACTGCTCAGATGAAGTCCTTCCCGACCTTATTTTTTGTTGATTTCTAGCGGCTACTCTTAAAATCACGTTCTGAACACATTAAGCAGCTCGGATCATCAAAATTCGATCCGGAAATGGGAGGTCCGCATTTTATTAAAATGAGGTGGTCCTTACAGGAGACGGACTGTGTGTGTATATATATATACACACACACTCCGGATCCCCTAAGGGATCCCGGACAGCCTCCTTGGTGCGGGACTCGGCTGTAGCACTGGATGTGCATGAAGCTTACCCACCTTGTAGAATACAAAGTTCTTTCAAGGTTGGCTAAATGAAGCTTTCTCACCTTCTCTGGGCAGATGGTATTGAAGAAGTAGTAGGCCTTTTTAGGTTGGCTAATGAAGCTTTGTAGAGTACCAGTCATTTTTTCATTTGTATGTATTGTATGATTTTTGAGCGATTTAAAAGGGCTAGTTGCTTCAACTGTATCAACAGATTTAGTTGTAAAGAATTGCTTCAAGTGTATGCCGTTGATGGATGGTGTTTAGTTGTGTTATGGGAATGTGTTTTGTAATAGGTAAATTATGTAATGAATGTGTTAGAAACAAAGTGGACAATGTGTTGTCTTGTTTGTAATGAAAAGTTTCCGTTGAGATATGTCATATGCCTTTGAATGACTACTCTTGAGTTTAGTTGAGTAATTTACTGCATTCCAAAAGCTTGAGTTCATGGTATCGGACGTCCTAGTGGACAGTAACTACTGCTCTTTATAAAACAGAATTTTTCGGGAGAGGAGATTTATTTGCCAGGCAAATGCATTACTTGCTTGGGACACAAAAAAATAAGTAGTATTTCTTGCCAAAAATTCATTAGGACACGACACGACATGGATTCGGATTACTCACCAAAAATTCTCCATCATACGGATTACTTCCCAAGAATCTCAGTCCAAAAAATCAAATTGTGACCAACTCAAATTTTGCAACAACAAATCAAGAGGGAAACAGAAAGCCAATATATTTTGATATAAATTAGACATACATCCCATTCTTTTATAAAGAATCACACCAAGAAAAAGGCCAAAGGTATAACCTTGAGAGCCAGGCAAAGGAAACGATGGAAAAAAAAGAAGAAGAAGAAGAAGAAGAAGCCGAAATTGGCCAACCTATACTATGTTCACCACCTTACAACAAAGAAAAAAAAAACATTCCAAACTTCATTACAAACAAGATAACACATTGTCCACTTTGTTTGTAACACATTCATAACATAATTTCTGCAGCCAGCTTGAAGGATTCTCCAACACACCGTAATCTGAGTAAGCAGAATAAGCTCTCTCAAAATCTGGAAGATGGGCACCAACATATATCAACATCCGCCTAAGATATATACATCCTGCCAAATTCACCAAAATATACCTACATCAATAACATAACTGCGGTAGAACGGGAAATTCACAAATCAGAGTACTACCAACTATAGTTATGCCATCAATTTTGCCAATGGGCAATGGTTCATATCCAACTATAGTTTTAGGCAACTATGCACGCAAGGGTTTTCTGCCCATTTCAAAATCTTCTGAGATACATTAATGATGCAACACAGACGATTACCATATTTATACCAGTTGTAGAAGCTTTCAAATTACAAGATAAACCTTATCACTAAAACAGCACGGGGTTCATTGCTGACAACGCTACTATGCGCTACTGTGTACTACCAAAGAGGTGGTATAGTTCAAGGCACCAAAAAATGGGCACAACAAGGATACCACAAAATACTGGTGGTAGCTTACAAGGATACTACAAAATACTGTGGATTGAAACTAGTAAAAGTCACTGCTAGGCCAACTGCTTCCAATCCGAAAATAGCCACAGTTGAGCCCTTTAGTGTTTTGGCAACATTCATAGTGGCACCAAAGCCTATCAAAACAAATGGCCCCATCAAGACTCTTATTTTTAACAAATCAACATAATATCGGCCAAACATTTTGATTTTGTTTCTAAATTAACATCCCTAAACTTGCATAACAATAGAACAAAGAGCCCTAATTTTACCCTAATAGAACAAAAATCTTCATCGTGGATGTGGTTTCTTTTACCCTAATCGAGCAAAAGAAAAAAAAACCCTAATTTCGAGTAACAGAACAAAAGTGATCGAACAAAAAAAAAAGCCCTAAATTGGTTCAAAAAAAACACCTAATAATCGCGAGAGAGAGACCTTGGTGGTGTGGTTCGTTCTTCTTCTACTGGATCGAAGAGAGAGAGAGACCTTGGGTTTGATGTTCTTCAACGTCGTTCGTCTCCGGTTGATCTTCTTCGTTGTTCTTCGTGGTTTGAAAAGAAAGTGGAAGGGGATCTGTTTGTGTGTGTTTGACCCGCGAGAACAAAATTACCCAACCCAACCTTTCTTGGGATCCGCGTGTTGCCTTTTTAATCCGCAGTCGTTGGATTAAATCCAACGGCTGGGAGCCGAGTCCCGTCGGGATCCCTCAGGGGATCCAGAATGTGTGTATATATATATATATATAATGCTCCATCGTTATTTCCAATGAGTAATGCTATATGTACCGACAGAAAGGGGACCGAAATCGTACCGCCGACCGGTCGTCTCCGGTCACCGGAGGGCCGATCCGAGTCGTTTTTTTTTTTAAAATTATTGGACGGCTCAGATCGGCCGTCCGGTGGCCGGAGACGGCCGGCCGGCGGCCGGCGGTACGATTTCGGTCCCCTTGGTCGGTCCTTATATCTTTTCCGAATAAACAATGACCACCCTCCTATTCTAAATTCAATTTCGAACACGTGTCCCTATCGTTGAATATTGATCCATTTGCAAAGGGGAGCCGTCCGACACTCCGAAGGACTTTTTTCCGGTAGAGCGTGATTAATATGGACTTTAAATACTAGTACTAGTTCATATCGCAATGATGCCTATTAATATGTCACCACCCATTATCATACTGCCACTGTCCGTGAAAACTACACCCATCTCTCTCTCTCTCTCTCTCTCTCATTTCATTAAACACCTCACAACTCTCTCCCCCTTTCTCTCTCTTACATTTCATTAAACACCTCACTGCAGCTTTCCAAACCCAGTAGCTCACCTGAATTCGTCGAAATTTTATTCAGATAATCCTTCCGCTCTCAATACTCCTTTGGGCTCACCCTCCCAACCTAGCACTCGCGAATTCTAATCGTTTGGCATGGTTTTGAAAGAGACCTTAACATTCGTGCTCGCGTTCGCGCACGCGCATTATGTGACATAGGCGGGGAGATTCGAGATCATCTCACTCCAACCACGAACCAGATCCGCCCCAATTCCCCCCTTTATAATCATCTCCACCAAATTACACCCTACTTCTCTCCCACTCGCCGTCAATGCACGGCTACAGCCGCCTCGGCCGCCCCTCCACGCCATCACCCCCCTCCTCGCCGCGCTTCCGCCACGGCCGCTCCAAGAATGCAATTGTCGGTGGCAGCGCCGTCGGCGGCGGTTTTAAGGGAGGAGGAGGCGGGGATGTGAAATTGCAGAATTTTGTGGAGCGGTTGGTGTACATGGTAGTGGCGGGGGTGTATAGGCGGCGAGGCGTGCTATTATTCGCGCCGTTGTTGTATATATCGGGGATGTTACTGTATATGGGGAGTTTAGGGTTTGATATGGTCGTTGTTAGTGATAGAGTTAGCGGTAAGGCTGCTCCGCTGGGGTCGGTGTATCGGAGTCCTCAGGTTTTTGAGAGGCTCTGGCCGTTCATGGAGGCTGAAAACAACGGAAGCTCCTCCAATGCGGTACGGAGTTATATGCATGTGCTTATACGCGTATGCGATGCTCTTAGTTTGTATGCATAATTGGCAGTTTCATTACTTTGCAAGTATACTAGGTGTTTTTCTTTCATCACTTTTTGATTGTTTTGTGTTTTTCCTTTTCTACTTGATTTATAGGTGAAAAAAGGTCATATTCTGGAAAGAAAATTAAATTCTACGCATCCACACAAATTTTGCAAATAGAACAAATGAATATGAAAGGGCTTCTCTGCCGTCCAAGTGATTGCAGCCGTCCAAAAGTGTTTTCAATGGTCTAGCTGGACCATTGGTTGTTGAGATGGACAACTGCAGAGGCTTCTTTGCAATTGGACCGCAGAGAAGCTGGGTCCTGATAAAAAAGTCTCACGCTAGCTGTTTAATACTCTATATTTCTCCACTAATTGAATTCGGTTCCAATGTTCCATCATGTCGCTCAACCAATAGAACTGTTCTCAACGATCAAGAATCATTCGTTGCATGCTCCTTTGACCGAAATCAAATCACCACTTTTCCTTCTTTGTATGCTTGTAGTTCCTCAAAATTTTAAATTATTTGCCTGTCTTGTATAGAATGCAAGAATAGGAGAATGGGGTTTAAGGCAGGGAATGTTGCAGAAGGAAAAGCTATGGGAATCTACACGATTTGATAATTGAAATAGTTTAGCAGATTTCGGGGTTTGAGTGGACTAATTTGACATGTTTACTCCTTGCAGTTAGTGCTAACAGAAGTCATCCAAAATGTATAAACTACTTTTGTATCGGGTAATTTTGGAAAACTCAAAATTGTGAGCCAACTTCAAAATTTCTCTGCACCAAAAGGGTGTTCCCTTTACGATAGTAATAGATACACAACAAGTACATATTTTATTTGTCACGCTTTTTTCTCATATAGACACATGAATTTCATTTGTCTATTTTTTAAGTCATGCTTCAGCGAATCAAGAAATAAAGCACTCCCACGTACTATATTTTGAGTTTGATTTGGTTCGCAAATTTAAAGGTTTCAGTTAGTTCTTTTGACTGGTAAAAAAGTTCAAATATTATGCGCAAAAGTGCTTAATGTTTTCATCCAAGATTTTTGAAAACAGGCAAACAATGTGCACTAGAGGGGGTATGTTGTACTCTTTTTTGTTTGTTTACGTCTACACGTGCGAGTCGGGGATTGTCGGGGTGCATGAGACCGTTAGAGCTTTTCCCACATCAGTTAATTTTTACCTACAAAAAACTGGTATATGAGCTTGGGCTGTCTCTCCACTAAGCCAATTGATTTTGAGTTGGATGCTTGAACACTAGGCAAAATACTTGCAATTGTTGGGATTTTGTTTGCATTCAGGAATCCATGACGTACACATTTAGGACTTAAAGAAGAAAGCATTATGGAGTTCTTGTTTAACAATTAGCACATTTAATCAATTGCATCTACTTATACCTAAGTTGTGATATATTTTCTCATTTCAGTGAGACTCGTAACTGATAATGACAGTATTTTTTTGTTATCATTCATTTAACTTAGTGTAGTTCCTTAAATTTTTGTACTCTTGCTTTATGATTTTTTGTTATTTGCTTGCTTTTTCTGTTGTAATGTCCATATGAATACCTTTTTCCATGGCTGTTGCTGAAATGTTCCGACTGGCAAAATGATCTCTTGCGAAATTGCAGTTAATGCATGCGTGGAATCCAAGGCTCCGCCAAGTTTGGAAGCCGTGTCTTAATCATAGCTTTTCTGAAGCAGGTTTGAGTTTTATGTATAACACTTACCCTTTCTATTGATTCCAGCTGAAAGAGTTTAAAGCTGCATGTCTCGGTCATGTTTTAGTATCTATGATTATTACAGTGTTAGAGATAGAACTTATCTCGTACTATATATTAGTCTACCTTCTATAGCAAACTTTAGTGATGTTAGCCTAATTTCACTTCATCCGATTCTGTTTCCCACATAAGAGACATATTTGTGGAAGCTTGTAGTCAGTTTTTTTTTGAACGGCGGAAGCTTGTAGTCAGTGCTGCATACTTTCTGGAGATGTCTAATTATAGGATTGAAGTATAACTTGGTGCTTTAAATTTTGAATGGTTTTTAAATTGGGTTTGGTAAAGTTTTATCTCCATCCACGCTAGTAATTTCACTTTAAGTCGTTCCTTCTTTTAGTCATGACTCAATTCTAATTTGATCTCTTACCAATTATAGCCCCCGCCAAGCTTCCCTCCACCCAGTAAAAGAAGATAAGATAGGCTTGTGGAGTTGCCATTGCCGATGAGCCCTTTTGAGTTCAAAAGAATTGATCTCACGACAAAAAAACTCCATTTTGTGAAGACCCGAGATCAGATCTGTCATGAATGAGTTGACGACTATAGGGGAAGCAGCTGACTAGGATTCCTGAGCCTAGCTTGTAGTAAGTGAAAAATGTGGCTTGAGCATACTTTGTTTGGAGAAGGAGAAGGAGAAGGAAAAAATAGATGGTAGAAACCAATCCTTCCAACCTGCCAACCCGTGGAGTTCAACAAAACACTGACTTCTGCCAAGGTTTTTCCATCAATCTTCAAGACTGAAAGGGCGGGCCAGATCAACTACCATCACGGATAATATCAGAGACAGAGCATTTAAATGGATGCCAAAAGCTAAGGCAAATTGCATACCAAGGTGATCAAGAAGAGTTCGCAAAGGATGCCAATTGTCATGAAGACCCAAAATGGAAGTTCTATCCCTTGTGAAATACTTGACAAAGAGTTTTAGTTTGAGCTGTTAAACTGTAGCTTCCTCCATGTCAGGAATAGGCAGGAGGGGGGGTGGGGGGGGGTTCATTTTCCATAAGGATAATTCGTATAACTATTCTTCCACTTCACCCCTAGGAAATTTTTATTGCAGCATATAGATCAAGTTCGTTTCATCATGGCCGCATTATTTCAACCAACAATGCTTCTAGTACCAAGGCCCCGTTTCTGAGGTCTACAACTAATGTCTCATGAAACTTTTTGTGTAGAAGTATTGGTATTAGAGCCAAGCAAAGAAAAATCCGAAGAATTTGTTCAATGCTATGGCACAGAGTTGGGAAGGATGGAATGCATGTTCCAATAGGTTTGAACACTGAAAAAAACAGCCATGTGACCTTGGATTTCTGTCATCCAAAAAAAAAAAAAAGGGCTTTGACCTCCCAGCATTCGATAGAGATTTAGAGGACCAAGGTTTAACCTTTGCTGTTAGCTTCTCTACCATAGGGAAACAGTGTGTAGCTGTGAGCTAGGGAACTCCAAGAAACCTAACATGTAAAGTCCCTAATTGAACTCCTAGAGGGTACAAAGGACTGAACATCTGGGAGTGGAATAACGTACAAAACATTAACTTCTGTTGTTTGCTTCTGTTAACTTGCTGTAATCTAGGAGTTTGATAAGAAATATATAATCTGACATCTGTTTGATATTGTTTGATTCTGTTTGACTGTCCTTAACGAAAACCATACTGACATTTATCTTTTTGGTAATTCCTTTATAATGCTGATGGAGAATGTTTCTTTTTTCCTTTTACTGCATGGTTTATTCTTGGTTATCTTATTGGTTTGCCTTGTTCTTCAAGGGGAAAAGTCAAATGGTTTCCTTATAATTGAAGCAAATGGTGGTTTGAACCAACAACGATTATCTGTATGTCTGCCTCTCTCTTCTCTCTCTCCTTTTCCTGAGCATAAGTTTTGGCTTCAGTTCAAGGAAAGACAGTGCTATAAGTGTATGGAGTGGAGCCAAGATTCTACTAATATCTTCTTTTGCAATTATGAATAAGTGTTCTTAAGTGCTGAAAGTGCTTTACTACTCCTTTTGGACACAGATATCGGATGCGGTTGCTGTGGCTGGACTTCTAAACGCGACTCTTGTTATTCCAATATTTCATTTAAACAGTGTTTGGCGGGATTCCAGGTGACAATTGTTGTTCACTTTCTTTTAAATAACTCTTGCATTTTCGTAACAGGATTGCCCCTTTTTAGTCTCCCTTGGACAAAGTAAAACAAATGGAAAAGGTTTCCCTGAGTTTAATCGTTTTGGTGCCTTTCAAGCCCCAGAGCTCATGGATTTGGAGCCTCTACTGCTGAATTTTGCAGAAATCAGTCAAAATTCTGATTCTGTGCTTACTTCCAAGTTCTGAATTTAGTCTGCATATATTATTGGATCCACCTTCGTTTGTAGTTGGTGGAACCTCCTACCGACTAACATCATTTGTGATTTGTGTGATGCAATTTGCACTCTAGGTTCAACACTAATGGGACTAGACTCTTGACGCGGTGCCTTGAATTATTTACTTTTGTCTTTATCTTCTTGCCATCCTAATGCATTAAATGGAAATCGGTTATGTTTTTCCATCCTTCTCGTAACATTTGCAACACTATTCTGCAAGGCTAAGCCATATCCCACCAATAGCTTACCAGTAGAAAATATGTCTATTTAGTAGCATGCCATTTGACCACGATGTTACTTCACTTGCGAAATAAGAGAAAGTATAACAATGTTTGTTAAGCTTATTTCATGTATCATTATCATAGAATTAGCTCCATGAGTAGACTTTACATCTTTTCTCCATCATATTATTGCTGTAAGATGCAAATTTTTGTTTCCTTATGAATTGTTGCAGCAAGTTTGGGGACATATTTGATGAGGAATTCTTTATTTATGCGCTAAGAAATCATGTGAATGTGATCAAAGAGCTCCCAGAAGATACACTACAGCGTTTCAACTACAACATTAGCAGCATCGTGAACTTGAGAGTAAAAGCTTGGTCAAGTCCAGCCTACTATCTTCAAAAGGTCCTTCCAAAACTGGAAGAGATGGGGTATGTAATGTTTACTTTCATTGTCAGGATCTAGCTTATATTACTGCAAAGCAACAACTTGTCTTGACCTCAATTATGGGTTGCGTAAGAATTGTAGGTTACGACATTGAAATTCCATCAGATTTCAATGGATTGAAAAATATCAGACTTGTCAAAGTTGACCATGTCGTGTGGAGAATGGATTCCACCACTGAACTTGCCTATTTATTCTTGGCATATATTTTGCACATTCTATTGATAAATGAACTACGCTTTCTCTCTACTTCTTTCCATTTTGTGTAAACTTCACTTTGATGGTTTGACCCCCTGTGGTTTAGTCAATATGCAGTTTCTCCCCTGGCCTTCACTTATCATTGCATAAATCCCTATGGTTTGTGGACTTGTGTGCACCTGTAGCTTTTCTGTCCAATCAATCAGACAACTCAAAATCTGTAATTCCCTCTTTTATTTTCCTCATCTTCTTCCTCTCACAAGTACATAAACACATATCTATACATGTATATACACCAATTAAAACAACCAGCCCACCCATCAAACTTTCCATCCCCCCCACCGCTGCCCCATTAGCACCACATATTTTTTGAAATGGTTTAGATCAACTGCGTATTTTTTGACATAATTGGGCTTCAAAGGGGTTATTGAACCCAAGAATTAGAGCGTACGAAAATCTTAGATCCTTTTTTTTTTAAAATCCTGGGGAATCTTAGACCTTTTGGTTGACATGTTTGCATTGTTCAATCCTGATAGTTAAAGGAAAAGAAAACGAGGGAAATAGATGAAAAGGGATGAGAACAAAGAGACTTAGTTGCACAAAGCAGGAGTGGGGGAACATGCAAGCTTCCAAGGTTGGGAGGAACGTGCACAATCATTTTAGGGAGTAAAATTATGTGTCAAGTCCACCATAAGTGTTAGAAATGAGCTAGTGTTATAATATATGGTTTTCTTTTCAAGATATCAGGACTTGGGCTAGATTTATGAGTTCATCAAAGACCAATTACTGAAGCCAAATGATAAATCCCTGTTTTTCAATACAGGGATTGTATAAAAGCTCCCATCTTCGCCAGGAGCGGGCTCCCGTCAAGCTCCTTAGATGGAAGCGCAAGAGCACGCTCCTAAGATGGGATGGCACCAATTTAGAAGCTCCCTGCTAGGTCAGAGACATAGAATGAGTAATCAGGAGTCATTTTGTCCATATGCTCTCTTGCTAAAAACAAGTGCTGGTTAGAGAATTGCAACCCACCTCTCACATGGGGTGGGACCTACACATACATGGGACCCATCTCATGTGAGAGAGAGTTACAAGTATCCAATTTCGTAAATTCAAACCCAACTTCTGTGAGAGGTGTCTGAATTGAGAGTCAATGACCCATTTTTTAAAGGTGGTGGTGGTGGTAAGCTATGTTAGGGTTTTTAATTGGATTAAAGGTGGAAGATGAAGACAAGAACAAAAGTGTATTTTTGGGTGTCTGAATTGAGAGTCAATGACCCATTTTTTTCCCTCCTGAATAAACCAAACTAAATCAATGGAGGAAGAATATATTCTTATCAAGTGAGTCCTGAAGCAAGTGCAAAGTAGATTAGTATATGCAAGGGAAACAAGCACATTTTTTAGGTACATTCAACTATAATTGATCATGATCCTAAAGGTGGTGGTGGTGGTAAGCTATGTTAGGGTTTTTAATTGGATTAAAGGTGGAAGATGAAGACAAGAACAAAAGTGTATTTTTGTCTGAAAATTGTTCTTTATGTTTTCTTCCCCACTTAATTAAGCAATTGTGACACAAGCTCCATCGATTTTAAATTAAGGTACCATGCACATAAGCCCGCAAACCATGGGGATTTATGTTCTGGTAAGTGAAGGTCAGAGGTGAAACCACTCATCGACTAAACCACGGGGTCAAAGTGAAGTTGTCCTTCTATTTTCTGCCCTGTCTTATTTACTTAACTTTGTCCTCCCTACGAGGACAGTAGATGTTGGGAAAATAGTGCCAGCCATTTTAACTCTTGAGTCCTTGACCATAACTTCTTTTAACTCGTTTCTTACAACCAGCTTTGTAGGAGGGACCATATTCCCCATTTACTTGCCCAGGTGCACTAAGTAATATGCTCTCTAGACTTTGTATAACTGTATTATAAATCACCTTGCAGGGCTGTGCGGATTGCACCTTTCTCTAACAGATTGGCTCATGCAGTTCCATCAAATATTCAAGGTATTAGATGCTTGGCCAATTTTGAAGCGCTCAGGTTTTCAGAGCCCATACGAATTCTTGCAGCGAAGATGGTTGACCGGATGGTTAGGAATAGCTCCAAGAGTGGTGGAAAGTATGTTTCAGTGCATCTCCGGTTTGAAGAGGTGATATTCTTTCTCTCTCAACTTTAAGGTTTCAAAAGTCCTAAATTTTGTACTGCATGTATCGTAAGTGTCTAATTTTCTCTTGTTACAGGATATGGTGGCATTCTCATGCTGTGAGTATGATGGTGGTGAGGAAGAAAAGCGTGAAATGGACATTGCTCGTGAAAGAAGTTGGAGAGGAAAGTTCCGTAAGAGGGGTCGAATAATTAGGCCTGGTGCAATTCGGATGGATGGTAAATGCCCATTGACTCCCTTGGAGGTATCTAACCATGGAATTGTATTACTATCCATGTACTCCTTCGTCATATCAGCCCACCTATATTACGTGCTTCCTTCATTGTATATGCTTTTAAAGATGCTAAGTGCTCTTTATTCGTACTTATGTGTGAGAGAGAGAGAGTGTGTGTGTGTGTGTGTGTATTTGAATTTGCAAAATCAGTAGAGGTTTTTCCCCCCATCCACCCCAAGCCAACTGTTGGAGGTGAAGTCTGGTTTGTTCCCGTACCTTCCGTTACCGTATGAGCCATTTCGGCTACATGCTTTTTAGTAAAAATTAGGAGGGGACATAATTTTCTTATACGTTGGACTTGGTGTTATATTAACTGTTATCTTGTTATCTATAGCTTAAAGTTCTTTAACTTAATGTCTTGATGGTCCTTCAATCATGTTTTGCAGGTGGGAATGATGCTTAGGGGCATGGGTTTTGATAATACCACCTCTCTTTATGTTGCTGCGGGGAAAATTTATAAAGCTGAGAAGTATATGGCACCACTTAAAAAAATCTTTCCACGTTTAGAAACAAAGGATACACTAGCGTCCCCAAAAGAACTTGCTCCATTTCAGGTATGATGGTGCTTTGAAATGCGCATTCATGATGCATTTTTTTTTTCACATTTGCTACGATAGAAATATTAAGTTATGGCAACAAACTATCTGATGTAGGGCCACTCGTCTAGGTTGGCTGCTCTTGATTATACAGTTTGCCTTCACAGTGAAGTCTTTGTCACAACTCAAGGGGGGAACTTCCCCCACTTCTTGATGGGTCATAGGCGCTACTTGTATGGAGGGCATTCTAAAACCATCAATCCTGATAAGAGAAAACTAGCACTATTATTTGATAGCCCTGATATCAGGTGATCTTCCGTACATCTCTCCATCCAACTAACTTCATTCCTCTACTTTTAGTGTTCCTTTCTTTATGCAGGGCCAAAAGCAATAACTTAAAAAACAAATGTGAATTTTGATATTTTCCCTCCTAATAGCTTCCTTTTATGATATTATGAAATGGTTCATGAACTAAAAAAGCTATCATCCCTCCTGTTGTTTTATTGGGGTTGATGCGATTATTTGCAGTAATGCAGTGTATTGTTTATTGAACTACAATGGAATGAGATCCTGACTAGATGGTCCTGTTCGGTCCATTTTTGGGCCCTTCCTGAGCCTACTTTAATGATTAGAACCCTTCACTTTTAGAACTCGTGTAGAATATCAACCACGACAAAAATTATATTAATAAGATAACGATCGATATGACTTGAACACGTTCATGTTCAGATAACTAGGTTTTGATTCAGTGTTCCAATCTTTTGATTTGCAAGATAAATTTGTTCCGAAATCATCTCAATTGATGCCCGATGAACAAAAATTTTGGCGTTCTTGATATTCTCGATGAGTTCTAAAAATGAACAATTACGATTATCGAGGGAGCCCGGATAATGTACCGAACATGACCATCCTCCTTTGAGGGACTAGAGAGGCTCCTATTCCGATTACAATGCGTAAGTATGTATGTTCAACTTCTCAAAGGCCATGAAATCACCCATTTTAAAACTCTGGTAGTCACTCCATTAGAAATAGGACTGTCCAAGAAAAACCGAAAACCATGAAACCGGTCCAGACCGATCCGATCCGTGCTTTTTGGATTTTTTCCGTGGATTAATGGTCCGGACACGGATTTGAAAATTAAAAAACCGTGAGATACGGATTAGGATTGAATTTTCATTTCAAAACCATGGATTAACCGAACCTGACCGTGAGATATTTAAAAAAATAAAAAATATAGATATGTGTGTAATATATATAAATAATTATAATTTTACTAATTTGCTTGTTTGTTTTGAGAAACTAATTTGCTATTTTTTGTTTGGTTTTTATGGGATGTAATAAGTAGATCATGCTTGACCAAAATTTGTGTATTTTGGACAATGCTTAGTTTTATTTGGTTGTTGCCTTTACCATGTTTATTGCCTTAATGCCTTTACTGCCTTTGCTGCCTTTACAATTTGGACAATGTTAATGGAAATTAGTGTTTGCATTTTTATTTGGAATATGATCATGGTAGTAGCATCATTTTATTTTTTTGGGAGGAAATCCGTGGATAAAACCGGGACCGAACCGTAAGACTTTTGGATTAGGATTGGATTGCATTTTCTAAAAACCGTGAGATACGGATTAGGATTGGATTCATACGAATCCGATCCGATCCCATCCGGATCGTGGACAGCCCTAGTTAGAAACATATATGCACATACTTAATGTGAAGTACTTTCAAATTCTTGCTAACATGGAAACTGTTTTATCTGACTTGGGTATGATAAGTATTGCATGTAGGTGGGCGTTAGGTGAACTCCAAGGGGTTGGCCTGGTGGTTAAGGCCCGGGACGTAGGGGTTTGCTTCCTCCTAAAGTCTTAGGATCAAAATCTCTCAAGTGCTATCAACTTCTATGGGGCCAGTTTATATGGAGCTTTGCTTAGGCTTTAAATGCCCCCCGCTAGTAGACGGTGGGATTGGTCCCCCATAGAAGAGTTGAGGTGCGCTTAAGCTGGCCTTGACACCTAAGATATCAAAAAAAAAGTTGGGTCTTGGGTGTCGGGTCTCCCTCCATTCTAAACTTGAGGATATGAGACGTGTCGAAAAGTTCGATGCGAGTTTGGGGCACCTTATTATATAAATGAATAACAACTGAGACACATCATGTTTTATACAGTAATGTAGGATGTAGCATTGATGTTGTAGGATGAAACTGGAACTAAATTTTGTTTAGTGAAAGAGGATCTCCCTCTATCCATAGTATTAGCTAAAAAGCATTATTTTATGCTAAATATGAGCTTCCTATCCCTTAATCGATATGGTCCTATGGCATTTTGCGACATGCAATACGTTCACTGTTGGCATCTTACGTTGACTAGGCTAGGCTACCTAAAGGAGTCCATCTTACCTTGACTAGGCTACCTAAATGAGTCCATGCTACACTGTGAGGCATTGATATGTAGGCACAACACTTTTTTCATAGTTGTTCTGCAGGATAAGATTTCTTTGGCATAGATGCACTGGTCATGTTTCACTTGTCTGTTTTCCCCCTCAATGGCACAAGCATAGCCATGATATGTCAAGTCCTTAGATTGGAATCCCTAGTTGAACTATGAGAAAGGTCGTTTCAGATCTGTCTTAAATCAAGTCTTTAATTGTATTATAATGTTTCTTCTTTTCAGTAGGGAACAGAATGCCAGAAGACTTTTACTAACTGAAACTGTATGTTTAACAGATGGGAGACCTTCAAGCGGCAATTGCAAGAAATGCTTCATCACAGTGATGTAAAAGCAAGTGAATTGAGAAAACCCAGTGGCTCGCTCTACACGCACCCAATGCCAGATTGCATGTGTAAACAGGCGGATGTCAGAAATGAGGCTGATTTAACACAGTAAAACGAACATGAACTTCGATTATACAAATCGTCTTTAGGTCTCCGGCGCATTTATACGTGCAAAGTGTATGTAGCTATTTAAACGCGCTTGACAATCCATTCTATTCATTTGTATTGGAGAGGGAAGTTTCGCGGGTTTTGATTCTTGCAGATTCATTTAGTTAACTGTAATTTGTAGTGACAGGATTCTATATTCTTTGTATGTAGAAACGGTGGCTAGTATCCCCACAATAGATCAAATTCTTTGTATTGGTGTAAACAGTCTCTGAGAGAGAGAGAGAGAGAGAGAGAGAGAGAGACTACAACTTAAAGCAAATGATGATAACTTTATTGAAATATTTGGAGGAGGTGTGATTGGTAGTGAGGTCAAATGAATTGCATTTTATTCCCCCACTTCAGCGCAGAGGTTTCCGGCACGCCCATGTGAGGTAAACCTCATATATTTGCAACCCCTGTGTTTTGTGGGGAGCAAGGTTATGAATCCCATACCGTACCGGTTGGTATTGATCGGTACGTACCGATATTGTCCATATCCGGTACTCTACACCTCTAATTCCGTTCCGGCTCAGATACCGGTCGGTACCAGAGATACCGGTCAGTATCGGCCAGTACCGGACTACTTTTAAATTTATTTTTTCTTCAAGTATAGGACAATACCGAACGGTACCGGACAAATACCGGAATATTTTTTATTTTTTTGTTTTAAAAAGTGTATATTATACCATAAATTCTTTTAGGTAGGGAAATAACACTAATAGCGATCAATCTGAAACGGTACCCGGTGTCTCACCGGTACCGGTACGTACCGTACTAATAAGAAAATCGGTACTCTAGCCGGTACGGTATTCAGAACCTTGATGGGGAGTTCAAATGAACTGTGTACTCCGACATGACTCCAAGAGCGAAAGCTAATTTCGAGTCTAAGAATACTTGCAACCCATCGGATGAATCAACCATCTGTCTTGATTATATTATCATGTTAGGAAATAGGATGGGAGAATGCAGAACGTGATCAAAAGGAGAGGAAAGGCCTTGCGTAAAAAATGAAAATAAAAATTCAGTGCTCCCGAGACACTGTCACGCGGTACCACATGCCGTTCACTCACCATACATTCATGTAAGGTCTGATGCATAGTGTATGAGCGCCCATGAATGTATGGTGCTGCATGGGCATTGAATAATCGCTCCTAACAGACATAGTACTTTGAAAGGTTCTCTATAACGGAATGAAGCCCCCTGCAGATGGAGGATGTTTTTTTTTTAAGTGCAGATGGAGGATGTTGCCTGGCAACGGTAGACAAGCTTACATCTGAAAAGGGCATGACCACTAGGGGTGCCAATAAGCCAAGCCAAACTGAGCTTCGTGGTATTCGAGCTTGGCTCATTTGCTAAACGTGCTTAAAATTCGAGTTCGAGCTCGGCTTGTTTGCAAACGAGTTGAGCCCTTAATGAGCCAAGCCTGACTAATTTACTTAACGAGCCTC
This sequence comes from Rhododendron griersonianum, assembly GCA_018127125.1. NCBI lineage: Eukaryota > Viridiplantae > Streptophyta > Magnoliopsida > Ericales > Ericaceae > Rhododendron > Rhododendron griersonianum. The sequence continues at coordinate 29,648,679 of CM030793.1, forward strand.
TTTAAACAAACCAAGTATATACAAATGAGCCGAGCTTTTGCAAGTTGAGTCGAGCTTTTAAATGTTGAATTCGGCTTGTTTAGTAAACAAGCCTAAAACTTGAGCGCTAGCTCGGCTCGATTACTAAACGAGCCAAGCCGAGCCACAAGCTCGACGCAATAGCTTGATAAATTCCAAGACCACCACGATCGTTGCACAAATAATCCAACACGTCTGCTGTCACTTGATCAAACACTTACTTCTCTCGATCTAACTGACTGAAACGCTAGCTTATGAAATTACATGTACATTGAAATTAGTTGTCTTGACTCTTGTGTTTGAAATGGGGAAATAGTTCCGCGTTATCCGGTCTTTCCCTTCATCTTGAATGCCCCAAACACCAGACTATAACTAATAAAAAAATGAAAAATAATTTTCACACTCCATTTTAGACACAAAAAAAAAAAGGAGTGCCATAATCAAAAAAAGGGAAGACAAAAAAGAAGTGCCATAATCAAAAAAAAAATGTGAAAATAATTTTCCTATAAAAATATGCGGGCCTCTATGTTCTGTCATCCAATAATCTTCTCTCTTTTTTTTTCGAAAGGGGTAATCTTTACAATCATGTCCCCAAAAAATGTGCCCCGCACCCTTTGCCGAAAAAGTCCTGAAAAGGTTTTACATTGGTGCTCAATCAGGGGATCGATTTGGTTGGCAAAAAATTTGCCCTATCATTACCCATTACTAAAGGTATCAACTTTTCTCGATAGAAATTGATGAATGCTATATTTGGTACAAAAATACAACCGTTCCACTATAGGTTCTGATTAGGTGCCAAATTCACCCCACCCATGATAAAAAAGAATAAATAAATTCACCTCACTTGTTGAGGGGTGTTAATAATCTTGTTACATTATTGTTCTGTCTATACAAAGTTTTTTTTTTTTTTTTTGCGTTGGTTAGTTTTGCGGGTTTTTCTTTTTTAAATTATTACTTCATCTAAACAGAAGTGATTGGAAAAATAAAAAAATACAAACCAATTTTTAAAAAATTGAGTAAAGTAAAGATAAGACTTTTGAAACCAAAACTGTTTTTATTAGTGCCAAAACTCCAGTGCATCAAAGACTTATAAAAAAAAATTTAACTCATAGTACTCTATTAAGCTAAGGCCTAAGCGAAAACACTGCTGAGCGTAATTTTGGCCTAAAAAAAAGCGAGTAGTACTTATGAAAACACAAGTACCAAACACTACCCATTGAGAATAAAATTCGATGGGCAGACAGAATCACCTCCAACCCACACACAAACAGATAGATACCCACATGTGTACATAAATTCGAGGGACCGACTTTACCGCTTTTCACACCATTATAAACGCACTTGTGTACCAACCAAGTTGACAGAGAGAGAGAGAGAGAGAGAGAGAAATCAAGAGAGAGAGAGAGAGACCATACAAAAAGTTACAAACCAAACAAAACAAAACAGAAAGGCCCACTCAAATCATAAACGTAAAAGTAGACCTACCTACCAAATCCCTCTCCCAACCTCTATCTGTTTAACCACTCGTCTTTTCTCTTCTCTACCAACTTGGTCAATATCCCTCTCTCTCTCTCTCTCTCTCTCTCTCTCTCTCTCTCTCTACCTTCCCCCACCCCATCCCCACCTTCTTAAATGATCCATCCCCACACTACTGTCCCTCTTTCTCTCACCCCTACTTTTGTCTACTTTCTCTCTCTCTCCTCCCACTTCCCCCACCTTCCACACATATATTTCCATCCCTTCTCTCTCTCTCCCTCACACTTTCAATCAATCCCTCTCTCTGCCTCTCTTTTCTTTCTATTTTTCTCTCTTATCCAAAATCAACATCAAGGCGATAGAGCTAGCAACTTATCCACACCTCTCTCTCTCTCTCTCTCTACAGAGGCTAATGGGAAGATCACCTTGCTGTGAGAAAGCTCACACAAACAAAGGTGCGTGGACCAAGGACGAGGACACGCGCCTCATCAACTACATCAGGGATCACGGCGAGGGCAGCTGGCGCTCCCTCCCCAAATCCGCCGGTATGACTATAACCCACTCTCTCTCTCATATACATATATCTATCCCTGTGTATATGTCTGTATCTATCCTTGTGTGTGTGTGTTTGAATCGGTGCATGATGGACTTTATGCTTGGGGTTTGTTTCTTTATTGGGGACCTTTCTTGTATATCTGTTTATGAATTCGATTTTGTTTTTGTGTCTGTGTAGGATTGCTTCGATGTGGGAAGAGTTGCAGACTGCGGTGGATAAATTATCTGAGGCCTGATCTGAAGAGGGGTAATTTCACTGAAGAAGAAGACGAGCTCATTATTAAGCTTCACAGCTTACTCGGTAACAAGTATGAACCCCTCTCTCTCTCTCTCTCTCTCTCTCTAATTGACTCTGTTTTGCTCCGAGAAAAGGGTAAACAGGTTAAGACCAAAAGAAAAGGAAAAACAGAGTAATAAAGTTTTGTAAATATACGACTCCGTTGATGCGATCTAATCGAAAAATTATATAATTGCTCTTGGAGCACCCCCACGCGATGTAGGTGCCACGTGGATTTTCAACGCACAATAATGTACGGTGGAGAGAGCACCTGGAACATCATGTGATGGTGCTCGGATAATCGCTCTAGAATCTGGGGTTCTTTTATTGGAATTGTCTCTGTTTGGAACTTAGGGAAAGAAAAAGAAGTTAAGTGATCAAGAGGTAAATGAGAAGGAAAATTGATCGTTTGTTTTCAAAAGGGCAAAAGAAACGAAATTCTCAAGTTTATTCAACTAAATTTCCTATCTGGTATCCGTTTTCATGATTAATTTCGAACAAGAATTTTTCACTTTCTTTTTTATTTTTTTATCGAACGGAAATAAAGAATTTTTCACTTTCGCCTATCTATAAAATAAAAAACACTTTCGGAAAGTCAACCAAATGAGATTGGGGAAATTTTTTTTGTTAGAACAATTACTACTACTATTTATTTCCCCGAAAGTTGAAACAGAATAGAAAACGAAAGCTATGCCAAATGGAGTAGTTGAAACTTCCCTTCTTCTGCAATGGAACAGAAAGTCAAAGAAGTAAAAATATTGCTAATTTTAAGGTTTTAGATTCAATTATCTTTGTCAGCAGTTCTTGAAGCCCCCCTCAAATCCTTTGTACCGAAAAATCTGTGTATCCGTGTACCGATGTGTTTTGGCCCTTCAATTATGTACAAATTTTAAGTGATAAAAAAAATATTGAACTTGATTCAATGTCCGGAAATACACGAGAACAGATTTACAGAGAGACACGAGTAAAGAGGACTTGGACTCATCTTGGGGCCACCTCACTCATACGCTTACGTGTGTATGAAACGGTTGCAGGAGGGCCTGTAAGAATTAGTTTTGAGATGCGCCCAATCTGACTCGTGACACCTTACGTTAGCAAAAAAATGAAATAAATGAACGAGTTGATTTGTTTTTGGTCTTCGTTTATTTTAATGATGATTAGAATGTGGAATTGGAATTGCAGGTGGTCCTTGATAGCGGGAAGATTACCGGGTAGAACCGACAACGAGATCAAAAACTACTGGAACACACACATCAAGCGAAAACTTATAACGCGCGGCCTCGACCCCCAAACTCACCGCCCACTCAAGGCCGTCACCTCCCCCGTCACCAATTCCCAATTCGACTTCACAACCACTTTTCAACCTCCTTCACCCCAAACAGACGTCGTTTTAACCAGCCAACCCGCATCGAATCGGCTCAGAACGACGGCCGCGGCGGCAGACTCGGTCGAGTGCAGCAGCAGCACCACCGTGGAGACTCAGCCCCAACCAATTCCGCAGCCGCCGATTCAATCGGATCGAATCTGCGAATCGATCGACCTGGAGCTGTCGATCGGACTCGTCCCGTTCCAGTCTCGGTCGCCGGGTAGTTTTTCGGCAAACTCGGCCGAGTCGAAGTTGGAGAGGAGGGAGGCGGCGGCGGTGTGTTTGTGTTGGCAGTTGGGGTTTCGAGGGGGTCAATTGTGTAGTAATTGCGAGAGCAGTAATTCTAATAGGTTTTATTATATTAGTTGAATTTAATGGGCAATAGATAATAGGTAAGAGATGTAGATTTACGTACGTTGGTAGATATACTCGTATTTAATGCCTCGCTACCAACTTGCTCTGCTTTCCTTTGTAATTTCTGTTTTATTGGAACTGGAATATATTTCGCAGCATTTATAAGAAAAGCAATTTATAGTCCCATCGGACGATCTAAGTCATTTATATTTTTGTAAATAATCTAGATATGTAACTCCCCATCGTACGTTTTTCCGGTGACCCCCTTTTGCTCTCCTGTGCTCTGATTCCAGTTGTTAGGATTCGGGGTCACTCAACAACACAACGATATGAGGAAAAACTCCTTTAATATTATTTACATAATAATACAAGATGAAAAAACCTCTCCGGGAGAGCCACAACCGGCTCTCCATCTCTCCGGTGAGCCACATTGGCTCACCCACTCGACCTCACCCTCTCCCTCACATGTTTCAGTCACACATCTTTCTGCTCTCATATACATCAATATATAGGCAAAAAAAAAAACCCTAATACGCGTAAGGAAATAAGGTAGGAAGTGATCTTGTGTTTCGCGCACACCACCCCACTTGGGTGGAATCCCAACATGTTTATCATCCATTTTCCAAAAAATTTGGTTAATTGTTGCTAAGAACTCCGGCCATCGTTGCTATTTAACCTTTTGGTAGCATATAAGCTATTCCAAAAGAAGACCTTGATGTAATTTATTCCGTATTTAATTATCATGAGTAAATAAAAATTTATAAAATCAAGAGGATTTATCCTCGGTCCATCCTCTAAAAGAAAACCTCGATGTAATTAACCTTGCTTTTAAAAAAATTCAATGAATCCACCTCAAAGGTAGTTAAAATGCACAACAAAAGCTTATCCAAATTAATCGATTGTTATGTTGACTTGTGGTATTTTACGAATATAGAATGCTGATCATGCGGCAATGTCTGGGACTCAAATCCCTACTAAGCAAAAGGCTAATTATATATTTTCCCCTTGGAAATTGTTTTTCACATTTCCATTTTTAGTATGCACTCCTTTTTCTATTACTCCAATATTCACATTAAGCTATAGTTTAATTACATTATTTTCTCCTTGGGAGTTGTTTTTCACATTTCCATTTTTCTACTCCTTTTTTCTATGGATACAATATTCATGCGTGGTTACGACATTACCTTTTCTATGTGTGAAAATTTTAACTCAATTAAAGGGTATTATGGTAAATTGACATCAATAAAGACAAACATAGGGGAAGATGAACATAAAAAATGGGGTTGAGAAAAAATCACTAGCCTTCTTATTCTAGGTAAAACTCACATATCATTAATAGTAGGAGTATATGATAGCGATCATTTGCTAATTATACCATAACGGGCCTATATTAAGTGGTGTTAGGTAGTAGTTAGATTATTTTAGGTTTATCAATTCAGTCCATCAGGTAAAATTCAATACCTCACATCACAAAGTGGTGCAAGCATATACTTATTCTTTTGTTACACGTCAGAAACATTTATACTCTTACTAGCTACCTAAATTAACCCCGTTTCCGATTAACGTTGACAAGGGTGTCAAACTTAAATCAACCACCTCATTGTACCAAAGGCTAGCGTTTGTTTCGATGTAGAATGTTTTTGAGGAAAATGTTTTACCCTATTTTCGGTGTTCGGTTGGATAAAAATAATGTAAAACATTTTTAAGTGTAAAATAACTTACGTCATTTGATGGAAAATGATTTACTGTCGAAATTCCCGTACGTCGTTTTTGGCTAATGGCTCCCGGTGAGCACTACGCATATAAATGAATTCGATCGAAATAGAGGCAACTTCGTACCCAAAGACTGCTATGTTCGTTTAGATACTTTGGAAATTTTTGATTTGGTAGTGGGTGGAGAGAGAAATAGGGTAATGATTGGAGAGAGGGGTAATGAGTGGAGAGAGATAGAGAGAGAAATGAAATTAATGATTGAAAAAATAGGGTAATGATTGGAGAAAGATGTAGGGTAATGATTGGAAAACAAAGTTAAAAATTTCCAAAGTATCTAAACGAACATAGCCTTTGACTTTGTTCTTAACACCCCTATGGGGGTTTGAGAGAGAGAGAGAGAGTACTACGCACCCAAACCGAAACCCTCTACGGAGAGAGGAGGAGGTTCTGGAGAGCTTCTCTCTAGGAATAGAAAGAAAGCTCTCTTCCCCTTTTTTTTCTTTTTTCTCCTACCGCCATCCCCCTTCTAGTTCCCTTCCCCCAGGCGGCTCACCCATCTCTTACCCTCCCATCTTCTTCCCTCCTCCTCCTCCTCTCCTCCCTTCTGGTTGTGAGATGGTTGAGGCTCTTTCTTTCGGGAGAGTAGTTCTCCCACTCTCCCCATTATATTTGGACTCAGAGACCCAGATCTGGAGTTCTAGATCTGGGTGCTGGCTTTTGAATCAATCCAGGAGATGGTGGTCTTGGGCTCTCCAGCGGCGACGATGAAGGCGTCAAGATGCAGACCCTGTGCAGATCCAATGGCAGGACCAGATCCAATGGCGATTTTCCACCCACCTCCACGAGCGGAGTGTTGGGTTCAACATCGGAGCTGAGCGGCCTTTCCTTTTGTTTTTTGTTCTTGTTGTTTCTGTTTTTTGTTCTTGTTTTGTTGTATTGTTGTTTTTCGGCCTATGGGCGCGTGCAATTTGTATCAATGTAACTTGCATTTTCTTTCCGATCAAAAAAAGAAAACAGAAACCCCCCGGAGGCGGGTGAGCTGCTGTCCCGGCCGATCGGTAACGTTCACTTCGTAGAGCTCGTCAAGTAGAACAAATATACCAAAAACTAGCTCGATCATATATCATTAAATGTCTGATTGGAACACATATAACTTGCCAATAATGGGTTCCAGTGTTTCGGATCCATTCTTTTCAAGATAAAAATGTTCCCGATAAGGAACTTAATGATATTCGATAGAGCTAATTTTTGGTACACTTGTTCTACTCGACGAGCTCTACGAAGTGAATATTTTCGATCATCGAAACAAGACCAGAGTAAATCTCACTTGGCTGAAACAGCAGGCTGCTGCCCCTTAAAGGGACAACAGCTCCCCGCATCCAGAAACCCCCAATTCTCAACATCTATGTTCTCTCTCTACAATTGGGAGACCTCTATTGTTTATATTTTCAATTGATTTGAAATACTTGAAGCGAGTCATGTTAAGGGAAAAAAATGGGGGTCAACATGATGGAAACATTTGGTTTTTGGAAAATATTTTTCACGTACAACCAAACACTGGAAAACAAAATGGAAATCCTATAAAATCATTTCCAAAGAAAATGTTCTACATTGTAAATTATTTTACGTCAAAAAAAACGAAGCCTAAGTGCAAATAAACTTCTAGGCCTAGTCCACCGGTTCTGCAAGTAGGGATGGCAATCTCGGCCAATCCGTTCGAACCCTCCCCACTCCCCGCCCCGAAAATCCCCGAACTTCGGGGATTCGTTTGGGGATTGGGTAGGATATGGGGATTTTTTTTAAAAAAATTCGGGGATCGGGTAAGAGGCGGGGATAGGTCTGTCCCCGCCCCGAACCCTACCCATCCCCGTTCCCCGTTCGTTACCCGCCCCGTCCCCCGAATCCCCCAAATATATATATTTATATATATAAATAAATAAATATATACTATATTATATATACCCCTTCAGTAGTATTACTTGGAAAAGCATGCCACTCCCCATGAATGTTTTGGTTGCACTATTTTGGTCCATGACTGTTTTTTGTTTGAAATATGGAATTGTGCACTGTTTCTTTATTTGCTTAATGTTTGCTCCGGTTATGAGCTGTTTAGAACTATGGAACTATGAAATTAGTGCTGGAATTAACTTAGTGCTGGAACTATGGCTCCTAATTTCCTGGTCAACCGACAATCGTTACTAGTACTGTTTCCTTAGCCCTTTTCCCTGGAAAAAAAATTACAAAACAATCCAAGTCCTTTCGGCTTTCACATGCTAGTATATGCTGTTAGGTGCTGAAATTGTGAAATACAGGTGCCTGAATCCCCGAATCCCCGTTTTGGATCCCCGTTTGGGTCGGGGATGGAGGAAAAAAACAAATCCCCGTTGGGGATCGGGTCGGGGATGGGGATGGGGATGGGGATGGGGTAGGGGGTAATGGGTAGGGGGTGGAGGTAGTACCCCCGTCCCCGACCCGTCCCCATTGCCATCCTTATCTGCAAGCATATACTTTAACCCATGCCATATATATTGGATGAAAATTTTGGTATCCGGCTTTTTTTGGTCGTATATAGAAGGATTCTATTTAAAAATCATCTACTCTTTTCCTGGCCGTGCAATATTTTTAGGGTAAATTACCAAAATCATCCATGAGGTTTTAAAAAAATTATAGATTGCCCCCTCATGTTTGTAAAATTACAAAATATCCCGTGTCGCATAACAAATTACTTTGTTGCCGTGATGTAGCTGCTAAAAAATTGGACGGAATTTGTCTGAAAATATCAATCCCTAATTAAAATTGTCCAAATTGTCTTTTGCAGCATGTGAAAGACCATTTCGACACCTCTACAACCTTCCACAAGCTAGAAAAGGGCAATGTGGTCTAGAAAATTCGACAATCTGTCTAAAATAACCAACATCCTAATCATAATGGACCAAATTATCTTTTTGTAGCATGTGAGACCATTTCGGCACCTCTGCAGCCTTTCACGAGCTACAAAAGGGCAACATGGTTAATTGTAATTAGGAATTGATGGTTTCTGACAGATTTTGTCCAAATTTGTAGTAGCTGCATCATGACAACAGAGTAATTTGTTACTGTGATAGGAGATATTTCTATAATATTCCAAATGTGAGGGGGCAATCCAATTTTTAGAAACCTCGGGGGTGGTTTTGGTAATTTATGGTATTTACCCATATTTTTATGAAACTTAAAAGTTAATTCTCAAGTTCATATTTCACTGGAATTATCTAAATGAAAAACGGAAATAATTCTTATAGCTATGACAAGTTGCAACACTCAAGTCCGGATAAGGATATGAAGGATTACGTAAAGGGGATTTCCGTGCACTTTTGGTCAATTTCATTGCAATTTGAGAAAGCTACTTTTGGAAAGTTAGGTTCAAATTTTTACACTTAAAGCTATCTATAATCTATCTATTCCAGATAATGACAGAAAAAGTAAACGGATCAAATTATTCGTTGGAAAGAATAAAAGGCAAAAATAAAGTCATGTGTTCGGGATTGCATAATTCGAAGCACAGTCCGTTAACCCATTTGTGTTTGGACGTTGGATGTATCTGTTGTGCGGCGGGCCCCCGAAGGACCCAACCGCAACCTGACGATCATTGATGGTCATAATATTAGGAAAACAACAAACCAAACATATCCAAAAAGCAGACGGAGAAACCAAACCAAGAAAACGAATAAGAGAGATTAAGATATACGTGGTTCGGCTTACGGCTATAAAACTACTTCATGGGCAAGCGAACGGGAGACGATTCTACTATGTGAAGAGAATGATGCTCCGATCAGAAGAGCTATAATGGTAACAAACAAACAAAGCCCCCACAAAGAAACTCTCACCAACCCAAAATACAAGTGGGCTCCTCATAATATCGTTCGCGAGACTTGTGAGGCAAATTATCTCTGTAAGAAGTAGAGAGTTGATCGAAAATGGTTAATCACATGAACGGAAAACATTTGGATAACCCGATTATCGTGGGTTTGTTCCCATCGACGGGCTCCGGTTTGGGGTTTGTAGCCCTTTGGGCAGATTTTGAGTAATCAAAGTCTCTGAGTATTGGTTCAAAAAAAAAAAAAAAAACATGAACGGAAAACATTTTTCGTGAATTCAGTGGACAAGTACGGTTTCGAAATTAGAGAATCACTCTTTAAACACATAGTATGGCCAATCAAGTTGAGGTTCTGCTAGGTAAAGTTGCCAATTTTTTGTTTTTCGTTTATGAAAAATAAGAAATGAGTTTTTGTTTATTTATTAAAAAATAAAAACAAAAAACATGTTTGGTGACCATAATACTTTTTGTTTATTTATTTTTTGGGCTGCCGAAAGTGTTTTCAAAACAAATAAAAATGCAATTTTTGTGTTTCTAGAATTTCCGAAAACTAGTGGAAATTGATTATGTATTTTGTAAACAAAAACATGTTTTATAGTGCATATTTCAAAAAATATCGAAAAAAAAAACTAAAAAATTAAAAATAAAAACTTTTTCAAACAGAGCCTGAGTTTTTAATTTACAAAAAGTAATCTTTAATTTTAAGCGACTTGTATGTTTTCATCCCATTGTCGAATAATTACCACGAGTGAGCTCACAAAGCCGGCCTATTGTGCTTCGGTAGGCACCCAAGATCAATCACGAGGCTGTCTATTGTGCCCTTGACTTCCTTTTCGCATGGGTTTCTGCACAATAACATGGGATGCATGTCAACTAGCTTAGCTAGCCAGGTTAATTAGTACTGCACGATTCGTGTGCATTGTGGAGCAATCTATGCATGGGAATATGGGATGCCTTTGTCAAAGGTTGAAATTTGAGACTCAGACTCAAATTAGAAGGAATCTAATGTACTATAGTAACTAGGTTCCACAAAGAATGGCGGATCTTGCTCCACCTAAAAAGACCAAACTCTTATATTTAACCAACTATATATACTACCATTAGTAGTATGATTAGTGCGAGGTTGAAGCTAGTATTAATAGAGTGCTGACTTGTACTTGATTCATTTGTATAAATCCTTTAACAGGTCGAACAATGGAATTTAAGCATCTCTTCCATTGGTAGAGAGAGGAGAGAAAAAAGCCTCAAGGATTAGTCCGGTTAGTTGGCGTGTTTGTCTCTACACAATTGATCAAGATTTGATTTTTGGGGTCAGATCATAAGAAAGTAATTTTCTGTGAATTTTCTAATCCCGGCATAAATGACATGTCTTCAACTGGATTCTAGAGGGAATTAATAGAGGTGCGTGTAAGTTGGCCTGAACACCCTGACCGGTAATGGAAAGAGAGAGAAAATTAGAAGTGGGTACATGTGACATGTTTGGAAGGTAGGTAACCGAATCTCTGATTGGGATTAAAAAACAAGAGATCGAAGAGAGGATAAGAAAAGAAAAGAGAGAAAAAAACAGTTGGGTAGTTAAAAGGTGGGTGGGGGAAGAGTCAAAAGAAGCCAAAAAGGGTGTGGGGGTCATGTGCGCATATATAATTCCCACGTTAATTTAGGCCAGCCAAACAAGGTTCTGTAGCATCATCACTTACCCATTTGCGTGACCTTTATTTTTAATTGTGTTTGACCGGGACCCATTTGCATGCCAGCTCGACTCTCTGCTTCTTTTGATCTAATCTTTTGCTTTGATGGGTAATACATACTTTTGATATGTGAGGTTTTTCTCCCTCCACTTTGGATTTGGGCGATTCCTTAGAGGGATCCAATCTAAAATTCATTAACAAAGTATATTAAATAATCTTAAGATTATATTATAATCAAGTGCGGATGGGTTAAGGTAAGCGATGCGAGATAAGTATTCCAACACTCCCTTTCACGTACAGTTCGGTAGCACGTATATAGGGCTTCAAATAACCTAAGCTTTTCGCGAACTGTTTGGGATTCGTATCGATAAAGGCTTGTTCGAGCATGATATGTCTACTAAAAGAACTGAACTTGAGTTTTAACTTTAGGCTCGTTTAATGAACGGGCCGAATGCAAACATGATAGTATTCAGCTCGATTAGACTCGGGAAATTTGAAGTATCTATATAAAGAATAAAAATTTCATGCATACATACTTATACCGTAGGAGTATATAATCTGTAGATTCTGTACGGATTGAAAATTTTATGACTCAGATCAAAAAAAAAATTATGACTTGTATATCTATAAATTTTACATGTACCACGTACAAACTTATACTCTGTATATATACATTTTTTGTAGTATACATGCATGAATTTATTAATGTACATATTAAAAAATTTATTTATAGTTCTAGACTTGTATGTGTGTGAGCAAAAATATATGACTCATTAAGGCTCTTGAACAACGCAAGCTCAACTCAAACCTAGGCTAGATCGGCTAGTCAAATTTATATCGGCTCGAGCTCGAGTAGCTCATTAATAATTTAACAAAGAAATCTAAATATTTCAAAGCTTGACTCAGCTCTTTGCAGCACCGACTGACGTAAGTATGTGTAAGGATTGAGGAGGTGAGCAAATTGAGTCTTCAGATGCTTATGATCCTGCATCACTCATTGCTGCTAGCAAACCTCTATCTAACCGGTTAATTTGGGATAAGTTTTTCGATTCATATCCAATTTCTTGTTCTTTACCGGTTTTTATAAGAAAAAATAATAATCGTTTTAAGTGCAAATTGGGGGAAGGTTAATTTGCTCCAACTAATTTTGGAACTTAGTTATGTCACATCTTTTTTTTTATTTTTAATATTTTATCATAATAATTAAATTTCACATTAAACTTGTAATTATAGTTCAGTCCCACATTTTGTGAATAACGGTTATATGGAATAGAATGTGAAACAAGATCTTATACCATTGCTTCGTTGATCTGGGAATTTTTGTTTGCATGACCATTATTGAGAGAATACATAACGGAGCTATCGCCTTTTTAAATACATATGTACGAGTTTGACAAAAAAAAAATCCTAAGATCACATGATTTAAATAGTTAGAATATGCATTTGAATCATTGGAATCTTTCAGTCTTAATTTTTTTTTAAAAATAACTAAGTAAATTGTACTTATGTCTAATAATATTTATCCCAGTCTTTTTTTACTATAAATCAAGAGCTTCGTGAGCACGATTTTTATTATAATGTGAAAGTGACATTCTAAATGTAATTTATAAAGGGGCCATGTGAATATGTGTAGAATTTAAGGAACAATAAATAATGGTTTTATTTCCCATGATAAAAAAATGGGAAAATTTCAAAATACCCCCAACCTTTGCTCTAAATTTCAATTAGACTCCCAACCTTTAAAAAAAATCAATTTTACTTCAAACTTTATCTTCCATTAATCAAAACGCCCCCTTCCGTCCAAATGACTAACGGATTTCGTTAAAGACTCCATTAAATAGCATCCCGATCGAATTTCAATGATCCAAGCCGCTCAATGTGTTCAAACGTGATTTTAGGGGTACCTGCGAGAAATCAGCAAAAAAATGACCGGAAAGGGCTTCATCCGAACAGTTTTTTATTGAACAGTTCAATAAAAAAACTTCTCAAATCAAGCCCTTCCCGGTCATTTTTTTTATTGATTTCTCACGGATACCTTTAAAATCACATTTTGAATACATTGAATGGCTTGGATCATCGAAATTCGATCGGTAAAGGGGAGGTGCGGACCGATCCAGATTTTGTTCAAGTTAGGACGTCCGGATTTTGCTTCGGTCCGCACCTCCCCTTTTTCGATCGAATTTCAATAATCCGAGCCGCTCAATGTTTTCAGAACATGATTTTAAGGGTACTCGCGGGAAATCAACAAAATAAATGATCGGAAAGGGTTTGATTTGAGGAGTTTTTTATTGAACTGTTCAATAAAAAACTGTTCAGATGAAGCACTTCCCGGTCATTTTTTTTTGCTAATTTCTCTTGGATACCCTTAAAATCACGTTCTGAACACATTGAGCGGCTTGGATAATCAAAATTCGATCGGGACGCTATTTAACGGAGCCTTTAACGAAATCCGTTAGTCGTTCGGACGGAAGGGGACGTTTTGATTAACAGAAGATAACGTTGGGAGTAAAATTGATTTTTTTAAAAGATTGGAAGTCTAATTAAAATTTAAAGTAAAGGTTGGGGGTATTTTGAATTTTCCCTAAAAAAATTGTTTTTATCCCCGGGGAAGGGGACAATGGATGTTGATGCGCACCTACACACAGATGACACACATTAGTACAGGGGGTGCTTCTTTTTCGAAAATTCTAACAGCAGAGACACTTCGCAGAGACCCACCCAGAGACAATGACTCGAAATAGGGCCAAACGCGATTGTCTCTGCGTGGATCTCTACGAAGTGTCTCTGCTGATAGCAGAGCTCCCTTTTTTTTTTCCCGAGAATCCTACATAAACCGACCACACACCGACTAGGCATACCAATGCCACGCGGCCCACGTGGGGCCCGCTTCAGGTCCCGCACTAATGATCCAAGTCATTCAATAATTAAAAAAAAACCCGAGTAGGCCTGTGAAAAATTAGCTCAATCCGGTATGTGTAAGTGCTCGATCCAATCTTCTATATTTTTACGAATCCGAAAAACAAATGAAAAAAAATGAAAGAATGGATCGAACACCTACACATATTGGATTGAGCTGATTTAATTTTCTGAGGGCCCACTCGGTTTTTCTTTTTAAAATTATTGAACGGCTCTAATCATCCGTGCGGGATCCGAAGTGGGCCTCGTGTGGTGTCAGTATGTCTGATCGGTGTGTGTAGGAGGATTCTTTTTTCCCTTCTTTTGAACGGATTAGTATCGATGAGTTGAGAACTTGAGACTAAAAGCGTCTCCAATTGAATGGCTAAAATATGATAGCGATTGGGTAGTTTTTGATAAAAATATGACACACTTAAAGAGGGTGAACATTATCCTCCATGTGATTGGAGTAAGTTGCATGGGTCACACCACAAACTAACTCATTATTATCAAAAAAAAGTATTGATTCCGTGAACCCTACATAAGTTCCACCAATCACAAGGAAGGAAATGTTCACCTTCTTTAAAGGAGAGTAAACAATATTATTCTCCATATAGAATGACTAGTGCATGCCCGTGCTTGAAGGCATGATTTGAACGATCAACACACGCAAATAAATTTTAGACTCGCGATTTTATTTTTTCTTCAAATTCAGATCATCCCACAAATCATGGAGTGAAAACTTTCAATAAATCTTCACAATTTCCCTAATGTAGTTTTCTCACTATTGTATTGAAAATTCAAATGAGATTTGGAGGGTTTTGATATTGATATTCAATTGAGTGAGCCAATAAACCAACTTTGATGTACCAGTAAAGAAAAGATATTGTCAAAGAGAATTTAATACAAACAGAAGGATTTGATTGTTAATTCAAACAATGAGCTAGGTTATTACATAGATAAGTAGTCATTAGCTTATTGAGTGGAAGGTCACTCAAATAGATTAGCTAAATTTTATTATACGAAATAAAAACATTTATCTTGGCAAGTGCAATATCATTTTGAAGCTTCAAACGGCAATATCATTTTAAAGCGAAGGAGCAGCAGTAGAGCAATCCATCGTTTTGAAAAAAAGTCCTTCCAACGTTTTCTTTGTTTGAACTTGGTTTGCTTATCCCATCTTTGGCGTCTATGGTGATTGGTAGTTGGCTAAGAGCGGGTTGTTTTCTAGCGAGCCTTAGGCTTGGTTGAGGGAGTATTAGGCCAGATGGCATGGGCGTGGTGTGCAGGGTGGGCCCCCCTGTCGGATGCCGACATCTCTGGTTCGAGCCTTTTCTTGGTGCCTTGTTCCTTTGTAGTAGTTGTTCAGCTTCCCTTGATGCCGTATTGCTATATTGTTGCTAGTCCTCAGTACTGTTGGTTATCTTCTGGTCAATTCTGGCCGTGACTTTTATTTTATTTCCTAGCCTGGCGGGATGTGCCAGGTAGTAGTTCAATTTCATGTTATTTCTACTCGTATCACTTCATATCATATCCCATTGTAGTATCCGCCTGCTTAGATGGATAGTGCAACGGGGGTATGATCTCTACACACATGGTACTTTTGTTATTTTATTTACTCTACCTTACTCTCCATGCGGGTTGTGCATGGGTTATCGTACTTTCTTCAATCTTTCTTTTTTTCCCTTTTTCTTTTCCTCCTGGGGTATGCCCCTTGTAGGCTGTACATTCAGTTAACATATTTTAATTTCAAATTAATTTACCAAAAAAAAAAAAAAAACTTTGAAGGTAAAAGAAACCCCCAACGTTTTTCTTTGCTTCTAAAAATCCTCCCAACATCATATATTTTATGCGGATCAAAAAAAAAATCATATCTTTTATCTCCAAAAAACAAAAGGAAAATTGCTTTTATTTAAAAATTGGGCCCACAAAATTTTGATGATTTTATAAATAAGTGGCCAAATTTATAGGGTGAGTTATTGAGTGATAGGTGTAACGCCCCGATTTTTGAGAACATTAATTTAATAAATTTCTAACATTTATTAAATAGAAAGGATTATAAAGTCATTATAAACTAAATCGTCCTGAAATTCCAATTCCAATTATTAAATTCATAGGGAGGGGTACTAAGGTAAATCTACTCTTCACACCATTCTTCTTCCTTGGCAAGTCTCTTGGTTAGTAGCGTGGGTGATGGTGAAGTTGACGGATGGATGAAAATGTTGATGGGAGGTTGTGGATTTTCGTTGGGTTTAAGGGTGTTTGATGGGTGGATGGGATTAGTGATGGAGGGAAATGGTAATTTCTTGGTTAATAGGATAGTTTGATAGGGAAGTGATTGGTTGGCGAATCTAGGTTTTTTAAGAGTGAAGTGACAAATCCATCTTCCTCCCTCATTTCTATCCCTCTCCCTCTCCCTCTCCCTCTCTATCTCTTCCATCTACTTTCTCTCGCTCTATCTCTCATACAATCTCCCCCATAATATCTTCATGTACTAGGCTCTCCCAAATCTCCCATAGATTACCTTGTACTTGTTTCCCTAATTGATGAGATGTGAGACATCTAGGGTTAAGGTTTTAATGGGAAAGGTAAGGTCTTTAAGAGACAAGACAACCTCTCCTTACTCTCCATTTAATTCCCCATTTTTGGGGATTTTAAGTACTTCAAACCCAAAGCAAATCCTAGGTTTTTAGTTGCAAAATCACGAGTAGTAGTTATGGCTCAAACCGAATATTTGGGTCGGGAACGTCTATGGTCACGCTCAGGTGAGTTGCTACGCTGGTCCCCCGTTTCCACCATTTTTCATGATAAAAAAGGGGGTAAAAATTAGATGCATCTTCTCGTCTATCACTATTTATCACTTAACACCTTTTATCTTTAGAAATGATCACACACGCCCTTTCATCTATAAAATGTTATCACTTAACCCCCTTCCTTGATAATTCCGTGCAACATTTTGATGGAAAAAGGTCCATTGACTGAAATGCCACTTTTTAAATAAGGGTTGATGAAATTAACCTTTTTTCAAAAAATAAAATTTTAAGCTCCACTATCAACCATTTTCCCATAAATTCAGCGAAAAATCGAACCAACCCAATGAAAACCCTTAAAACTCCCCACTCCCATGAAAACCCAAAAATAAAATGCTTGTTTTGAAGAGGTCGCAAGTCGAATCTATGAAGGCCAAATATTTCAAATCTAGGGACCACTAGAGATTTGTCCAGTCATTAACTTTAGGGTCCTGAAATTTGTTGAGGTACACGCAAGCTGGTCTGGACATCCAGTTATTAAAACTGTAGAAAACGTGGACCGAACTTGAACAAAGTTTAAAGATCAAGGAAATAACAAATCACGTTGAAGTCGCTCGATTTCGGGCTATCGGTGTTCTTCAAGCCTGATAATAATAGTGGCAATTTTTTTTTTTTGATGGGTCTTTTAATTTATGGGGGGATTTTTTTGTGTGTGTGTTTTGGATTTGAATTTTTATTTTTGGGTTTTCGTGGGAGTGGGGTTTTAATTGGGTTGGTTCGATTTTTTGCTGAATTTCTGCAAAAAGGGATGATAGTGGAGCTTAAAATTTCATTTTTTGAAAAAAGGTTAATTTCATCAGCTCTTATTTAAAATGGGGCATTTCAGTTAATGGACCATTTTCCATCCAAATATTGGACGGAATTCTCAAGAAAGGCGGTTAAGTGATAACGTTTCATAGATGAAGGGATGTGTGTGATCGATTTTAAAGATGAAGGAGGTTGAGTAATATAGAGTGTTAAATGATGGGGTCTCTCTGATTTTTTTCTTTTTACCCAAAAAAAAAAGACAATCGAAAATCCTTATTAACGGTAAAATCCGATAAACCCTCATTCTCCTTCTCTCTCTCTCTCGCCGCCCTAGCCCCAAAAACCCTCTTTTCCAATTTGAAAAACCTCTTCCGAGTCGAAACAACAACTGTGCAGAACACACACACACACACACACACACACACTCTCTCTCTCTCTCAATCGATCAGTTGGGAGTCTTGGGACTGTGAAACGCTCGGAAGGGATGCATAAGCTGTTGCGTCGAAGCCCTTCTCCTCCCATTCTTTGCTCTGCTGCGGTTAATAATAACCCCATTCTCCCCTCTTTCTCTCTCCCCTTCACCACTACCACCACCACCACCACCACCACCACCAGTTTTCTCTCTCTAGGGTTCAAGAAAAAGACCAGGCCCTTTCTCGCTCCCGCCTCCGCCGCCGCAACTCCCAATGCCCTCCTCCGCCACTACCTTTCACGTCCACCCATCTTCCCGCGCTGCCGCCTTTTCTAAAACCCCTACTACTTCTCCAATTTCGCCCACCAACTGCTGCCGAATATGCCGTTGCAAAATCGACGGTACGGAGTCCCCTAGGGTTGGGTTGTGCAAAAGGAGGCGCAAGCCTCGTGGTTTCACACTGTTTCCGACAAGGGTTTGCAGGGCTCTTCTTCTTCTTCTCCTTCTCCGGCCTCTATCGCCGCTTCTGCCTTTGCTGCTGCCGCGACCTAGGGTTTGGAAGAGAAGCCTCAGAGAAGGGTTCGGCTGTTGGAGAAGGGATGGCCGGAAATCCCGATTTGTCGACGATTACGGGTGTGGGACCCAGGAACTTGAGTAAGCTAGTGGAAAAGGGTATTGCTGGTGTAGCTGCCTCAAACAACTCTACAAAGACAAGGTATTATGTTATTTTGATTTGTACCGTGGGGCTTTGTGGTTTGTTATTGACATTTATGGTGCTTGCCTTGAACAAGTTTTAGTTCTAGGCTAGTTTCGTTTGCTGGATAGAACATGTGATTTGGATGCGCTTTTGGAGTGTTTGTTTGCAGTAATTGACTTATCACATATCTAACCATGTACAAGCTGGCATTAAGGCCAGTGTTGTGACAGATTATGTTCTTAAGGTACCAACTTGAAAACAGATTTAGCAACTGAAACAAGTTTTTTGAAAGCCTTAGTAACTGATTTGACCTCCTTTGATTTCTTCAATTTCCACAGATACTAGATTTGGAAATATGCGCAGATACCTTGGTGGGTGATGAAATGCGGACATGTATTTTTGGTGGACAAAAAAAGCGGCTCACAACAGGTAAAATGCATTCACAGAACAACATGCCATATTCTAGAAACGAAACTCCTAAAATCATGAAAAAATTGCTTATCTTTGTCTTTTCAAAACTGCTTTGAGTTTTGGGCCAATTGTATATTACTTTCCCAATAAGTCACGTCAAATCGGAAGAGTTGAATTTTTTGACAAAAAACTGAAATAAGTTTAATGATAACAGCAATAGGAATTATGAAAAAGATAAATAAATCCGAATAAGTGATTACCAGTCATACCCTTTGAGTAATTTGTTTAGCCAAAAGACTTCAGAAACTCTGATTATTCTGAGTTTATGATGTTATAAAATGCTGGAGAGATGCTGGTTGGACCAGCTAGAGCACTCTTGATGGATGAGATATCGACTGGCTTGGACAGCTCTACAACTTCCCTGACTCTGAATTCTTTTATGTGGTTGAAATACACACCACTTTTGTTCTTTCCGTAAAATGAAACACTAAAACCCCAGTTTGTTGTATACACATATGTATCTATCCGTAAATTGGAGATAACCAACAAAAGATTTGAAAGAGGTGTTTGATTATGCTAATTAGAAGAGTATCACTAAAGGGAAATGAATTGCCATATTTTTATCAAAGCACATGAGACCCATAGTTGTCACGGGCGAAAAGCGCACCGAGGTGCAAAGTCCTGTTGGGCCTGAGGCGAGAGGCGAGGCGCGCGCCTTTTTGAAGCGAGGCGCACATATGTGGAAAAAAATAGAAAAAAATAGCACACACTAATATTTCAAGCAATAAGCACTAATATTTCTTATTTTTATCGGGCAAAATCAGCCATCTGTTTTCTATTCTCCTATTTTTATTTTTTCCTTCTCTGTCATATACTAATAGCATACATATATATATATATTAGAATAGATATCCTTCTCTGTCATATACTACGTACATATATATATTAGAATAGATATACGTATGAGAAGAGAGAGAGAGAGAGAGAGGAGAGGGGAGAAGAATACCTCAGGTCAGGAGAGAGACGAGAGACAGAGAGATCGACGAAGCAGAGATAGAGAGATCGACGAAGCAGAGAGAGAGATCGACGACAGCAACAGTGATCAAAGACAGCAGCAGTGAGAGATCGATGACAGCAGCTGCCAGCAGTGAGAGATCGTCGGCAGTTCGCTGGCAGTTCGTTGGCAGTGAGAGATGAGAGATCGAGAGCAGTGAGAGATGAGAGATCGACTGAGAGAGGCGAGAGATCGACTGAGAGAGGCTCTCGGCTGAAACCCTTTTGTGTTTTTTTTGGTTCAAATCTAATGGCAAGGGTTAGATCTTCAAAATCCTAGGGCTGAGATCAAAATTTAAAAGAAGCGTGCTTTTCATGCGCCTCTCGCCTTGTCGCTTTTCCTCGCCTCCTGCGCCTAAGCTGCGCCTTATTGAAGCTGCTGTGCCTGGGCTACCTCAAGGCGCAATAGGTGCGCCTCGCCTCGCCTGGCGCCTAGGCGCGCTTTTGACAACTATGATGATACCGGCCGCTCTGGAATTACCAGCATCACCACTAATGAAGATTGTGAAGAAGAGTACATGGAGTATGCACATGGTGGGGGGCGCACGTTAGCCATCATGCGCAGGGTGGTCCTTTTCCAGAGTCCATGGTTCAGTCCCCTCCTCATAGCCCGAGGGCTTAGTGATCTCCTTTCATATTCATTCCTCAGGTTTGTTTTACATATTAGGTGATGATTTGGACGTTCGCATTTTCAAGATTCCTACTTCTAACTGATTTTTTTTCTAGTATAACTAACTGAAAAGTTCTGGGTCGGTGGGCATATGGGTTTTGGATAAGAGTAAGGAAAGTAACCGTCACTCTAATGGAATGACAGAGAGAACGTGTCCTTTGTTGATACCTAGTGTACACCGCCACCTACGGAAAAGGATTAATAAACATTGCTTTATATTGGGTGTAGCGGCGTTGCTTCCTTTTCTTCACCGCGAATAATTCAATCTTGAGAAAGAAGGCCTTGTGGGGGCATTGCATTTCCCTCTGTTTGTTTATGGTAGTATATAAAAAAACTCCATGAGGGGAGTGCTTAAAAGTTGCGAACTTTGGTGAATTTTTTTGGGTAGTCCTGGAAATTTGGTAGGAATTTATGTGTTTAAAGTTACATGGAGTTGTTTTTCCAAGCATATGTTCTCTTCCAAATTCTCTATTTGTTCCATAGATATCCATATAGTTCTATATAAGTTTAAGTCATCTCTTTGGCCATGTTCTTCGTGGAAAATGTAAGTGCAATTGTTCATTTTTTTTTTATCAAAGAAAATTCAGAGTAGTTGTTATGTGGGTTTTGATGAAATTGCACAAATTATGAACATTTCCATATGAGTAGAATGAATTCCACAGGGAGTCTGAATTTGTGGTTAGGGTGATGAAATTAAATGAGGCATGATTGGGACCTGGTAATCTGCAAATGCGGTTGCTTCAAGTGGCCTTCAACTTTTGTGGAAGTCAGAGATAGACCTTTGCAAAGGCCTGATGAGATGATGCAAATACATAGTAACTCAACGGCTCAATATTCAATTCGGAACGATTATCCAGGGACGGGGATACCCACGATGATCACATGGAGTTTTGGTGGAAAGCAAGTAGCCATTGAGGAATCATGGCAAAATTGGATGTCCAGGTTTGAGATTTGCTTTTAGTTTTTCTTTTCTCTTTCACTTTCTGTCTGGATTCTATTCTTGATTCTAGGCAATATTGATATGAACAAGTAATCTCAAACCTGGCCCTCCAGTTACACTTGATTTTAGGCAATATTCTTGATTCCATGCTACACTTGATTTCTTTTCTCAGAGTGCAAATGAAAGGTTAGGGTTGCTTTTATGATTGGTTTTTTTGGGTCCGTCAAGTTTGGCATTTTTTGGCCGGAAAACTTGATACAAATCTAAAAGTAAAACAAACTTGGCAGTAATCCGATTTTCTAAATAAGTTGCAAGGACTTTGTCATCTTATTTAAGTCCTTAGTAACTATAGGTTTCGGGAAGAATCACGTACAATGGCCATGGAATGGATGAGTTTGTTCCACAGAGGACCTCTGCTTATATAAGTCAATATGACCTTCATAGGAGAATTGACAGTGACAAACATTAGCATTCTCCGGTAGATGTCAAGGGGTTGGTTCTCGTTATGGTAAATTACATTCATAGATGTTTTTAATAATTATAAATGTAAGAACCACGGGAGTTTGAGTTCTATATCGGTTTTCGTTGAAATTTGCAGTAATGATGGCAGAACTATCAAGGAGAGAAAAGCAAGCAAACACAAAGCCTAATCGGCTAATCCTGATATTTATGTTTTCATAAAGGTAACCACAATTTTTCCATGCGAAAACCATTTTGGTTGAATTGACTTACCACATATCTAACCATGTACATGCTGCATTAAGGCTAGTGTTGTGACAGATTATGTTCTTAAGGTACCAACTTGAAAACAGATTTTAGCAACTGAAACAAGTTTTTGAAAGCCTCAGTAACTCATTTGACCTCCTTTGATTTCTTCAATTTCCACAGATACTAGATCTGGAAATATGCGCAGATACCTTGGTGGGTGATGAAACGCGGACATGTATTTCTGGTCGACAAAAAAGCGGCTCACAACAGGTAAAATGCATTCACAGAACAACATGCCATATTCTAGAAACGAAACTCCTAAAATCATGAAAAAATTGCTTAACTTTGTCTTTTCAAAACTGCTTTGAGTTTTGGGCCAATTGTATATTACTTTCCCGATAAGTCACGTCAAATCGGAAGAGTTGAATTTTTTGACCAAAAACTGAAATAAGTTTAATGATAACAGCAATAAGAATTATGAAAAAGATAAATAAATTCGAATAAGTGATTACCAGTCATACCCTTTGAGTAATTTGTTTAGCCAAAAGACTTCAGAAACTCTGATTATTCTGAGTTTCTGATGTTATATCATGCCGGAGAGTTGCGGGTTGGACCAGCTAGAGCACTCTTGATGGATGATGAGATATCGACTGGCTTGGACAGCTCTACAACTTTCCAGATTGCGAATTCAAACTAGCAGTCCAGCCACATACTTGATGGAACTTCTGTTTTCTCTCTTCCAGCCGGCACCAGAAGAAACTTACGACCGGTTCGATGACAAGATTATGCTCTCTGATGGGCAAATTGTGTGTCAAGATGGGGTATGGCTTTTTTTCCTTGATTGTTTGAATTTCTCTTTTTATAATATTTGTCATGAATCTTCTGTTCCGATTGTTATATTCTTTATGAACCCTCTTTCTTTTTTTCTTTTTTTTTTAAAAATCAATTGGAGTCTTTGAGATATCAGAATGCCGAGTCTTTTTCTGATTAATAGGGATAACTTCTAAAGTTGGGGAAAGTGAAGGAGAAAGTAGCAATTAAAGGCTTATTGCTTTGAGATTAATTATTGGACTTAAGGGCTTAGGACAACAGATTCGAAATGGGTATTTTGTTTCTTATTGTTGGTTTTTTTTGTTCCTTTATACCTGTGTTATCGATTAGTGTAGTTATGACATTTTGTTGATCTGATATTTCATTTCTGGTTAATCTCCCATAGTTGCCCAAAGATCTTTATCTTGATTTTTTTCCAGTGTTTTGATCACTAAATATCCGTACCATCATATTGGATAAGCCACACACTATGAGTAGTCAATGACATCTCACATTAAATCTGTTTAATCAAACGTGGAAAATATCGGTTCTTTACCAAATTTGCATGGGATGTGAATTTATTGAGGGAAAATCTGATTTTGAAGTGACTGAGACCTGTGTACTACTCTTCTTCTTCCTCTTCAAAATTGAAAGTATTTTACACAGGTTTTTCGTTCTCCCTTGTAATTAATCCTCAAATAGCATTTCTATCCTAATTTAATTTTTGTTAGTATAATCCTGAGATTTAGGGTGAAGAAACGGATGCTGGACTTCTCAAATGTTTCCCTCTTGTGGATTACTCTATACCTTAGTTGCACGAAGCGGGAGCGGGGGTGGGAGCAGAAACGGGTGCGGGAGCGGGGGAGCGAGGGAATACAAAAGCTCCCAAGGTTGGGAGCGTGAGAGTAGCGTGTACATATATTATAAAAATAATGTAGCATAGAGTATTCACTTTGAAAGTACAATCATTTTAAGAAGTAAAAATATGGGCCAAGTCCACCATAAATGTAAGAAATGGGCTAGTGTTACAATATATGATTTTCTTTTCAAGATATCATGACTTGGGCTAGATATCATGTGTTCATTGAAGATCATTGAATAAAGCCAAGTGACAAATCCCTGTTTTCCTATACAAAGATCATACAAAAGCTCCCATCTTTGTAAGGAGCGAGCTCCTATCTTAATGGGAGCGGGTTCCCGTCAAGCTCCTTAGTTGGGAGCGCAAAAGCGGGCTCCCAAGAAGGGAGCGGCTCCATTTTAGGAGTTTCCTGCAACTAAGCTCTATACTTCATGGTATCCACTAGAGGTGGCAATTCAAACCCATATTTCTTAACCCGCCCAAATCCGCCCATTTATAACCCAACCCAATCTGCCCGTATTGTGTGATGTGTTGATATGGGTTCAACCCATATCAACCCATATTTATATGGGTTTAGATGGATTGAGAGTGGGTTCAATATGGGTTAGAATTAAAAATGGCCCAACACCTCTTTCTCTCTCTCAGCCCGTACTCTCTTCCCATCTTTCTCTGATTCACCTCTCTCTCTCTAACTGTGTTTGCAACAACGACAATCCCCAAGCACACCGACAAAACCCTCTCCGGTCACTCCAACGTCGTCTTGAGTTCCATCATCGTTGAATCGACTGATGGTTATATCTCCGTTGGAATTTTATAGATCTTAATCTTTTAGCTGCGATTGACGACGACGATGATTCTATTCCATCTCTCTCTGCACCGGACCTAGCGATTCTGCCCCATTTTTTTTACATTTCGTAACTTTTTGTTTAGCTTTTCGTCGTAATCTTGGGGTTAATCATTCTTCTCGACGGAACGAATCGAATTTTGATGAAATAATCCAAATGAATTATTTTTTGTCCTTTATTCAATTTTTTTCACATTTGTTAGTTTTGCATCGATCTTTTAACATCGAAACCCAATTTTTTTTAATAAAGACAAAAAGAAGCCGCTTATTTTTGTCTTTATTATAAAAATGGGTTTCGATCGTAATATTTTACTTTTTAAATTCCTCTTGCACATGACCTGGATTCGATTCCCGTAAACATTAATCCCCCAAAGAGGCGCCAGACCTTTACAACCACACAGCCACACACTTTGAAAGACAAAAAAATATTCGCATTTGTTAATTATGCGTCAAACTTTTGTAACCTTTTTATTCGTCTCGTTGAGAGGAATAGAAAAAGTAAAAAATAATGATCAAAACTCATAATTTTTTGAATAAAGATGAAATTAAGTTTTTTAAAAAAAAAAGAAAAGAAAAGGAAAACGGGTTGGGTCGGGCGGTTTTGGGTTTGACTTGACCCATATTTGACCCGACCCGTTTCTACCAGTTTACTATTTGACCCACATTTGACCTGTGACCTATTTCAACCCGCCCAAATCCGCCCATTTGCCACCTCTAGTATCCACAAGTCACCATCGAGAACCTAGAGTGTTGGCACTAGAGGCATAGCAAGAATTGGAGGACTTTTAAATTTTCCTATTTGACCAAGTGGACATGGTTTTAAATTTTCCTATTTGACCAAGTGGACGTGGTTTAGCTTTGTCATTTGTAGGCATCTTACGAAGATTTACTTCTCAAGAACTTATTTGTTGAAGTCAGCAGAGTTGAGCTTCAGAATAAAGTCCGTAGGTCTCTTTCTATCTCTCTCTGAATCTCTTTTGTTTTCCTTCTTCGTGTTTCTCGTTTGACTTTTTTATTCGATTGTTTATTATTGTGCAAATTTTTGTCACCATATGCATCCGATTGCGTTGAAATAGGATTTTATTAGATTTCCCTGACTCTGAATTCTTTTTTTGTGGTTGAAATACACACGACTTAGTGTTCTTTCCGTAAAATGAAACGCTAGAATGGGAAATGGAACCCCAGTTTGTTGTATACACATATGTATCTATCCGTAAATTGGAGATGACCAACAAAAGATTTGAAAGAGGTTTGATTAGGCTAATTAGAAGAGTATCACTAGAGGGAAATGAATTGCCATATTTTTATCAAAGCACATGATAATTAAGGGATCTTCAAGTAAGAGGCTAACCATAATCTTTTGAATAATTGAGATCTTTCGTTTCCATATTGGTTTATTTGTCAAATGGGCATTTGAAGAAAGTGTAATTTTTCACCCTTCGTCTTCCAAACAATCAGCTTATATTCAAAATATTTTTACCACAATACCACATCAAGTGTAACTTGTAGGAGGAAGCTGTACAAAATAGGCACATAACCCAGAACAAAAAGGAAAAGCAAGCAACTCTTTTAAGCTTCATCAAGACACAGGTATAGAATGGTAGTCTTGGACTTGTACATAGTTTCATAGTTAAGTCTTCTATTAAAACTGCATTTATCGTGTCCAACTAGACATCTAAGAAAAATATTGCACACCATCCAGACATGGTGATAGATCACAAAGATGACATCGAAAAGCTTCTTGATATGTTGTCATGATGGTGATAACAAACAAAAAAGACGGAAAAAAAGAATGTACTTTCATCTCGTTAGAGGATAATGTTAGGGATGGACGTTTTCCCTCCAACAATACGGCGATGAATACCACCTACGTTACATGGACTCGGGTGCGAGTATCGGGTGCGGGTGCAAGTCCAAGCGTCGGACCTTCCTAAACTTAAATCTTAGGATACGTGGATATGTCCTCAACTTGGGTACGGGTATGGGGACACGTCCTGAACTCTTGTTTATATTATATATTGCATAATTTTATCAGATTATGCACCATAAACTATGTTTACAAATGTATTTAAACAAGAAAGGGTTAAGAAAATTATATTTTTGCTATTTCCCTATTTCATGTCTATGAAATATTCGAAATATCGCTTTTCTAGCTAATTTGATATTCCTTTTCCGTAAGTATTTTAACAATTAAAGGATCCAAGTGTCCAAAAGGATACGGGTGTCGGACACATCGACACGGGTATTTGAACCAAAATGAAGGATCCATGTAACATAGAATACCACATTTGAATGAACTTTTTTGGGTTTCATCTATTTTGCAGCGATGGGTAACGTTAGAGGGAGGAAAGATGAGACTGGCCCCTCTGGAATTACCAGCAACACTACTTATGAAGATTGTGAAGAATAGTACATGGAGTATGCACATGGTGGGGGGCGCACATTAGCCATCATGCGCAGGGTGGTCCTTTTCTAGAGTCCATGGTTCAATCCCCTCCTCATAGCCCGAGGGCTTAGTGCTCTCCTTTCATATTCACTCCTCAGGTCAGTTTTACATATTGGGTGATCATTTGGACATAAGCATTTTCAAGATTCCTACTTCTAACTGATTTTTTTTTCCCAGTATAACTAACTGAAAAGTTCTGGGTCGGTGGGTATGGGGTTTGGATAAGAGTAAGGAAAGTAACCATCACTCTAATGGAATGATAGAGAGAACGTGTCCTTTGTTGATACCTAGTGTACACCGCCACCTATGGAAATGGATTAATAAACATTGCTTTATATTGGGTGTAGCGGCGTTGCTTCCTTTTTTTTCACCACGAATAATTCAATCTTGAGAAAGAAGGCCTTGTGGGGGCATTGCATTTCCCTCTGTTTGTTTATGGTAGTATATAAAAAAACTCTTGAGGGGAGTGCTTAAAAATTGCGAACTTTGGTGAATTTTTTTGGGTAGTCTTGGAAATTTGGTAGGAATTTGTTTGTTTAAAGTTACATGGAGTTGTTTTTCCAAGCATATGTTCTCTTCCAAATTCTCTATTTGTTCCATAGATATCCATATGGTTCTATATAAGTTTAAGTCATCTCTTTGGCCATGTTATTCGGGGAAAATGTAAGCGCAATTGTTCATTTTTTTTTCAAAGAAAATTCAGAGTAGTTGTTATGCGGGTTTTGATGAAATTGCACAAATTATGAACATTTCCATATGAGTAGAATGAATTCCATAGGGAGTCTGAATTTGTGGTTAGGGTGATGAAATTAAATGAGGCATGATTGGGACTTGTTAATCTGCAAATGCGGTTGCTTCAAGTGGCCTTCAACTTTTGTGGAAGTCAGAGATAGACCTTGTATTTATATGGAAATCCCTATTTGTGTTCAAGTCCCTATCAATCCTTTGCAAAGGCCCGATGAGATGATTTAAATACATAGTAACTTAGCGTCCCAATATTCAACTCGAAACGATTATCCAGGGATGGGGATACCCACGATGATCACACGGAGTTTTGGTGGAAAGTAAGTAGCCATTGAGGGATTATGGCAAAATTGGAGGGGCAGGTTTGAGATTTGCTTTTAGTTTTTCTTTTCTCTTTCACTTTCTGTCTGGATTCTATTCTTGATTCTAGGCAATATTGATATGAACAAGTAATCTCTTTGGGAAAAGGACGGCCCAGGACGTATTTTGATAATTAATACCCGTCAGGGACAAGCTAAGAACATTTGTTAATGCTTAAAATGTCTTTGGCGGGTATTAATTATCAAAACACGTTATTGGCCGTCATTTTCCCAATCTCTTTCTACAGAGATTTCCTACCAAAATCTGGCAAGGATTTCACGATTATGAAAGTGCTCCCATCATGTGTTTACCATTATCGGTTTATCGTTGATGGACAATGGAAGAACTTATTTAAACGTACACTTGCTAAAACATATACCAGACCCTGAATAAATTATCCGTGGGAAAGGATGTTCTAACCTTAAAACTGTCTATTGTAATATTTCAAACTGCAACTTGTATCCAATGTAAATACTGATGGTTGCAACGGTCTCATACTTGTCAAAGGCCTCAAGCAAAATGAGCAAACAATCCAAAACACATTCACGGTATATAATTTTTGTTATTGAATCAATGGGCATGACCAATCGTGCGTAGCATGTAGTTATGCCCCTAGTATGATACATTGGCTCTTTTCAGGTGAATAGGCAATTAGCACTTCATTCTTACCATCCTTAGTTCAAACAAAGTAGCAGTTCTTACCCAAATGGAATGAACTATGCACAATTGATACCGTGCCACGGGGCAATGATTAATTGGGGAATCTCTCTCTCTCCCCCCTGTTTTGGTCTGGTTAGAAGAGCTACTTAAATCTCTCAAATACTGTTGGGATCATTGGGGCATTTTTTGTATTTTATGCTATGAGTATTTGGCATGTTAGTTTGGTTTGCATTTTGAGTTCAAATGATCGGATATTGAGAATTATGTTATTTGAATGGTCATTTGGGTTCGTATTTATGTTTAGGAGTTAGGGAACCCGAAATTTGTTTGATTTCTTTTAATTTGATTGAACAACAAAAGCTAGAATTAGGAGAAGTTGGATTCCCTGAATCATAGAGCTTTTTGTTCGAAGTTGGATTTCCTGAACCATAGAGCTTTATGTTTATACTTATGTTTGGAATTGGTTTCTTGGTTATTCATTTGCTGCTGTTTACGCTAGTTATTGATTCATCCCCTGTTATTCTACTGATTTTAGGCGTGCAATTTTGGGAACAATTTCTACACTTTGTTGGAGAACAGGTTCTTGGTTAAACACTAAAACTAAAAGGTTATTTTAGCTGTGTAAGATTTAATGTGTCTCTTGTCATTTGATCACCTAGGTTATTGATTTACTTCACATCCTTCGCTCATAATTGTACTTGCAACTTCTCATTTGGTCTCTATGTATATGGTTGTTAATTTCTCTAATGTAAGTTGTGCTGCATGTGATGATATCGCGCCACCAAAGAATCTTGAGACTCTTTTCTACAAATCATAGAAGTGGCCATTGTAGACAAGGACAAGGCCTTACAAGGTTACGAAGACTGCATAATAACCTAAAAGTAGCTGCATTGCAGTGAGTACAATCTAATACAAACTACTCCGAGGACAATCTCAACTTGCAAAAGAAAACCATGAAGACCTGCTAATTTTTGCAGATAGAGGTATGAAAATCCAATAGCTATGAATATTTATGCAGTTGATATCTGCTTTACGTAATGCCAATTGACACTTCTCTTAAAATAAACAATAAATTATTCAGGTTCTAACTACTACTAAGAACACGTATACGCTAAGACTTTTTAGAGTTTTAAAGAGATCATCCTTATATCGACGGCAAGAAACAAAGACAATGTAATCTGCCAAGTTTGAAAGAAAGTTTCAACTTTCAACTCAAAATTCCCGACAAATGTAAAAATGATGCTACGATTGATTTTAGCCAAAAGGCTGAGAACAGATGGTACATTTGATAATTTTTTTAATCGGTGATACTACACTTGACAATAGCTAAAAGACCGAGAACAAATGCTACACTTGATTTTTTTGGATCAACGACACTACATTTGACATTAGCAATAAGACCGAGAACAGATATTAGATCAATTTTTTTTGATCGGCTAGAACAGATATGCAAAAAGCCGAGAACAGATGGTAAACTTGGTTTTTTTCCTGATCGGCTATACTATTACACTTGATCTTATTTTTTATCCTTCATGGTACACGTGACATTAGGGAAAATGCCGAAAATAGATGCTACACTTGATCTTTTTTTTGTATTTTATATAAGATTTAATGTGTCTTTTATTAGAATATAATTGTTATTCATTGTTATTGTGCTACAAGTGATGATATCGCGCCGCCACAAAATTTTGGGACTCTTTTGTAAACAATCATAGAGGAGGCCATTGCAGAGGAGAATAAGGCCTTATAAGGTTAAGAGGATTGCATAATGGAGTAAAAGTAGGTGCATTGCACTAAATACAATCCAATAAGTTTTTGCAGATAGAGGTATTGAAATCCAACAGCTATGAATACTTGTGCAGTTGATATTTGCTTTACATAATGCCAATTGAAACTTCTCTTAAAATAAACAATAAATTATTCAGGTCCTAACTACAACTAAGAACACGTATACGATAAGACTTTTAAGAGTTTTGAAGAGATCATCCTTGTATCGAAGAGAATAAACAAAGACAATGTAAGCTGCCAAGTTTGAAAGAAATTTTCAACCTTAAACTCAAAATTCCCGACAAATGAAAAAAATGATGCTACTCTTGATTTTAGCCGCAAGGCTGAGAACAGATGCTACATTTTATATTTATTTTGATCGGCGATAATACACTTGACAATAGCCAAAAGGTCGAGAAGAGATGCTACACTTGATTTTTTTGGGATCAACGATACTACATTTGACATTAGCAATAAGGCCGAGAACATATACTACACTTGATCAATTTTTTTAATCGGCGAGAACAGATAAGCAAAAGGCTGAGAACAAATGCTGAACTTGCTTTTTTTCCTGATCGACAATACTACGACACTTGATCTTGTTTTTTTTTTTATCTTTCATAGTACATTGGACATTAGGGAAAAGGCTGAGAACAGCCGAAAACAGATGCTACATTTGATCTTTTTTTTGTATTTTATATAAGATTTAATGTGTCTCTTGTCATTAGATCACCTTGGTTATTGATTTACTTCACATCCTTCGCTCATAATTGTACTCGCAACTCCATTAGAAAAATGTGCACAGAGTTCTCGTTTGGTCTCTATGTATATGGTTGTTAATTTCTCTAATGTAAGTTGTAATATTAGAATATGATTGTTATTCGCTGTTATTGTGCTGCAATTGATGGTATCGCGCCACCAAAGAATTTTGGGACTCTTTTGTACACAATAATAGTGAAGACCATTGCAGAGGAGGACAATGCCTTAAAAGATTTCATGGACTGCATAATGGACTAAAAGTAGCTGCATTGCACTGAATACAATCCAATTCAAACTACTCTGAGGACAATCTCAACTTGCAAAAGAAAACCATGAAGACCTGCAAATTTTTACAGATAGAGGTACGGAAATTCAACATCTATGAATACTTGTGCAGTTGATATCTGCTTTACATAACATAATGCCATTTGAAACATCTCTTAAAATATACAATAAATTACACAGGTCCTAACTACCACTAAGAACTAGTATACGATAAGACTTTTTAGAGTTTTGAAGAGATTATCCTTGTATCGAAGACAAGAAATAAAGACAATGTAAGCTGTCAAGTTTGAAAATTTTTTTTGACTTTCAACTCAAAATTTTCAACAAATGTAAAAAATATGATACTCTTGATTTTAGCTGAAAGGCTGAGAACCGATGCTACATTTGATATTTGTTTTAATCGGCGACACTACACTTGACAATTGCCAAAAGACTGAGAACAGATGTTACACTTGATTGTTTTGGATCAACGATACTACATTTGACATTAGCAATAAGGTCGAGAACAGCTGAGAACAGATACTACACTTGATTATTATTTTTTTAATCGGCGAGAACATATAAGCAAAAGGCCCAGAACGGATGCTAAACTTGCTTTTTTTCCTGATCGGCAATACTACTACACTTGATCTTGTTTATTTTATCTTTCATAGTACACTTGACTTTAGGGAAAATGCTGAGAATAGCCGAAAACAGATTCTCCAATTGATCTTTTTTTTTTGGTATTTTATATAAGATTTAACGTGTCTCTTGTCATTTGATCACATTGGTTATTGATTTAATTTACATCCTTCGCTCATAATTGTACTCGCAATTTCATTAGAAAAATGTACACAGAGTTCTCATTTGGCCGTATGTATATGGTTGTTAGTTTCTCTAATGTAAGTTGTAATATCAGAATATAATTGTTATTCGATGTTATTGTGCTACAAGTGATGATATAGAGCCGCTAAAGAATTTTGGGACTCTTTTGTGCACAATCATAGAGGAGGCCATTGCAGAGAAGGACAAAGCCTTACAAGGTTACATGGACTGCTTAATGGACTAAAAGTAGCTGCATTGCATTGAATACAATCCAATATAAACTACTCCGAGGACATTCTCAACTTGCAAATGAAAACCCTGAAGATGTGCAAATTTTTGCAGATAGAGGTACGGAAATCCTACAGCTATGAATACTTGTGTAGTTTATATCTCCTTTACATAGTGCCATTTGAAACTTCATTTTAAATAAAGAATAAATTACTCAGGTTCTAACTCCCACTAAGAACACTAACTCCCACTAAGAACAAGTATACGATAAGACTTTTTAGAGTTCTGAAGAGATCATCCTTGTATCGAAGGCAAGAAACAAAGACAATGTAAGCTGCCAAGTTTGAAAGAAATTTCAAACCTTCAACTTAAAATTCCCTACAAATGTAAAGAAGATGCAACTCTTGATTTTAGCCAAAAGATTAAGAACAAATGCTACATTTGATATTTTTTTTGATCGGGGACCCTACGCTTGACAATAGCCTGATTGTTTTGGATCAACAAAACTACATTTGACATTAGCAATAAGGACGAGAACAACTGAGAACAGATACTACACTTGATCATTTTTTTTTAATCGGCGAGAACAGATATGCAAAAGGCCGAGAATAGATGCTAAACTTGCCTTTTTTCCTGATTGGCAATACTACTACACATGATATTGTTTATTTTATCTTTAATAGTACACTTGACATTAGGGAAAAGACCGAGAAAAGCCGAAAACAGATGCTACACTTGATCTTTTTTTTTGTATTTTATATAAGATTTAATGTGTCTCTTGTCATTTGATCAACTTGGTTATTGATTTAATTCACATCTTTCGCACATAATTGTACCCGCAACTTCATTAGAAAAATATGCACAGAGTTCTCGTTCGGCCTCTATGTATACGGTTGTTAATTTCTCTAATGTAAGTTTTAATACCAAAATATAATTGTTATTCGCTGTTATTGTGCTACAAGTGATGATATCGCGTCGCCAAATACTTTTGGGACTCTTTTGTGCACAATCATAGAGGAGGCCATCTATGAAGCACGGATACTCTTTTTGGCCTCCGTATCACGTATCGTATCCGTATTGGATACCGATACTCTTCGGATACGTATCCGCTACGTTTTTAAAGTATCATGCTTTTAGAATTATTTTTTGGTATCCCGATACGTTTCGGATATGCACGGATACGTGTTGGATACGCTCGGATACGCGCGAGGGTAAATATGTTATTACTTAAAATATATGGGTTAAAAGCCGAGCAAAAAAAAAAAAAAAAATATATATATATATATACATATATACACTAATCTTCTAATGAGGACCTAAAATAAGGACCTAAAATGAGGACTACCCCATTTCTTCCCTTTTCCGATTGAATTTTGATGATCCAAGCCGTTCAATGTGTTCAGAACGTGATTTTAAGGGTACCCGTGAGAAATCGGCAAAAAAAATGACTGAAAAGGGCTTGATTTGAGCAGTTTTTATTTGAACCGTTCGATAAAAAATAAATAAAAACTGCTCGGATGAAGCTCTTCCCGGTCTTTTTTTTTGTGCCGATTTCATGCTGGTACCCTTAAAATCACGTTCTGAACACATTGAGCGGCTCGGATCATCAAAATTCAATCGGAAAAGGGAGGTCCTCATTTTATTAAAATGAGGTGGTCCTTATTAGAAGGGGATATACATATATATATACACTCCGGATCCCCTAAGGGATCTCGGATTTTGGTTTGGTGCGGGATTGTGGTGCCAGTCGTTGGATTGAAATCCAACGGTGAGGATAAGAGATGGCCCAAATAACTTGAGTAATTACACTTTCCCCCCTTCAGTCATTCACGCGTACCACAGAACACACACAGAGAGAGAGAAGGCGACGCGATGCAAGGGGAAAACGAAGAACGAAAAACCTAACGACGATTGAAGCCCGACGAACGAAGACGAATGAAGAGGAGATTCAGGAGAAAAAGATCGAAGATCCACTGAGGTATCTCTGTCTCCCTCGAAAAAAAAAAAAAATCTGGATCTTCATTTTTTCTCAGAAACTCTGGCTTCGTTTTTGTAGGACGAACGACGAAGAACGAAGAGAAGAAGAACGAAGAAGGTCGACTGGAACGTGATTGAACCAAAAAAGGTATCTCTCTTCACCGTTTGACTGATTTGAGCCCCTTTTGGTTAGGGTTTCGATTTCGATTCTGGAATGATGTCAGGGTTAGGTTTTTATTTTGATTAGTATGGCATCATATTAGAAACTCTGTCTATTTCGGAAAAAAAAAATGTGGATACGAAAAAAATCTCTTTTGTATATTTCGGAAACTCTGTCTATTTCTAGCAAAACTGTTAGTCTTGCAAGAAACTCTGTCTATTTCGGAAAAAAAATGTGCATCCACCTAGGTCTCTCACTCGCAAAAAAAAAAAACTGGTTAGTAGATGTGATTTTTATTGAATAAATTTTCAGTCTTTCCATTCGGTGCCAATCTGGAAATATAATAAGGAGACAGGTTTTGTTCTAGACCTTAAGTATTTGTAATTGTTGATGGAGCTACTCATCAAAATCATAGGGAAGAAAATGCTTATGGTTATAGTTGCGTTTGGACAGCACGTTATTTGATGGGCATGATGGATTGAAAATTTGAACCTGTTTTGTGCTGACATCACCAGCAGGAATAACCTAAATCTGGTTTTTCTAAGCACCAACTGGAGAATTTCATGTTTGAGTTTTAAATGAACTTCTTTAACCTGTAGCAAAATTGTTTCCATTGCTTTAACAGTTACAAAAACTCTGTCTATTTCTAGCAAAACCAATTGTTTCCATTGCTTTGGCAGACATCGGTAATTATCTCTCTATCCCTATCTGTGTGTGCGTGTGGGTGGTTTGAATTTGTATTTGATGATATTCTTTAAATTCTAATCGATAGGTACACAATCCCGCACCAAATTGGGTAGTTATGGAACAAGAAGATATTTCCTGAGTAAATCCAACCCCCTTGTTTCCAGCACCACCACTGCAAAGGTATATTTCGCTCTCTCATGTAGAAAAATAGTGAAGTTATGATCACTATAGTTTAGTAAGTGTTTTGTCTTTTTGGTGGTTAGAATGCAGTCTGTAGATGATATACAACTACTGTCACCGTCACCTTCTCAACCGTGTGAGGAGTCTGGTAATTCTTCTGAGATGATATACACTCCTGAAGTTAAAAACGAGGTGATACCGAAAATTACACAAGAATTTAAAAGCTTAGATGATGTTTTTAAGTACTACAACAATTACGCATTCGAAGCTGGTTTTAGTGTGCGAATCCATTCTAGCAAGACGGATAAGAATGGTGAAACTATTAGGAAAGAGTATGTTTGTAACAAAGAAGAGGAGAGTAAGGTCAGTCAACGACAGCGGGGTATGACTAGGGAGAAATGTGGTGCAAGACTAACAGTTGTAAAAAAACGGTCAGGTGAAGGGTTTGTTGTCACCCAATTTGTGGAGGGGCATAGCCACTCTCTTACGACGCCAAGAAAGAAGCATTTCTTGAGATCTCATCGTAAAGTGTCAGTTGCACAGAGAGTGTTAACGCAACAACTAGCAGCTGCTAATGTGTCAACCAGTCAACAAATGAGTGTTTTAGAGTTGCAAGCTGGGGGTCTTGAAAATATTGGATGTTTACGACGAGATGTTTATAATTCTCGAAGGGATTCGAGGAAATATGTAGATGGGCATGATGCCAACATGTTGAAAGAGCTTTTTGAGAGTGAAAAAGAAAAGAATCGAGGTTTTACGTATACAATCAAGGAAGATGACGAGCACAGGCTGCTCCATTGTTTTTGGGCCGATGAGACCTCTAGGAAGTCATACCAGTATTTTGGGGACGTGGTGGTATTCGATACTACATACAACACAAACAAATATTGCTTGATGTTTGCACCTTTATTAGGGGTTAACCACCACGGGCAGACAACGCTTTTTGGGTGTGCCTTCTTAAGTGACGAAACAAGTGAATCTTTTGAGTGGCTTTTTAAGGAATTTTTGAAAGCGATGCCTGGACCACCGCCCAAAATGATCATAACTGATCAAGATCCGGCAATGACAAAAGCAATTGCTTGTGCTCTTCCCAATACATTTCATAGATATTGCATTTGGCACATTGTTAGCAAATTTTCTGAGAAAATAGGTGCATTGGCATACAAAGAACATTATGAAGAGTTCAAGAAATGTATTTGGAATTCCGGGAGCCCTGAAGAGTTTGACGCAACATGGGAATATATCGTAGGAAAATCGAACTTTTCCACCCATCAATGGTTGCATTCCATGTACGAAATTCGTGGCAAATGGGTTCCTGCATATACGAGACACATTTTCTCTGCCCATATGATAAGTAGTCAAAGGGCCGAAATTTCTCATTCATTCTTCAAGAGGTATTTGTCTGACAAAAATTCAATGTACGAATTTGTGACACGGTTCGAAAGGGCACTTGCACGTCTACGACATAATCAATTAGATTTGGACCACAAAGATATAAATGAGAAGCCAGTCTTGAAAACGTCATGGATGATGGAAAAGAAAATGAGTGAATTATACACACTCCATTCATTTAAGAAATTTCAGGAGGAAATATTTCAGATTGGTGCATATGTGCTTACGATACTACATGAGGATGAAAGTCGTTGTGTGTGGAAGGTTGATAGGGAAGAAAGGGAAGGTTCGAGAGGTCGTGAGGTATCGGTAGACAAGTCATCGAACTATGTGAGTTGTAGTTGTCAGTTGTTTGAATTCGACGGAATTCCATGTCGCCATTTGTTGGCGTGCTTGTCTTTAATGCAGATTAGGGAACTCCCTAGCACATAAATTTTGCCAAGGTGGACTAAAACTGCAAAAGCAGGCAGAGTTTTTGATGACTTGGGCAGTCATCAAAAAGAAATATGTGGCAGTTCACTTTTGGTGAGGCGACAGGGTCTCTTTCAATTTGCTTCTATTGTTGTTGATGACGCTGTATTAGATGAAGAAGGAACTGAAATTATGCGAGAAGCGATGGCATATGGTCAAAAGAAGATTGCACTCATGAGGGGTTCTCGCCAACATGGTTTAACAAGTTCTATCCAATTGCTTATTTCTCTTGGAAGCCAACATGGTTTGAAGGAACCACTGAAAGTTAGGGCAAAGGGTTGTGGTAAGCGTTTGAAAGGAGGAAAAGAGAAGGCCGTCAACAAAAGTAGGAAATGTCATGGGTGTGGGTTATTGGGGCAGTCGCACGACAAAAGAAATTGTTCGAAACTTATGAACACGTAAGTGTACTTGTCTATTTATAATTTCAACGTAATTGTTTACATGCATAATAGATTTTAATTGTTGTCTTATTTTTTTAGGTGTTCACAAGATGCTAGGTTGTATGATGACGACAACGATGACGATGACGATGACTTCGACAATGAATGTAATTGTTTGTTTAAGTGAAATATGGACTACAAATATGAAGTGAAATACAGACTTGAATGCTAATTTTATAATTCGTTTCAGGAACTATATGGGTATGGAGCTATGGAGATGAAATTGACACGCATGGTAGATGACGCATGTTATATGTTGCTGTTCTGCTGCTGTATTATATGTTGCTGTTCTCCGGTTGTGCGTGACGTTGATTTCTACGAATGGGGCTGACTAATCTCATGTGGAATTACTGTTCTTCTATTTTTTGGATGATTGGATTATAATTGTAATTCCGAAGATGGTTGACTGTTGAATTTTCCTATGTTTGGTATTAAGCTGATTTTCGAGTATAGCTGATTTTAGTTGAATCTAATGGTTATCTGTCAATATTAAGCATTACTGTGAAAGTTAATTGATGGGATAAAATTTATCTGTTAAGTTTGGGCTGCCTAGAGCGTGATTACTTTTATCTGTTAAGTTTGTTGATCTTACCAAGTGATTGTATAATTGTCAGGATCTACTTACTCTGGGCAAGTACTGGTAACAAGGAGTTAAATGCACAGGCTCACTGAGTTAAATGCACAAGGAGTTAAATTTATCTGTGTTTTTGTTGTTTTTGCAGGTGCTCACTGATTCTTCCGGGTGGTAGATTTCTCGAGCTTGTCAATCTTCATTAATCTTTGCTTGTTAGATTCCCTGTTTCTGAACCTTTCTTCCTTCTACGTCCTGTAATTTTCTCTAGTTCCATGCATGAAGTTCTTGCACTTTCTATCTAAGCAACAAAAAAGGAAGGAAAAAAAAAACCCACAGAAGCATCACTTTCGGCGAACAGCAGCCGCATGGATTCTCAAAATCATCAATTCGTAAATCTTCAATTGACACACATCGAACTTCATAAATTCAAAAGTATTTATGTCGTGCGAAATTGCCAGTAAACTGCAACCTGAAGCATACGAATTCCCCATGTGAGTAGTTCAGGGTAGTTAGCATATGCTTTCGCAGTACTTAAGAACAGAATTGGACTTTCTGATTGCTAAGCTTTCGACAAGAAATACAGAAAACTTGGGGAAACAGGGTTCTGAACTAATCACCTGTTTCCCCACTCCCTAACGATGGAAATAGAAAATGAAAATCATAGAAACTCAAATGTAGCATATGAATTCGCCATTATAGATTTCATCTGTTTGAATAAAGAGGTTGCAACTAGAGACTCCTCTCACATAAAATTAATCTGGACCCCGATAAATCATTGATACAAGGATCCGCAAACTATTGCTAACAGAGACAACTGAATCACGACACAATAATTCCATTGAAGAAAGTAGATCCTGACAATTATACAAGGAGTCAAATGCAGCCTACTATGTCATCAACCAACAGACTGGATGATTCTAAAATGAAGGTGCAACCCTGGGTTCCAACACTAAGTAACCTCTAATAATCAAATCCCAGATTCCAAACACGAGTAACAAAATAAAAACCCAACAGGCAAGCATAACAAAAGACAATCGTTTTGTCACATTACAAAAAGTGGGTAATTAATTACCACGACGATTACTACTACTACTACTACTACTACTACTACTACTACTACGACTACTACTACAACTACTACTACAACTACTACTACGACTACTACTTGAGATCAGTGGTTGCTTTTGCCACACATGTAAGACAGAACACAAAAAACAAGAATCCAAAGGTAATTTCAGTTCATTTTCCCCCCATTTGTCATTCTCACTGCATCAATCTCCTTCTGCATGGCTTCAATCTTCATCTGCATTGTGATTGTTGTCTTTTGCATTTCTTCACTAATGGTCATGGATGCTGAACTCTCACATTGTTCAACAGTCCTCACAGTCTTTTTTTTGGTCTGAACCATCATTGGCCCCAAATCAGCCCTTCCTTGCAAAATACAAGGCTCATACCAGCAAAAAAAACCACAATCCAATTTTAACTGTAAAAAAAAGAACACAATAAGAACTTAGGGTTTCAGCT
This sequence comes from Rhododendron griersonianum, assembly GCA_018127125.1. Lineage (NCBI taxonomy): Eukaryota > Viridiplantae > Streptophyta > Magnoliopsida > Ericales > Ericaceae > Rhododendron > Rhododendron griersonianum. Next base: position 29,689,293 of record CM030793.1, read on the forward strand.
CCAACAATAGAATAAATGCATGCAGCTCACCTCATAGTTCGCACATCCGAAGAACCTTCGACCTGGGTTCTTTTGTGTTCCAGATTTCCTCAATGGTGTTGGTTCTCCACAATAACAAAAGATCTCAAAATCGGGAGTACCACTTCCATTCTTACCCGAACTACTTCCTTCCATGAAATGGGTTGGTTTCCTTATGATTCTCCTCCTATAATGTAAAAATTGGGTGAATAGACCTCCAGGTTAACCACGTAGGGTGCTCTTTGCCATAGTTCATATAATACTACAAGACTACAGGGGAGGTAGCAACCAATTTCTATTAGGTAAAATCCTACTACAGAATCCTACTGATTTGATTCCACTATTATCTCCTGAACCAACTTGCCAATTTACACAACAATGGACCGGCTGTTATCATGATAAATGTGCATTAAGTAAGCCAAAATATAGATGCTTGCCAATCTACAAAACAGGAATGCTAATTTCTGCCTAGTTTCTCCTTTTCTCCACCAAAAGATAACCATAATTAAAGATTATGACTAAAACTATGCCCTTTCGAAAAAAAGTAGTTACATTCAGCAAATGTGCATTTGTACACAGGATACTTAAATCAACAGGAGAGAGTAGTGATGCACTATCAAAGATCACAATTATAACTATGTTGGGCTGCTTGGGCATGTGCTTGTTGTGTCTATGAATGTAAAATGTTGAACAGAAATAACTTGTTGATATATCTCGGATCCTCAAATAACGATTTCATTTTGGCTTGTGATTTTGAAACCATTTCATTTCTTTCACATTGCTGAAGTATACATGCCCACACAATACAACCCGGGTAAGGGTTATAGGTTCCTATCAAAACAAGAATCTTCAAAAAGGGGTTTTTTTGAATGACCAATTCATCAGGTTCAAAAAGGGCTTTTTTTGAACCACTGTCCTAATCACTGAAGAAAAAAAAAGAAAAGGGAAGAAAAGAAAAGGGTTTCAAAGCTATAATATAT